>JAUMJK010000114.1:0-1200000 GCA_033558105.1 Coccyzus lansbergi
GGAAGAGGAGGTCGGGTTTCGCGCGCGCGCGCCTCCCGCGCAAGTTGCGCCACGCGGGGCTAGCGCCCCCCCCCACCTCAAAAAAAAAAAAAAAAAAGCACCTCTGAGGGATGGACTGGAGGGATGGAGAAGGAAGGGATGTCCCATTCCGCCGTTCCCACCAAAGCACCCGCTTTTCTCTCTGTCTCTCTCTCGCTCACCCACCTGTAGGGCCGCCTCCCCACCCAGCGAGCGCCCGAGCTTGGGCTTGGGGAGGGGAAAGGAGGAGGAGGAGGGGGGGATTTTATATGATTGGGGGGGGTAAGGTCTAAATATACCCAGTGTCACGGAGCGGGGCTGGCGAGCAAAGCCTTCCCCCCATCACCCCCCCCCCCTCCTCCCGCATCTTGTTTTCTCCATACGCACTTGCAAATACGGAGCTGCCCCCTCCTCTCAGTTATTTATTGGGGGGGGAGGTTGTTATTTTTGCTCCATTCGGATATGCCCGCAAGGAGGAATTAAAACGGCGCAGGCAAATCCTCACACACACACACAGCTCCGATGTCACTCAGCTCCTTCCCCCATGTCGCGACACCTGTGTGTCGTCGTGCCCCCCCCAAGCCGCCCCACTTGCCGTGTCCTACGAGGGGGTGAGAAGAAGGTGGGGGAGGAAGGGACATAGCGGCTTTTCCTTCTTCCCACGGTGGCTTCTCCCTCCCCGCCAGCAAAAAGCGAAGCCGCCGGCCGGAGGATGGGGGGGGGGGGGGGAGGTGGTGTGCTCCTCGCTTTGCATCCAGGTGCTGGGGGCGCATCCACGGGTGGGATGCGAGGAAGCAAGCGAGGGAGGGAAAGAAAGAGGGAAGGCGGTGGGAGCCGGGATGGAGCGACCCGAGCTTCCCTCCCGAGCTTCTCCCTGACTCCCCTTTTTTTTTTTCTCCTACCACCCCCCCCCCCCCCCCCCGCGCCGCTTGTGTTTACCTCAACTTTGAATTTTATCTGCGCAACATGAGCTGGAATGCGGACATGGAGGGCGGGAGGGCGCGCACACACCCCGCAGCTCCGCGGGGACAACCCATGGGGGTGCTCCCCTCCCACCCCCTCCACGGCGTCGCACGGCATCGCACCCCCACCTCCCCCATCCCACCCCCAACCCCCCTCGTTTTCCTTTCCTCCTCTATCCCACCCCCCAAAAAAAAAAAAAAAAACCCTGCAGCGCGCATCGCACCGGTCCCGCCGGTAACTCTCACCTCCGACAGGCTGCTCGGAGGAGCTGCTGCTGCTGCTGCTACTTCTCCTCCTCTTCCTCCCCGCAGCCCCAGCTTTGGGGCGCGGAGACAGGTGCAGGCGCGGGGCTGGGCGGGACGGGGCAGGGCAGGATGGAAAGGAGGAGGAGGAGAAAAAAGAGGGGGGCAGAGCTGCCCCGCCACCTCCCAGCCGCCCCGGGCTCCCCTAATGCTTCCCTCCCCACGATGTTGTTTCATTATATCATGTCCATCATGTGACACCCGCGGGCTTCTCTCGATGGAAACTTAAAGGGGACTTTCATGTGACGACGCTGACACCACCGGGAGACCCGGACGGCAGCGGGGTGGGGGGGGGGGTGGGCACAGCAAAGCAGCACCCCCTGCCCTCCCCCTGGGGGGCTGCCCTCCGCGCCCCTCTCGCTTCTGAGCAGGTAGCGGGGCTTGCATGTTCGGCTGCCACTTGCCTCCTTCCCCGGCATTTTCGATCCCGGCCCCCCCCACTGCCCACTGCACAGCCAACCCCTGCCCCAGTCCCACCAGTAACTCGCCTCCCTTCTCAGCTAGTCACCTCCCTCCTAAGCGAGTTGCTGGGCTTGCTTGTTAGGCTGCCACTTGCCCCCTTCCCCGACATCTTCGATCCGATCCCCCCCTGCCCCCTAGCCCCTGCCCCAGTCCCACCAGTAACTCACCTCTCTTCTGAGCTATTCGCTTCTCTTCTGCGCTACTCAACTCCCTTCTGAAGAAGTTGCTGTGCGAGTTTGGCTGTCACTTAGCTCCTTCCCTGCAGTCGCCCCCATGTCGCACCCAGCACCAAAAGCCCCCCATGCCCCAGCCCAACCAGTAACTCGCCTCCATTCTGAGCTATTCACTTTTCTTCTGCGCTACTCACCTCCCTTCTGAAGAAGTTGCTGTGCGAGTTTGTTTGGCTGTCACTTGGCTACTTCTCTGAAGTTACCCCCATTTCACACCCAGCACCAAAAGCCCCCCATGCCCCAGCCCAACCAGTAACTCGCCTCCATTCTGAGTTCCTCACCTCCCTTTTGAGCTCTTCACCTCCCTTTTGAGCTATTCACCTCCCTTCTAAACCACTCACCTCCCTTCTAAGTAAGTTGCTGTGCATGCTTGTTCTGCTGTCACTTGCCTCCTTATCCTACATCGTGTCCCCCTTCCACCCCATGTTGCGCCCTGCCCCCCCAGCCCCTGCCCCAGTCTTACCAGTAGTTCACCTCCCTTTTGAGCTATTCACCTCCCTCCTAAACAAGTTCCTGTGCTTGCTTGTCCAGCAGCCGCTTGTCTCCTACCCCGACACGTTTGATCCCGTCCCCTCCATCGCACACTGCCCTGTCAGCCCCCTACCCCAGTCCCACCAGTAACTTGTCTCCCTTCTGAGCTATTCACCTCCCTCCTAAACAAGTTTCTCTGCATGCTTGTTTGACTGTCAGTTGGCTCCTTCCCTGAAGTCACCCCCCATGTCGCACCCAACACCACAAGCCCCCCCTTGCCCCAGTCCTACCAGTAACTCACCTCCATTCTGAGCTATTCACCTTCCTTCTGAAACACTCACCTCCCTTCTAAGTAAGTCGCTGTGCTTGCTTGCTCGGCTGTCACTTGGCTCCTTCCCTTAAGTCGCACCCATGTTACACCCAGTACCACAAGCCCCCCTCTCCACTCCTACCAGTAACTCACCTCCCTTCTAAGCTACTCACTGCCTTTCTAAGCGAGTTACTTTGCTTGCTTGTTCGGCTGTCACTTGGCTCTTTTCCTTAAGTCGCCCCCATTTTGCACCCAGCATCAGAAGCCTCCCTGCCCCAGTCCCACCAATAACTCACCTTCTTTCTAAAGTACTCACCTCCCTTCTAAGTAAATTGCTGGGCTTGCTTATTCAGCTCTCGCTTGGCTCCTTCCCTTATGTCTCCCCCATGTCGCACACTGCACCCTCAGCCCCCTGCCCCAATCCCACCAGTAACTAACTTCCCTTCTGAACCTCTCTTCTAAGCAAGTTGCTGCACTTGCTGTCACTTGTTTCCTTCCCTTAAATCACCCCTATGTCACACAGCCCCCTGCCCCAGTTGTACCAGTAACTCACCTCCCTTCTAAGCTAGTTGCTGTGCTTGCTTGTTCACCTGTCACTTGGCTCCTTATCCTACATCGTGTCCCCCCTCTCTCCCGTGTTGTGTCCTGCACCCCAGTAGCCCCTGCCCCAGTCTCACCAGTAACTCACCTGCCTTCTAAGCTACTCATCTCCTTCCTAAGCTGCTCACTTCCCTTCTAAGCAAGTTGCTGCCTTAATAATTTGGCTGTCACTTGACTCCTTCCCTCCCATGCCCTCCAGTTTGCACACCAGCCCCCCAGCCTCCCAGTCCCAGTTCCACCGGTAACTCCTAAGTTACTCTTCTCCCTTCTAAGCTACTCACCTCCTATCTAAGCAAGTTGCTGTACTTGCTTGTTCTATCACTATTATTATTAATTAAGGATGATTTGGGATGTCCCCCAACTTTGCAGCAGGAAGAAAAACACTTGCTGTGCTCCCAGCCAGGCACCTTGCAAAGTGGGAATGGGAGAGGGTGCAGGATGCAGGTAGAATAGGTGTGGGTCTACAGTGCTGGAAGAGGCGGCAAAAGAGAGGGGGAAACAAGGAAACAAACCAAGAAAAAAACCAACAGAACAACCCAGAGGAGAAAAAACCTTCTTGTTTGTGTTAGACTTGAGAAGGCGTGAGTGATGCTGTGTGGAGTTGATGGCAGTGGTTGCCAACGCAGTGTTTAGCTGTGCCTGGTGGGTAGGGAAACGGTGTAGCAGCTCGACAGGTAACACCATTGGTTTTCTAAAGCAGGTCATTAACAGGGAGATGCTAGAAGGAGCCGTTTCAAGAGATGCACTCTTCCCACTTCAACAGCGCAAGCTGTGTGTACCAACACAGCCGCCCTCATGGGAGAGAAAATGAAAGATGAAGATGTTTTCCACGCTTGTCCAGTCACCTCCCGCCTGTCCCCCGGCTGCTGTTCCGCCTCCAGTGCTGAACCAGGGTTTATTCCCATCCCTCCTCCTCCTCCTCCTGCCCCCAGGATTTGAGATGGGGGAGCTAAAGCCCACTCTGCTCTGTGGTCCTACCGTCAAACTGGGTTTGATGGTGAAAGGGTTTTCTTTGTGAAAGGCTCTTTCTAGAGCTCCCCAAATTCCACTCCCCAAATCCCACTTCCTAAATTCGGGTTTTAAGCTAGTGGCATCACGTCAATCAAGTACAAGGTTCAAGGAGCTAAATTGTAGGGTAGATGGATTTGCTGTTAGAAACTGAAGGAGGAAAAGTGTGTTGCATTCCTTCTTTCCTTCTGCTGTAAATCTCAACCCCTTGTCAGATTAAAGCATGACTCTCAGATGCAATAAGTTTTTAAGTTTGGAATTTAATTTCTTCAGTGTCCCGCCGAGTTTTCTTGAAGGGGAGTCACATAAACAACCTTTTTACTGTCTGTGGGGCTGATGCTGATGCCCGTCACACGTGCTGTCAACCACAGGAGGGGAGCGGAGTCCCCCAGTCAGACAGCATAGGCCTGATCCTGGCAACTGTGGAATCATAGAATGGTTTGGATTGTAAGGGACCTTGAAGATTGTCCAGTTCCAACTCCTCTGCCATAGGCAAGGACACCTCCCATTGGGTCAGGTTGCTCAAAATCCCATCCAACTTGGCCTCACACATTTCCAGGGACGGAGCATCTCTTGTATGAGAAGAGGCTGAGTGAGCTCAGCCTGTTTAGCCTGAAGAAAAGACTGAGAGGAGACCTTATAAATGATTTTATATATATATCTAAAGAGCAGGTGTCAAGAGGATGGAACCAGACTCTCCTCAATGGTGCCCAATGATAGGGCAAGAAGCAGTGGGTACAAACTGGAACACAGGAAGCTCCACCTTAACATGAGGAAAAACTTCTTCACTGTGAGGGTGATGGAACACTGGAACAGGCTGCCCAGGGAGGTTGTGGAATCTCCTTCTCCAGAGATATTCAAAACCTGTCTGGATGCGTTCCTGTACAGCCTGCTGGAGGTGACTCTGTTTTAGCAGGGGGATTGAACTAAATGATCTCCAGAGGTCCCTTCCAATCCCAAATATTTTGTGATCCACAGTTTCTCTGGGCAATCTGTTCTGGTGCTTCACCACCTTCATAGTGAAGAATTTCTTTCTTTTATCTAATCTAAAACTTCTCTCTTTCAGTTTAAAACCATTCCCCCTTGTCCTATCACTATGTGCCCTTGTAAAAAGTCCCTCTTCGGTTTTCCCGTAGCCCCCTTCAGGTACTGGAAGGCTGCCATAAGGTATCCTCCAAGCCTTCCCTTCTCCAGACTGAACAACCCCAATGCTCTCAGCCTAACTCCAAAGAAGAGGTGTTCCATCCCTCTGATCTTTTTTTGTGGCCCTTCTCTGGACCCATTCCAACAGCTCCATGTCTTTCCTGTGCTGAGGACTCCAGAGCTGGACGCAGAACTTCAGGTGGGGTCTTACAAGAGCAGAATCCTCCCATAAGATCTGCTGGTCTTATGATTTCTTTTGATGCAGTCTAGCGTATGGCTGTCTTTCCAGGCTGCAAGCACGCATTACTGGCTCATGTTGAGCTTCTCATCCACCTGTACCCCCAAGTTCTTTTCCTCTGGGCTGCTCTCAGACTGTTCTCCCCCCAACCTGTGATTGTGTTTTTGTTGCCTCCATCCATGTGCAGGACCTTGCATTTGGCTTTGTTGATACATTGGCAGATAATGAATTGTTGAATGATGACAGATAATCTCCCTTCACTCTTCCATTGATACTTTTGGAGCTGAAGTACCTGTGCTCTTCTCCACTTACTTCCGAGTGCTTGTGCAATGAGCTGTTTACGTATATATAACACATCCATGTTTCAGATACTTCTACTGTTGTTTTTCAAATTTTTCAGAAGCTTCATAGAAATTATTAATGATTTTAGCTGAAAAGAGTTAACTGAGTGAGGAACAGTTAATCCTTCTTTCCTTCCTTCTACTCAGAATCTTTCCTCTATCCACGCTACACTTCATCCTTGTTTATCTGTCCTTTTCTATCCAATTATGGGGGGATTTCTACCTCTGGGTTCCTTCCTGCCGTTTTATCCAGGTTGTCCCACTGCCGTGGGGTCTAGCTCCAGCGCGCCTGGCATCCCATCTCCCCGGGTCTTATTTTGCTACCTCACCCAGCCTCTTTTTTATTCCATATTCCCTTCTTCAGATCATCCTTAAAGGAGAAAGCGTCTGGAGCTGGGATATGAAGTAGACTTCTAGGAGCACTGCCAGAACCGATCTGTTTTACTCTGCTGCTGCTGCTGCTGCTGTTGCCGTTCTGCTGTGTCATGGGAAGAGAGTTACCGAGCCACACCAATCCTTGGAAACAGCACCTCAGGCAGAGCCGCTTGCTGCAAACCCGAGCCATGTTTTACAAAGCTGAAGGGTAAGTTTGTCTGGCGCAGGATTTAGGCTGCAAGGAGAAGGCATCGCTCCCTTCCTGGGCTCTGACAGGGAGGTCGGTGCACGGTGTTGGGAGATTTGCAGGAGGCAGAGTGGTGGCGGCAGCAGTGACAGCGCATCATCACACGGCTTTATTTCATTTTGTCAAGCCAAGATGCTTTAAATTACAGCTGAGCAGAAAAGCAAAACAACACATTTCTGTAAAAAGGGTGCTTTTTCCCAGATTTATTTTGAACTCTTGCAATGAGGTCTTGCATTAAGAAAGAGCAGGGGTTCTGCCGCCTCTTAAAAAATGTTGTTAGTTAGAAAATTGTTACAATCTTGGCTCCTTCCACCTGAGCCCGTTTCCTCCAAAAGCTTAATTTACAAAATGTGAGGTTTGAAGTTGACTCTCTTTCCCCTCCCAAGTTTATGTTCCTTGGAAAGGTTTGAAGAAACCTAAGGCAATGTCTGCCTGTGAATGAAAAAGGTTTGAATAAACACCGACGTGCACATACACGTGCGTATACACGCGCGCACACAGTATTTAAAGCATCCCATTGAAGTGCATATATAGGAAAATCCTTCATCATGTAATAGGCTTTAATATTTGCCTTAAAATTAATCCCTAACTAATGGGCTCTGTCTTTGTATTGTGGCAGATCACAGGAGGCTCGATAGCTAGAGTTCCTGTGCAGGTTTTTAAACTGCGAAATAAAATCCCCCATTTGCTATTGGATTAATTTGTGTTGTGTTTTCACGAAGCTACATGGGAAAAGTTCATCTTGCAAAAGTAAATATGAAAACTTTATAGAGCTCCAGACCTATTTTTCCTCATAAAAAAGTCCCTTTCCATGAAGACAGGACAGTATCTGTTGCTATTCCACAAGGAAATACTTAAAGGGCCCAGCAGAATTCTTTGGTTCCTCTGTTAGAGATAACTCTCCTGGGTTCTGTTAGAGATTGAGCTTTGGAGGCAGTTCTGCTTACTTGATAACATTGTCTTTGCTTCTTTTTCGATCATTTTTGTCACTGAAACTGAATCTTCTTGTTTCACTTCTTTCTAAATTGTTTCACTCTTTGTTTCCCGTGTGTTAGAAAGTGCCGTTTCATTTAGGCTCGCGACAGAAGAGAAGGAAGCTTGATTTCAGAAAGCAATTTGCAGTAATATATTTTTTTCACCACTTATACAAAAACATTACTACTCAAACAGATCTAAGTATAAACAATGCTGACGGGCCGTCAAAAACAAAACTAAATTGTGAAATTGAGGCAAATAGCCTAGAGAAACTGAAATGTTCTGGTTTCTAAAGCACCGACTGCTGTCAAAAATAGGGTAAGATAAAGCTTTGTTTACATGTAGAGCAGAGTGTTTGTTGATTGAGTTTCTAAGGTGATGTAGCAGGAAATACTGATCTTAGGAAAAATGACATGAACAAAGCATGAAACTATAATTCAGGAGCTATTTGTCAACTGGTAATAGAAAAAAAAAGAATATTTAAAAAGCAATGAGAGGTTTTCATTGAACTTTTTCTCTCTCTTGCCGGAAAATATAAAGACAGCTTCTCACCTGCTCTACTCTGGTATATAACTATTTGCAAAGGCAGAGCTAAATCATTTATCAGGAGGAATGTTTCCATCGGATGCAAATACCTGCACTGGTTGCTGTTTCTACGTCACACGATGGACAAGATTGATGCTTGAGCAAGGTTATAATGTACCTGCATTTTCTCTAGATTGGTGCCAAGCCTTGCTGAGTCATATTCCCTGTTCCAGTTCTGCAGTCGGCTGCTTGCTTTTCCCTGTTATTCGTGTGGGTCGTAAGCTCAGCAACAGATGAGAATAAATGCTTATATTTCTCTAGGTTACCTCCCTAAGGAAATAAAGGATCTGCTGTGCTGCTTTTCTGTTCACATATGTGTCCATCCACCTCTCCCAAAAGATTCTGCACCCGTTAATGAATTTCAGACAAATTTGGGAGAAAGCAGATGTTTCAAAGACTGTTATGTTCCTGCAAATTGCACATGGAAAGGAAAGAGAGATCCGGATCAGAAATTGAGGCAGAACTTCGCTATAACGTGTCAGGGCTGGCAGCCACCTTCCAGCCACCCAACCCCTACTTACTAGGCAGTTAATCTATATGTAGCTACATCAAGCGGCAGCACTCCCATATCCTGCCTAGCGTATTTTTATAGGAGCAGGCAAGAGATATCATGGAGAAGCAAAGGAATCAGGATAGTTCAAGGAACAAGTTGTTTTCCAAGCAAAACCATGTATCTTTTGTGTTACTCCCAAAACAAACCATGGTGGAGGAGCCAGGTCAGGCTGTTCTTAGAGCTAGCACAGCTTGTCAGTCTAGTGCTCTGTTGATCTTGGCACTAAAGCTAATAGGCAAAGATACCCCATCTGCACCTCACTCAAACGTGGGCAGTAGATGCATTGCAGCTGAGATGCCACCATCCCAAGTGAAGAGCAGTCTCAACCACAGGCTTGAGCCTGCTGAGTCCTACAGCCCCACTCTCCCATCTACCTTTCTGGCATAGCCTCACTGTAGCTGAGGCGCTGCATTGGCTCATGACTGAGAGGAGCCAAGCCTGGAGTGTCTCCTTGCAGACCGAAAGGAAATGTGCTGAATTCCTGCCTCAGCTGCAGCCCTCTCAACTGCCTAACTAAGATTATGGCATGGGAGAGCTCTAGCTCTTGATCTCCACCTCAAGGTGTGCTGGGAGGCAAATACAGGGATGACAGTGAGGTCAGGACCAGAGGACAGGACCAGGTTCGTTTTTACCTAAGAGCAAAGCCCTCATCTGTAAGTCCTTTCTCTGCCAGCTGCACTTCACTTAGAATCATAGAATCATCAGGTTGGAAGAGACCCATTGGATCATCGAGTCCAACCATTCCTATCAAACACTAAATCATGTCCCTCAGCGCCTCGTCCACCTGTCCCTTAAAGCCCTTCAGGGTAGGTGACTCAACGCCCTCCCTGGGCAGCCTCTGCCAGTGCCCAATGATCCTTTCCATGAAAAGTTTTTTCCTAATGTTCAGCCTAAATCTCCCCTGGCAGAGCTTGAGGCCATTCCCTCTTGTCCTGTCCCCTGGCACTTGGGAGAAGAGGCCAATTCCCTCTCCACAACCTCCTTTCAGGTAGTTGTAGAGAGCAATGAGGTCTCCTCTCAGCCTCCTCTTCTCCAGGCTAAACAACCCCAACTCTCCCAGCCGTTCCTCATAGGGCCTGTTCTCCAGCCCCTTCCCCAGCTTCGTGGCTCTTCTCTGGACTCGCTCCAGAGCCTCAACATCCTTCTTGTGGTGAGAGGCCCAGAACTGGACACAGGATTCAAGGAGCAGTCTCACCTGTGCTGAGTACAGAGGGAGAATAACCTCACTGGACCTGCTGGTCACACCATTTCTGATACAAGCCAAGATGCCGTTAGTATCCTGGACTAGCCATGGCAGGACAGATACCCTAACACTGTGCATAACATATACTCTTCTCTCAAGTGCAAGGAGTTTGATGCAGCAAACACTTTCAGAATGACAAACTGTAAGCTAAAAAAAGCTATGCCTTCATATGCATAAACTGGATGCACAAAATATGCATTGTGTGTCACCTCCCTTATGTCCCACATTTGTTCCTGCAGCAATGACAACTGGCGTATGTTCTGACAATACCAGGCTGTCTGAATGGACTCCTGCAAAGACAGGAGGGATCTGGCACTGCTACTTTTTGAAACTAAGGCATCAGTTTTTCTGCTGTGAGATGCCATGTATGGACCTTGTCTGGGTGGAAGATGTTTACATATAAGTTAGATTCATTAACCTCTGATGATTAATCTATAAAATTGGAGCCAGCCTCCCTATCAAGGAGCACATTATTATCTCTGTTGCAGCTACTAGACACTAACTAAGATCAAGGACCTCATTTTCCTAGACACTGCGTAGTCATACCTGAGGAGATAACCTCTGCCCTGAAGGGCTTACAAAGCAAAAAGACAAAAGAGTGAGCAGTATAACTCTCAGGCGGAGCAAACACGGTGACCTTTTGCAAATGTCAAGTTAATACCGTGATCTGGAAGTAGAAGGGGCTTATCAGAGGGTGGATGGGTCAACGGGGATGGGAGATGCTCAGGGTTGGGGGGTGAGATGAAAGAATAGCCATAGCCAAAGTTGCGAGATATGAGACGGAGGGAAAGAGTATGCAGAGCATTATATGGCCAATTGACACATCAAGGATCAAAAATAGGGTGGGAAAGAGACACATGACCCAGCTCACAGCTCACAGTATAGCCAGGTCCTCCATGTAGCCTATTCCCCAAAGCCACAGAGCCTGGAGAAGGAAGATGGAGAAGACAGAGGCTGGACAGCATGGTTCCTCCTACGTGCTGGTTCCGCGCAGGCAGCTGGGGGTGTGATAACCCTGTTTTGGGGTTTGTTTCTCTCTGTGGCTCGGCCTCTGCAGCTGTGTTTGTTGCAGCTGAGCCTCAGGGCTAGAGACATAGTTCAGCACTCTAAGTCCAGGGCAGCACATAATTGCATATTAACAGGAACAGCTTCAGGAGCTACTAGAACTCAGGAAGTCACAATTCCTTCTCTGCTGCTCCTTCGTCTTAGTGGGAGGTGATTGCTGGAGGCCTTAATGGATGTGAGACGTAATATGCTTCCCTCACATTAGCTCCAGCTTGCAAACCGAGGCTTTAACCACATCCTACCCTCTCTGTTCGTTTCCTCATGCACCTTCTCAACAACATGTGAAATGCACTAGCTACAGCCACCCCAGTGGCCACCAAACAGAGAGGTGCAGAGGCCATATGAACATTGATTTTACACATGATTTCTGCAGTAAACAAAGGGATTCTCACCTTTAAGGTTTATCAAAATTCACCAAATATAAATTATTGAACTCTGCCCCCATTTCATCCTTTTGACAACAGGGATTATTTATTTACTGAATCAGGATGCTATAAACATTGTAAAAGGTCCATTAAAAAGTTGAAAAACTCTAGTATCACACTTCTGGCAAATATTCAAGGTAAAGCAAAGCAACAAATTCATAGATACTGGTGACTCTCCATGCTGCCTGTCAAGACTACTTAGAGCTGACCAGCACTGAGTTGCTCCTTCTCCAAAAGAAAGAACAGACATAGTTTCTTCCCCAAAACCGCACTGCAGATCTGCTGCAGGGACTTAAGAGAAAGATGGGAGCAGACTTTTCAACAGGTGCTGTAGCAATAAGACAAGGGGTAATGGTTTTAAATTAAGAAATGGTATATTCAGACTAGATATAAGGAAGACATTTTTAACAATTAGGCTGGTGGACCACTGGAACAGGTTGCCCATAGAGGTGGCAGAAGCCCCATCTCTGGAAACATCAAAGGTAGTGTTGGATGGGGCTGTGAGAAACATGACCTCATTGAAGGTGTCCCTGCTGATTGCAAGGGGTTTAGACTATATGATCTTTAAATGTCCATTCCAAGCCATGATTCTACGATTTTCTTTATTAGAGATTAAGGAACTCGGTCTACAATCATGCTACTTGTATGGAATAACCAAAGTGTTTTACAAGAAGAAACATCTACTCAGAAATCTGTTCATGCCATCTGATCATTCAGAACTTGATACTAGTCTAAGAAGGGAGAAGGTAACAGCTTCAAGAGCACCAGAAAATTCATGAAGACTCTAAGGGCTATGGTAACAACAGTCAAAACCTAAATTCCCTCCTCCTCTCCTTATTTTTCTCTTCCCTTCCATTTTGAAACTCATAATGTTTTCAATCTTGTTGTATCATTTTCCTTCAGGTTCAATAGTGCTTGTTCATTCCATGATCCTTTTATTTTTCAAAGAACTCTTCTTCAATCTCCTTTCTTCATTAGGTGATATACAGTAGACTCTGCATGAGACTGTTACTGGTTTTGTTTGATTTCTCTCTTTATCTCCACCCAGAGAAATCCAGCAGATGGTTTCATAATCTTCCTAGAGTCCAGAGGAAGCATATTCCTTCCAGACAGCCTACAAACTCACTCGTCTTTTTTCCTCATCACCTGCCAAACCATCAACCATCCTAGCAAACTTTATCCATATAGTATTCCTTTATTTGAAAATTAAGAGTTCCTTGCTAGGGAAAAGTGAGAAATGCTCCATTTCCCTTCATGCAATGTGTGTTCTTGCACAACTGCTTTGCACTCTAGCACACTCACTAATTTTTCTAGCCCTTGGAAATGAGGTCTGCAGCACCACATTCATTCTTCTGTAGAGCACATGCTGTCTGTGGGAGATCTACAGAAAAGGAAGCTCTTCATTCTGCTCATACGGCACTACATTGGTACATTAAAAAAGAAAACTGGTGAGGGTGTTCAAATCAACGGAGGGAGGATTGATTTTCTTGTTGGTCGGGGAAAGCTCCATGCTTCATTTGGTATTGATGGTTTCTCCCTGGTTTAAGATAATTCATTAACACTAACAGTGTGTTTGAAGCTGTGCTACAGCACAAATACAAGATTCGCGTCAATATTTTGCAGTCTAGTTGGACACAAGGCAGATAGAAGCATTGGCACACCTAGAGGACACAATCATGGAAAAGAGGAGTTGGAGAGAGACTGCATATTCTCTTCAGTGCCCTGAGCAGAATCCAACCATCCCTGGGAGAGGCCAATCAGCTTCCAGTGAGGAAGACTTAGGATTTAATTTAAAAAATTTCATTTTAATTAAAAAAAACTTGCTTGAAATTAGAAAGCTTTTAGCTTTGATTTGTGGCTTTTTCTTCTTTCCCAGATATCCAGTAACAATGTTTCTTGCAGAAAATCAAGCCAATTTAGTTATGTTGTACCCAGAATAATTGTCAATATCCTTTTTTATAAGTCTCTTCTGCCTTATAAAGTTTCCATCTTCTACTGCTGTCATTTCCCTTCTGGAAAAAGTAAAGAAAATCCATCAGCCTATCCTCCAAGTTTGTTGAACCATTTATAATCCTTGTTGCTTTCCTCTAGCTCTTCTACAGTTTGTCTCCATCTTTCTTCAACTTTCTTCTAGTGCAGCATCCAACCCCACACCTGCTACTCCAGCCGAGCCCTTATTAGAGTGGAATAATTGTTCCTGATGTTTCACAGATTACAATCCCATTCAGACATCCCAGAATAAGATTTGCCTTTTTCTGCAGCAGTTGTGTATGTGCAGTTTCTCGTTCACAGCTCCTTTTCCTTTGAATGGCTGCTTGGCCAGTAATTTTCATTGCCATATTTTGTTGCTTTTGAACTTGCTGAACCAAATCTCTTTATTTTTAACTGAATCCCTGTGTTGGAAAATCCTTGAGTTTTACTGTTATTCCAGTTTCCCAGCAGCATTTTGGAGCACATCCTCTGGAGTAATTATATATTCCTTATTTTGTCATACAAATAGCTGATGAAAATATTAGAACTAGGTCCAGGAATGAACCTGGTGGGACCCTAGTTGGAAACCCCACTAAATTCAAAGGAAAGGAATTAATAATTCTCCTGTGAGTACAGGTTTTTTTCTGTCATGTATGTCTTAGGATGATTTCACAGAGATCATCATTCCCAGTCAGTTTACAGGAATGTCACATGAAATGGCCTTAAAAACCAAGCTTATTTCAAAATATATGACATATATCTTCTCTTCTTTATTCTACAACGAAGTTGTTGGTTTCAAAGACAGAAATTAGGTGGTGTTAACATCACTCATTTATGTCAAATCCAGTCTGGTGGATTGTATGTTTTTCTGTCGTCAAGTGCTTAATAACTGATAGTTTAACAGTTTATTGTGTTATTTTTCTGCATTATGTGATAAACTGACTGCTGTAGAATTCCCTGAGTCTTTCTTCCCCCTCTTTAAAGAGAGGCACTGTGTTTGCCCTTCTCCCTTCCACTGGGATCTCCCCCGTTCTCCATGAACTCTCCCAGATAATTACTAATGAGTCAGAGATTGCTCTGGCTGGTGTCTGAAGTGCTCTGGGGGGAACTTCATCCAGTCCCACTGACTTGAATTTGTCTAACTTCTTTGAATTACTTTAACCATTTCTTTTGCTATTTTGGATTGTCTTATGCCCTTGGTAAATGTAGTTCTGACAAATATCAGTTCATCATCTCTTCTTTAACTTTTCTTTCATTATTTTTGTTTCCATGGGTAAAGCAAAAGAAGTATTGAATGGTTAAGTCTTTTCTCTGTCGTTATTTCTGTTCTCTCATTTTCCATTTATTCTGTTATGTATAGTTTCCGTTGCCTTCCTCTCGTTTATGATACCTTTACAGAGCATTCTTCTATCACCTTCTGTATCCCTTCCTAACTGAAACTTATTTTGTCCCTGGTCTTTCTCATTTTGGTCCTCCATAGACATGCTATTCCTTTACAGACATAATTTTCCTAGTCTTGTTTCCAGTCTTTGCACTGCTTAATGCCCATTCTTCTTACTCTGCTTCCTTCACTTCTTCCTTACTTCAGAGGAAGATACTCCATCATTTTTTTCATCTCTTTCAACTTAATTAACCTCCATCCTCCTATTCTCAACATTCTCCTCCCCATTAGCCAGAGTCTAATCTCAGAGAGCTACAATTTCCTCCTCCTACAGGAACTTTGCTCCATCTTTTGAACTTTCCTTGCCAGCTTCCTCCAAGCGTAGTTTAAAACCCTTCTGCTGGGTTTGGAAAGGAGTTATTGTGCCATCCTTCTTTGCAGAGCACCCTTGGCTCATTTGCGAGATACGAAAACCTTATTTATTTTGCTCTGTTATTGCAGATCTAATTAATAATCAATTTGTCTCTTAAACCCATGCTCACCTCTGCAAAATGCCAATCCTTGCCATGACTTTTACTCTCAGCCAGAAGGATGAAAGAGGACATTTCCCATCCCTTCATCTCCTTCCCTCTTGTTCCCAGTGCTCCTTGATCGCAAGAGTAGCTAAGAGACTTTATTTAAAAATATTTTAGGGTGATAGATTAATATGATGTTTCCTGTAAGCATCACAGAGGTCACCTGCATGCTGAAGCATCCGTCTCCAGCTCAGCAGGAGACTGAGCAGGCATTTAGGAAAGGCAATTAAGAGGTCTGAATGTACTGTGCATCAAAACATCCCTTTATGTTTTGACGTTTCTAGCATCCAGCACACAGATGTCATTTTTTTTCCACCAAAAATAGTGTTGGTATCTTTTAGCAAACCCAGGCCCACGTGAAATGTATTAAATTAAGTTCCCAGCTCTTCAGGTCACTGTTCTTCATAAAATGATTACAACTCTAAACAAGGAAGAACACGAACCTGCAAGGTCACATAAACAGCAGACCTGCAATTCCACCTACGTCCACCTACCTCTGCTTTCTCCTTAACTACACACAGATGACTCTTGCTCAAGGCTTGCCTTAGGCTCACAGGCTCTCTAGCACTCTCCACTGAGCAGGTACAAGGACTTAGGTAGCTTTAAAGCCGTGTGAATATAGCTGTCAACCTCCATTTCAGCAAAGAACTGGTTGTATGTAGTTCTCAGTATCTGAGCAGCCTGTTCCTCATCACTGGGGCTACTGGTGAAGTTGAGCATTTTGCCACATTGGAGCCAGTGTGTACCACTGAGCCCACAGAGGACACTTGAAGAGTAGAGGTTATTCAGGCTTAAGATAAGGCTTCTTTCGGTCTTCCTCTAACTACCCATAGGAGATTATTGAAAAGACACCACAAGACTTCATGGCCTCAAGCTCTGTCAGGGGAAGTTCAGGCTTGACATCAGAAAAAAAAGAAAAATTCATGGAAAGGATCATTAGGCACTGGAACAGGCTGCCCAGGGAGGTGGTTGAGTCACCTTCCCTGGAGGTGTTTAAAAGACGGATGGATGAGGTGCGGAGGGACATGGCTTAGTGATTGATAGGAACGGTTGGACTCAATAATCCTATGGGTCTTTTCCAACTTGGTGATTCTGCAATTCTGTGATTTTTCTTGGAGGGGCGCAGTGATAGAACAAAAGGCGATCAACCCAAGTTGCAGCAAAGAATATTACAACTAGATATTGGGGGTAAATTATAATGAAGATGGTCAACTATTGGAACAGGAAACCAGTGAGCTTTTGGGATCTCCATCCTTACAAAACTCAACAGGGCAAAGCTCTGAGAAATCTAACTGAAGGGCAAAACTAGCCTTACTCTGAGAGGGCAGTCCAGAGATCCCTGGAGGTCTCTCCCTCCCCAGATTCTATGATTCTGGGATCCTGTGTGAATGACTCTAGGGTGGTTAGATTGCTGTCCTGCTCATTCCAGCTGATTGATTGCCAACAAAAATGCTAGACTACCCTAGTGTATTGGTTCTGTGTGCATAAATCTGTAAGAGTATTTTGTGCAGGGTCCAGAAGGCTGTATTTCATATAATAGGAAAAAGCCAGGTAATTACAAATTCATTGGTTTAACACTGATCCCAAACAATATCAAAGAAAATCTGATATAGGCTATGATTAGTAATGGATTAAAGGATGCTAACCTGATTGATATGCCTGAGCAGTTTTATGGAAAGCCTGTCATGTCAAACAAATGAATGTTTTTTTAATGAGAATGTAAGTTTGGTTAATAAAGATAAGGCTGTTATAAATTATTTAGATTTCTGCAAGTTATTGAACAGTTCCTGAACACAGTCCCAATTAAAGAAAAATGGTACAAAAGCTAATCTGGTGTACTAAATGGATTAAAAACTATTTCAGCAAGAGATCTTATAATGTAATTTGAAATTCAATTATGCTAGAGATATTGAAGTCTTCCATTTATTTATTTTGGACCTTGTATTGTTCAGCGTCTTTAGGATTGACCCAGAGGAAATGATAAATATCATCACCAATAAAATTGTGGATGACGTGAAAGTCAAGTCGTTCCAGTCCCATGGTAGGAGAGCAGCAAGAAAATAAGATGAATATAAATACAACAGTGTGCGGAGTCACGACTGTTAGAAGTATAGATCATGTTTGAGAGACAGAAGACAACGTCCCAGAACGTGGGAGCAATGAAAGATCCTGCTAAATTGCAACATGCTTAGAATAAGAGAGAAATTTGCAGCTACCTCAACTCAACAAACAACACAGAAAGCTTTTTTTTTTCCCCCAGGAAAAAAGACTCTGTGAAACTCTTGAAAATGGAGAAGAGATTGAGTTGCCACCTGAGCTGGCAATGAAAGAGGAGGCACAAATCACCATTGTGCAGGGATTTATAGCAATAGGAAAGTAGGATATTGCTGCTGCCCACCTACTCTGCACCTTGCGGGGCTTGGGAGAGTCGTTCACTGCCATGGCAGGGATCCAGAATGCCCGTCAGCTGCTGCAGAAGGGAGCAAGCCTCCCTGGCACGCTTCATATTTCTCTTCATCATCCCCTTCTCTCAGTCGCTGGCACTCGGCATCAACAACTGGTTTGTTGGTACATGGGAGTCTGCAGCCTCCTTCGGCTGTCACATCCTGAACCTCGGCCAGATTTATGTTGCAAGAACTCATGGCAGTGTTTTTAACCCAGAGTGTATTTGGCCCCTAGTGTTCTCCATGACACAGAATAAACATTAGGGAGGAGACTCAGGCTTCAATGAGAAATGCTTTCCCATGATACGTTTTCATTTTGGCATGTACACTGTTTATGATGAAAGGATCCTAAAATAATTGTATTAGATGAACCGTCTGTTCTTCTTACTTTGAGGCCAGTACAGCATGACATTTCAGAGATAAAATGTTGTGGAACAGCCTCTGACTTATAGCCCAATGGAACTTTTCCGCAGTGATTCTTCTTTCTCCTTTTATTTGCTCGAGGTTTATAACCTGAAAACGTCAAGCTTGCATCATAGTGTTGCCAAAAGATCATCCTGTGCATTAGCTAAACCTTAAATTATCAGCAAATTTAGTTCTTCCTCAGAAGGCTGATTTGCAAGCAGTCAGCTCCCCGGTGGAAAAGAGCTCCTCCCTCCAATTCAGAGGAATTCCAGGATTCACAAGAAATACTACATTTCCAAGACGAGACTGTGTTTGTCCTTAGGAGAACTTAATTCTGCAGGCAAGTTCAAGTGAGTCTACGAGACCTTAAATCAAAGGAGACCAATGCCAGATCAGTTGCTGAGTAACTGATACCAATCATCACATCCTGACCGGCTGGATGAATGACAGCAATGATTTATCAGGGTAGCATCTGAAGTCTTCTGCATTTTCCCTCTGTGCAGTTCACTTGTGACTGCAACCTGAACAAGGGGAAATTATTTTATCCTGGAGAAGAGGAGGCTGAGAGGAGACCTCATTACTCTCTACAACTACCTGAAAGGAGGTTGTAGAGAGGAGGGAGCTGGGCTCTTCTCCCAAGGGACAGGGGACCGGACAAGAGGGAATGGCCTCAAGCTCCACCAGGGGAGATTTAGGCTGGAGATTAGGAGGAAGTTTTTCACACAGAAGGTCATTGGGCATTGGAATAGGCTGCCCAGGGAGGTGTTTGATTCACCTTCCCTGGAGGTGTTTAAGGGACTGGTAGGTGAGGTCTTGAGGGACTTAGTGTTTGATAGGAATGGTTGGACTCAATGATCCGATGGGTCCCTTCCAGCCTGGTTGTTCTATGATTCTATTTTCTGTTGCAGATAGATGGGTTTGTATCATGTTCTTTGGACAAAGGTATCGTTATAGAAACGGAATCATTATGCACATTGCTTAGATAAATGCAGTTACAGGAAAGTGAAGAGAGAGCCTTGCCAAATGCTTTGAGAGTCACGGGTGGAAAGGTCTAGCCAAAAGCCACATCATTCGCTTTGGGCCAGATTTGCCTGACTCCTTTGAGAAGTGCTCTGTATCTGGAAACAGGAGGGGAAAAGGTTTAGTGTATCCTTGCTGCTGTTCTCCTTTATAGACTCTGCTTTGTGGAAAGAGATAGGATGCCATCATGCTGCTCTTGGAGGGACATCATGTACCTTGAAGGAATTCAAAACCTTCACCTTCACCTGACCACTCAGGAAATGTCTTAATGCACTTGGGAAAAGTCTCTTTTGTGTGCCCCTGCATCTCCTTTTGCTGCAGACAGTTACCAAGCAGGGCACGAGCTGAACCTTTACCAGCGCAACTATTTATGTTGCACTCGTTTGAGATAGTTCCTTCATAGCTGAGATTTTTGAAAGCCACTGAGAGCAGTGATGAATGGAGGATGATGGAAGCTGCAGCCTAAAATATGACAAGTCCTGCCCCCAAGAGCTTGAGATTGGCATTTCTGCCTTCATCTTAGTAAAGAAACAGGACAAACCGAGCAAGGCATTTTTGTTGGAGCATTTATTTATTGTTCTGTGCAAAGCACAGGGTGTAACTATCACCAGTCATTTTTGGTTATTGAGCTAGCACCAGACATCACTGTGTTACTATTACAGCAAAACATATTAGCTAATTGTGAATTTACTTTTAGCCACGGTGACTGCACGGCTTTCCTGTTTTTGCGCAATGCTGTGGGATGTCAGACAGATCCCACAGCCACAAAGTTCTCCTGGGTGGAGACTTGCTTATTGCCAACAGCCCCATGGGTACGTGGAGGCATCACTGGAGATTGTCTGTTGGACTGGTTAGTCTGAGCCAACAGCTACATCTACACTAGTGACTAAGTGGGACCAGGGCATAGGGTCAAGTACTGCTCACACTGTTATATTTTCAGTGTCATCTCTGGTATAATTTTGGACAAGGATCTCCCAGACTATGTCTGGGCACAGTCCTGAGCTTAACATCCCTGTTGGGTGATTTGGCCTTAAGGTCTCTGTTTTGAAGAACAGAAGAGTTTATTCTGGTGGCCAAATGCTGCCAGTTAAATTCAGGGGCAGTGAACACAGCCAGTACGGCTGTTACTCGGTTCTTCTTCTATAGTAGTTGCTGTCAAGAAGTATTACCCAGGTCTATTCCAGTCGTTTGATTTGTCAGAGGTTTTAATGCAAAGAAGGCATCTGCTCTTACGAGGAGCAGCTGAGGGAACTGGTGTTGTTTAGCCGTGAGAAGAGGAGGCTGAGGGGAGACCTTATTGGTCTTTACAACTACCTGAAAGGAGGTTGCAGACAGGTGAGTGTTGGTCTCTTCTCCCAAGTGACAGGTGATAAGACAAGAGGGAATGGCCTTAAACTGCATCAGGGGAAGTTTAGACTGGACATTAGGAAAAAGTTCTTCATAGAAAGGGTTATCAAGCACTGACTGTGGCTGCCCAGGGAGGTGGTTGAGTCTGCATCCCTGGAGGTGTTCTAAAGCTGGGTAGATGAGGTGCTCGGGGACATGATTTGGTGATGGACAGGTATGGCTGATGATCTCAAAGGTCTTTTACAACCTAATGATTCTATGATTTCCCAGTGGTTTAATGGTTCACAGAATCACAGAATCACAGAACAACCAGGTTGGAAGGGACCCATCGGATCTTCTAGTCCAACCATTCCTATCTAACACTAAACCAAGTCCCTCAATACCTCATCCACCCGTGTCTTAAACACCTCCAGGGAAGGTGACTCAACCACCTCCCTGTGCAGCCTGTTCCAATGCCCAATGACCCTCTGTGTGAAAAACCTCCTCCTAATCTCCAGCCTAAATCTCCCCTGGGGGAGCTGGAGGCCATTCCCTCTTGTCCTGTCCCCTGTCACTTGGGAGAAGAGGCCAGCTCCCTCCTCTCCACAACCACCTTTCAGGTACTTGTAGAGAGTAATGAGGTCTCCTCTCAGCCTCCTCTTCTCCAGGCTAAACAACCCCAGCTCTCTCAGCCGCTCCTCATAGGGTCTGTTCTCCAGCCCCTTCACCAGCCTCATTGCTCTTCTCTGGACTTGCTCCAGAGCCTCAACATCCTTCTTGTGGTGAGGGGCCCAGAACTGGACACAATATTCAAGGAGCGGCCTCACCAGTGCTGAATACAGAGGGAGAATCACCTCCCTGGAACTGCTGGTCACACCGTTTCTGATACAAGCCAGGATGCCATTGGCCTTCTTGGCCACCTGGGCACACTGATGCCTCATGTTCAGTCGGCTGTCGACCAACACCCACAGGTCCCTCTCCTCTTGGCAGTTTTCCAGCCAGGCTTCTCCCAGTCTGTAGCTCTGCATAGGGTTGTTGTGCCCCAAGTGCAGGACCCGCCATTTGGCCGTGTTAAACCTCATGCCGTTGGACATTGCCCAGCGGTCCAGCCTGTCCAAGTCCCTTTGCAAAGCCTCCCTACCCTCCAGCAGATCGACACTTGCACACAGCTTTGTGTCATCTGCAAACTTGCTAAGGGTACCCTCAATGCCCTCATCCAGGTCATTGATGAAGACATTGAACAGGACTGGACCTAGCACTGAGCCCTGGGGAACACCACTTGTCACTGGCCTCCAGCTGGACTTAACACCGTTTACCACCACTCTCTGGGCCCGGCCATCCAGCCAGTTTTCTACCCAGGAGAGTGTGTGTCTGCAGGCCAGAGGCTGACAGTTTCCGTAGCAGAATGCTGTGAGAAACTGTGTCAAAGGCTTTACTGAAGTCCAGAAAGACCACATCCACAGCCTTTCCCTCATCCAGCAGCCAAGTGACTTTGTCATAGAAGGCGATCAGGTTGGTTTGGTAGGACCTGCCTCTGGTAAATCCATGTTGACTGGGCCTGATCACCCGGTTCTCTTGTAAGTGCTTCATGCTAGCACTCAAGATCACCTGTTCCATGACTTTCCCTGGCACTGAGGTCAGACTGACTGGTCTGTAGTTCCCCGGATCCTCCCTGCTACCCTTCTTGTAAATGGGAACTACATCAGCCAGTCTGCAGTCCAGAGGTACCTCCCCAGTCTTCCAGGACTGCTGGAAGATGCTTCTTAACTAGCTTTCCCCAATATACATGGATACACATTAACCATTCCTAAAGAACCCTTGTTCTTTGATTTGCCTTTTCTTTTCTTCTCAGCCTCTCCTTTTCTGCTCTCATATGACTTTCCAGATAAGCAGGGGCTGCCAGCACTCAGAAAGAGATGCTAGAAAATGCTCAGTATTTAGGGTTGTTGCAAAGCATAGCACCTGGCAACACAGTCAGCACATATAAGCCATGACTGGGACATCGCTCTGGGCATTTGCCTTCTCTTTCTTGGGTGTGGTTTGTGTAGTTTGCATGAGAACATCCTAAAATGTCCCTTAGGTACCAGTACTAGGTGTTACAGGCATATGCTTTGAAGAGACGCCTGCCTCTCTCCATCCACCTTTGGGAATGAGGCTCAGCCTTGGATGCTCTGGAGGCTAAAAACGACAGCAGCAGTGCCCACACTGAGAAACCAGCAACCTCATTCCTAGGTCTGGGAACACAAGCCAACCCTGGCCATGTCCTAAATCCATATCCAAGAAAGATCATCATATGCACCAGCTTATGATCTGTGCAGAGATCACCAAAGCAGTGGAGTGCTTCGTTCTAGGAGATGACTAGGACTGTACCATAGCAAGCCCTGTCAGATCTTTCCTGAGCTATCTGGGAAATCAGGGGCTGTGCATTCACAGAATCATAGAATCATTAGGTTGGAGAAGATCTTTGAGATCATCCACTCCAACGATGCCTGTCCACTAGTAAATCATATCCCCAAGCACCTCATCTACCTGCCTTTTAAACACCTCCAGAGATGGGGACTCAACCACCTCCCTGGGCAGCCTCTGCCAGTGTTTAATTCCTAAGGGAGATATTCCACATACTTATCTTTTGTTGACACTTCACGTTTTGATAATTTGGGGTAAAGGAGATGTCTTTTGCAGTATGCTGACTTTTTGCTGGTTTAATACAAAAAGGCAACGAGGTTTTGCTGATGCTGTTATTCCAGCAAAATGTTTAAGCACAGGCCCAGCCTAATGCTTGGACAATATTCCCGGATTTATTACATGCAATGAGCAAGCACAGAACAAGTATTTCAGTGACAATCTCCGGATTGGAAGCAGGCACAAAGAAATTATTTCCCTTCTCCACAACATCCTAATTGCTCCTTTTGCTCCCGAATGCACTGCAAGATCACCAGTTTCCTATGAGGTTTCCTTACTGTCGCATACATTAAAAAATGTCCTATTTGTTCTAATGCTTTTTCCTGTTCTCACTTTGAATTGTCCTTGTTTTTCAATGTTCAGATTATACCTGACCTTCCAAGCCTTAAAGCCTACAATTTTTAGTGGTTTTAAGTGATTTTAACAACAACTTTCAATAGGCATCTGCAAATGTTTTTTAAGAGTTTTTTCTGTTGTGCTACTAATTTTTAGTACTATTGAGTTGTATGTTTTAAAAAAGACTGAAATAGCAAAAAGACAGTCCACTTACTTACAAATGAAAATCAGCTGCAATTTTAATGTTATGTAATACACCTTTATGAGAAAAATCTCGTAGAACTGGGTAAGGGAAGAAAGCAGTGGGAGTCAATAAAAATGTAACTCCGTTTTATGGGAGTTATTTTAAAACGCTGCAGAGTTAAACAGAGAATAATTTAATTTTTACAGAGTTTTTAATAACTTCTAAAATTCTATTGCATTGATTTAATATCATCCAAGAGCTCAACAGAAAGGTATAATTTCCTGCTAAATTCTATAGCATCGTACCGTAGGTTTGTATCCTAAAAATACTTTTATGCCGAAGAGAGTATCTTCTCTGAGCAGGAGACAGCCTCCCCCCAGCTGCATCTCTCTGCAAGATGCTTTTGCTTCAGACCCTTCTGCTTGCATTTTGCTTCTAAAATTTTATCTCTATGGGGTCAAAAGGAGGTAAAGAAGAGGTTGCCTATTTCTTTTCCAGTTACTCTGCTCAAGAAACGCAGCGTCTTTCTCTGTTTGCCCAAATGCCTGCTTTGGGGAGCCCCATATCATGTCATAAATGCTACTTGTTTGAACAAATAGAGATTTATTTACGGTGTTGAAAGGACTTTTTGTGCTCCCTGCCTAATTTGCGACATTATTACTGATTGATTTCTAGTCTACCTATTACTGATGTGCCAGCAATATTCCAAAGTAAGGTTGGTTCAACGTCAAATAAAATTTGTTGCCTTTCAGTGAGCCTTTTTCAGCACAGTTTACTCAATATTTTGTTCCTCTACCCAGCTACTGCTCCAATAAACCAAAACAGCTCTCTGTTGTCTGAAATGAAGAATAATTGGAAACACCATGCCTGCTTCTTTCAGCACAAGTAATGATTTGGTCATTTAGGGCTCTTCTAACACTCCTGAATGCTGAACTGCTAAAATCTTGGCTCCTGTTAGAGAGTAAAAGTCAAACTTACAAACTCCTGGCAGCATTTACCTTCATGCTGCACAGAGATGGAGTAGTCAGGCTAAAATAAGACATGGGATTTGAATTATTGCATGCAAAAAGCCACCTGAGTGCTTCCTAGACCAGGATTTGCCTGGCAAGTGGCAGTTGATCACAGAATCACACAGAATCACAGAACAACCAGGTTGGAAGGGACCCATCGGATCTTCCAGTCCAACCATTCCTGTCAAACACTAAACCAAGTCCCTCAAGACCTCATCCACCCGTGCCTTAAACACCTCCAGGGAAGGTGAATCAACCACCTCCCTGGGCAGCCTATTCCAATGCCCAATGATCCTTTCTGTGAAAAACTTCCTCCTAATCTCCAGCCTAAATCTCCCCTGGTGGAGCTTGAGGCCATTCCCTCTTGTCCTGTCCCCTGGCACTTGGGAGAAGAGCCCAGCTCCCTCCTCTCTACAACCTCCTTTCAGGTAGTTGTAGAGAGTAATGAGGTCTCCTCTCAGCCTCCTCTTCTCCAGGCTAAAAAACCCCAGCTCTCTCAGCCGCTCCTCATAGGTTCTGTTCTCCAGCCCCTTCACAAGCCTTGTCGCTCTTCTCTGGACTCACTCCAGAACCTCAACATCCTTCTTGTGTTGAGGGGCCCAGAACTGGACACAGGATTCAAGGAGCGGCCTGACCAGTGCTGAGTACAGAGGGAGAATCACCTCCCTGGACCTGCTGGTCATACCATTGCTGATACAAGATAATGGTGCCTTCAAAACGTTCTCTGGGGAAATGTCTCTAGAAATAACACTGGAGTTGCTTTTTGTTTGCTGCATCCATCCCCTTGTGTCCTCCAGGATTGCAGTGTGACTTCCAGGACTCTTCTCCAGCATGAACTGAGGATGGAGATTAACACCAACATTGTGCCGGGGGCAATGAAGCTCATACTTGGGACCCTGGAGGACAAACAGGATTCCAGAGGTAAGGCTGGGACAGATCCCACCAGGGCTGGGTTGCAGCCTTCTGCTCCAAAAACTTGAGTCCACATCCTAAGAGAAGATTTGAGGACCTCACTAGGTGATTGTGCTGAGCTAGCTCTAAATCCAAGCAAGGAAATCCCCTGCCTTAGATACAAACGAGGATGCAGACCCAGCACAAAGAACACTAGTGTTGTCTCCTTCCCCAGCAGCTGCCTGTGACTCATCCTTTGGTTTTCCCTCCTAACCATGACTTATATTTGCAGGGTGATGCACTTCTGATGCCATCTTCTTCTTAGCTTTGACCATCCAGATGGTTGCCCATGACACATCCGATGGCACAAATCTCTCCGTTCCTTCTGTCTCTTTTGCTTCTGAGCTCTCTCTCATAGTCTCTGTATCTCAGGGGCACTGGGTTGGCAGTTCTCTTTCACTTAGGGAAAGTTATTTGGAGCTTTAAATGCAAATATCTCCTGCCTTTTCAAGAAAACATGGGCATGACACACTATTCAGGTAATTATTCTCCCTTCCTTGTCCATTTGTGAGGGTGCAGGGCACTCCCAGCATCCTTTGGTTTGAGGGGATTTTCAGCCATTTTTGAGTTTCAATGGGAAGCTGTCTGGAAATGGTTTTTTTTCACACAGAGTTCAGCTCAGCCCATTGGCAGTGAAGGTTTCCCAGGGAGGCTGTAGATGTTCCATCCCTGCAGGTGTTCAAGGAAAACCAAGTTGGATGGAGCCTTGGGCAGCCTGATCTAGTGGGAGGTATCCCTGCCCATAGCAGTAGGGTTGGAACTGGACGGATGATCCTTAAGGTCCCTTCCAACCCAAACTATTCTATCATTCTATAATCTATGAAGCTTTTCCAGGGAAAATCCTCCAGCACAGCCTGAGTCCTGGTTTCGTTGCTTTTTCAAGGATATGAAACCAAGTTCCAGAAGGAACGTGGTGATTTGTGGGGTGAAAGGGTCTGAAAACCCCCACGGTGTTCATACTTTGCTTTTGGACCACAAAATGTAGAACAGCAGAACCTGTGAGTGGTCCAGAAGGCTAGAGGGTGGGCAGATGGACCCTCATGTGAAAACAGCACAAGGTTGGCCCCCACTTCCAGCCCAGACATCTCCACTAGGTTAAACTACATGTGTGCCTGAGGCAGAAAACAATAAACACCAAAGCCTCCAGGAAAAAGCTGCACCCATTCATTTTTGATATTCAATGACCACAAAAGATGCTTAGATATTGTAGTGATAGATGAAGCACAAAAATGGAGAGAGAGAGAGATACAGGACACCTTCAAAAAGCTTCACATCTGATGGCACAGCACAGGTTGGAAGTATAAATCTACTTCTTGCCTTCAAAGCGTGGCAGATATTCAGCCAATAAGGCAAATAATGAGGTTATTTTGACTCTTTCACTAGACAAGCACAATGAAAATAGGAGTGAGTTAAACTGCCCAACAACCCTGGGAGTAAACCTGGTGTTTCTGTGTCTTTTTTATGGATAATGTAGAAGGAGAAGTTGGCGATGGACACACAACCTAGCAGAGCCAGCAGAGATTCTCATAGGAGCCATCCTGGCTCTACTGAAATAAATGGAAATCCTGCCACCAGCTTTACTGGGATTTCAGCCCAGGACTTTTGGAGGTTTTCTGCACACTTTTCTTGCTGTCTCTGCATAAAAATGTGAAGCTCTTAGAGGCATCAGATTGCATCATTGTTTGGGTGTCAGATGAAAATAAAAGCCTCATGCCATGCATCCTCTGTGCTACTGGAGTAATTTTTGCCATCTTGTATGGCACATCTCTTGCTTTAAAAGTAGAACTGACTGGCATTAAGGCATTTTATATCATATCATATCATATCATATCAATCATATCATATCAGTCCCTGGAAGTCCAGAGTGGTACCATGAGAGCAGTAGGACCCATCTGGAAAATGTGTTACAGCCCATAAAACACTGTCCTTGTGGTGTGAAAGGTTAGACTGAATAACTGGCTCTCTCTTCATTATTTAGAATGGTTAATTGAAGGATTAGTCTGATGCACGGGCAGCCTCTACTGTGCTGGGTGGTGCCTCCAAGAAGGCAAAATACAACCTGCCTGTGTGGGGCAGGGAGAAAATCCCCTTACCTTCCTCCTGAAGGATGCAGGGGAGTTGCACCTTGGTGGTTGTGTATCCAAAGCTTGCCTGAAGAAATGAGCAGGTCCAGCCAAGAAGAAGGTTTGAGGGAACATGACCTTCTGAAGCCCATGGGCAGGACATTTCTTTCCGACCTCGTCTCTAAGATGCTGCTGTTACATCTAATATCTCAGGGAATCACTGTGCTCTTCAGGTTACAGAACCAGATTTTATAGAAAAGGAAACTGAGCCTCACACAGGAGGCAATTGTGCAAATTTACTACCATTCAACATGTTGGACATAAGAGGAACAGAGCATGTCCTCTCCACTTAGCTGTGATATCTCACACCATCTCCCTCCCCTGCCCCTCTCCATAAGTTCCCCCTCACACCAGGCAAGAAGAATCCCCATTGCACTTCCCAAAGCACCTGCCCTCTCCTCACAAGTCTCCTTTCCAAGCTATGAGGAGGCTAAATCCCACTTTGTAAGATGGACCTGGTGATGCCCCCAACTTCCAAGCTATCCAGTTCTTCACCCAGTGGGAGAGTTCTGAGGGGAAGGCGCTTTTTGAGGCAGATCGCTTGGAAGGGCAGCTTCCCTCCTCAGCCTGTGCTCAGATTGGAGGTGGCACAGCTCATCCCCTGCTGAGCTGAGCAGTCACGAGGCGTCGTCTGGCTGGCAGCGAGGCTGGGGCTGGCAGAACCGGTTGGGGTGTCACCACTCCAACCACAGGCTGCAAACCCCAAAGGTAGCCGCTGGTGTGGTCGGCATCCTTCATCCCAACCGCAGCAGTGCAGTGTGTTGCCAAACAGCTGCTGGCGATGAAGTGTCTGCAGCAGCCGCTGGCAAAGGCAGCTGGCAGGATTCCGGGAAATATTATGGCTGAAGTCATAGGAGAAGGAGCTGGTGCAAAGAAAAACATCCAAACCCTGAAATCTCCCAGTAGGCATTAGATGCACATGAACAGAGACAGGTCAGGGAGACAGATGGAGTCACTCAGATGAGGCGCATCCCTTCATGAGTCAGGTCCTTGTCAGAGGCGTGTGACCAGGAGCAGGAACGTGCTAAAAGGCCCGAAGTATTGGAGCAAATCCCAAAAGTGAATGGTTCACAGTTGGCTCAGAGGAGGCACTACTGTCTCTGTATGGCTCATTCTTCTGATGCAGAACACTCCTTTGTGGGGGAGATGGGCAGACAAGTGCCCCAGCCTGGGGAGGGATTCAGGGAGTTCAGACTTGGAGCGTGCTGCATGAAATCATCTGCTTGGACCTTTCTGAGATGATCTAATGTGTTTCTGTATTTTACCTGGGGTGGGGGCCCACGGACATGCCAGCAGAAGCACATTTTCCAGCCCATGAAAGCATCACACAAGGAAGGACCCACTGCTTGTCTTTGCCACTCATTCCATCAGGTTTCTCACTACGTTCTTGGATCTCTTCTCTGATTTGAGCTTGGCTTTGAGTCATCAGTTCTTGCTGTGACTGGTTTTATGTTTAAAGACCTCCTGAAAGCCTAGTTTCCCACGTCCTGTGGTCCTGTCCCCCTGAGGGACATGGTTTAGTGTTTGATAGGAGTGGTTGGACTTGATGATCTGATGGGTCTCTTCCAACCTGGTTGCTCTATGATTCTAAACATGAAGAGTAATCTTCTGCCTTGCTTCTGACCAGCTAAAAAGCCAGAGATTTCTGCACCTCTCCCTCGTCCCAGTCAAGTGAGGCTGTTTAGTCTGGAGAGGAGGAGGCTGAGGGGAGACTTTATTGCTTTCTACAGCTTCCTGAAGGGAGGTTACAGGGAGGCTAGTGTTGGTCTCTTCTCCCACATAACAAGTGATAGGACAAGAAGTAATTGCCTCAAGTTGTCCCAGGGACATTTAGATTGGCTATTAGGAAAAATTAGTTCATCAGAAGGGTTATCAAGCATTGGAAGAGGCTGATCAGGGAAGTGGTTGAGTCACTCTCCCTGGAGATGTTTAAAAGATTTGTAAACATGGCACTTAGGGACATAGTCTAGCAATGAACTTGGCAATGTTAGGTTTGTCATTGAGCTTGATGATCTTAAGGTCTTTCCAACCTGAACAATTCTATGATACCATCAATTGTTACGTGGGAGGAGAGATTGACATCCACCTTGCTGCAATCTCCTTTTGGGTAGTTGTAGAGAGTGGTAGAGGTCTCCCCAGAGCCTCCTTTTCACCAGGCTTTAAACCCCCAATTTCCTCAACCACTCCTCCTTAAGATTTGTGCTCCAGACCTTTCACCAGTTTTGTTGCTCTTCTCTGGATGCGATGTTTCTCTTCTTTTCCTTTTACTCTGTGATTCAGTGATCCTGTCACAATTATGAACTGGACAGAATCATAGAATCATAGAACCCATAGGAACAGACCTTTGAGATCGTCAAGCCCAACTGTACCTGTCCACTACTAAACCATATTCCTAAGCTCAAAATACACCCGTCTTTTAAACATCTCAAGGGGTGGGGACTCTACCACCTCCCTGGGCTGCTGATTCCATTGCCTGAGAACCCTTTTGGCGAAGAAATTTTTCCCAATGTCCAATCTGAACCTCCCCTGGTGCAACTTGAGTTTTACATTAGCCATTTTAACTGATTGTGGTAGTTTAACCCCAGCCAGCAACTAAACTGCTTGCTCACTTATCCCTGCCTGCCCCCCATCTAGACAGGACACTGAAAAAAGTAGAACTAGTGGGTTGACATAAAGATAGTTGAATAGGATGGCAAAGGAAGATAAAATAATGATGATGAGGCCGCTCCTTGAATCCTGTCTTCAGTTCTGGGCCCCTCACCACAAGAAGGATGTTGAGGCTCTGGAGCAAGTCCAGAGAAGAGCAACAAAGCTGGTGAAAGGGCTGGAGAACAGGCCTTATGAGGAACAGCTGAGAGAACTGGGGGTGTTTAGCCTGGAGAAGGGGAGGCTGAGGGGAGACCTCATTGCTTTCTACAACTACCTGAAAGAAGGTTGTAGAGAGGAGGGAGCTGGGCTCTTCTCCCAAGTGACAGGGTACAGGACAAGAGGGAATGACCTCAAGCTCCACCAGGGGAGATTTAGGTTGGAGATTAGGAGGAAGTTTTTCACACAGAGGGTCGTTGGGCATTGGAACAGGCTGCCCAGGGAGGTGGTTGATTCACCTTCCCTGGAGGTGTTTAAGGCACAGGTAGATGAGGTCCTTAGGGACATGGTTTAGTATTTGATAGGAATGGTTGGACTAGAAGATCCGATGGGTCTCTTCCAACCTGGTTGTTCTATGATTCTATGATCACGATGATGGTAACAACAGCTACAACATCAGCAAAATGGGTTATGCACAGTGCATCTGCTCATCCCCGTCCATCCTCGGAGAGGACAGCCAACTCCCTCTGGTTTATATAGTGCTCATGATGTCATATGGTATGGAATATCTCTTTGGCCAGTTTGGGTCAGCTGTCCTGGCTGTGTTCCCTCTCAGCTTGTTGTGCACCTGCTCACTAGCAGAGTATGGGAAACTGAAAAGTCCTTGACTTCGTGGAAGCACTACTTAACAAGAACTAAAACATTGGTGTGTTATCAATGTTATTCTCAGACTAAATCCAAAACACGGCTACTGGGAAGAAAATTAACTCTATCCCAGCTGAAACCAGGACACTGATCTCACACTCGAGATCATATTGAGTTCCATGTCTCCTGAATGATTTCCACAGTTAAACTTTGCAGAGTGTGATCTTACAGTAGTCAGGGACGACCTGCTGTCCTTCTCCCTAGGTGGAGAACTATCCATTGGTAAGTGTTTGAACGAACACAGTTTGCATGAGGAACCTGAGTCAAACTATTCATCAATACTTGTATCATCTGAAAGTGGCACATCATAGAATTATAGAACAACCAGGTTGGAAGAGACCCATCGGATCATCGAGTCCAACCATTCCCATCAAACACTAAACCATGTCCCTAAGGACCTCATGTACCCGTCCCTTAAACACCTCCAGGGAAGGTGAATCAACCACCTCCCGGAGCAGCCTATTCCAATGCTCAATGACCCTCTGTGTGAAAAACTTCCTCCTAATCTCCAGCCTAAATCTCCCCTGGTGGAGCTTGAGGCCATTCCCTCTTGTCCTGTCCCCTGGCACTTGGGAGGAGAGCCCAGCTCCCTCCTCTCTACAACCTCCTTTCAGGTAGTTGTAGAGAACAATGAGGTCTCCTCTCAGCCTCCTCTTCTCCAGGCTAAACAGCCCCAGCTCTCTCAGCTGCTCCTCATAGGGCCTGTTCTCCAGTCCCTTCACCAGCTTCGTCACTCTTCTCTGGACTTGCTCCAGAGTCTCAACATCCATCTTCACTTCTTCACATCCTTCATCACTTCAGTGCCTTTTTGTTTCCCACCAGACGTCCTTGTGAGCCCTGTGACACCTCACCTTCAGAACTGCTTTTGGTGCTAACCCCCAGCTGAGGGTGGTCTTTGAGGTCTGCCAGGCAGCCAGTTTTTAATCTATTTTACAAATGGTTCTTTGATAACTTAGAGTGCCAGTTTTTTAATGGAAATGCATCACCAACAAGTACGTATGGAGTATGGGGTACGAGGACAGAAGTCTGAGCATATTGTACAGTCATAATTGCCTCTATCAAACAAATCTGTAATCTTACTCAAGCACGATAAGCCAGGCTTATTTGAAAATACTGTTTCTCTATCAAAACCAACTTGACTGACATTGATTACTTTCTTGTCATTTAATTCCATATGGATCAAATTGTACGTCAGTTCTTCCACGGTTTTGCATAGAATCTGTTGTCCTGCCTGTGGTTACCTGTGCTGTCCTTCTTGCCTTTTTATCAATGCACTGTTCTTCTCTTGGCCTTCAGCTGTGCCTCCATACACCAGGGTTTGCAGTAATATTAACATAAGCAGTCCAGAAGCCTATGGAGTGAGGTCTTAAGGACCCTTTGGTGCAAATTTCCTAGCTGACTGATCTAAAAACATTTGTCTGTAGTAGATCCGATATCCTCCTTGGTTCTACCAACAGTTGAGATTCATCTCACCTAATTCTGGCTGCTGAAAAGTCAGGTGTTTGGTGTAAGCCAAGTGTCTAGCCTCCCCCTCTCTAGTCAATGGAGGGAAGCGCTTTTAGAAAGCAACTCATCCCACCCATCTCTGGAGCGACTGAATCACCCTCCAGAAGAGCTGTCTCTTCCCATCAGCTGCTTAGAAAGGCAAAATAGCTCACAGGATCAGACTCTAGTGCTTGATAGCCTTCTTCCCTTTTCATAATGATTTCACATCTCCATTGTAAGGACTCCTTTGCTCCTTACGTAACTTAAATACCTCTTACCTTCCTGATTGTGCTTAGATCAACCACCACCATATTTCCTCTCCCAGCTAGTTTCCCTAATTATTCATTATAATACTATAATTATGCCTCTTCTCCCAAGTGACAGGGGACGGGACAAGAGGGAATGGCCTCAAGCTCCGCCAGGGAGGATTTAGGCTAGAGATTAGGAGGAGGTTTTTCACGGAAAGGGTCATTGGGCATTGGAACAGGCTGCCCAAGGAGGTGGTTGATTCACCTTCCCTGGAGGTGTTTAAGGCACAGGTAGACAAGGTGCTGAGGGACATGGTTTAGTGTTTGATAGGAATGGTTGGACTCGATGATCCGATGGGTCTCTTCCAACCTGGTTGTTCTGTGATTCTGTGATTCTATGATCCTTTCTTTCCCCTACTTTTTGTTCTTTATATGCTGCTTTTTGTTCATTATATACTGCTTTTAATTTCTTCTTGCGGCTTTAGTCTTGCTGTTCACCCAAGATGAGCACCACACTGAACACTGAAGGTTTTTGGACATCCCCAAACCCCTCTTCTTTGGAACCTTCCCGTTTCCATTCGAGGGGGGTTCATTTCAATTCGGTTTTATCCCACTTCTCTCAGCAGCTTTGGGAAACCTACTGTGCCACCAGCTGCCGCATCTCTCTTTGAGTCTGTCCTCTCATACCAAATGCTGTCGCAGGTGATGTTCACAAGTCTGTGAACAGCCACCGGCTTCCAGTCCATAATTTTATCTGTCATAATCAGGGCTGAATCAGTTGGCTCATGTTTGGTGCAAGACCATTTCTGTCAAAAATGATCTCCTTTAATTTTCAGAAGGCTTGCAAATGTTTTTTTTCTGCTGGCTGCCTGAAACTCCTTGCACACCTGACTCATGCTGACGTTCCCCTTAACAACAGCTGTGTTTTCTGAAACATACTCTCTTCTGTGACTCCATGTTGATTCTCAGATACTACAAATACTTGCTCCTGGGCTTGATTACAATCAGCCTGGCTTGTTTATAAAACCTATTGATTGTCATGGGCTGACCTTGGGTGGATGCCGGGTGCCCACCAAGCTGCTGTAACACTCACCTACTCCGCAGGACAGGGAGGGGAGAAAATAAGATGGAAAAATCTCATGGGTGAAGATAAAGGCAGTTTAATGAAAGAAAGTAAGGCCGTGAGCTGGCAAAGGGGAACAAAAGATTATTCTCTACTTCTCAGTGATGTCCAGCTACTTCATAGAATCATAGAACAACCAGGTTGGAAGAGACCCATCGGATCATCGAGTCCAACCATTCCTATCAAACAGTAAGCCATGTCCCTTAGGACCTCACCTACCCGTGCCTTAAACACCTCCAGGCAAGGTGAATCAACCACCTCCCTGGGCAGCCTATTCCAATGCCCAATGAACCTCTGTGTGAAAAACTTCCTCCTAAAAAAAACTTCCTAGGAAGTAAGGCTGCAGCAGACCTAAGGGGTGCTCCCAAAGACAAACGTCATAATAAGAACGTCATTAAAACTCCCTCCTTTTTTCTCTTAGCTTTTATTGCTGGGCAGTTATCATCCGGTGTGGAATATCCCTTTGGCCAGTTTGAGTCAGGTGTCCTGTCTATGTCTGCTCCCAAGTTCTTGTTGGAGAGACAGCCTTGATGCTGCAGGGCACTGCTCAGCAGTGGCAAAACATTGATGTGTTATCAACACCTTTCTAGCTGTCGATACAAAGTGCAGCACAATGAGGAATACTCTGGGGAAAATTAACTGTCTTAGCCAGACCCTATAGAAGGATATAGGAGGTGTATGGGCCAACATGCCACAAGTCAAAGCCCCTAGTCATGTTTTCACCACTTATTCACAAAGAAAACTTGAGACCGCTTTTTCTCTCTCTGTATCCCCATCATTATAAGGGAAATATGAACACTGTTTTGCAAAAAGTTCCGAATTTCTTGGACACGAAAAGATGCAAAAGTACAGACAGTTACTTCTGCAGAGTCATGCTCAGAAGAGATGTTTTCAGCTTGGAGAGCATTCAGATCTAGTTCCCCCCCTTGAAATAAACTGTCTCACATGATTACCTCTGTAATGAGCTGGGACCCACAAAAAACAAGCTGTAACTACCAGAGTTCAGGAGAAGCATTAGTACAAGAGAGCTCCCATAAATGCCCTGAAGCAGATTTACAAACAGAGATAAGACATGGCCTTAAAAAAATCAGACATTAGGTCCAAATCTGAATTCTCCCAGGACTTACATGTATTCTTTCCTCCTCCCTCTCTCCCCACTTCTTTTGCCAAACTAGATGAGCCGGCTACCATTAATGGCATCAGCCCGAACATTTCTCATTTAGCAGCACTGAGACTTGTTAAAGAAAATCACTGTGTAATGGCATTACTTTGCACTTTTATACAGTCCCTTTCAGCTGGGAACCCCAAAGCTATCTACAGATAAATTAAGTCCCATAGTGCGCTTCCTGGTAGGAGCTGTCACCCACCTTTACCAACCGCCATGCTGAGGCTTGGTCTGCTTAGCTCACTCCACGCTGCAAACCTATGGCAGAGCCAGGAGATGTAAGCTGGGACCTGTTCTCCTCCCTTTCTGACTCCTTCACACAACCCGACTGGAAGTAGACAACAGAGCTTTAATGTTCAGTTAGAGGCTAGTGATGGAAAGAAGGTACAAAGCTGGGGGGACAATATGATTCCTTCCTGCTGCAGCAAATTCATAGAGTCATAGATTCTTTCCTCCTGTCTCCTCACATTCTAGTACAATGGGAGGAATAAAAAATCATAGAGTCATAGAATCACCAGGTTGGAAAAGACCCACCAGATCATCAAGTCCAACCATTCCTATCAAACACTAAACCATGTCCCTTAGCACCTCGTCCACCCGTCCCTTAAACACCTACAGGGAAGGTGAATCAACTCTCTCCTTGGGCAGCCTGTTCCAGTGCCCAATGACCCTTTCTGTGAAAATTTTTTTCCTAATGTTCAGCCTAAACCTCCCCTAGTGGAGCCTGAGGCCATTCCCTCTTGTCCTGTCCCCTGTCATCTGGGAGAAGAGGCCAGTTCCCTCCTCTCTACAACCTCCTTTCAGGTAGTTGTAGAGAGCAATGAGGTCTCCTCTCAGCCTCCTCTTCTCCAGGTTAAACAACCCCAGCTCTCTCAGCTGTTCCTCATAAGGCCTGTTCTCCAGCCCCTTCACCAGCTTTGTTGCTCTTCTCTGGACTCACTCCAGAGCCTCAACATCCTTCTTGTGGTGAGGGGCCCAGAACTGAAGACAGGATTCAAGGAGCAGTCTCACCAGATCCGTGGGTAGAGATGAGCTTTCTACACGCACATCTTGCTGGTAGGAAGTCAACTGTGCAATGGATTGAGGGCTGGAGAGCTCCAGTCAAGGTAAAGGTACTCATGCTCCCCTGGGTCCCACCTCTGCACATCAAACCTGCTGGGATGGGGGAGAAGCATCCAACCAAGTCCTGACCCCTGAGTTCCTGCTCGGGACACCAGGCTCCTTTCCTTCCACCAAGCACCAGAGGAAATGCTCATGCCTCACGCAGGAAACGATGCTGCTGAGCAAATCCTCCCTGTCCCTCCCTTAAATTATTTAATGTCCTACAGGAGCAGATGACCCCTGCTAAGCAGACCGTCAGGAGAGCAGCAGCCTTTGATGCAGTAATTGGAAATTTCCATTCTTTGCTTGCAGCCTTGAAAAACAGAAGAGTCTAATGTACTGGGAAATCTCCATGCTGAGCTAGGAAATTTCCATGATGGAAATTTTTAATACATTCTCTGGCTTTAAACTATTCAGGTTGACGAGGCTTGGGGTTTTTAGTTTGTGTTTTCTGTTGTGTTTGGGGGTTGTGGTTTGGTTTGTTTCTCTCTGTTCATTTGCTCTGCAATTTGCTTAAAAGAATCGATGAATGGCTGTGGGAAGGGCTGGAAAATCAGCCAGACCAAAGGAAAGTGATGCATTTGCAGGAGAAACACGTGCAGGACTAGTAAGGCACCTGTAACACTCCTGGCCGAGGCAGAGATAACAGGAACCTGTATTTTAATGAGATGATAGCTGCCAGCGACGACGTGGCAGAGGACAGCAATGACTCCGCAAGAAGCTCTGCAGCGCAGCTTTCAAAGCCTGGAGCTTCAGATGCACTTTCCATAAAAAGCCCAGGAGCCCAGAGGGTGAATTTGCCTTTGCCAATTCAAATACTTTGCAGACCACACAAAAAGCAGGTAAATAGTGGAGGAACAGCTCTTAAGAGGTACCTTTGGCCACACAGTTCTTGCTGGTGCTTTGAACAGAGAGCTCTCACGGACTGAAAATATGAGAGAGAATTGTCAGCTGTGCTGCAAAAAAGTATGATGAGGAGCTTGTAGGAAGGAGGGTGGGAGGACAGCAAAGGAAGCGCATTGGAAGCAGAGCTACCGCCTTTCCTGAGTGTACTACTGAGACGCTGCACACTGATTGGCTTCTGCAAACCTTTCCTGGGCTTCAGCCTCTAAGGCTCTGCCAGAATCAGACCCAGTTCCCTGCACGTGCCTCGTACTGTCACAGGCAGATGGTAGACCTGCTCCTGCCAATGTCTAGCATCAAAATTCAACGTGGCCTTCACATTTCAAATCAACAATATGAAAACAAAGCCCTGCCAAGACCTATGATCCTTTGGCACACGAAACCCCCTCCAGTCAGTGGGGCAAAACAGCAGAAGTGGTTGATTTTATCCCTTATCACCCACTGGACCAGGCTGCAGGATGCAGACTTGTATAAATAAACAGAAATAAGGGACTTATTGCAGCTTCATTTTGTCCACCAGCTATCTGTGAGTGGCAGGGATGAGGAGGAAGGGAGACAGCCTGACTCACACCAGGGACTCCGTCTGTGGTCCAGAGTTTACTTGTACGGTTGACACACAGACACAAACTCCTCCACAAAGCCAGCCTAATCTAAAGGCAACAGGACCTTCTTGGATGGTTTTTTTCTGATCATTGAGTCGTAGAATCATAGAATGGTTTGAGTTCATAGAATCATAGAATCACTGGGTTGGAAGAGACCCACCGGATCATTGAGTCTAACCAATCCTATCAAACACTAACCCATGTCCCTCAACACCTCGTCCACCTGTCCCTTAAACCCCTCCAGGGAAGGTGACTCAACCACCTCCCTGGGCAGCCTGTTCCAGTGCCCAATGACCTTTTCTGTGAAATTTTTTTTCGTAATGTTCAGCCTAAACATGCCTTGGTGGAGCTTGAGGCCATATGAGTTGGAAGAGACCTTAAAGATCATCCGGTTTCAACCTCCCTGCCATGGGCAGGGGCACCTCCCACTAGATCAGAAGGTGTTTCCTACTTTCATCCATGTGTCCCCAAGTGCATTCAAGATGATTCATCCATTTCCCAGTGCGTAGGAGCTGAAAGGAGACACTGTACTGGGATGAATGGGCAGGGGACTAATCTGTTCTTCACGTCCAAGTACACAAAACCAAAAACCAGACTCATAGCACAGCAGGTAGCTTCACCTCTCTTCCAGCTGGAACAGCATGTCACACCAAAGTATCAAAGGCCTCATTTAACTGTGCTCCTCCTTGTCCTTTTAAGCTAGGACAAGATGCTGGTCAGGTGGCCGTGGGCTAGAAGAGATAAGACCTCAGAAAGTCCTGAGAAAGATCAGTCCTTTTGCCATTGTGTAAACTCATGAGGGCATCCTGAGGATCCCCTTTGCTTGCCCATCACTTAAACCCTAAATACAAATTAACCAAGACACCAACCCAAGTTACGTCTAATGGGGAAAGAGCTGAATTGCTGAGTATCTGCCTGGGACATGTTGACTGTAGATGACAAGATCAGAGCCATAGCCTGACCCGTATTTGCAATTATTACACAGAAGTCTATACCTCTAGGACACAATTCATCTCCTTGTAAAGCAGACATCACACCTAACCAGCCATAAGCAAAATTACTGAGCTTGGAGTCTGGCTGTACAACACAAGTGGGTGGATCCAAGCCTCACAGACTACAGAAGTGGGTGACTTTGGCTAGACAGATGGCTTTGTCACTGAAATCTCATATTCGTTTATCTGTCCTTAAATCTGAGTCCATCTGCTGTCTCCTGTGTTAAACACAGAAGGGAAAAGCCTCTGTTGGGGTAAAGTCAGTCCTTTTGCTCTGGATTTGTACAGATCCTTGCGCAGATGAGCCCTGGTCCATACACACAGTCCCCAGGTACAGGAAGAATATGAACAATGTGCTGCTTCCCTCTGGGTTTGATTGTTCAACCAAGGTAGGGACCTTACAGAAAAACCCATAAAAAGTCTGCTAGGCTCTCAGCTCTCTGCTAATGATAGCGCCTTTTATTTTCAAGGATTTCTTTATTATTTCCTTTTCACCGCTGCTGCCAGAGTCACTTGAGTCATTTCCTCTATCCTGGAGGCAAGCCAAGCTCAGGATCACATCTCCAAAATCACGACCATGACTTTGAGTGGGAGATGGGCCAGAGCCCAGGACCTGGTGTCCTGGAGCCCGGCACGTGGCTCGGCCACCGCCACAGGATCGGGACGCTCGGGGCACGATTTCAGGCTGCTCGCTCGCCGGGTTTCTCCACTTTGCAAACTCAGCCTGACCTTAAGGTTCAATTCACTGCTGGTTGGCTGAACCTAAGCCAAGTTTCCTATGAAATGGGGCTCACACCTGAACTTTTCAAGCTTGAGGTGTCGTTCAGCCCTGGCAGGGAATAATCCCCCAGGCTGCCTAATTGCTCCTCCTCGCACACTGCAGATGGAGAGGGCAGGGGAGGGGGGATCGCTGCTATATAGGGCGTAGCAAGCGGTCTGACTTTTAGACCTCTTCCTCGGTGGTTTTATTCCTGAAAATGATTTATTAGGATGGTCTGTTTTATTATTACACCATGGAAGCACTCTATGGGTCACAAAAGTAAAAGCTAGTGAAGGACCTTCAGCAAATGGTGCCAAAAGTATTTTACCCGTATTCCTCTCCGTGTTCCAAGAGATCTGCTGGGTTTGAGTGGTTTAATTTTTTCAGTTCATTAAGAGTTTTACTGGTCTAGGTCAAATTTTACAGGCATATAGGAACTATATGTCAAATTTACAGCCAGAACACTCAAAGCCAAGGGATTTACATCGAGGCTGAAGCTGTTTAAATAATCAGTCAGTCAAGGAGCAGCCATTCTTTCCTACCAGCCAAAACAAACCCATCCAATTGGGATCAGCTCCAGAGTGGTGGTGGTGGTGCCTGGTCCATGCAGAGTTAAGCCACTGAACTGAGTGATTGTGAATGCTGAACACCATCAGAAATTGTGATTTCTTCATGCATATTTCATGAGCATAATAAGGAGCTACATTTGTTAAAGAAGCTGGTGCTTATGAATGATGCACTTTATCGCTCTGCTCTGGTTATCTTAGCACTTCTCCCAGCCACTGGAAGATTACCCATATTATGCATTCGGCAGGATTTTTTCCAGCCGTTTTCCAAAGTAAATGTTCACTATTCCCTCTTAGCTTGGCTTCCCAAGGAAGCAAAGCGTATGCATGAGTGCATGTTTGAGTTCTTGCTCATGTACCTGCCTTTCCAGCACCTCTTGCAGCTACTGAACCTGTTGGGCATCTTTGGCTGGATTTGGTAGAGAGATGGAGAAATCAGAAGCGCAGAATTGCTGGAAGTTTAGTGAAAGCAATCAAACAAGCAAAGGGGAGCAGCAAGGAAGAGAAAAATTGCAGTTTGATCGCAAGTCCCCTAGGAAACCAGATAGAAATGAAGTCTTATGGAGCCACAGAATCAGAGATCAGTAGGTTGGAAAAGACTTTTGAGATCGTCAAGTCCTGCTGTACTTGTCCACAACTAAATCATATCCCTAAGCACCTCATCTACCCATCTTTTAAATGCCTCCAGGGATGGGGACTCAGCCACTCCACCCTCGGCAGCCTCTGCCACTGCCTGGAAACACTTTTGGTGAAGAAATTTTTCCTCATGTCCAATCTGAACTTGCCCTGGTGCAACTTGAGGCCATGCAAGACCTTTACCTGCAAGCCTGAGCCTCCACCCTTCAAGGCATCAGCGCATCCACACACAAGATGCATCCTTATCAGGAACTTTCTTTGTTGCTTTAAGAACTACTGGATTTTTCAGTTTTCAGTTGTTATTTTAAAGGAATAGGGTTCTTGTGGTGCAGCATCAGAAGAAAAACACAGTGAGAGGCACAATTACCAGGTGGAGCTGAGCAGAAAGCACTGCCTCCTGTTGTGATGCTGTGTGGTACTGAGCAACAGAGAAAGAAAATATTAAACAGAAAGAGGCTGCGATTGGCTCATGGCCAGAGAACAGGCCTGGGAGTTTGGAAATCCCTGGATCAAATCGTGTTCCTGATAGCAACTCTTTTTATTGCCTACAGGCACTTGGGGTTTTTGCCTACCTTAGCTAAAAGAAGAGGGAATAATAGAGCCTGTCTCATAGGATCGTTCCTGTCCAGCAATATATAATCACTCGATGTGCTCAGGGGATGAAATGTACCCCACAGTGAAATAAAAGGCACCAGCCATCACTCCTGGAGGCATTCAAAGCTTCTCCCTACCTTTGACAGCTGCCACGCTACAGCAGAGATTGTTCTGCTCAGCCCCAGCTTCAGAATCCAAATTTAGAATGTGTCCTATGACAGGAATCATTTACATGACAAAATCTGCCTTTCTCCAGATTCTTCCTCTAATTAACTCCTGCCTCCCTCGCAGGCAAAGCAGTTCTCATGCTGGTGGAGCTATCAGGAAACCCGCTGTGGGAAAAGCAGTGAGTCCATCTGTGGGATGCTCTCCTGAGCCCATCAGATGTAGTTGGCTGCTGAACATCAAAGCCCACCAGGAAGTATTTGTGTGCTGGACATCTTGAGGCGAACCCAGACAGACAGAAAGGGGGTGAGGGCTCTTCATCCTCCCGCACCGGCTGCAATCCAGCAGTTGAGCTACTGGGCTGACTGGAGCTCAGGAAACAGGGCAGAGCACTGCCCTGGGGACAATTTTTAGGGCAGATATGGATGTTCTTGTGAAGTTAGATGGTTATGCATGACTGAACAAGAACGGCTCTTGGTGAATTCTATGCACCTCCTGTATCTCCACTGAGCATCTGGGGTGGAAAAAAGAGGAGGCTGAGGGGAGACCTCATTGCTCTCTACAACTACCTAAAATGAAGTTGTGGTGAGGAGGGTGCTGACCTCTTCTCCCAAGTGACAGGGGACAGGACGAGAGGGAATGGCCTCAAGTTCCACCAAGGAAGGTTTAGGCTGAACATTAGGAAAAAAATTTTCATAGAAAGGGTCATTGGGTACTGGGACAGGCTGCTCAGGAAGGTGGTTGATTCACCTTCCCTGGAGGTGTTTAAGGGATGGGTAGATGAGGTGCTGAGGGTCGTGGTTTAGTGATTGATAGGAATGGTTGCACTCAGTGATCCAATGGGTCTTTTACAACCTGGTGATTCTATGATTCTATGATCATGCTCAGCAGCATTTGATATCCTCCAATGGCCACGCTGAGCTGCTCCCGCTGAATAAACATACCTACTTTATAACTTTATAAGTTATAGAGTCTTGATTCCGCATGTCAGTCACACAAATAAACATGAATATGCCCCTTGCTGACGATCATCAGAAATTCCCCACATCCTTTAACCTATTCTATGAAAAAAACCCCTCCTTATATATTGATTCTGGAGTCATTCGGGATGATTCCGAGTTACTTACAGCAGAGTATTGTTTCAAAGGCTTCCTTCTTGAATTGCTGCCTTCTTCCCTGCTAGGAAGTTCTGTACGTATAACTGGCAGAGGAGCTTCTTCCTCCCATGGGAGGAATGTGTGTGGAGACTTCATGATACTCCCCACCTCTGCAGCTCCTGGGATGATCAGATTTCACTTCAGATGTTCTGCACAGCAAAGATCTCTCCGCTAAGGCACCCAGTGCTCTCCCAAAGCCAACTCAATGGCTTTTCTGTGTCTACATGGCTAGGATGGCATGCTCTGCATGCTGGTTCTGTTCAGTTACGTGCCATGGAAACTCAGAGCACAGAGAAAGGGTGGCCACGATCTTCAGTAAAACACAAAAGGCAGGAAGGGCGGCACTGGGAGCTCTAAGTGCTAAAGCTCCTCTGGCTCCAAAAAGTCTCAGTAAGATGGGCCAGTATTTGTCATCCGCTGGTGGCATGTAGCCATCCCTGCTAGGTCTCGGCATGATTTGATATTGCCCATATCCCTCCAGACAGGGGCACATAAGCAGCTGAAGAAAGAACAGCAAGGAAACTCCAGGAACCACGACACCATTTGCCCGTGATGCACTTGGAGATGTTTATCCTGGGATACAGTTCTTCCTTCAGCCTCATGCCAGAGCAGATTGTCTTTTGGCAGAGTCACGAACTCCATGCCCTCAAATGTATCACCAGCTCCAGAAGTGATGCTCCTGTGCTCCTCGTGAGGGCCACATTTTCTTCCCTGACACTCCTCCGGGCTCCTCTTCACCCATCTTACCACCAACTTTGCATTGAGAACATTGCACAGTGTTGCAGTAGGGAGAGGACGTGGGGGCTGTGATGACCAGCAGCAACATCTGGAGCATATTGAACGGAGACAACGGCTGTATCATACGATCATAGAATTACCAGGTTGGAAAAGACCCACCGGATCATCAAGTCCAACCATTCCTATCAAACACTAAACCATGTCCCTCAGCACCGCATCCACCCATGCCTTAAAGACCTCCAGGGAAGGTGACTCAACCACCTCCCTGGGCAACCTGTTCCAATGTCCAATGACACTTTCCTGGTGGAGCTTGAGGCCATTCCCTCTCATCCTGTGCCCTGTCACTTGGGAGAGGAAGCCAGCTCCCTCCTCTCTACAACCTCCTTTCAGGTAGTTGTAGAGAGCAATGAGTTCTCCCCTCAGCCTCCTCTTCTCCAGGCTAAACAACCCCAGCTCTCTCAGCCGTTCCTCATAAGACCTGCTCTCCAACCCCTTCACCGGCTTTGTTGCTCTTCTCTGGACTCACTCCAGTACCTCAATATCCTTCTTGTGGAGAGTAGTGTTTTATCCCTTTGAAAAATGAGATTCTGGAGGCTCAGCCATTCTATCCATGGTGCAACCAGGTCTCTCCTGTCCACTAGCCACCACGCAGCTGCCTGCGCTTTCATTGACATCAAGCTCCTGCCAAAACCAACCTGTTCTCCTGAACAGGAGCACATTGGATTCCCGGGAGCCTGTCCACTCAACCCATTCCACCACAGTCATCGCAATTCAGGGTCTGTCTCTGTGTTGGATGCCAACCACGTGATGCTCTTAATCTTGGTACTTGTAGTTTCTTAAGGTTCTTGGAAACTGGCAAAAGTGGAAGAAAAAAAAAATTCTCAAACTCCCAATCAGTGAGGAAATTCCCTCAGTGGATCATGGGTGAAAACAAACATGTTTTTATGCTTCCATAAAAATCAGCAAGACTAACGGGGCCATTGTTTGCATAAGGGGGATTTCCACAGTTCAGGGAACAGCTTGGAAGCTGATGCAGCGGCTGCCCTCGGGAGAGCAGGAGATGGGAACCAGCATCAAGAGAAATCACAGCAGCTTAAAAATCTCGAAATTTCGTAGAATGATCACAAAGATGTGGGTGCTGTTTTGTTGTTGTTTGTTTTTTTTCTTTTTATGCCTGCTTTCAAAACCTGTACTGTAAGGAGCACGAATATTGTTTCCCTCAATTAAAGCTCCTCACAGAGCCATGTGACTCTGGGCACCCTTGCATCAAAGGTGGCATGAAATATCACAAGATTTCAAATAAAATTTCATGAATTATCAATGCCAAAACCTACCATATGAGACAAGCACAAAACTCAGAGAAAAAAGCAGGCCTGGTTTATGAAAGCTGCACTGGGCTGCGCATTAGGACAACCCAGTATTCATAGTATCATGGAATGGTCTAGGTTAGAATCATAGAATCATAGCATCATCAGGTTGGAAGAGACCCATTGGATCATCGAGTCCAACCATTCCTATCAAACACTAAACCATGTCTCTCAGCACCTCATCCACCCGTGCCTTAAACACCTCCAGGGAAGGTGCATCAACCACCTCCCTGGGCAGCCTATTCCAATGCCCAATGATGCTCTGTGTGAAAAACTTCCTCCTGATGTCTAACCTAAATCTCCCCTGGCAGAGCTTGAGGCCATTCCCTCTTGTCCTGTCCCCTGTCACTTGGGAGAAGAGCCCAGCTCCCTCCTCTCTACTACCTCCTTTCAGGTAGTGGTAGAGAGCAATGAGGTCTCCTCTCAGCCTCCTCTTCTCCAGGATAAACACCCCCAGCTCTCTCAGTCGCTCCTCATAAGGCCTGTTCTCCAGCCCCTTCACCAGCTTTGTTGCTCTTCTCTGGGCTCACCCCAGAGCCTCAACAACCTTCTTGTGTTGAGGGGCCCAGAACTGAAGACAGTATTCAAGGAGTGGTCTCACCAACCATCCATCCAGTTCCAACCTCTGCCATGGACAGGGACACCTCCTACTGGATCAGATTGTTCAGAGCCCCATCCAGCCTGGCCTTGAACACCTCCAAGGATGGGGCAATTAGGACTTCAGTGAGGTTGTGTTTTCCTACTTCACGTGTGAATCTTAAAACTTACTTCAAATGTCAAAGTGTTGCTTATGTTTGGGATTTAACTGGTAGAAGTGCTCTGACTTGATCAGTAACTGTGGTGTGTGCTTAGACTGATGGAATAACAAGTGAACTAGCATAGTGGATGTTATTACTGAATAATTGTGACTTCTCATAACTTGAAAAAACCCATGAGGAGTCATTGCCTGTGTGTGCTTCTTGTCACTGAGTTATTCCATTAATAGACAGTGATTGTTTCCCTTTCTTACATTGAATATATTCTCCTGTTCTCTGTGAGGCATTTCTTGTTTATGTTTAGAAAATGAGAATGGTCTTGAACACCTCCAGGTATGACTTCTCTGGGCAACCAGGGCCAGGGCCTCAACACCCTTACAGTAAAAAATTTCTTCCTAATATCTAATCTATCTCCCTTCTTTATGCTTAAAACCATTCCCCCTCATCCTGTCCCTGTGCTCCCTGACAAAGACCATCTCCCCAGCTTTCCTGTAGCCCCGTTAAGTACTGGAAGGTTCCAGGGATGGAGACTCAACCACCTCCCTGGGTAGCCTGTTCCAGTGCCCGATGACACTTTCTGTGAAAAATCTTCTTCTGATATCCAGACTGAACCTCCCCTGGTGCACCTTGAGGCCATTCCCCCTTATCCTATCACCTGTCACTTGGGAGAAGAGGCCAACTCCCTCCTCTCTACAACCTCCTTTCAGGTAGTTTTACACAGTGATAAGGTCTACCTGGTAGGGCAGATGTTTTGTGCTGTCAACCCAAGAATGAACCCATTCCTTACTTCCAGTCTGTGGCAAGACAGAGCAAATGTCCCTTCAAGCACCTGCCCTGTCCCGCCAAGTATTTGTCACTGGTTCATTCGTGGCAACAGGACTATTGTGACCCTCCCCAGGGCCACCTGATGCCAAGCTGCTGCTCCAGTTCCAGGGTGGTCACACAGTGCTTACTCAGAGGGAATGAGGTAATGTCCCTGTCAGCAGTGACGCCATCGCCTTCCCCGCAAAGAGCCTTCTTATCGCCCTCTCAGTCATGTTTCCCTGGCAGGCAGCCCAGCCAAGGGATACATACGGTAATCTCCCACATGGTATCGGACAGGGCAATCAGCTGAGGCTGGAATATCTCCCTGAAACATTTAGGGTGATAACATCCATCCGCATGGACAGATGAAGGCCAGAGGAAGACAAGGCAGAGATTTGAAGGTCAAAGAAATCTCACCCTTCTTGATGAACAAGACTGGAAACAGATAACAATGGATGAGGAGAAGGCTGAGGTAGCCAACAACTTTTCTTTTTTGCCTCAGTCGTGACTGGCAGTCTCTCTTCCCAAACTTCCTGAATGGATGGACCACGAGGAAGAGGGGTCAACAAGACACCAGAGCGAGTCCAGAGAGAGCAACAAAGCTGGTGAAGGGGCTGAAGAACAAGTCTTATGAGGAATGGCTGAGAAAGCTGGGGTTGTTTAGCCTGGAGAAGAGGAGGCTGAGGGGAGACCTCTGTAACTACCTGAAAGGAGGTTGTGGAGAGGAGAGTGTTGGCCTCTTCTCCCAAGTGACAGGGGACAGGACAAGAGGGAATGGCCTCAAACTCCGCCAGGGGAGGTTTAGACTGAACATTAGGAAAAATTTTTTCACAGAAAGGGTCATTGGGCACTGGCAGAGGCTGCCCAGGGAGGTGGTTGAGTCACTTACCCTGGAAGGGTTTAAGGGATGGGTGGACGATGTGCTGAGGGACATGATTTAGTGTTTGATAGGAATGGTTGGACTCGATGATCTGGTGAGTCTTTTCTAACCTGGTGATTCTATGATTCTATGAAACTCAAGCCAGGAAGCCCCTGGCTTAAAATATCTATGCAACCTGCAGCAATCCACCTTGTGCGGGTGAGTCCTGATAGCCCTTAATTAAGCAGTCCCATGTATTTTTTGCACTGAGCTACTGCTTGTTCAGTGCTCAGGATGTGCCCTGCTCAGTTAATGAGCAGCTAATCATCAGTGTTGTTCTTTGGCTGCTTGCTGCCAAACCCTGCAGAGCTGGCCGATGAACCTGACAGCTCCGACAGCGCAGGGATAGCCCTGCTCTGTCTCCAGGTGGAGGGAGGGCACCTGGTGTGCTTTAAGTCTGCTGGGAGTTCAGCTGCTCTCATGAAATACCTTTCAAGTGCATGCTGGCCAATGGCCACGTTTGAAAATGTTTGCCTTCTGGCAGATACTCACAGAAATTTGAAGGACAAAGCCTACTCCAAAGCTCGGATCTGTTTTCTTAAAAGGGAGACACATCATACATTTTCCTACCCCTGGTTTTAGAAACAGCTGAATGATTTTGGCTGAAGGTTAAGCAGAAGTGGTACAAAACAGCATAAAAATCTCTTGCCTGAATTTTTCAGAGCTCACAACTTTAAAAGCAAGACGATGCATCTTCTAATGGGAAGCTTTGCGTGATTTACTAACTCACCCTCATGTTCTGCCTAGAAGTGAAAACCCATACATCTCCATCACTCAATAGCATTAACTGCTCCAAAGCAGAAAGCAGCTTAGCTCAGTTTACTGCCAAAAAGTGCGGGGAACACTTCAAAAGATCCAATTTCCAGATTAGACTTGAGGATGTTTCCCTTGTTCTTCCCCAAAAGCTCTTTTAAACAAACAACTCATCAAAGTTACCAGAATATCACAGCATTCATGCTTTTTTAGGGTCTCTGAAGAGTTCAGGGAGTGAAAATAACTGCAGAAATACCAATAAGTCGTGACCTCAGCCTGATGAAATGAAGTATAGTTTGGCAATGTTGAAATTAGAAATACTTACTATACGTATAGAAATCATAGAATCATAGAACAACCAGGTTGGAAGAGACCCATCAGATCATCGAATCCAACCATTCATATCGAACATTAAAAGGGAAAAGGGGCTCCAGGAGCTGGGGAGGGGCTCTTGGTCAGGGAGCGTGAGGCGAGGATGAGAGGAATGGGTTTGAGCTGCAAGATGGACATTGAGGTGAGATCTCGGGAAGAAATGTTTACCTGGGAGGGTGGGGAGGTTCAGGCTGCCCTGAGAACCGGTGGCTGCTCCATCCCTGGAGGTTCAAGACCAGGTTGGATGGAGCTTGGAGCCCCTGATCCAGTGGGAGGTGAGGATCCCTGCTGATGACTGGGTGGGATGTGAGGTCCCTGCTCAGGTCTGGGTGGGCCTCAAGGTCTCCCCAGTCCCACCAGTGTAGAGTTCAGAGGGTAAGGTTTTCATTACGGGATTAGCTAAGAAAAAGAAAACGGAATTAAAAGGGCAGCTGATGTATTATATATAGTTTGTCTGAATAAAGCCATTGGATCCTGCTGTGTCATCGATGACCTGATAATACAAACCATCAGCTTCGCATAGTTCTTCGCATTGGATGTTGTCCATCAGAGTCCCGCTGGGCTCCCTCATTCAACACAACCGTGGAAATGCAGAACCAACATCTCTGCAATACAGAAGGTCCTTTGCTCTTAAGAAATGCCAGTAGAACATATGCCAACAAAACCATCTTTTTTGTAATCTCCCACTGCACAATGGAGGTGGTTGAGTTCCCATCCCTGGAGGTATTTAAAAGATGGGTAGATGAAGTGGTTAGGGATATAATTTAGTCATGTACAGGAATGGTTGGGTTTGATGACCTCAAATATCTTTTCCAACCTAGTGATTCTATGATCATGTTCACTGTACCAGATGTAAAAACTTCAAGATCCTTAAGAGGCATTCGGGGCAAAATATAAATGAAGCCATGAGCTATGAGCCAGAGCAGAACTGGTTTGTGTACTTTCTGATTTATGGTACCATTCAACAGATGTTTGAATTGGTGATAATATATATGTGGAAATAGTTCCCCAAGCAATGAAAAGTTGTTGCAGAGATCAGCTTGGTACTATCTCCGAACTCAACAAGCACATGGTACCTCTTAAATGGATGCCAAGCTTTGACAGCTTAAAAGACCTTGAAAAGTAGGACCTTGCAGAAAGCATAGAATCACTTGGTTGGAAATGATCTCTGAGATCATTGAGTCCAACAGTACCTGTCCACCACTAAAGCAAATCCTTGAGCATTTAATCTACCTGTTAAACACCTCAAGGGATGGTGACTCAATCACCTCCCTGGGCAGCTTATTCCAGTGCCCGAGAACGCTTTCAGTGAAGAAGTTTTTCCTGATGTCTAATCTGAACCTCCCTAGCACAACTTGAGGTCATTTCTTCTTGTCCTATCACTTGTCACCTGGGAGAAGAGACCAACATCCACCTTGCTTCGACCTCCTTTCAGGCAATTGTAGACAGCAATAAGGTCTTCCCTCAGCCTCTTCCTCTCTAGGCTTAACAACTCCAGTTCCCTCAGCTGCTTCTCATAAGTCTTGTTCTCCAGTCCCTTCACCAGTGTTATTGCCCTTCTCTGGACATGCTCCAGCACCTCAATGTCTCTCTTGTAGTGAGGGACTCAAAACTGGACACGGGATTCAAGCTGTGGCTTCACCAACACTGAGTACAGGGGCACAATCACTTCCCTGCTGGCCACGCTGTTTCTGATACCTTCCAAGATGCCATTGGGCTTATTGGCCACCTGGACACACTGCTGACTAGATCAGGTTCAACAGGTCAGCTGTGGAGTATCTCCCTGAAGCAACTTTATAATTCAGAGGAAACAAAGATGGTAGCATTGTAAATGTCAATCGCAGTAGCAGGGCTTGATTTACTTGATTTTAAGGTTGGCATCAAAAATGACAGCCACATCTCCAGATTCACCTATGTCTCTCCATTCAAAGAGATCTAAAGGGAGCTCTGGGTGATGAGCACAATTGATGCCTGCTGTTCACACCAAAGTTAAGCGAGATGAGTGCTGCCCCTTTGCCTGAGGTCTTGTGTAGTTCTCTTGGGGTAGAGGAAGGACATTTTTTCCTCATTGCGCAAAGGAAAAGGTCAATCGTCGGGCTGCAGTGGATGCTGACCAACCACGTCACTGACTGCTCCTGTGCCAGGCTTCGCCCCTCTTGTCTTTGCCAAAACTCAGACACTGCTGACTTGCAAAGACTGCCCAGAACGATCCTGTTTCACTGCCAGTTGGGTCATGTCTGGACACTGAACCTTGTCCCGAACTAGTTGCAAAGACAGGGCAGGAATAAAATCCTCCCCCTTGGTGCGACTCCATTGCCTTGGGATCTCACTGAGAAGTTGCCTTCAAGAGGCTACAAGGGAAGAGGCCACCAGGGGCGAGGGGCACTGGCTCCGCAATACAGGAGGCATCTGTAAAACTGGCATTGACTGTGCTGTACCATTGGCTCGAGAAGAGCTGACACATCACTCTGGAGCCACTGTTGGCAGTGGAGCGACCTTCACCGACCTTGGCTCTGCGGATGATGTGGCTCCTGTTGGTTAGTCAGCACAACACCTGGAATCTCCGCTTGGATGCTTTGAGGCAAAAACCGCCAAACTTGGTCTCTCTTTCTCCTGGATGAAAACCAAAGCTGAAAACCTGGCAGTGGGACAAGTCATGCAGAATATCCAAGTGAATAGCTGCTCTGTTGAAGGAGTTGAAGAATGTATTTATCACAGCTCAGAGCAGAGCTCTCCAGACAGGTGTTTGCTGGGTGTGCTGTAAAGCAATGTCCCTGATGGGTTTGCTGAGGAGAGTATGGGGATAATACAAGCTGTAACTTGACATGAAATCCAGCAGTAGCAGACCTCCATCCAACTGTGCGACTACACACCTCCAAGAGAGAGATGCTACTGAAGTGACTCACAGGTGCTCCAGGTATTTCACGTCAGTGGCCAACATCGTTTTTCTGCTGTACTGGAATATGATTGGTTAATTGTGTGAAGTCAAGCACGTTTCAGGACTTGAAATAAGGCAGCATTATGCACACGTTGGAGCAATGATTGACGCTCTCGCACATGTGGCATGTTTGGGTGAACCCACACAGTAGACAACACCTTAAAATTCATCACTAACATCTGGCCAGGCCAGAACCATCCTGGCAGAGAAACTGTGCTCAACCCTGCATGTGCTAGATTCCAAAAAAAGGGAGGTCACCAAGCCTCTACTGGAGGCATTGGAACAGGCTGCCCAGGAAGGTGGTTGAATCACCTTCCCTGGAGGTGTTTAAGGGATGGGTGGACGAAGTGATGAGGGACATGTTTTAGTATTTGATAGGAATGGTTGCACTTGATGATCTGGTGGGTCTTTTCCAACCTGGTGATTCTATGATTCGAAGCCTTTGCTGGTCAGAGGTCTGAGGCAAGTCCATGCATGGAGACTGCACCATGGCCTCATGGATCTGGCCACTACAGCGAGTTGTCAGTGATGAGGGTGTATGTAGCACACTTAATCAACCGATATCGAACCTGAGGTGGAGACCATTTAAGCAACGTGTCCATAACCTTAGTTCCCTCATGGTTTGACTCCATAGTGCACCAGGGTAGCTTGTTTCCTACCCCAGGGATGGCTGGCGATATAACACTTTCCTCTACGTGCCCCTCCTCAGGCTGGCCACAGTCTGTGCTGTCCTCCTCCCACTTCCCCCATCTCTCAGGGCCATTTCTCTGGAGAGAACACTGTATGTATTTGAGCAACGAAGCTGGTGAAGGGGCTGGAGAACAGGCCCTATGAGGAGCAGCTGAGAGAGCTGGGGGTGTTTAGCCTAGAGAAGAGGAGGCTGAGAGGAGACCTCATTACTCTCTACAACTTCCTGAGAGGAGGTTATAGAGAGGAGGTAGCTGGGCTCTTCTCCCAAGTGACAGGGGACAGGACAAGAAGGAATGGCCTCAAGCTCTACCAGGGGAGATTTTGGCTGGACATCAGGGGGAAGGTTTTCACAGAAAGGGTCATTGGGCACTGGAATAGGCTGCTCAGGGAGGTGGTGGATTCACCTTCCCTGGAGGTGTTTAAGGGACGGGTGGATGAGGTCCTAAGGGACATGGTTTAGTGTTTGATGGGAATGGTTGGACTCGATGATCCAATGGGTCTCTTCCAACCTGGTTGTTCTATGATTCTATGATTCTATCCCACCTGATGCTGAAGCTCTCCCACCTTGTGAGCTGTGGCTACGGCCACTTGTCTCTTGTTGCCTTGGTTTTCCGTGTGCAAAATAGGTCTTGATAATTTCTTACCCTTGCAGAGCAGCGTGAGGATAAGAGCATTAAAAGCTTGGATGTCATTCAGGTCCTAGAGTACTGGAAGCCACTGAAGTGACTTAAACGGATGGTTTAAAGCCAATTAAAGCAAAATCTTTGCTCTGAACATAGATATAGGAAAGATATAACAGGTCACCCAGCCCTTGCCCCTGCCAGCTGTTCTGCGCGTTTACTGGTCTTCAGCCTGGTCAAAGTGTACATGCTGTGAGAAACTTCCAATACTTTCCCCAGGAGAAAAAAATCAGCATTTAACCTAAACACTTGCTTTCTTCATTTTGCCTCTTTATTCCCATTTATCCCCTTGGCGATCCATCACAAAGCTTGTTTCCAAGTTAATAACAGGGGAGTTACAGCTGCAAGGAGATAATGTCACGTTAAAGGGATGACTGCTAATACCTCTGTTTGGCCTGGGAGCATCACCTGGGGAAATTAAATGCTCCAAGGTGCCTGAGCTGATGCAGAATGGATTCCCTGTATGAGGTCCTCTCTTTCCTCACATCTCTGCTTGGCCACACCATCAACGTAGGGTTTTCATCCATCACCGGACAAAGCCAATCTCTTCTGGGTTAGGCTTGAAGGTAGGAAAAGTGTGATAAAAGCACGCAAAAGGTAAATGTTTGTTGAAATGCTCGTTGCCTGGGGGCCAATGGTGAAAATACACTTCTAAAAGTTGAGCCCTCACCTCAACTGGGTCCCTTGGGTGTAAATCGCTCTTAACGTGTTTATTCTCATTTGCCTTCTCATCTCATTTTTACACTAACTGTACAGACACAAACCCATTTGTATTTCACGTCTTTACAACTGGTGTTTTATTCAAAGCTTTCATAAGGTGTTTTTTGTTCATGGTGTCCCTGGGGCCCTTCTGGCTTTGGCAGCTGAGATGATGCTCTTGCAGCGTCATGAGCTGCCGAGGACTTTGCTGCATTGCTTGCTTGGCAGAAAAACCTTTGCTTTTGCTTTAATGATGTGCATCTCAGGCCTATAGATGAAAGTGAAAAGGAAGTTTCTGTAGCTTTTAACTCTTGTAAAATTCATCAGAAACTCAGCACCAACCTGGGAAGGTATCAGCTTAAGATGCATAAGAGTATATACAGAGACCAAACTTCTCATTGCAAGGATACCTTTCTCCAAGTCCTACCTGCACATGTGTTTCTGTCAGTTTAAGCCCTGGATAGGTTGGTTACCAAAATAACCTAATCATTGCAGTCTGCAGCTGTCAGATAGGCTTTGATCACAGTCACGGGGGGCACAGGACCAGAGGTGGTGGTGGATTTGAGCTTGGTTTAACATGGCTTGCTCCATGCTGTTGGCTGGATTCCCCTATGCACGGTTTGTCAACATTGAAGGGATGCTCAGAGGATTTTTTGTGCGAGGAGCCTAGTTCTGTTCTTGCAACTCCCTTTCAACCTTCTTTCTCTTTTGTAAATATCCATCAGGTGTGGGCTTATTTCATTTGAATCAAAGTCTTTCCATGGCAGGCAGGACTTCTTTATTCAGCCTTAGAGCTGCTGATGCTTTTATTATAATAAAGCATTATTTTGAGTCACTCTCCTTCAGCAGGACTTTTGAGAGAAACCTGTGGCAGTCTTCAACTACTAAAATGAAAATAATTTTGAAAAACAATTTGACTTGTCACCGTTTTTACTGAACTCAATGATGACTCAATCCTTTTGCCTCTATTTGACCCACCCCTTCCCTCACATGTTGTGAGACGTTTCCATCAGCTCTGGTGACAACAGTAGGTCCAGTTCCTGGCAATGACAGCATCAGGGGCTGAATGAGGCTGCAGATCTCTCTGAAGTGGCTTTCCTTACCAAGCCAAGGCAGCTGTGGCATTTTGGGAAGCCCAAGATTTATTCCACCGCTGCACATTTACCTCTGAAATTACTTCTTCAGCTCTAAGTCCAATTCAACCATGGAACTTCTCCTGCTTTCACTAATAACTGCCTTTTTCCAAGTCCAACCTGATTTAAGATCATAGAATCATAGAATATTTTGAGTTGGAAGGGACCTTAAAGATCATCCAGTTCCAACCCCTCTGTGATGGGCAGGAACATGTCTCACTAGATCAGGCTGCCCAAGGTCCCTTCCCACCTGACCTTAAACACCTCCAGGGATGAGGCAGCCACAACTTCCCTAGGCAAACTTTACCAGTGCCTCACCCACCTCGGGGTGAAAAAATTCTTCCTTATTTCTAGTCTATCTGCCCTTCTCTGGTTATACTGACTCATAGAATCATAGAATCATAGAATCATAGAATCATAGAACAACCAGGTTGGAAGGGACCCATTGGATCATCGAGTCCAACCACTCCTATCAATCACTAAACCATGTACCTCAGGACCTCATCTACCCATGCTTTAAACACCCCCAGGGAAGGTGAATAACCACCTCCCTGGGCAGCCTATTCCAATGCCCAGTCACCCTCTGTGTGAAAAACTTCCTCCTAATCTCCAGCCTAAATCTCCCCTGGCAGAGCTTGAGGCCATTCCCTCTTGTCCTGTCCCCAGTCACTTAGGAGAAGAGCCCAGCTCCCTCCTCTCCACAACCTCCTTTCAGGTAGTTGTAGAGAGCAATGAGGTCTCCTCTCAGCCTCCTCTTCTCCAGGCTAAACAACCCCAGCTCTCTCAGCCACTCCTCATAGGGCCTGTTCTCCAGCCCCTTCACCAGCTTTGTTGCTCTTCTCTGGACTCACTCCAGAGCCTCAACATCCTTCTTGTGGTGAGGGACCCAGAACTAACACAGTAATTGAGGTGCAGCCTCACCAGAGCTGAATCCAGGGGGAGAATCACCTCCCTGGACCTGCTGTTCACACCGTTTCTGATACAAGCCAGGATGACTCCAATCACTACAAGCCTTTATAAGAAGTCCCTCCCCAGCTTGCTTGTAGGCTTCTTGTCCGTGGCCACACAAGCTAAGTAGAAACACATCCCATGGACCAGCATGGCTGTGTGCATTATTTATCCATCTGAAGTGATATCCAGTCTGTCGATCTGATGCTGACTCCTGCTCTATAAGGTTGCCTCATTGAAACAGGGCTGTGTTTCTTTGCTGGGTAATCTTTGCAGTGGGTTCCTGCTGAACAGTGTGCTGTCTCATATCAATCTGTCCTGAGCACTGCACACAAAGAGCAGGAGACATTGTGGAGTATCAGCTCCGCCAGGGGAGATTTAGGCTAGAGATTAGGAGGAAGTTTTTCACACAGAGGGTCATTGGGCATTGGAATAGGTTGCCCAGGGAGGTGGTTGATTCACCTTCCCTGGAGGTGTTTAAGGCACAGGTAGATGAGGTCCTGATGGGCATGGTTTGGTGTTTGATAGGAATAGTTGGACTCGATGATCCGATGGGTCTCTTCCAACCTGGTTGTTCTATGATTCTATGATCCAGCTCTGAGCATTCGCAATTACAGGTATAACAGCTCAACTCAATGAAGAAGACAGACGTCGCAATCTACTCTGTCATTCAAAGACTCTCTTGCTGTTCTGCATGACATTTTATTGTCATTTATGACAAAAAAGGAAGTTGTGGAGAGGAGGGACATGGGCTCTTCTCCGAAGTGACAGGGGATAGGATGAGAGGGAATGGCCTCAGGCTCCGCCAGGGGAGGTTTAGGCTGAACATAAGCAAAAAAAAATGTCACAGAAAGGGTCATTGGGCAGTGGAACAGGCTGCCCTGGGAGGTGGTTGAGTCACCTTCCCTGGAGGTGTTTAAGGGATGGGTGGAAGAGGTGATGAGGGACATGGTTTAGTGTTTGATAGGAATGGTTGGACCTGATGATCCAATGGGTCTTCTCCAACCTGGCGATTCTATGATTCTTTGATTTGTAAAGAAGCAGCAACACAAAGGAACCAGACTGTATTGCTGCACAGAATGAGGACAAGGCAATGCCCCTTGTCACAAGCACTCAGGACCTTCCCGACCTCTGAGTGATCTTAGCCAACCACTGACCAGGATGAAGGATTTACATCCACATCCCACTGTTTAAAATCTGTCCTACAGGTCAGGGTGGACAGAGGGCTGGTGAGCTGGCCAGGCTGCCTCTAACAGCAGGGCTGGTGTGGATGTGCAAAACTAGTATTCAATTAATTAAGGCTTGCAAACTACATTGAAGAACTGCACATCTGCAAACGCAGTCAAGTTAATATTTGGATGGCATCCTGCTTCCCTTGGAATAATCCCATCCCACATTGTAATAAAATACTAATAACTTCAGACTGTTAGGAACTGGTTCCTTGCCTCATCCCCTTGGGAACAGTGAGATTAGCACTTAGATACAAAGCAGGCACATAGGGACCAAGTGTGGGACCCACCACATCCTACCTGCTCTGGAAACACCATTTCTCAGATGCTGTGTCCGAGCTCCTGAACTCCAAGGGGCTTGGTGTTGCCAGCTCAGGAAAACCTGGACTGTACCGTAGTTCCCCTGAGAGAAGAGGAGCTGGAGCAGACTAGGGTCTGCTATACCTCTCTCTTCACTCCTCTGCTGTCCATTTTCCAGTGCAGCTTCCAAAAAAGTAATTAATTAAAGGATAGTATGAGGATTTGGGGGACAATAGCAAGCCTGCATCCCAACATGGATGGATTACTCTCTACAACTACCTGAAAGGAGGTTGTAGAGAGGAGGGAGCTGGCCTCTTCTCCCAAGTGACAGGGGACAGGACAAGAGGGAATAGCCTCAAGCTCCGCCAGGGGAGATTTAGGCTGGAGATTAGGAGGAAGTTTTTCACACAGAGGGTCATTGGGCATTGGAATAGGCTGCCCAGGGAGGTAGTTGAGTCACCTTCCCTGGAGGTGTTTAAAGCACAGGTGGATGAGGTCCTGAGGGACTTGGTTTAGTGTTTGATAGGAATGGTTGGACTAGAAGATCCGATGGGTCCCTTCCAACCTGGTTGTTCTATGATTCTATGATTCTATGGATATAGAAAAGAAGCAAATAGATAGTCTCCCTGCCCTCTATCAGTGTCTCTAGCCAATAATGCTACCTCTGTTTTTCACCCCCTTGCCTCTGCTTGCACCTGGGGAGCTGCCCTCTGCTGTGGATATTAAAGGTAGCTGAAGAGAAATAAAGGGGCTGTGGGAGAGGGTGAGCATCTTGCCCACTGCTCCCTCAAGCCAAGCTGCCTCCTTGTCTACCCCTTGCTTGGAAGCAAAGCTCCCTGGTAGGTCTCTCAGTACCAACAGACAGTGCTGCTTGTAATCATAGAATCACAGAACAACCAGGTTGGAAGGGACCCATCGGATCTTCTAGTCCAACCATTACAGAATCATAGTACAACCAGGTTGGAAGGGACCCATCAGATCATCTAGTCCAACCATTGCTATCAAACACTAAACCATGCCCCTCAGGAACTCATCTACCCGTGCCTTAAACACCTCCAGGGAAGGTGACTCAACCATCTCCCTGGGCAGCCTATTCCAATGCCCAATGGTCCTCTGTGTGAAAGCTGCACAGAGGAGACTATGACGTTGGGGAAGAAACATGTGGGAAAAATAGAGCACATGTTTTCTGTCCTCCAGCCCCACATCTCCACCTCTACCTCACTTCTTCCTTGTTTCCATGCTCCTACTTTGCATGCTCCTGCCATCACCATATACATTAAGTGCTGCATAGCATCTCCACTCTGTATGGAGAACAGCTGCTAAAACCCTGAGCGTGGGTGAAGAGACATAGAATCATAGAAACACAGAATCATAGAACCGCCAGGTTGGAAAAAGACCCACTAGATCATCGAGTCCAACCATTCCTATCAATCACTAAACCATGTCCCTCAGCACCTTGTCCACCCATCCCTTAAACACCTCCAGGGAAGGTGAATCAACCACCTCCCTGGGCAGCCTCTGCCAGTGCCCAATGACACTTTCTGTGAAATTTTTTTGTTTATGTTCAATACTCCCCTGGTGGAACTTGAGGCCATTACCTCTCGTCCTGTCCACTGTCACTTGGGAGAAGAGGCCAACACCCTCCTCTCCACAACCTCCTTCCAGGTAGCTGGAGAGAGCAGTTAGGTCCCCCCTCAGCCTCCTCTTCTCCAGGCTAAACAACCCCAGCTCCCTCAGCTGCTCCTTACAAGACTTGTCCTCCAGCCCCTTCCCCAGCTTTGTTGCTTTTCTCTGGACTCATTCCAGAACCTCAACATCCTTCTTGTGGTGAGAGGCCCAGAACTGAACACAGGATTCAAGCAGAGGTCTCATCAGTGCCAAGTACATCATCTGCTCTGCTACAGCATCCCCAGTACCTTCATGTGGCAGGTCCCACGGGGCTGCTGAGGGATAATAGTGTCCATTGTGGTCATCAGAGCAATGTCTACCTGGCTCCTGCATCTGTGTTTCTGAGCTTCTTTAGCCCTGCATGCACTGATGACCTGCTGCATCCCTCCTTTCCCCACTCATGCCTCAGTTTCCTTTATGATCTCCTGTCCTGATTTATCTGAAAGCCACTCCATCCTTCCCCATCTCTCTTTCTCTCAGTTTCTAAAGGAGGAGGGGAATTCTTTCAGTTTAGTGGTCCAGGTGGAACCTTAGCTGGCCCAGGCTGAACCCAGTAGTGAAGGGAAGAAGAGCACATCCAAAAATGAAGCCCCAAGATCACTAGCAAAACCCTAACAACTCCACACCTGCTCTGTGCCACGTGTGCCCATGATGTACTGTCTAGAGGTTCCCAAAATGGAGCCGCTTCTGGACTATACAAACCAGGAAAAGATCATTTCCTCTCTTTTGCTCACCCTTGACATAGGGATTCTCTAGCAGAAGATTTGTGCACCCACCAAGCCAGTCAGTATTCCTGATGAGAAGGAAGGTGATGTATTTTCAGCTCTCATTTTCAGGATGATTTGGAGTAGGATCCACGTTTTCACAGTATTTCTCTTCCTTGGGCCAAGTGGTAACAAGAACGTTGGAAACAGAATGATGTTTCCTAGTAACTAATTAGTCCCATTTTTTGAGGTCTGACCATCCTCTGCCCCTTCTCAGCACTGCTGGTTGGCGAAGGAGGTAAAAAGAAGGGCCATTTTGCTTTGTTTGCAAATGGCATATTATTTGGGTCACCAGATAAATGTGTTTTATCCAAGAGAGGTGCTGTTAGGGCTGCAGAAGGGCTGGCTGCCTGTCGGAGGAAGCAGACAGGTACAACTGCCGTGTGCTAAAACATTTGCAGCCACCGCTGTAACCCCCATGTCCCCAGCCTGCCACAAAGCCAGGGCAGACCTGGGGTCACGTCTGAGCCACAGACATTTCTTTGCTCCTCTGCCCCAACAGCACTGGCTGCCTTTGGTTACGCCTCATCCTCTGCCTTTCTTCATCCCACCAACCCCGCTCCTTGCAGCGAGGATTTTTATTTTTCAGCCTAACCTTTGTTTCGTTCAGCCAGTGAGTCATCTCACTCATTAGCTGAACTTTGAATATCTCTTTATCCTCTGGATCCCTTTCAAGCTCGTTCCCTGGCAGCGGAAGCGCCTGCTCGCCTTCGCTCTGCTCTGGATTGCAGAAGAACCGCCTGCGTTGCTCTTGCAGCAGCATCTGTCTCCCCAGCTAGGGCACACGAATAAAATCAGAGGGGAGAAGGGATGGCTTCCAGCTTGTGTGCTTTCCCATGCCCTGGGGGCTAATTGCTAGGAGGCAGCCCTGACCATTTAGGAAGCCCCCAAGATTTTCGGATGATACTCGGACCCTTTTTTTCTACCTAACTCTGTTATTGCTTTAGTTTGTGTTTGCAAAGCGGCAAGGATGCTCTGCAGCTGCTCTTGAAGCTGGTTGTGTTCATTGCTGGCTGCTGCCATGAGGACCTGTCTTCTTGTGGTCCTACCCAAGAGGTCCAAGCCCTTCATTGGCCTTACAAGGAATGGCTGAGAGAGCTGAGGGCATTTAGCCTGGAGAAGAGGAGGCTGAGAGGAGACTTCATTGCTCTCTACAGCTACCTGAAAGGAGGTTGTGGAGAGGAGGGAGTTGACCTCTTCTCCCCAGTGACAGGGGACAGGATAAGAGGGAATGGCCTCAAGCTCCACCAGGGGATGTTGAACATAAACAAAAAAATTTCACAGAAAGTGTCAGAGGCTGCCCAGGGAGGTGGTTGATTCACCTTCCCTGTATGTGTTTAAGGGATGGGTGGACAAGGTGCTGAGGGACATGGTCTAGTGTTTGATAGGAATGGTTGGACTCATTGATCCTGGGGGTCTCTTCCAACCTGGTGGTTCTACTTTCTCTACTTCCCCCTTCCCTCCATGCAGACCTCCCAGTGAAAGCAGGGACGGCCACATGGTGAGGAGAGCACTTCTGGTTCTTGTGGCTGAGTGAATATTCTCAAGGGAAGAATCATAGAATCATAGAACAACCAGGTTGGAAGGGACTCATTGGATCTTCTAGTCCAACCATGCCTATCAAACACTAAACCAAGTCCCTCAAGACCTCATCCACCCGTGCCTTAAACACCTCCAGGGAAGGTGAAGAGCAGGAAAGGGTATGAGTAAAAGGACACAAGTGGGTCAAAGTGTTTTAAGACAAGTTGGAACTATGTGGGTGACCTCAAGCCACTCCTGACATGCACTCGGCTGCTTCAGTGTGGGTGAAGACTTGAGGAGCCTATCCCCTAATCAAATAAGAGCAGAGGATTCTCAGTCAGAGGGAGAAACCCCTTGCCTGCTGCTCTGCTGAAAGTGAACAGGAGATGATTTTATCTTCTGGAGAAGACCAGCATCCTCCTCCATGTCCCTGCTGCCTTTCAGCTGGCTGATTTTGCCACCAATTGCTTTTTTTTTTTTTTCTGGTCTCATCAGTTGGTAGTGCTAATTACCTTTCCAAATTGCTGGGCACGTGATCGAGAGCATCTCCTTCAGCATCTCAGCTCTCCTGTGCCTGCTTACGTGCACACTGGTAATTTGTGTCTCTCCGAGCCAGGGAGATGGAGAGCTCTTCCCCACAAGGAGCAGATGATTCACATCCCTAGAAAAAGGAATCAATAAAGCATGACTAAGGCAGCCCTACATCAGGATGGTGATTAGAGACTGTCTCCGCACCTTTGTCCGGAGTGGCAATTCACTGATTGTCTTTACGATTTCTGTCTTGCAGGGTCTTTGCCAGTCTTCCAGCAGCCCTTCTTTTTATTTATTCATTTATTCATTTATTTCTGACTCCAGCACTTCACAGGATTTGGATTTGCTGCCTTGAGCTTTCTGGGGATGAGAAGTTGTGCCCAACTACAAATTCCTTGGCAATCCAGAGAGAATGATAATTCACACTGTCCTAAACCAGCCCAAACAGAGAGATTGGCATTGTTAATCACTGCTATGGGGCAGCTTGGGGATTGCTTGCCCACAAAAACCTTTCGGGACTGAAGACTTCTTGAGAGCTTTTGATTTATGAACTCACCACCAAATGTGCTGAACACACAGACAAGATAAGTGCACACTGAACATGAAACTAATTACATACTAACTGCAGCCGGACGTTCACAAGAAAGTAAATTATTGCTTGGCCACCAGGCAGAGGGTACTTTGCACCTTTTGCAGCCTGGCTCCAAGAGTATGTGCACACTCAGGTACTCCACAACCTGGAGATCAGCTCTCCTGTGGTTTAATGCTATTCATAGAATCATAGAATACGGGGTGGGAAGGAACCTCAAAGATCATGGAGTCAAACATTTCTTGGCAAAAGCAAAGTCTAGACAAGATGGTCCAGCTCCCCGTCCAGCTGAACCTTAAAAGCATCCAGTGTTGGGGAATCCACTACTTCCCTGGTCGAAGGAAGCAGCCTGGTCTAGTGAGAGATGTCCCTGCCCATGGCAGTGGCTTGGAACTGAACAGTCTTTAAGATCCCTTCCAACCCAACCCATTCTATGATTATTCTATGATTATTCCAATGGCTGATCCCTCAGCACTTCTTCAATTTACCATATGAGAGGAGACCTCATTACTCTCTACAACTACCTGTAGAGAGGAGGGAGCTGGCCTCCTCTCCCAAGTGACAGGGGACAGGACAAGAGAGAATGGCCTCAAGCTCCACCAGGGGAGATTTAGGCTAGAGATTAGGAGGAAGTTTTTCACACAGAGCGTCATTGGGCATTGGAATAGGCTGCCCAGGGAGGTGGTTGATTCACCTTCCCTGTAGGTGTTTAAGGCACAGGTAGATGAGGTCCTGAGGGGCATGGTTTAGTGTTTGATAGGAATGGTTGGACTCAATGATCTGATGGGTCTCTTCCAACCTGGTTGTTCTATGATTCTATGATTCTATATGCTGAAGCCTTCTAGGACCAACATGTGGACTCAGGGATGTACCTGGTCACCAAACCACCTCCACTCCTAATGGCTCCAGGAGCATTTCTCTAGCAGCTGTTCTGTCCAAGCATGGCCTGGGGAAGGTTTAACTTTGCAAGATTATTCTGTGCTGGATCAGTTCCCCAGCTCAGGTCAGTGCAGAGCTCCTTGGCTTGAAGATGAGGGATTTGGGGCTATTAAATAGGGAGGAGCACTCTTAGTGACAGGTAATACAAGGATGAGGTTTGAGGCCACCAGCTGGATCAGGAGGCATCAGGGAAAATGGTTTTTGTGACAAGGGGTTGCTTGGATGAATTTCCATAAGGGTAAGATCCTGGAGGGGGGCACAAAGACAGCATCCATCACCTGATGGCATTTCTTGGACAGCTGGCTTCACAAATGCCATGGTGAGAGGAGATCCTGTCTCAGAGCAGCCCTCAAAGCATGCAGAGGTGATGATGGGGAAGTGGAAAGTCAGGAAGGAAAAGGCACTTCCCCACGCCCTCACTGGGAGGATGCAGAGTGTAATTCCTGGCACAGAGGTCGCAGTTTCCGCAACAAACCCTGAGGCTCAACCTGACCTCCCTAACCAATAGGAACTAAAATATCTCTCTAATCTACCTAGTCGTAAAGCCCATTATCCTTGCAGTACCTAAGCAATGCCTAACAGGAGAAAGCACTGCCAGGCTGGATGATGGGGAGGACTGGGATATGCCTTAGCCTTTAGGAGATGCCTCATCCCATCCCCAATCCAGTACAGTCCTGTCTACCTGAAAATGCTCCTTCAGCATCCCTAAGGGGTAGATTTCTCCCTGCAGCCCTTTCAGATCTGGTTAAAATTCTCCGTCTACTTCATCCTTATTACCAATGGGGGCATTTTTATTACCTTCGTCAATGGTGCGTGGGGCTGCCTCCAGGGGGCAAGCCAGGATGTCTAAATTAGCCATAAGGAACCTGTGTAGGTAACTTCAGTCTGTTCAGGAGCAACCAGGTATCCCCAGCAGAAATGGCATCTCCTCTCTCTCTCTCTCTCTGCAAAGTCTGCTTGAGCCCCTGGTGCCATGATCTGCCCTAGGTAAAAGCTTCTTGCTACCTGGGCATCCCCAGCTGGGTAAATAAGCCAGTAGAGAAGGTACCAGCAGTGCTGAAGCACGTTGCTGATGGACACCTAATGGCATGAGGTTTAACATGGCCAAATGCCAAGTCCTGCACTTGGGGTACAACAACCCTATGCAGAGTTACAGACTAGGAGAAGTCTGTCTAGAAAGCTACCTGGAGGAGAGGGACCTGGGGGTGTTGGTCGACAGCCGACTGAGCATGAGCCAGCAGTGTGCCCAGGTGGCCAAGAAGGCCAATGGCATCTTTGCTTGAATCAGAAACGGTGTGTCCAGCAGGTCCAGGGAGATTATTCTCCCTCTGTACTCGGCACTGGTGAGACTGTTCCTTGAATCCTGTGTTCAGTTCTGGGCCCCACACTGCAAGAAAGATGTTGAGGCTCTGGAGCGAATCCAGAGAAGAGCAACAAAGCTGGTGAAGGGACTGGAGAACAGGCCCTATGAGGAACAGCTGAGAGAGGTGGGGTTGTTTAGCCTAGAGAAGAGGAGGCTGAGGGGAGACCTCATTCCTCTCTACAACTACCTGAAAGGAGGTTGTAGAGAGGAGGGTGCTGACCTCTTCTCCCAAGTGACAGGGGACAGGATGAGAGGAAAAGGCCTCAAGCTCCACCAGGGAAGGTTTAGACTGGAGATAAGGAAAAAAATTTTTACGGAAAGGGTCATTGGGCATTGTTAGAGGCTGCCCAGGGAGGTGTTTGATTCACCTTCCCTGGAGGTGTTTAAGGGACAGGTGGACAAGGTCCTGAGGGACATGGTTTAGTGTTTGATAGGAATGTTTGGGCTCGATGATCTGATGGGTCTCTTCCAACCTGGTGATTCTATGATTCTATGATTTGATGTCCTTGATCCCCTTGCTTCTTCCTTCCCTTCCTCCCTCCAGTTTCACATATGCTCTTCCAAAAATAAAAGGAAAACAGAAGTCAGATCCTGGCCACATGTCACAGGTGTGGGAGCACTGCTGTGTCTACTGTTTGCTTTCCTGACTAGGGACACACTTTATGTCAGAGCCCCTGCTCACAGCTCCAGGGGATGGAGCTCCCTGGGCTCCTGTTGGGGATGGTGATGCCGTGGGCATGGTGAGGGTGGTGATGTTGCCGGAAACGATCTTCACTGGGGATGGTGGTGCCATAGGTGAGGGCCCCACTGCTGACAGTGACACCACAGGTGAGGGTCTTTGTTGGGGATAGTGATGTTGTAGGCGAAGGTTCTTCGACGGGATAGTGGTGCTTCAAGTAAGGGTCCCACTGGGGACCCACTGGCCCTGCCAATACTGCTTACAGCATGGAAGAAGGTCTTGATCTGAGCCCGCCTGCAAGGCTCCTGGTCTGTTCACAAACCCCAGTCAGATGACAGGGTTATTTACTAAGGCTGGCAGGAAGGAAAGGCCATAAATTCCCCAGATATAACGGCTGAGTCAGAGACTGAAGTGGCCGCTGCCAATTCCAACGTGGCCTGGAAGAGCAGCTTAAAGGGAGGGAACAGGGTCAGCTGTGGCTTATGCTGTGCCCCTCCAGACCAGGAGGTCCCTTGGAGGCTAGGAGAGATGAGGAGGTATCAGACAGCAAGTCCTGCTGGCTCTCAGCAGTCCCAGAGCTACTTTCCCCGGACAGGCCACCCTGCGTTTGCTTCCCATGCTAGGATGCAGCAGTTTTCTTTGGTCTTCTCCCCTGCTCAATGTTCCTGGTTTGGTTGAAAGGCCTTGCGGACAGCTTGCCCTTCCACCCTGGGGATCACTGCTTCTCTGGCAGGAAAGCAAAAGGCTCAAACTTTGGGGCTGAACACTATGTGTTATCTTCGGCTGGGTTTTTGCAAATCCTCGGGCTTTTTAAAATGAAAATAATTGCATGTTCCTAAAATTAGCCCTGACGTGTTGCAAACGCAAACCCAACACATTTCATTAAGAAAAAAAAAAAAAACCCACACCATAAGGAGACATTTGGATCCATTTGCATGCATTTCTTTTTCCTCTGTTTGTTTGGTTCTTTGGGAGAAAATTCTCCAGCAGGCTTCAAGCAGCCATGAAACAAGGAAGGTAAATATTGTCTTTGCAGAAGGGTTTACCCTGCGCCGCCTGCTCCTGCCTCTCACAGAGCACAACGTACACAGTTGACCCACATAGACCCTGTCCCCTGTCACTGCACTTCTGGTCTCCTTAGTAGTCTCTGAATCCTGGAGAAGAGGAGGCTGAAGGGAGACCTCATTGCTCTCTATAACCACCTGGAAGGAGGTTGTGGAGAGGAGGTGTTGGCCTCTTCTCCCAAGTGACAGGGGATAGGACAAGAGGGAATGGCCTCAAGCTCCACCAGGTGAGGTTTAGACTGAACATTAGGAAAAAATTTTTCACAGAAAGGGTCACTGGGCACTGGAACAGGTTGCCCAGGGAGGTGGTTGATTCACCTTCCCTAGAGGTGTTTAAGGGACGGGTGGACAAGGCGCTGAGGGGCATGGTTTAGTGACTGGTGGGAAGGGTTGGACTTGGTGATGCAGTGTGTCTTTTCCAACCTGGTGGTTCTATGATTCTGTGATTCTATCTATGATTTCTGCTCGCTCCAGCTTTCTTGCTGCTCCAGCAAACATTTCAAAGGTATGCTAGACCTCCTGGGAAAGAATTTCACTGAGTGGTGATGGAGAGTTCTTCAGTTTCTGACCCTCACTCCCCTGTTGAGTCTTCACAAATGCTCTGGGAATTTGTGCATCGTTTGAGGAGAGAGCCCTGCCACATCTCTAGACCTCTTGCCACTATCATAGAATCATAGAATAACCAGGTTGGAAGAGACCCACTGTATCATCAAGTCCAACCATTCCTATTAAACACTAAACCATGCCCCTTAGCACCTTGTCCACCTGTGTCTTAAACACCTCCAGGGAAGGTGACTCAACCACCTCCCTGGGCAGCCTATTCCAGTGCCCAATGATCCTTTCTGTGAAAAATATTTTCCTAATGTCCAGCCTAAACCTCCCCTGGCAGAGCTTGAGGCCATTTCCTCATATTCACTGCTTCTCTTCATGCCTCCTTTTCCTTTGTTTCTCAGGCACCAGCACCACAGGGCTGAAGCCCTAGGACAAGAGGGTCGTTGGGCATTGGAATAGGCTGCCCAGGGAGGTGGTTGAGTCACCTTCCCTGGAGGTGTTTAAGGCACAGGTAAATGAGATCCTGAGGGACATGGTTTAGTGTTTGATAGGAATGGTTGGACTCGATGATCCGATGAGTCTCTTCCAACCTGGTTGTTCTATGATTCTACGATAAAAAGTGTTGTTATCCCAAGCAGGTCATCTGCTATGGGCAGACACAGCCAGGCGAGAGTGCAGGGTGCTGTCACCTACTGTAGAAACTGCAGGTGAAAACAGCACATCTCCAGCCATCTCCACCTCTTCATCCTTTACCTCCACCTTCCATCCCCAGCAGATCCCAAGAAGGCTGATCAAGGGTCTCTGCTTCCCATTAGCCCCATTAAGGGTAATGCTCTTCCCATCACCAGCCTGATTTCCTTGAACCACTGACCTTTACCTTTGAGGAAAGACAAAAGGTCATGAAATCAGCCCCAGCAACTGTCTGTGTCCTTCAAGCCTGCTGAGAGAAGACACAAACGCTCCCAGGTCCCTGTCCTCCAATACTCCCTCTTCTGATGGCCAGGAGTGCTCAGCTCCTTGAATCCTGTGTTCAGTTCTGGGCCCCTCAACACAAGAAGGATGTTGAGGCCCTAGAGCGAGTCCAGAGAAGAGCAACGAAGTTGGTGAAGGGGCTGGAGAACAGGCCTTATGAGGAACAGCTGAGAGAACTGGGGGTGTTTAGCCTGGAGAAGGGGAGGTTGAGGGGAGACCTCTTTACTCTTTACAACTACCTGAAGGGAGGTTGTAGAGAGGAGGGAGCTGGGCTCTTCTCCCAAGTGCCAGGGGACAGGACAAGAGGGAATGGCCTCAAGCTCCGCCAGGGGAGATTTAGGCTGGAGATTAGGAGGAAGTTTTTCACACAGAGGGTCTTTGGGCATTGGAATAGGCTGCCCAGGGAGGTGGTTGATTCACCTTCCCTGGAGGTGTTTAAGGCACAGGTAGATGAGGTCTTGAGGGACTTGGTTTAGTGTTTGATAGGAATGGTTGGACTTGATGATACAATGGGTCCCTTCCAACCTGGTTGTTCTATGATTCTATGATTCAGTGCTCCAGGGATGTGGTTCATGCTGCTTGAGCAATTCACGACTGCTGCTCAAGACCTCACGGATGGAAAGGTCTTGAGCAAGAGCCATGAACAGCCCAAGTAGCGTAAAAAGAAGGCAGTCAGGGAGCATTTTAGGTGCCACAGGAGCATGCAGGCAGGCACAGAGCTGGGAGGTTTTTATGGAACCAGTTCAATATGCACTAGTGTGTTGTAGCACTGAAGGTGACGCAGAGATGGGACACACGTTTGAAAGCACAACACTGTTCTTGGTTGGTCTTCTGGGCTGCTCCTCGCCAGCCTTTCAAGGGGTTTTCATTGCAGGTGGGAAAAGGAGGCATGGAGCATCCCTGAAGAAGGCAGCTGTGTGCACTGTGCTGCTGTCTTTGCACCTGAAAGGTGTCTCTAAATATCAATCCAGGAGCCCCGGGTCTGCAGAGACACCTGTGAAAGATGCCTGTAAGTATATGCGGAGGGTTAAAAAGAGACACTGAGTGGGCTAAGTGGTGAGTAATGAAGATGTCACTCAGCAAGATGAGATCTTTCAGTGTATTCAACGCCACTTTCTGTTGGATGGAAATTTCCAGGTGTTTGGAACAAAAGCGGATTAAACCAGAGAAAACCCTTTACTGTTTACCAAACTGCTTCAATTTTATCATCTGTGTGTCCCCTTTTATACTGGAAGACATCGTCTTTCAGATCATTAGCAGAGATATTAATGAAACTCGATCTTTAGCTCTTGTTCCACCCTGATAAATGTTCCTTGCTCAACGTAGCACTCTCTTGTTTAGGATTACTTACTGCATTTCAATGTGTTTTCAGTTTGTACAAACCACATTTGAGACCAGTGCCTTTTCTTCCCTAATATTTTTTTATTTCCTAAGACAAAGCAGCAAAATACATTAGTCAAAATAAAAACACATGTTCATAAAGGCTGTGCTGTCTTTATCCTCTGGCCGTGCCATTCTCTATTAGCATTCCTCTTCGCATCAAAAAGGGCTGGAAAAGAAGAAAAGCTGGAAGTTTTCTGTGCCCATCATCCCTCAAGTCTGACTCTTCCCTAGTGGTAATTGTATTCAGCATTTGGCTTCTGCAAAGTTTCTCCCCATTGACGCTATCATGTGGACAGAACCAAGCTCTAAATATTTCATCATGTTTTTTTTCTTAAATATTCATACTATTATTTTTACAGGTTGGTGACTGACAGAATTATAGTCTCTCCTTTTTTTGTTTTATATTGCCTCGGCATTTCCTTTCTTCTGCCTCTCAGGATCACATCGTCCAAACATTTTAAAATATAGCCACTCAAGAATCAATATGTTCATTGACTAATCCCATTATTAGCAGCTGAGAATGAAAACCAGATGATGTTTGCAACCTACACAGACTGATTTCTTAAATATAACTCTTCTCAAGAACCCGTTTTCCCTCGTTAATGTTCTCTTTAGTCCTTGCACTCAGAGGGCAGGATATCACGGAGGGCTCAGAGTATTGATCCTTTTGGCTCGTCAGCGGCATCATCTCCCTTCTCACTCACCTTCCTGCTACATTTTGGGGTGTAAAAGCACTTCTTAAGCCTTCGAAGAAGTCCAACTAGTTTTGCTGCCTGGCTGATGTCCTTCCCCTAGCAATCTCAAAAGGTTCCAGCTTGGTTACCTCCCTCTATTCTCCAGCCACAGGCACGTGTTCACCCCACAGAGGACTGTGCCAGCTGGAAATGTCACTGTGTCCCAGCTAATTGTTACAGTCCTCAGCTGGGAAGGACAGTCTGCACCACTCTGTCAGTGGCAAGTATCATCCTGACCCCAAATCCACCACATCTGCTCCAATGAGTGATGCTGCCTCGTGCTGAATGGGCTGGAGCAGCTGATGGGTGGGGAGAAGAGGCTCGAAGGCGAGCATGTCCAGTGGCACAGCTGGATCCAGGAGTGCACATCTGTCCATAGCTCCTCATCCTTTAGGAGTCTCTTGAGGCTTAGCCTTGGCCAGCTTTTATGCTGGAAAATCTCCTGGCCTTCAGCCCTGGGTAGAGTCTTCCTTGGGATTTTCCAGCTTTCTCTCTCACTACTGGCTTTTACCGTGTCTTCAAGCATAGATTTAAAAACCTTCAAATCCCTATTTTTCTTTCTAGCTCTATACAATCCTCTCTTCACAAGCTGCAGGTCCAAGGTTTCCCATCCATTCCCAGTGTGTAAGAAGCAGGTTTAGGAAGGTCTTCCAAAACGTAACTCATCACATGAATGCATGTGGTGGGCTCTTGCATTTGGATGAGCAGCTGACTTGGAGAAGCAGAGAGGGGGTGGAGGCTTGGCTGGAAAAATATAAAAGCTCAGTATAGTCTCAAAGCAACCAGACAGCACTACTCAGGAGTTTTAGGGAGACTGGGGTGGTCCTTCAGCCTTACAGTAGGAGCTGCCTCGTGCACGGATGCTGAAACGGATAGTGCTGAATAGCCACAGGCTCCTGTTCAAAGCGTCATGCCATCATCTGGCTCCAAGGATCTGGTGATTCAGCCTCCCTCGGATACAGCCCTAACCAGCTGTGACAGCTTTGATTTCGCCTGCGCTTGCCATGTCGCCTCCTGGCTCTGCAACAAGACCTGGAGGAATCAGCCGTTGCTGATAACTTCATCACCTTGTGCTGCCCACAGCTTGGTGGCCCAATGAGAGACACTGGTGACAGCGGCCCCTAAAATAGTTCCTGGCTTTGGGTCAGATGTCTTCTGTGCTGGCCTTGTTGTGGGGGATACTGTTTGTGCCAGTGTTCCTGCACTCACATCCAGATCTCACCATTCCCTGGAAGTGGTCAAAACCAGATTGGATGGGGTCTTGAGCAACCTGATGGCTTCAAGCTCCGCCAGGGGAGATTTAGGCTAGACATTAGGAGGAAGTTTTTCACACAGAGGGTCATTGGGTATTGGAATAGGCTGCCCAGGGAGGGGGTTGATTCACCTTCCCTGGAGGTGTTTAAGGCACGGGTAGATGAGGTCTTGAGGGACATGGTTTAGTGTTTGATAGGAACGGTTGGACTCAATGATCCGATGGGTCTCTTCCAACCTGGTTGTTCTATGATTCTATGGTTCTATGATCCAGAGAGAGATGTCCCTGCCCAGGGCAGGGAGTGTAACTGGATGACCTTTAAGGTCCCTTCCAACTGAAGCCATTCTATGTGTGGCTGTGGAAGGAGGAAAGGATGAGCGTTTCAAGTGCAGGAGGCCTTGGGGTGCACCACCCCCATTGCACAGAAAGCACAGAAAATGGAAAAACTGTCCCAATTTAAACAGTACTGTGATTAAATCAAGAACCCACAGTGATTTAGTATCAGACTGCAGCCCAGCCATGTGGAATAATCACTGAATCACATGGACTCAGTGGTCATCACCTCATGGGTCAAACAGGAGTGGTGATGTCACCATGCAAGCCTGTGTTCCCATATAGGATGGTTGTTTATTTTAGCTTTCAGATCTCTCTTCTCCTTCTCCCTAGTCTGTGAATTGATTTCTCGGAAGGTAAATCAGAAACCAGGCTTGATTTGCCTGGAGAAGAGAAGGCTCAGAGGAGACCTTATAGTGGCTTTCCTGTACCTGAAGGGGTCCTACAAGAAGGCCAGGGAGGGACTTATTATAAATGGCTTGTACTGATAGGACTAAGGGCAATGAGCGTAAACTGGAGGGAGGCAGATTTAGGTTAGACATTAGGACGAAGTTCTTCACAATGAGTGCAGTGAGGCACTAGCACAGGTTTCCCAGGGAAGCTGTGGATGCCACATACCTTGAGGTGTTAAAAGCCAGGCTGGATGGGGCCTTGGGCAGCCTGGTCCAGTGGGAGGTGTCTCTGCCCATGGTTGGAACTGTGTGACCTTTAAGGTCCCTCCCAACCCAAGCCATTCTATGATTCTATAATTCTGACTGCGTGCACCCAGCAGATCCTGGTGCATGATGCACATGAGGTAATGTAAAGCCCACAAAGGTCTTACTATTTTGCCTACTTATCCTAGGAGAGTAAACAGTGAGGATCATGACAGGTTTAGGGGTTCCTGGAGCTGGAAGCGACAAGCGCGGAGGTTCACTTGCCTCACCACCCCTGGGCAGAAATCATCCAAGGCAGCATCTCTACAGACATTTTCTCCTGAACAAGTGAGTAGTTTCCCATGGGAAATATTTAGTAGCAGACAGCTATGAATCACAGAATCACAGAATCACAGAACAACCAGGTTGGAAGGGACCCATCGGATCTTCTAGTCCAACCATTCCTATCTATGGTTTGACTCAATGATCTCAAAGGGTTTTTTGTCAGGCAAACAAGTCTATGATTCTATGAAATACCCCAGACAAACCAAAAATACATCATCAATTCTCCTTAAAACCCACCGATGGAAGGGATGCACTATTATCTTTCAAATCACAGCAATTTACCACTTCTCTCCCAATTTCATAGCAACAGTTCATCCTCAGAAGGCATTTTCCATGTATTTATCACATGCCAGAGAGCTCTGTTTATAGTGGTTTATACATAGTAAACCCAAAGCAGTGAGACAAGGTAAACACACTTTCCAGTGCTAGAGCTCTAGGAGTTACGCCTCCTCTGGATTTTGTGCCCCAGCAGTCTTCCAGGGAGGAAATTCCTATGAAAGAAAATCATAGAATCATGGAATCATAGAATCACTTGGTTGGAAAAGACCTTTGAGATCATCAAGCCAAACCATACCTGTCCACTACTAAATCATATCCCTCAGCACTTCATCTACCCAGCTTTTAAATATCTCCAGATATGGGGACTCAACTACATCGAATCATCATCGAATCACCAGGTTGGATGAGATCCACCATCAGCTCATTGAGTCCAACCATTCATGAAGCCCTTTGAAGGCTGCTCAGGTGGGATCTCCATGCCTGGAGGGTTCAAAAACCATGGAGATGAGGCTCTTCAAGTCATGGTTGAGATGGGGTTGGGCTTGGGGGGGCTTCTCTGGTTTCAACGAGTCCAGGATTTTATGAGGAGACTCAGCAAAAGGAGAAACAGTTGGACTCGATGAGCTGGTGGTGGGTCTCGTCCAACCTGGTGATTCTGTGGCTCCGAGCTACACCAGCCTCTGCTGGTGTCCTAAGAATCCTTTTGGTGAAGAAATTTTTGCTAATGTCCAGTCTAAACCTCCCCTGCTGCACCTTGAGGCCATTCCCTCTCATCCTATCATCTCTGACTTTGGAGAAGAGACCAACACCCTCCTCTCTACAACCTCCTTTCAGGCAGTTGTACATAGTGACAAGGTCTCCCCCCAGCCTCCTCTTCTCCAGGTTAAACAATCCCAGCTCTTTCCTCATACAACTTTTTCTCCAGCTCCTTTACCAGCTTCTGTTCCCCCAAGACAGAGATACTAGGACAGAGCTTTCCCCAAAGAAGAGTTAAATCCTCATCCTACTCCAGACTTTCCCTCAGTGCCCTGGGCGAGCCACTGAGTTCATTTGTGAGTCAGAAATAAAGACACCTCTTCTCTTAGCAGCGTGAGGGTGCAGAAAGGAGAATATTGCTAAGCAGCACTAAAAACCTACCACGCTCCTATTAACCATGGATTTCTGAACCTGCTTCTCCTTCACGCTTTTTATCAACACATTCACAATTGTTTATTTAAAGGAATTATTGAGCAGCAAAAGCTTTCCTAGTGGTGTTTTGACACCTGCCTTTTCTCTAAGAGGTTCTCATCTGAGATGCAGATGTGTCGGCTGCAATCTGCTGCTCTCTGACAGTGAACAGTCGAGGGAGGTTCAGATGAAACAGTTTTGATATGTAGAGCCCTAGGGCCCAATGTACCCCACCTGTATTCTCCAGCCTGTAACATTAGTTATTTGTACTGAAATCAGTGGCAAAGTTTTCATCAACTCTCATTATGCTGAATCAAGGCCTCCAGATGGCACTGAGCCAACACAAGATCGATGATTTTGCAAGCACAAACCAAAAAGTGGGTGGAAAATGCATCTTGGAAGCTGGCTCAGTAACACTTTGATGCCTTCTGAAGTCTTACCAGGATGTGAAAACATACCTGGCATTTTGCAGCTGTAAATACGGTCTTCACAGCTCCATACAGCACTTCCAGCTGCACAGATGCTACTTATCTTTGTGTTCTCCTGGAATAAAACCTTGCTTTATTTTTCTCACTTACAAAATAAACTTCCTTTTCTGCACTCCCACAGAGAATTGCCACCGGGAAGAAATTGTGTGCCGCATTTTCTATCCAGCAGATTGCCTCTCTGGTCCTCCTACCCTAGGAACCTGAAAGCAGAGCAGGGCTACTGTTTAGAGAAAACTGAAGAGCATTTAAAGGTGTCTTGTTTCTAAATACATCCATTTTTGATTGAAAAAGGCCGAGCTAGTCACACCGAAGTAGCTAATTAAAATGTAAACAGCATCTCTTTTAATTGCTAGCGGTGAAAATTGTCATTATTTATTTTAAAAGTTGAGGTGTGTAAGAATATGTGTTTAATTGCAAAAAGGAGGAGGTGAATTTCAAATGTACTTTGGAGATGCTGCAGTCTGAGCTCCGGATGGTTGTCTCCATGAGAAAATGCAGTGAGCTCTTTCACCCAGCAAATCTGTCACTACAGACATGTGGTTTGATATTTCCCTCCCCCATCTCTGTTTAATGCATCTGTTTCTCTGTTTGGCCTTTCTTTTTTTAAAACCCTATTTCCCATCATTTTTAAAAACCTTATTTCCCATCTTCTGCAATCCTGACTCTTGGAGGAGCCTGGAAATCAGCGCAACGCTTCCAGATCAGTCATTATTGGATGTTTTTCTGTTCACGCTGGCAAATGGTTCGGTTGTGTGTAATTAGTTAAAGATGTGAAGTGCCGACTAAGTGCTAAGTAATGTTACATAAGCGTAATGTATGGCAGACGCGCTGTGCCACAAAAAGCATACTACTATTTTGCACTTAACTAGCACCTTCTACCCCAGGTTGGCAAAGCGCCTCAATATCGCCGCTGGAGGCTGTCAGCACCCCGGCAAATTAGGTTATTGTTTTAATACGCGTTTACAGCTGAGAAAACTGAGGCACAGAGCAGTTAAGAGCCTTGTCCCCATTCCCTTGGTGAGTCAGCAGCTTGAGCGACGCAGCACAGCCAGATATCCCTAGCCCCACAACCAGGTCTGGTTAGGGGTGATCATAGAATCATATAGAATCACCAGGTTGGAAAAGACCCACTGGATCATCAGGTCCAACCATTCCTATCAAATACTAAACCATGCCCCTCAGCGCCTTGTCCACCTGTCCCTTAAAGACCTCTAGGGAAAGTGACTCAACCACCTCCCTGGGCAACCTGCTCCACTGCCCATTGACCCTTTCTGCAAAAAATTTTCCCCTCATGTTCAGCCTAAACCTCCCCTGGCAGAGCTTGAGGGCATTCCCTCTCGTCCTGTCCCCTGTCACTTGGGATGCTTTGTAATGATGCTTCATAACTCCTGTCTGTATGTCTTTTGCTGACAGCAAAACTCTGGGGTCACAGCCTGGGGACAAACTAAGAGCAAATCCAGAATGGGAGGATGTTTTGGACGGGCTCTGCAGACATCACAGCCTGGAAAGGGACAACTGTCCCTGGCCAGCTCTCCGTAGTGGTCAACTCTTCACAACCTGCTCTCCACGGGGACAATGCTGAGTCTGGAAGGTTAGGGTTTGGGTCTCCCCATGGAGGGTTGGCTATGGAGTGTTGTGCGGCAGAGAGCTGGCCATGGAGACTTGTCCGAGACCCACTGTAGCCTGCTAGTCCATAAAGAAAGAATCTCTAGGCTTGTTTACAACTATGGAGGTTGGTTGTGAATGTGCTGAGATGAGTGGCTTGTGTCCTCAGACACGTTCCCATCCTAGAGAAAGATGGAGACCCCACTTCTCCCGCCTCCACAGTCAACTGCTTGTTAGAAAGACCAATTTCCTTTGAAGGTGGAAGTCTTCTCCTTCCAGTTATCAAGTGACTGGGGACAGGACGAGAGAGAATGGTCTCAAGCTCCGCCAGGGGAGGTTTAGGCTGGACATTAGGAAAAGGGTCATTGGACACTGGAACAGGCTGCCCAGAGAGGTGGTTGATTCACCTTCCCTGGAGGTGTTTAAGGGACGGGTGGACAAAGTGTTGAGGGACATGATTTAGTATTTGATAGGAATGGTTGGACTCGATGATCTGGTGGGTCTCTTCCAACCTGGTGATTCTATGATTCTATGATTTTTGTAGTTTTTGTTTCATTGAGAAGGAAGAGGAAGTGAAGTGCTGCCAGAGTCACATAAAATTCCATCTCATGGCCATCCCATGGATGCACACTTGATCAAACTGCTTGTTAAGTGAGAAATATCATCCTACAGAACACATGCAGCCATGGAATGAACTAGCACAGGTCAAGACACAGTCGAGCCAGAGCAGGCCACCACTTTGCTATGCTCTGTGCCTATGGTTACCAGTCAGGAGCTGGGACTTGCCACTTGGATGGGTATACTAGTCCAGACCCAGCCAGATGGTCCCTGGAGGACTTTTGGCAGAGGCACATCATCCTTGCTGCCCAGACCTCCCTACCTTGTCTCCCTTTTGAAGAATCATCTGGAGAAGAGGAGGCTGAGAGGAGACCTCATTACTCTCTACAACTACCTGAAGGGAGGTTGTAGAGAGGAGGGAGCTGGGCTCTTCTCCCAAGTGACAGGGGACAGGACAAGAGGGAATGGCCTCAAGCTCTACCAGGGGAGATTTAGGCTGGAGATTAGGAGGAAGTTTTTCACACAGAGGGTCATTGGGCGCTGGAATAGGCTGCCCAGGGAGGTGGTTGATTCACCTTCCCTGGAGTTGTTCAAGGCACGGGTGGATGAGGTGCTGAGGGACATGGTTTAGTGTTTGATAGGAATGATTGGACTAGAAGATCCGATGGGTCTCTTCCAACCTGGTTGTTCTATGATCCTATGATCACTGCATTTCCTCCCTTTCTCTTTCTGGCGAGTGGAGTCCTTGAAGCCTCTCTCTCTCTCTGAGGCATTTTCTTCAGGCCTTGAATTGCTTTTGTAACTGTGACCTCTTTGGATTTACAACATCCTCTAGAAAATTTGATTTCACACCATATTTGTATATTTAACAAAAATAATTCCAAACACCAAAAACATGCCGTGCCCTGACTGGCATTACGTAGCATTTGTGATAATTGGATTCTCAGAAAGCCAAGCACTATCTGGGTTTTAATGAGATTCAGACTTTAATTACTGCGTCCCTTTCCCAGGCATGCAGTGGAAGCAGGGAGGAAAATGACCATAATCATGTCTTGGGCATGTTGCAAGAGATGGCCCCGATGGATCACGATTCAATTTGTTAATGAGGGGCCATTCTTGCCACACACAGTTGGAAAGCCAGTTTCTCTTGCATTGTGGTCTACATATACATGCGTTAGGGTATGGGCCACAAACCACTGCTGCGTAATCCCAGAAGAAGGTACTTCTCTACTGACAGAAAGCCAGCAGATACGGCTCCTGGACCTGCAAGGCAAAAAGAGGGAAACAAGGACATAACGGGGTCTGGAGTAGACTTACATGAAGCCTTGATGACAAATGATGTAACACAAGGTGGTCCTTGGGCAGGGTTCAGGGTCCCCACAGGACCAGTATTACCTTCCTGCACGTCCCTCGCGTGGCTCTTCTCCTGTATGGTGCAGATCCCAGGCAAAACTTGCCCTTAAGGCTCAGATGACTCATTTGCTGGCTTTCTCACTTCCCCGCCTCCGTCCTGGAGGATGTGGTGTTTTGCCGAGTCTTATCTGCACTAAGGTTGGAGGAGGCAGATGAATGCAGTGGTTTCATGTCTGCAGAGTGATGGCTTTGATGGAGGGATGGGGTTATTAACACTTAAACGTTATCCAGGAGCAATCAAGACACTGCATGGTCATGTGAGAGGACCTTTAAACTGCATCATTCAGCCTGTGTGACAATGTTTAGATCCAAGCCAAGAGAAATTAATTATTTTTAAAAAGGGCTTTGTTAGACACTGCATCAAATTCTTCACAAATGAGTTGATATGTTGCCGTATGGTGTTCCCACATCCACTCATTTTGTAGACTGACAAGAAATCTCTCTGTCTCGGTGTTCTTGAGAGCCCCTTAGCTTAACTTTTGTTATTTCACCATCCTTTAGATGGTCAGAGATTTACGTCGCACCTTGTCTTGCCTCTTGCTATATTCAGGACCAAAGTCACAATTGCTGGGTAAAAATTTCCAAGATTGCTCTTCTTTCCATTTCCTGACCTGTTTTCCAAGATCGCAGCTATCTCCCTGTTTTCCATCACTTAGAAACAGTCATCACTGTAGCTTCTTTTTCCTCTCCCAGCAGACCGGAATACTGTTGTCCTTGCCTAATGCTTGCGAGCATTTTCTTCGATTTACCTTCTTTTTAATCACTAGCTGGTTTCGCATTCAGTCACGTACTCTAGATGCCTACACAGTGTGACGTGACTGCTTCTTTCTGGCAGCAGGGGAAGCCAAGGTCTAAGCGGGCAGGAGCTGTGGGCGGCTTGAATCACTCCTGACATGAGACACCTCAGCAGTCACCATGGGTGCATTTGGCACTCCAGTCTGCCTTTGGCTGTCATCTCCGTTGGCTCCTGACATTACCCAGATACTTTCTCTGCTACCTGGACATCGGTAACTCAGATGGTTTAGGAGGAGGAAATCCTTCTTCCTAGCCTTGGGGTAGGCAGTGAAGGAGCTGCATGGGAAGCTGGGGAAGGTGCTGAGGTCGGAGGAGCTCAGCGGGGTTGCCAATGAGATGGGGAATGAGAAGGGGAATGAGAAGCCTTGCACTGGGCTCAGAGCACTCCTGGGGATGTGCTTCTTGTGGCCACCCCCTCCAACATCACCCAGATGATGTCAGGCAGGGCAGGGCAGAAGAGCTGGCCTCTTCTCCCAAGTGACAGGGGACAGGACAAGAGGGAATGGCCTCAAGCTCTGCCAGGGGAGATTTAGGCTGGAGATTAGGAGGAAGTTTTTCACACAGAGGGTCATTGGGCATTGGAATAGGCTACCCAGGGAGGTGGTTGAGTCACCTTCCCTGGAGGTGTTTAAGGCACAGGTGGATGAGGTATTGAGGGACTTGGTTTAATGTTGGATAGGAATGGTTGGACTAGAAGATCCGATGGGTCCCTTCCAACCTGGTTGTTCTATGATTCTATGATTCTGGCTCTCATCCTCCACTGATAGATCTGTCTCTCTGGTATTTCTTGGGCTGGCATATTTGCAAGACCTTCGCTTCTCTCTAACTGTTCTGTAGCAGTGATTCACCAGCTCAGTATTTTGTTGTGGCTCTTCCCCTCACCTTCCCTCTTCCCGGGCAAACCTGCCTTGACTCATGCTTTCTTCTCTGCTTGCTTTGCCCTTTTCCATTTCCAGAACAAGATATTTTTATCCTTGGAGCTGTGTATTCCTGGGGGAGCCATGTCTGCTGCTGCTGTGCTGCCAGAAGAGGCAGGGCTGCTCTGCCTCCCCTGGGCTTATTTTTAGGGCTTCACAGCAGGCACGGTCGGTAGGTGCTCTCCAGACACCCACCGCAAGCAGAGAGTCAGGGATTGTGAGTAAAGCTACAGCTTTGGGGTACGTGTAGGGTAAGGTTATGGTACACCTTCAATCTTCTTCCAGTTGCACGGAGCTTCATTCCCCATCTCTGACAAAGATGACAAGAGTCATGGTAAAGGCTAGAAATGATGGTCTTGGGGCAGATAAGAGGGTGAGCTGGAGGTCTCCCACAGCTGGCCTCTTCTTCCAAGTGACAGGGGACAGGACAAGAGGGAATGGCCTCAAGCTCCGCCAGGGGAGATTTAGGCTGGAGATTAGGAGGAAGTTTTCCACACAGAGGGTCATTGGGCATTGGAATAGGCTGCCCAGGGAGGTGGTTGATTCACCTTCCCTGGAGGTGTTTAAGGCATGGGTGGATGAGGTATTGAGGGACTTGGTTTAGTGTTCGATAGAAATGGTTGGACTAGATGATCCGATGGGTCCCTTCCAACCTGGTTGTTCTATGATTCTATGATCTGGGAGCCTCACTTTACACAAAAGGTACAGCCAGCCTTGGGCCTAATTGAGGCAAATCCCAGGAACAACATACTTGCATAAAAGCTCTTTACCCTGGGGCTTATGCAAAGTAAACTCCTTCTTTCCCCCCAGGGACCAAGTCTGGAGGAACACAAATACATCAGTAGATAATGTAGAATCATATAATCACAGAATCACTAGGCTGAAAAAAACCATTTAGATCTTCAAGCCCAAGGATGACCTGTGCTGGAAGCAAAGTCCCTTACAAGGTGCTCAAACTGGAGGAGAGCAAACTGCCTTTTGGGTTGTCCACTCTGTTACACCAAAGACCAGGAGAAACTGGGATGTGCCTGGCTTGTAGCAAGGTAGCACCACTTTGTGGTACGATTTGAATGTTGTCCTGTCTCCCAGTCTAGATCACCAAGGGGAAATCCATTCTGGGTGGGGTTAGGATGCTTCTTTTAGTAAAAAGGAAGCTTGTTTCTTTCCAGCATGTTTTGGGTCAATGATCTCTAGACCAGGCTATTCTAGATACCCTTTGTTGAAGAATGACGACTTGGTTCATTCTGTCTCCTTTCTCCTCTGGCTTTGGGTAGGGTATCCTACTCCTCTGGCATGTCTGGAGTGGGATCCTTCATTTTCAGCTATGCAGGGTGGCTCCAGAACCCCAGAGCCAACCAAGAGATATGGAAGCAGGTTAAGAAAGCAGCACAGATGGCACTCACACAGCCCACAAACCTCTGAGCACTGGCTGTTAGGTTCACACAGATGACTGCCCAAAAGCCCAAGTCCATCCCAAGCCATCAGCAGTCGCAGGACCATTGGCTCCCTCCTCTTCCCAGGAAACAGACTGCAAAGCCATGTAACTGCAGAGACAAGAAGCATCTGAATGGGCTCAGGCAGCAATCCATGCCCATCTGTGTCTCCCGGGAAATTGCCTCCTATGGGGATAGAGAAGAAAGTGGTAAGAAACAAAGATTCCTGCTGGGTGTGTGGCTCTCCTGTCCCCAGATAATGGAAACACTGCCTTGCAATGGACTGAAAACTCTTAGCTCTACAGGGAAAATCAGCCCTGTTTGATGTGTCAGCCCCCTTAGTCCCTCCCCAACAGTCTTTCAGGGTGAGCAGCCCTTAGAGCTGGGACCCAGATAATACAGGAGGCCATTTAGGTGTATTTGTTTCTAGGATAATCCTTGGAGAAAAAAAAAAATGCAACTTGAGATCCACCAAATGACCTTCACTGAGAGAAGATGCTTGTTTTGTCATGTAACGTTAATGGGTTTTTCCTTAGGTTAAGGGAAAATTCGTCCCTCTTCGTGGGAGCAGTGTCCCATTTATTTTCCACTTAAGCCTGAGTGCCAATGGGGGTCTTAAGAGGAACATCAAACCATGTCCTGGGAGGGTGATCTTGATGAATAATTATATCCTTCCCAAGCCCTGCCCTTCCCAGAACTGCTCCCAGTATTTCCACCTACTTAATACAAAACCAGGAATAGACACAACAGGAAGCGATTCTCTAGAATAAAGCAGCCTTTCTGAGACTTCAGAGACTGGGCACAACCCCTCCCTGGGGAGCACTGGGATGGGGCGGTGAGTCTGGCACACTCTGTCTTACAGAGGGCAACGCACCACGACAGCATGTGCACAGATTTCCATTTCATCAGGCCTGGCAAATGAAAGGATGCTCTCCTTTTCCGGAGGTCAGGCGTCACTCCTTCTCTGCAAAGACCAAGGAATGCACGTGGTACAGCGGATCAGTTCCAGGTTATCTGTGTTTCTCTGCTCCTGGATGCAGAGATCCCAAGCAAAATGTCCATACAGGGTGCAGAGCACTTAGCTGGAAGGAATTGCTGAGATGGTCTGTGGCTGTCTAACCACTGCTGGGGAAAAGAGGAAGGAGCTGGCATCATCTCCATGTGGCCTGTGGCTGGACACTCAACAGGAAACAGGGACAACCCAGCAACCTCATTGGAAAAGTCATTTTATGCACAGATCAAAGCATGAGAGTGTCTCCAGGATAAGAAAGTAATTGGAGAGCGTGACAAACGTCAGCTCATTTATAAAAGAGACAGAGAGAGAAATGTCCTTCCCTGTAATAGCTGGAAAGCCGAAGAGCCAGACTTGCAGTGGTGGGACAGTAGATCACAGCAGTACTACCAGGAAGGCACTCGACAGTACTGATGGTTTAATAAATTCCATACACAACAAAAAGAGGTTAAAAACGTTTGTTTGCAAATCCAGAGCATAATTAGTAGTGAGTCATGGAAATTGTTCCAGCTACTGTAAAAACAAGCTGGCACTGAAGGGTCTGCTGGTCATTTGAAAGCATCAAGAACTTCAGCCCGAGATTTTTTCCTTAATTGCACCACTTGGCCACTTGCTCTAAATTAAGCAGACAGGAGCACAAGACAGCTAATGCACGGCTCTGAAAGGCAAACTGTTAAGCAAAGTGTCTCTCAAATGTTTAACTTCAAGAAGGCACGTTTGAAATCTCATCAGTTATGATCAGCGAACATGAGATGGACTTGAAGTTCATCCATAATGTAATTTGCAGGATAATAGAATTTAAAGATGTGAAATCGTTGAGTCTGTTTCAGTGCCCGGGGTGAGTTAGACAGGTCTCTGTGTCATGCTTCCCACTGTGCTGCATGCATGCAATACATGCAATGCAAGAAAAGTTTCCCCAGTGTGACTCAGAGGGTTTTGCTATTGAATATCTACACTAAAGTTACAGACGTAAGCCCGTTCTGTGTAGAACTGGGCATATTCCCTGCTTTTGTCTTCATTGGCAGTTTTTTCTGTCTGAAATCCACCCAGTTATTCTCACAGCTCTTCTGGATGGCAAACAGCTCTCCCCTGTCCCTGGCATCCTCTTCCTTTAAACACTTTGCACAAGTCCTCTGCCCTCAGCAGTCAATGGGAACAATGAACTTAGGGAGACCGTGACATTCCTGATTGAAAAACAAGATTGAGTCCTTCACTTCCCACTGTGCTGCTGACAGCAATACTACTTAGTACTCCTACCCTATGATGCGTTACCCAAACATTAGCTAATTATCCTGCCTGGGTCCTTAGAAAGCAGGCCATTAAGTATTTAGCTCCATTCTCCAGATGGGGAAACCCAGGCACAAAAAGAGGTTAACAGGGGAAAGGACAATCTTACTGTGTAAGGGGACATAGATGTCTGGAGGAGCAATGTTGAGCTTGGGACTTGCCTTTCCCAACTCAGCTCTCTCCAGTAAAGCTGAGTTTTTTCTAGAGTTGCATAAATGACCAGCACCTTGGGAAAGTGATTCATCCTCTCCCAGGACAGGTTTCACTGGGGTGGGCTGATTCATCCTCTAGGAAGAGCACCCAAGGAGTCCACTTTTTCCACTCTGCCACAGGTAAGACGAGGATCCTGCAAGAAGACAGTGTGAATTGCCTCCAAACTGCAGACACCAATGTTGCCAGGACCAGTGCTCAAGAGCTCCTGGATTCTGGGAAATGTTTTGCTGGCATCATTTAAGCCAACTTCCATGTGCATTTTGGAGACAGAAAGCAGGATACAAGCCCTGTCCTTCCTACTATTAATTTGGTGACTAGTGTTGCATCACAACCATGAGTTTGGGCTATCTGCGGATGGAGAAAATATTGAAATAAACTATTTTTAATACAGAGAGAAAATGTTTAGCAGGAAGGTCTTTAAAATAAAGCAACAGGAGTCCAAACCTAATAACAAGAGCTCTAGCCATTGCAACTAAGTACACCATAAAATGCGTAATTATGGCACTATAGCAACTATTGAATTCCAAAGCACATTTTGCATCTGAAATAGAGGACAGAGCATCCTCTTTGGGTGATTCAGAGAAATAATCACAACACCCAAGTGCTCAACATAGAAAAGGGAGAAGCACTGAACTGTAGTGTGCCATGAGCAGCCTGCGCCTGGTGTGCGAGTGCCGTCCCCGTGGGAACAGCCCTGCCCAGGATGAGCGCACCTGCCTGGGGAGAAGAGATGAGCAAATATTTTTAGCCTGCGGCGCAGCTGCGAGCATCTTGTCTGCTTCCTACGAGCGCTCACTGAATCGTGGAGCGGAGCTGAGCGTGGGGGTGAACCACACTGGTGGGCAAGGAGAAGGTGGCATGGGAGTAACATCGGAAAAGCACATTCTAGCAAAGCATGGAGGGCACGAGTGTGATTTCTACTGCTGTTCCCACCTCACCAACTTTTCCTGCCCTCGGCTGCTCTGTTTCAGTTCAGATGGGGCCGAGCTCACAAGGGTACCAAGGCGATCTTCTTTCCTCAGTATGGCTGGGAGCCACTTGCATCCCTTAAAAGGCATCTTCTGACTGAGATACACTCTCTTCCATTGTTTGGGGCATGTTGTTTTGCAGCTGGAGATGGGTGAATGAAGCAGAGTTACTGACCTTGATTCGAAAAAAAAAATGCACACTTGTGCTTTGTAAAACAAGCCTTTTAAAGCTGGCTTTTATGCAAAGAATTACGCCAGTGTGTGTATGGAGACACTAGTATTTCAGGCCCCTTTCAATCTTTTGCGTTGCAAGTGAGCTCTTTCATCTATTTAAGCCCTTAACCAAAGGACGGATGTTGCAAGAGGTGGTGAAGAGGACTCGAGCAGGTATTTAAGCATGTGGCCTAGGAGCAGATGCTTGGATCAGGGCCCAGATCAGGAGAGGAATTTTATTACCTTGAAGTAGATATTGTTTTACTATGTTGTAAGGAGGCACAGATGATCACACTCTCCAAACAGGGAAAAAAATAAATAGCCTGTCTGTGAGGCCTGCTCGTATGTCTTCTCAGTGCGGAAATGCATTAAGGCCCCACAGAAAATGGGTCTCGGTCACCTTTGCCACATTATTTCCCATAATGTCCTCAAAATGATGAACGAGGCCAGTTTAAGGAGTTTTTTGGAATTGCTCTGGTCCTCCTCCAGCCCTGCCCACAGGTTAGAAGTAATTTCCTTTGAGGATGCCATGGGAGGAAGCACATGTCTGTCTTGGGAAGATGCTGTCGAGCATGGGTCCAGCGCAGGCAGGCGGCTTTATTCGCCCTGCATGACATGCTGAGTTAAACTGAATCCCTGGCCTCACAGAGGGAGCTCGGTTAGGTGAGCAAGCATCGCCAAAATCTGGTACGACAACACCCCATGAGGCCAGCGCTTCGCTTCCGCTTGGAAAACAATAGGAGTTTACTCAACTGCAGCCCACTTGAGGTTTTCGGCTGAGCAACGAGACCCCAAATGTTACAGCTCTGCCTAATGTCCTTGGCTCTGTCCTGCTTTGGAAGAAAACATGCTGTGGCTCAAGCTGCCAATGCTATTTCCTCTCGCTTGTCTTTAAAGGTCTCTTTTTCCAACAGCTGATCGGCTCTGCAGCTCCGGGGAGTACGTGAGATCCGGCTGGCCCACGATCTAGCTGGTATGGCTGTGTGCCATGTTGTTGTTTGTATTGCTTTCATTTTTTTGGCATTACTTGGCTCTTCCACGCAACTTGTTTTCATCCTGAACTATGCGCTCATTACATATCCAAACACCCACGCAGGTTTTGCATGAGGAAACTCGAAACACATGCGCAGTAGAAGAGCAAGTTTGTGACTGGGGTGGGGGGGGGTGCTGGTGGTGGAATGAGATATTTGTCTCGAGGCAAACACAAACAATTGTCAAATCCCCAAGCTGCCCGTGGTTGGATTTCAAGCTTACTGACGACAAGCATGCGAACACCATGCGCGCATCCTCCTGGCAAAGAGATGCAAGGGTCATCTCTTGTGGTCACCCTGGCCTCTCCCAGCAACTCCAGCTACCGTCCAAGGCACCCGTCCAGAGACCTCCTGGCCCTCTGGCAGGCTGTGCCCTGAATACCAAAGGGACCCATTTTTGCTGCTAGGAAATCTCTTGCTTCCCTTCTGTGGCCCCATTGTCACAAAGCAGGAATCCACGGGCAGCACAGAACTATCCTGCCAGCTCATATCCAAAAGGCACCAAGTTGTGCTGGGGAGTTCCATCGAGGTCCTGAGCAAAGGGTAAGAAATAGCTTGATTGCTTCATAACTGCCCATTTTTCCCCCCCTAAAGCAGTGGATTTGAGTTGCTGTTGGAGGCAGCACAGAGCAGCATCAGTGCCATCAGACTCCCCTTGGTTGCACAGTTCTGGTGTTGCATTGGTGCAGCAAATGCATCATGGCCCTGGAACAGCAGAGCAAAGTACTCATGTTTTCCGAGTCTTTCCCAGTTTTATGGCCCTACCACCATCAGAGCTGAGCTCCAGCAGCTACCCTGATTGGGATGCAGAGAGCTGAGCTGGAAGCCTGCAGCCTGTCCAAATCTGCAGCACATCGCTCTCCAGCATGCTGCGCTCCTCCCCAAGGTGCTTGTGGAAAAAAAACCTCTCCAGTGGCTGCAGGCGACTGCATAGTGTTAGGCAAGGCTAATCCCGAGAAACCAAGGGACTGGGTTTGCAGCCTGGGATTGCTTTGCTTCCTCACAGACTTTCCTGCTGCCTGTGCTGCAGATGAATAACGATTTTCCAGGGCTGTCAGTACTGCATATTTCACCAGCATTCACTTCACTTTAAGTCCAAAACGTGCTAAAAATAAGCTGGCTTGGCATCCAGGTCTTGATTCAAGTGGTAACAGGATACTGGGCTAAGAAACTCCTGGGGTGGTTTGCGCTGTGCAGTGGCGAGCAGGGAGTTGCTGGCTCTCCCTCCTCCTCTGGGCTGTTGTGGGGCTGTTGGCCCATTACTTGTGCATAATCCCCTAAATTTCATGTTCAAAAGTCACAGGTTTTACATGGCATCACTCCTCCTGGGCTGGTTGGTAGTGAGGTGCCGAATGCCAAGGTGGCCTCTCTTCCTCTGGGGTTGGGAGGATATTAGAGATCCTTAGTAAACTATTTCTTTTAATAATCCTGCAGTAATTTTGGGAGGGGTATGCCTGCAGGCAGAAGTTTGGAAAAAATGAAGTATGAAACGCCACGGGAAGGCCACAAACTTCAAAAAGCTTCGTTAGCAGAGGGAGGTGTGGATGTTTGTGCCTCACATATGGACTTTTTTGCTCTGTTGCACAGCCGTGTGGCTTTGATACCAGTGAAAACACTGCGAACCCCCCTCCTGGGAAGGCATCTTGAGATGAAATGCTTGCTGCCCTCCCTCGCTTTTGAAATACCCGGTTGATGTTCAGTCTTCAAGGCTGCTGAACGAGTTTTTCATCCGCAGGCAGATTTTGCTGCCGCATTCTCACTCGCTTTCCTAAAATAAAGGAGAAAAAAAAAATCTTTGTGCTAATTTAATCTAACCAGGCATCTTGCTGTCCTGCCTGATAATATCTCTCCAATCTGTCATTTCCAACAGGCAGCTGTTTATTAGTTTGGATTTTTTTCCTCCCAGTCTTGAAATATCTCCTCTGCTTTCTCAAGGAGACCAGAGCTGCCCCAAGGATGTTCCAATCCTCCTTGCTTTGGTTGCAGTTCTGGGGGAAAACATCTTTCTCCAGTAAAAACCCTACAACAACCTCAGACAGAGAAACATGTCAAAAAAATACCCAGTTTACATGCTGGTCTTGTAGGTGTTTGGGGTTTCCTGCAGGTGTTTGGCCAAGGCCAATAGCATCTTTGCCTGTATTGGAAACAAGGTGGTCAGCAGGACCAGGGATTGTGCACCTGGACTCGGCATTGGTGAGGTCGCACTTCAAATCCTGTGTTCAGTTTCAGGCCTCTCACTACAAGAAGGACATTGAGATCCTGGAGCGTGTCCAGAGAAGCTGGTGAGGGGTCTAGGGAACAAGGTTTATGAGGAGCTACTGAGAGAACTGGGGTTGTTTAGCCTAGAGAAAAGGAGGCTGAGGGAAGACTTCATCACTGTCTACAACTCCCTGAAAGGAGGTTGTAGCGAGGTGGATGTTGGTCTCTTCTCCCAAGTGATAGGTGATAGGATGAGAGGAAATAGCCTCAAGTTGTACCAAGGAAGGTTCAGATTAGACATCAGGAAAAATTTTTTCACCAAAAGGGCTATCGTGCAGTGGCAGAAGCTCCCCAGGGAGGTAGTTGAGTCCCCATCCCTGGAGGTTTTAAAAAAAAAGGTAGATGAGGTGCTGAGGGATCTGGTTTAGTAGTAGACAGGTACAGTTGGACTTGATGATCTCAAAGGTCTTTTCCAATGTAGTGATTCTATGATTCTGCGATTCAGAGCCTACCTCCTGGCACGCAGCTCGGCAGTGGGCCAAAGCACTGAAAAACAACCTGATGCAGGGCTGCAGATCCAGAGAGGAGCTTCTCTCCTAATTGACCACAGCACCACAGAGCCAGAGAAGTAGCAGTGCTGCCGGCAAATTCTTCAGCAGCATCCACTGCAAAAGAGGAAATGATTAAATACAAGGTATTTCCTAAAATCCACAGCTAAAGGGAAAAAAATGTTATTACATACAACAGTGCACGAGATATGGGAAACCACTTGGGTTCCTTCCCACAGCCCAGACTTCCAGGTTGCCTCTCCATGAAGCACGAGGATGACTGTTGTATGGACTACAAAAATGACCCATGGCAAAAAGCCCTGATTAATTCTGGCACCCAGTGCTCATTTTGCAATCGCTTTCAAACAGGACCATCGGTCAAATGCTGAATCTGGGCACTACTCGATCATCCACATTTTCATTTTACTTGCTGTTTACTTTTATTTATCTATTTACTATTATTTATGGTGACTTTAATAGCTTTAACTCCTACTTGGGAAAAACAAAAAACCAAAAAAACCTACCCAAGCATTTAAAAATTGGCAGAAGTGTCAAAACAAGCTTCTTGGGAAGTGTAAGAATACACGGTCAAATATTCAGATGATAAAATAGAGCAAGGGAGGATAACTGTGCTACTCATGACAGGGCTTGGTGGAGGAGCTAGGGTGGGATCAAATCCCACTGGGTTTTCCTAGAGTCCTCCTAGCACTCACCCATGGTCACAGTGAAAGGGGAAAGAAAATGCCCCCTTCGGTGATCAACACCTAACTCCAATCCCATAGTGATTTTTCTTGAGCCCCAGAGTCACCTCAGCCCCACAGCAGCTCCATGGAGCATCTTCCTGAGCCTCACAGCAATCTCAGTCCCACGAGGAACTTCCTGATCCTTACAGCAGCTCCATGGTGCTTCCCATGAGCCCCACAGCCACCTCAGCCCCATGAAGCCCTCCCAGACCCCCACCTAAGCTCCATGGGGCATCTCCCTGAGCCCTAACCTCATCCCAATGGGGCATCTCATCTGGGGTATCCCTTGGATCTAGCTAGGGGTTAATTTCTGCTCACAGACTTTCTGAAGCCTCTCACAGGTTAGGCTTTATGCAAACCACGTTCTCGAGTTAGTACTTTGTAGATCACTTAAGGCTGGATTTCAAATATCTTCATGGCTTAGACATGTAGAAATGAACACTAAATATGGGAAGACATGCATAACATTAAAAGGGGAGGCCTCATTGCTCTCTACAACTACCTGAAAAGAGGTCATAGAGAAGTGAGTGCTGGTCTTTTCTCCCAGGTGACAGGGGACAGGACAAGGGGAAATGACCTCAAGCTGCACCAGGAAAGGTTCAGACTAGATATCACAAAAAATTTTTCAAAGAAAGACTTATCGGGCACCAGAACAGGCTTGCCCAGGAGGTGCAACAGGTGCAACAGGTTGCCCTGGAGGTCTTTAAAAGATGGGTGGACGAGGCTATCAGGGACATGGTTTAGTGTCAGATACTCAATGATCTAAGAGGTCTCTTCCAGTCTAGGGATTTTATGATTCTAAAAGTTCCAGGTAATCTTGTATTCACTAGTATAAATCCATTAAGACAATCAAGTGAAGCAGTCTTTATTATTGCTTTATTGGGGTTGTCTTATGCAGGGTCAGGAGTTGGATTTGATGATCCTTGTGGGTTTCTTCCAACTCAGGACATTCTTTGACTCTATGATTGCCAGTTTCATCAGAATCTATGATCACCCTGACCTCCACCTCAGCACCATGAGGCATGTTCCTGACCCCCACCTCAGCCTAATGCCACCCCATAGAATCATAGAATCACCAGGTTGGAAATGACCTCTTGGATTATTCCATCCAACCATTCCCATCTGCCACTAAATCATGCCCCTGAGCACTTCGTCTATGCATCTTTTAAACATCTCCAGGGATGGAGACTCAGCCACCTCCCTGGGTAGATTCATAGGACCCCATGGCACATTCATAGAATCATGGAATGGTTTCAGTTGGAAGGGACATCAAAGCCCATCTACTTCCAATCCCTTGTGATGGGCTGGGACACCTCTTACTGGATCAGGTTGCTCAAAGCCCCGTAGAATGTGGCCTGAAGACATCTCCAGGGAGGGGGCATCCATAACTTCTCTGGGCAACTTCTGCCAGAGCCTCATCACGCTAATCATGAAGAATTTCTTCCTAATGTCTAACCTAAATCTCCTCCCTTCCAATTTAAAGCCACCTCCCCTTGTCCTATCACTACAAGCGCCTGTAATGTTTCCCCACTCCAGGAGGTGATGCCACCTTCCTGTCCCCCTGAGTAGTCCCACAGCCTGTCCTTGCAAGTGGCACCCCTCCTGCCTCAGGAAGCCCCACAGAACCACAGACCCTTCATAGAATCATAGAATGGTTTGGGTTGGAAAGGATCTTAAAGATCATCTAGTGCCAACCCCCTGACATGGGCAGGGACATCCCACTAGATCAGGCTGCCTAAGACCCATCCAACCCACCTTCAACACCTCCAGGGATAGGGTATCAACAACTTCCCTGGGCAACCTCTTCCAGTGCTTCCGCCACTCTCATCTTGAAGAAATTCTTCCTTATGTCAAGCATAAATCTGCCCCTCTGCAGTTTATGCCTGTTCCCCCTTGTCCTATCACTACAAGCCCTTGTGAACAGTCCCTCCCCAGCTTTCTTGTAGCCCGTTTCAGGTACTGGAAGGTGGCTATAAGGTCTCCTCAGAGCCTTCTCTTCTCCAGGCTAAACAAGCCCAACTCTCTCAGCCTGTCCTTGTATGGGAGGTGCTCGGATCATAGTTGTAGCCCTCTTCTGGACCCATTCCAACAGTTCCATCTCCTTCTTACATGGAGGAGTCCAGAACTGGACACAGGACCCCAGAGTGGGGGTCTCACAAGCGACAAATAGAGGCGCAGTATCCCCTCCCTTGACCTGCTGGCCACGCCCCGTTCATGACCACGCCCCTCTTGGTCCCGCCCCTCACAGGCTTATACTCGCATGGCCCCGCCCCCTCCTGCCCAGAACCCTCGTGCCCTTCGGCCAAGCACCCTCTTGGCCACGCCCCTTGCACCATTTGCATCCGCCGCCTTTATAACCTCGGCACGCTAGGCCCCGCCCCTTCTGTCATATGGACCCACTCATCTTGTCCGTTTGCCCCGCCCCTCTCTCGACTCCGCCCACCACAGGCATTTGGCCACGCCCCCTTAGAACCGTCCTCGGGGTCCTTTATGGCCTTGGCCACGCCCCTTTCTATGCACACGCCCCCTCAATATTAAACGCGCTTGGCCCCCGCCCCCTTTTCCGGCCCCGCCCACCACGGAAAAAAAACCAAACCACGCCCTCTTTTGGCCACGCCCACTACAGCCGTGTATACGCGCGGCCCCGCCCCTCGAGCCCCGCTGAAGCGCGCGGCTCCTTTAAGCTCTGGCCCCGCCCCCCGCCCCGCCCCTCGCGGCCGCTGCTCACATCAAGATGGCGGCGGCGGGGCCGGGGCCGGCGGGCGCGGAGAGTCGGGTGCTGGGTTACACCCTGCACCGCTGGAGCAGCTTTTCTTCTACCTACCTGCCCGAGTGAGTGCCGGCCTCGGCCCTCAGCCCGCATCCGGGCTCCCCCAGCCCCGCGGCGGGGCCTGCGCGGGAGACGGGCTTGGGCCTGCGCGGGGAGGCCGCGCGCTGAGGGAGTGGGGGGGCAGGGAGGCCAGGCCCGGCCAGGCGCTGCGAGAAAGGGTCTGTACAACAGGATCTGGGACAGATATGTGAATTCAGTAGACTTTGTGCAGGAGGTTATGGAGGGCTGTGTGTGGGGAGGAGGGATCAGTGGGATTTGGTGGGGGTCTGTTTGTGGAATAGGGTTTTCAAATGGGAGATGGGGTGAGCCAAGCCAAGATGATATTGACATCTGGGGTGTTTATCCTGGAGAAGAGGAGACTGAGGGGAGACCTCATTGCTCTCTACAACTCCCTGAAAGGAGGTTGTGGAGAGGAGGGAGCTGGGCTCTTCTCCCCAGTGACAGGGGACAAGATGAGAGGGAATGGCCTCAAGCTCTGCCAGGGGAAGTTCAGGCTGGACATTAGGGAAAAGTTTTTCCCAGAGGGGGACATTGGGCACTGGCGGGGGTTGCCCCAGGAGGTGGTTGATTCGCCTTCCCTAGAGGGGTTTGAGGTGTGGGTGGACGAGGTGCTGAGGGACGTGGTTTAGGGATGGATGGGAACGGTTGGACTCGATGATCCGGTGGGTCTTTTCCAACCTGGTGATTCTATGATTCTATGAGGGATCAGTGGCATTTGGGGTGTCTTGAGAAAGGGTCCATACAATAACTTTTGGGGGGTTGTGTGTAATTGGGAGAGTCTGCACAGCAGGATTTGGGGGGGGCTCTGTGTGGGAAAAGGTCTGTAAAGTGGGGCTTGGGGGGCTGTGTTTGTTTAGGTCTGTATAGCAGGGTTTGGGGTAGTGTTGTGTGTAAAGGTCAGGGGGATTTAGGGGCTGTATGTCGGGGATTGGTGGGCTGTGAGTGGAGTACAGTCTTTAAAGTGGGGGTGGTGTGAAGGATCGGTGAGATTTTGGGGGCAATGAGAAAGGGTCTGTGAGTTTGAGGGGATGTTGTGTATTCAGATGGCTTTGTACAGTAGGATTTGGGGGCTGTGTGTGTGGGGACGGGGGATCAGCAGGATTTGGCGGGTCTGTGTGAGTGAGGTAGGGTCTTTAAAGTGGAGGTGATGTGAGTGGTCAGTGGGATTTTGGAAGGATATGAGACGTGGTCTGTACAACAATTTGGAGGCATGGGTGTGATTGGGAGGGTCTGCACAGCAGGATTTTGAGGGGTTCTGTGTGGGTAAGGGTCTGTCAAGTGTCCTTTAGGGGGCTGTGTGTGAAGGTCTGTATAGCAGGATTTGGGGTGGCTTTGCATGTGAAGGAGGGAAAGATCAGTGGGATTTGGGAGGCGATGAGAAAGGGTCTGCACGAGGGGGTTTGTGGGGACTATGTAGTTGGGAAAGTCTGTACAGCAGAGTTTGGGGGGCTGTATGTGCAAAGGGTCTTGAGAGTGATATCTGGGGGGGTTTGTGTGGAGGACGGGAAGGTCAGTGGGACTAGGGGGGCTGTATGTGAGAAAAGGCCTGTGCAGCAAGGTTTGGAAGACTGTGTGGGATAAGGCCTGTAAAATGGGATTTGAGGGGCTGTGCATATGAAGGTCTGCGTAGCAGGGTTTGGAGTGGTCTTATGTGTGAAGGAGGGGCAGGTCTGTAGGGTTTTGGGGTCTGTGTGTAAAAGAGGGGAGATCAGTGGGATACGAGGGGTCTGTGTCTTGGGAACAGTCTTTAAAGTGCGGGTGGTGTGAGGGATCAGTGGGATTTGGGAGGGCTGTGAGAAAGGGTCTGTACAGCTGGGTTTGAGGTGGCTGTGTGTATTTCAGGGAGCCCAAACAGCAAGATTTGAGGGGCTCTGTGTCGGAAAAGGTCTATAAAGTGGGATTAGGGGGGCTCTGTGTGTGAAGACCTGCATACAAGAGTTTGGGGTAGTCTTGTGTATAAAGGTCAGCAGGATTTGGGGGTGGGGGAAGGAGACATCAGTGGGATTTGGGGGGCTTTTTGTGTGAAGGTCTGTACAGCAGGGTTTGAGAAGGTGTGTTGAGGGTAGAGCCTGTAAAGTGGGTTTGACAGGCTGTGTGTGTGTGCAGGTCTATACTTCAGGGGAGCTATGTGAGGGAGAAGGAGTTCAGATGAGTTTGGGAGACTATATGCAGGGGAGAGAAAGGTCAGTAGTGTTTGGAGGGGTTGCGTGTGGAGAAGAGCCTGTGTAGCATGATTTGGGGGTGGGGGGGCTGTGTGTGAAGGAGTGGGAGGTCAGTGGGATTTGGTGGACTGTGTGTATGAGAGGGGGAGATCAGCAGGGTTTGATGGGGCTGTATGTGGAGGAGTGGCAGGTCAGTGGGATCTGTACAGCATATTTTGGGGCTGCTGGCTGTAGGTTAGGGTCTGTACAGCATGTTTTGAGGGTGCTGGGTGTGGGTTAGGGTCTGTACAGCATGTTTTGGGGGTGCTGGGCGTGGGTTAGGGTCTGTACAGCAGGGTTTGGGGGGGCTGTGTGTTGGGGACAGGATGGTCAGAAGGATTCAGGGGGCTGTATAAGGGATGCCTGGTGACCAGGGCTGGGAGAATGTTTATGGAGGGGATTGAGCATCAGCACTAGGGGTTTGTTTGGGGAAGTGGTTGATAAACAGATTTGGGGAGTGCTTTGTGTGGGATGGAGAGTCTGGGATGCAAATTTGGGAGTAAGAGGAAGGTTGGATGGGAAAGTTAAGTGGTAGGTGTGGCCGGGAGGGCCGTTTCTGTGTGTATGGGATCACCATGTATTAAGGAGAAGCTGCCCCCAGATTTAGTGGAAATGTGGGCATTGTTTGTGGGAGAGGCTGATTGTCAGGTTAAGTGGGGAGAAGGGTAAGTAAACGTGCCCCCAGCACTGCCCTGAAGGTTTGGGTTTGTCAGGTGCCTGTGGGTTTTGGCAGGCAGGCTTCCCCTCCTGCCCCTGACCTCTGAAACGCTGGAGGCTGCTGGGCAGCTGTAACCTGCTGTGTGTGGGTTTGGGGAAAGGAGTTCATCTGCTGCCCTCGTGTTCTGCTTTTTAACTAAAACCCCTCACATTTTAACTAAACCCCTAACTTTAACTAAAAAGCCTAACTTTTGGTTTGGCAAAAGGAAACTGGAGCTGTGTTTTTACAGTCATCAATTTGTGCTACCTTCCCACTGTGAGCCTGTCTTGAATGGGAGGGAGTCTTGGGTGTGTGGCAGTCCAGCTATGGCCTGTTAAATTCCTCTAGTTACCAAAAGTTAAATATGGAGTGACGGTAATGTGGTCTGGATGTGTTATTTTGGTCAGTCCCTTTTGGGAAGTTCTCTTCAGTTGTGTAGGTCAGGAGGACTGTTAGGATTTACAGTGCTTGGACACCTGAGTCATTGCAGGTCTAGTCATTGGTTGTGCTGAATGTAATCATGGAGCAGTTTGGGTTGGAAGGGACCATAAAGATCAGCCAGTTCCACCCCCCTGCCATGGCAGGTACACTTCCCACTGGGTCAGGTTGCTCAAAGCCTCATCCAAACTGGCCTTGAACACCTCCAGGAATGGGGCATCCTCACTTCTCTGGGCAACCTGTGCCAGTGCCTCACCACCTTGTCTAAATAATTTCTTCCTAATATCTAATGTAAATCTCCCCTCTTTCAGCTGAAAACTGTTATCCCTCATGACAGGGCTGCCTTATTTGTTAATTATTAATGTCATTAATTATTTCCACTTTCCAAATGAAGCAAACCTTTAAAAACTAAGTTTTTCTACACTAAGTTCCTAGTCTAATCTTTCTGTACTTTCGCTTTGTTAGATATTAAAAAGAGCTATGTTCTTTTCTAATTGATGATTTTTGGTGATAAGTAATCCCTTTATCTTTCTTGTTAAAAAGACTTGACTTTAAGGCGTTTCTTTCAGGTCTGTGATCGTGGTTGTTGTTATTTCTACAAGCATTTCTGGCTTTTAACATCATATTGAAGTGCAGATCCCTGAATAGAAGGGTGACAGTCCATTATTGATCTCATTGATGCTACATAAAAAAATAATACCTTCTTTCTCCTTGATATTCCTTTCCAAGGCTCCCATTAGTCTTTTTTGCTGCAGACCTGTGTCTGTAGGAATTAATGTTTACATGGTGTTTGCAATGCTGCCCAAAGTCATTAATGTCATTACCTTCTGTGATAAAATTCCCTTTCCTGTAGTGAGGTTGGTGTTTCACAAAAGCATGACCTTGCATTCAGATGTTTTTTAAGATGTTTAAATGTGCTTATCATCAGTAAAACCAATTTTAACAGCTCATAAGCAGTGTTCAGTAATCTCAGTGACGGGGCTACTCTTTGGAATGCTGACCTTGGTCTGAGGGGTGCTGGCCCTAAAGCTTTTGTGCTGCCTTGTGTGAAAGTTTTGTTTCTATATGCTGTGTGCTACTTTTGATTCCCATGTTGTGCAAGAGAACTCAAATGCAATCTAAATGGAAAGGGAAGGCTTTGACCTGCGATTAAGATTAGATTCTTGAAAGGAGTAAAATTACAAAGAAACATATGGGAGTGGGGATTTTGGGAGTGGAGTGAAGATTTAACTGCTGGAACAGAATCACACAGAATCACAGAATAACCAGGTTGGAAGGGACCCATCGGATCTTCTAGTCCAACCATTCCTATCTAACACTAAACCAAGTCCCTCAATACCTCATCCACCCGTGTCTTAAACACCTCCAGGGAAGGTGACTCAATCACCTCCCTGGACAACCTGTTCCAGTGACCCTCTGCGTGAAAAACCTCCTCCTAATCGCCAGCCTAAATCTACCCTGGCGGAGCTTGAGGCCATTCCCTCTCATCCTGTCACTTGGGAGAAGAGGCCAGCTCCCTCCTCTCCACAACCACCTTTCAGGTAGTTGTAGAGAGTAATGAGGTCTCCTCTCAGCCTCCTCTTCTCCAGGCTAAACAACCCCAGCTCTCTCAGGCGCTCCTCATAGGGTCAAAAAAAACCAGGAACATAACATGCTGTAGGATGAACACGAGGACCTTAAAGCTATCTTGGTACCCAGAACAGAATTATGCTTTCCTGAAAGGATATTGGGAATTCTAGTTATATGGTGTTTAAGTTTGTTAGCGTAACTGGGAAGAAACCACTTTAACCTTGACCTAGAGTAGGGACTCTGCCATAATATTTGGAGGAATACTCAGTTTAATAATATTGCTTGTCATTGAGAGCTGTGGTATTGCAATCAAAGTGCTTGTGGAAGAGCATCAGAGTCAATTACCCATGTTCTATGTCAACTAAGTATGATATAAACTCTCTTCTTCAGTAGTTTTATGGGTTTAAAAGTAAATCAAAGCTATGAAATATAAAGCTTTCATTGCTGCTGTCGGTGGAAGAAATTAGATGTTTGGTAACTAACATTGCATCTGCTGATGCGATTCTGAACTGATACTGAAACTTCTCAGAACACTGAAATCACCTGATAACTTCTCTTTTCAATTTAAAAAAAAACCAACCCAATTGTTTATCAAAGACCTTTCCGGTCTTGTTTAGGATCAGTGCGTGTTGAAAAAGGCCAATTTCCTTTCAATGAGAGAAGTTTCTTGTGGTGAATGCCAGCATCTTTCCTGCTGTGTTTGGTGGTGGCACTAGGGGATTAGTTAGTACTGGATCCAGTGGCTACTTGCATGTCTGTGAAGATCTCAAAGCTAAATGAATATTGTCCTTGATTCGGTTTCTGGTGGTTTTACTAGTGCTATGTCTACTTGCATGTCTGTGAAGATCTTTTCAAAGCTAAATGAAGATCGTCCTTTTTGAGTCTGCCAGAGAATAGTTCAATTGTTTTTCAAACTGCTGGATTTGTCCACTCTCTTGGCTTGTAGGTACCAACAGGAAAACTGACTTGGATGTTTGTTTTGAAAACTCTGGAGAAAAGTGAGTTAGTCTAGTAATGGTGGCTAGTTGAGCCTACATTGTAGGGAAGATTGTGCCATTGGGAAGAAAATTGATCCAAGAGGAAACTTGTTCTTGAAACATCTAGTATTTGCAGGGAAGCTGCCATGCAAAGGCAACAGGGCATTGAGAGGCTTCAGCTTGTCCAACCTGGAAAATAATCAACCCAGTCTGTCACCCAGGAGCCTTCCATTGCACCCGTTCCTAGCTTCTCTGTGTTCCTTCACCAAGGAACTGAGCCATATGAGAAGCTGCTCTCTGATGTCTCACAAGGGACTGACCTTGGGATTTCCCCACCACCACCACTTGCTTCACATAAGCAGCACAAATAAGTGCTGGTCTCTTTTGACAGACACTTAGAGAGAGACCTGAACTTTATTCAACTCTCTGGCCTTCTGCAGGAAGTGATGAGCTCAGTCACTTCTCTCTCTCTTTTTTTTTTTTTTGATGAGGAGTCAGTGAACAATTTATAGAAGGTAATGTAACCCTTGTTTGAACTCTGTTTCTTTTTGTAAGGAACAGAATGGCAGAATGGAAAGCTATTGCTCTGTATTCCGAGAGAAGCACTTCATATCCTGATTTGTTTAATACCTGCTCCAGTTCCAACTGCCTGCTGGAGTGAATAAGAGGTGAAGTATTGTGCTCTGTGCCATGTACCCTTTTCTACTGCTAAATGCTAAATTACTGTGTCTTAGGACCATGGCTTCTAGTGGTTGCATCAGACCCGTGAGTGATGAGATCTTGTAGTTGGCTGATGCGCTCAGGTTCTTCTGTCACTGTTTTATATGGCTGAAATTCCACTTCAGAGACTCACAAGAGCTCTTTTCTGGGGTATGTTAGTCATGTACTTTTATGGGGGTGTTTCGTCCCTTTTTTATTGCTCAGATCCTCATAGTCACTCAGGTTTTCCTAGATGGCATCTTCTGTAGAGAAAGAACAGTGTGTTTCCTGGATTTGATTTAAGGACTTTTATGGGTATTTTGTTCAATTATTTCTTGTGCTAAGGTCATCATTAAGAATCTAAAATAACATTGGCTTCTTAGCTGAAAATTAAATATTATTAGCAACCTCCTACTAATTGGTAGTCACTCTTTCATTGCTACCATTTTAAATTGTGTTTCTATTTTTATCTCAATTATTCTGATGATTCCAGTCTTTTCCAGTTTGACAGTTTATGAGGTTCTCCTTCAAAAGCTGAAGGCTGGATAGCTCTGTCTCTTTCCTGGAAAGAATACTGCAACAGAGAAAGATCCAGCTGATTCCTTACAATACACTTAAAATAATTGTGCATTTTTGCTGGGTTTCTGTATTTCCATTAAACCAGAGGAAGTAAACTAAGTGAAAGATACTTTGACAGTGAAGTATCAGTGACTTGTAGACTTCCAAAGTGAGAATGCAAGTTGCTTTTGCTTTTTATTGAAGAAGTTGTGAATGCGAGTTCCTGCCCAGTGTAACCAAACATCTGCTGCTGTGTTGTGTTTACTCTGAAACAGAAATCTACTCTACTGTGTTTTCAAACCTAACGTATTGCAAAACATTAGCAACAAGGTGCTGAGAATATGTACACAAACTTTCTGGGGTGAAGTCCGTAGGATTAAAGAAAAAAAAACAACCCTAGGTCAGACAGAAAATAACCTACACTCCAGCTACCCTATTCTCTGAGATTTCTGTAAGAGGAAAACACGTGTATTTGTAGCTAGTGAAACATGATTCACTGATCCTCCTCCTGCCATGTGAAACTGATGATTCAGATATGTACCTTAGAGGTTCATAGATCTTGTTAAAGATGCATCCAGGTCTCGAAGAATCTCATGTTCAAGTTGAGTTCAGTCATGAGTAATGAAAATCATTTTTTTTTTCTGTTCTCTTTTATGATACCAAGCTCTGTTTCCCTGATGAGTTGAAGATACTTTCAATTGAGGTCTCAATGGTTTAAAGCTACCTTAACCAGTCCAAAATGGTGGACTAGCAGCGTGCTTTGAGCTGTTGTGGCAGGGTGAGCTGTACTTGTCACCCATGTGCTAGAAATCTTATTGATGCTGCTTACATCTCGTGGTTTCTTCAGTTTTGTAGCAGCAATGATTTGCATTCTAGTTGTAGAACTGCGGCTTTTGCGTTTTTTTTACACATACAAGCACAAATGTAGTTTTTTTCAGCTTGAATTGGCAGCATTTATGGCTTTACTTGTGTATTTTGATGTAGCCAATACCCTTTCCTTGTTCTAATTGCTTTGCCTTTAGATATGGGAAGATGAACAGTCATCGCTGCTGGCTGTCTGTTATTACATGCTTGTGATGTCTTTGCAATATTGATTGATACTTTTAACATTTACTAAAAGGAGCTGGAATGCAAACACTGGGAAATGAAGTGAGCTGGTAGACTCTGTTCCCCTCTGGTGAACCCTGTATATAGAAATGTTCTCAGTTCTGTTTCTCGTCCTTTGCAGTGTCCAGTGGAAAATGGTTTTTTGGTTGTTGTTTTTTCGCCCCTCGTGTGTTTGTGTGGATTTTCTGGATGTTTCCAGACAATCTCATGGTGTGACAGGCATTTTACCCCTTGCTTACGTCACTTCTGTAGTCTGGAATTTCTCTGAAAAGTGGAATTCAATACTTAAAAGCAAAATATTTCTCTAGAACATGAAGTTGCCAACAGATTAACTCTGTAAGTATTAGGTGCTTCTCTAGTATCCACTAAGGTGAAGTCATGAGAAGGAAAAATACCAGAGAGGTGGAGGAAGTGAAAAAAACCCCAAATTGTGAAATTGTTCATCCTTACATTGGCATTAGACGTCTCAGCTATTGCTTCCCAGGTGAAAACACAAATGCTGTAGGTGAATAAATGTCTTTAAGTGTCAGTTAAAATATAGCCATTATTTAAGAGATTAGACAGCATTTTATTCACTGGCAGAAGCTTGAAGGTGAAATGCTAATTGTTCTGGTTCCCTGGTGTGACTGACCTGGCGGAACCTGTATTACACTGATGTTCAACCTTTTCTGGGATGGCATTTTTGGGGAACATTAAGAATGTAAAATTTTCATAGGAGTTGTTAACATCATCAGATTATGGATCATTTGTTCTGTGTGTGGCTTTATATCCTGCAAGCTTAATAAAGGTCTTCGAGCTCCTGATTACTAATTACATGCTTAAAGACCAAAATACTGTTACAAACCAAGCACTTTTTCCTTGGGATAGCTGTTGTTATTGCTGAGACAGCATGTACAGTCAGTTTGATTTTCTTACATGGCAGAGAATATAGTTTCTTACTCTGCACATTCATCTTTTTAGCAGATCGCTGTTAAAATGCATGATTGGGTTTATCACTGCTGTTGATTTTATGTGATCAAGATTTTCTTGTTGAGATTAAGTGGTGTGTGCAGCATTGATTCAGTCAAGTTATCTAGAGGTCAACATGTTCCAAACTTCCAAAACGAGTCAGGCCTTGACTGACTTTTAATTGCAAGTTAATATAAAACTCTAAAACTAAATGTTTTATTTTTGACTACAGTTTGCTCAGTTTCATAGGAGCAGTGGCCTGTAAGTTGACCTGGGTCTGAATTCAGTAATATACTACTTGCAGTAAGGGAAGGAAGGAGCACTGAAGATGTACAGTGTTTTGTTACCTTAGGTAGTTGTTACTTTAGTCATTACTTGATATTCAGGGTGTGTAACCTTTGAGAAATTATTACCAATAATTGGACCAATTTGAATCTAGGATCACAATCATATATTTAAGTTGAGGGTAGCAGCCTGCATGTCTGAATTCAAAGTGCAGAAGCAAACTGGTTGATTGCAACTGCTTCTCCTCTGCTGGTGTGTTCCACAATTCCTGGAAAATGACACAGTCTTGATAATGGAGAAAAATTGCACGTTGGTAATTTTGAATTAGGTGATGTTTTCCTCTGTCCCTTCTTCCTTACTTCTCTCCGATTGACTGCTGAGTTCACAATGTCCCTAACAGGCTCTAGGAAGGTGCTTGAAAACCACTGAAACTCTGCCTAGGGGATTACCTGTATTTTTCTTGTATGCTTTTCTATGCTTTGAAGCATCCTTTGGCTCTTGTAACTATTTAAACACTAATTTGCTAGCCTAGTCTACATTTGAAAGTTGCATTAGTGAAGAGATGCTCTTAACACACTATTAAAATGAAGGAAAAATATTGGATTAGGTAAATTGACCTATGAGTAAGGAATTGCTGAATGAGTTCCCGCTCTGCTCTATCATTATGGTGTGCTATTGCCAACTTAAGCATTTTTGTCTTCTAAAAACCCCTGCTTTCTGGTGAGAGGGTTTGGTAATTGTCAAATGTGAAAGTAACGTTTACTTGGAAACTGCTTTAGGAGAAATTCTTTATATTGCCCCAAAATAAGGAATTGTTCCCTATTGTAGCTCTGGGCCAAATGTTTCTAGTTTGTAACACAGTTCCCTACATAATCGGTACTTGAGGACAGGCTGTTATTTCTTTGTTTTCCCAGGTCAGTATTTTGTCTTCCTGATTCTCTGAATAGAGCTGCATTGTTACTGAGAGAATCATAACTCTGAAAGGAATCATAGAATCACAGAATAGTTTGTTTGGAAGGGACCTTAAAGATCATTTAGCTCCAACCCGCCTGTAATGGGTAGGGACACCCCGCTAGGTCAGGCTGCCCAAGGTCACATCCAACCTGGCCTTGAACACCTACAGGGATGGGGTAGCAACAACTTCCTTGGGCAACCTGTGCCAGTATCTCACCACTCTCATCATGAAGAAATTCTTCCTTATGTCTAGTCTAAATCTACCCCTCTCCAGGTTATACCCATTCCCCTTGTCCTATCACCACAAGCCTTTGTGAACCGCCCCTCCCCAGCTTTCTTGTAGCTCCTTTCAGGTACTAGAAGGTCGCTCTGAGGTCTCCTCAGAGCATTCTCTTCTCCAGGCTAAACAAGCCCAACTCACTCAGCCTGTCCTTGTATGGGAGGTACTCCAACCCTCTGATCATCTTTGTAGCCTCCTCTGGACTCGTTCCAACAGCTCCATATCCTTCTTGTGTTGAGGATTCCAGAATTGAACACAATACTCCAGATGAGGTCTCACAGGAGAGGAATGGAAGGGCAGAATCACCTCCCTCAACCTGCTGGCCATGTGTGTTTTGATGCAGAAAGGAACACTGTTATAGTGAAGGTGGTCCCACCTGGAACCAGAGGGCATTTTCTGTTGAGTCTTGGTGGAAAAACTGATATTAGTTTGGGCGTGAGGGGCTTCAGCCTGTTTTGTGGAACATATTCTGCTTTAAATTCTTTTACAAGCATCAGGGTTTGGGTGAACTTTTACTAAGTGTGTAGTTACAGTGATGATGAATAATGAAGATGTGTTTATGGCTTACATTAGGAATTTGTATCTTTACATGTAAGCCCTTGGTCTGTTTTGTTAATCATCCTTCAAGGAGAAATACTAATAGTATTTTAGCATGTAAGAGCATTGTCGCAATGCTGTGAAATCAGGGAAGACCTAAATCTGCTTCCTGGCCTTTGTAAAATTTTTCCGTATGAGCGTAAGTAGAAAAAACCAAGTCCACTGAGTTTGTAACGCTTCCAAAACAGTGTAGGGGATTTAGAGATGTGTGCTAGGTATTGCTTTCCTCTGCTCTTCTTGTGCAGAGTCTGTCCCTTTCCAAGGAGATGCTTTTGGAAATGAGAAGTAAGAGCAGCAGTGTGATACTGAAGTGAGCTACATCACCAGTATTGTGGAAGGTTTGGGAATTGTCAGTTTGGTAGCTGTTCGAGTGATTGCTGACAGTAGAAATCCCTGTTTTCACACACTGCCTAAACTATTTTCCCAGCAAGATGTGAGACTTTTCTAAAACTATAAACTGAACTTTGTTAGAAAGTGGCAGCAGCTGGTGATGTCTTAAACTCTGGCAAGTTCTACTACAGTTTTTTGTTTGTTGGCTACAAATCCAGTCAGTTGGAGCATAATATCTTAATCTTTTTCCTTGAATGTTGCAGGATAGAATTCAGGCTATTCTGGGACTTTTGAACAAGGCCATCTAGTAACAAGGCAAAGGGGAATGGCTTTAAATTAGAAGAGGGAAGATTTAGATTAAACATGAGGAAGAAATTCTTCACACTGAGGGTGGTGAGGCCCTGGCTTAGGTTTCCCAGGGAAGTCATGGATGCCCCATCCCTGAAGGTGTTGAAGGCCAGGTTGGATGGGGCCTTGAACAGCCTGGTCCAGTGGGAGGTGTCCCTGCCCATGACAGGGATGTTGGAACTGGATGATCTTTAAGGTCCCTTCCAATCCAAACCATACTGTGATTAAGACGGGGGTTTATTTCTGCTCACCGACCTCCTGGAACCTCTCATAGACTAAAATGCTTGAATGACATGTTCTTGAGTTAGTACTCAAGGCCGGATTACATATAGAAACGAACAACGAGTATAAGAAGAAATGGGCAGAAGAAAAGATTCTGGATAGTCTTATATTCACTCGTATAAATTCACGAAGATGATCAGATGAAACAGTCTATATAATTGCTGATTTTGCCAGTATTTTAAGTTACTTTCTTTCCAAAATTAGATAGAATTTAAGTACAGGGAAAAGATCTGTTGTTTCAGTGATCTAACAATTCTTGAATTTTAAACCAAAACTAACGCAGGGAGAAAACAAACCTTGATAATTTTTAGGCTTGAAGTTTCAGCATTGCTTACCAGTTAAATTGTTTCTAAACTGTAATCTCTAAACATCAGAATGATTAGGCTGGTCTAAGAATCTGGGATGTGTAAAATTACTGTGGTTATCAATTTAAGTGAATAAGCTTGGGTTTGTTTTAGTTCCTTCTGCTGTGCTAACAGTGAAGTTACCAACCTAGAGCTGGGAGCTTTTGCTGCTAAGGATTTGAGTTGCTTAGTGCTGTGATACAGTCAAAAGTTTAATCCATGATTTAGGGATGTCGTGTGTCACCGGAATAGAAGTTATTTGCCAGGCTCTGATAACTTGCTAGGAATTCACTGTCTTGCTGCAGTTTTAGTCACCATTGGTAACATTTAATTCTTTGTGTGTCTGGAGGAAGCACTGATGAATCAGAAATATCTTGTTTAGTAAGTCTTGATTAGGTGGGGGGGAATTATTTTTAACTTGTGTTAGTTGGAGATGTCTGCAACATTTTGTGTTTAAGAAACAATTTATTTTTTAGCAGAGACCTTTGTGTACCTTTGGGCTGACAGCGATGAGAAGTAGCTTAAAAATAATATCAATTGAAAGAAATAATTGAGAAACTTGTTTTAATGGAACTATTTCTGGATCAGGACGAAGTGACACCTGTTTTCTTGTCAGTAGGGGGAGCTGTGATGTGACAAGCACGTTTGACATATGATTGCTAAATAGTTTTATCTTTGTATGCTGTACCTGCTTAGCAGTTTTACTTCTGGTAGAAGCAAATTTGTAGTGAACTGGAAGCTTTTGTGAAACTCTGGCGCTGAGGAGATGGAAGCAAATTTGAGCAGTAAGTGTTATGATACTTGCCAACTTAACATGTTTTGCAACTTGACCTGTATCAGAAATAGCATCACCAGCAGGTCCAAGGAAGCAATTTTGCCCCTGAACTTGGTCCCGGTGAGGCTGCACCTTGAATACTGTGTCCAGTTCTATAGCGTGTCCAGAGAAAAGCAATGAAACTGGTGAAGGGGCTGGAGAACAGGTCTTACAAGGAGTGGCTGGGGGAACTGGGGTTGTTTAGCCTTGAGAAGAGGTGGGCTTAGGGGAGACCTTATTGCTGCCTACAGTTACCTGAAAGGAGGTCACACCTAGCTGGGTGTTGGTCTCTTGTCCCAAGTGACAGGTGGTAAGGCGAGGGGGAATGGCCTCAAGCTGTCCCAGGGGAGGTTCAGGTTGGACATTGGGAAAAGATTTTTTACCAAAAAATCAGGGCTTATCAGGGCTGGCAGAAGCTGGCCAGGGAAGTGATTGAGTCACCATCCCTAGAGGTGTTTAAAAAGACAGGTAAATGAGGTACTTAAGGATACGGTTTAGTGGCAGATCAGAGTGGTTGGACTCAGATGATCTCAGAGGTCTTTTCCAACTTAGTGATTCTATAACAATGTAATACTTCAGGTTACACATTTGTCTTTAACTCAGACTTTGTTTTACCATGCAGGAGGTCCTCCTGTATTTCTTAACAGTAAGGTTAAGGACGACTATGTTTTAAAAAATGCAAAACCAAGAAACAACACCCAAACCCTACAATCTTATTTCCTGAATGTATTTGCATTTTGTATAACCATTGTGCATGTTTTACTCTTTCAGCCAAGACATTTTCATGTCTTCATGTCCTTATGCTGTTATAAGCAGAGAACTTTTCCAGCTGAAAGGGAAAAACTTTATTATAAAATCTAAAAGCTTTTTTTGAACTGCTTTTGGGTAGAGCCATAGGTACCTGCAGCTTTTTAAACATTGCAGCTGAGTGGTTTGAAATCAGTATTAGTTACACTGAGTTTGAGAGTTGCAGGATAAAAACGTCTCTAATTCTTTCCAGGTCCATGGAATAAGTTTTTTTGATAGTGACTTTTTTTGCTGTTTTTTCTTGGTGAAGACTGCATGTACATTGCAGTGTCCAGGCTGGGCAAGAGTATCCACACTGATGCTTTGCAGTGATTGCTGTGATGGTTCCACATGTTTGAAATAGTTGGCCCACCACATCTTACGATGTTCTGTAACATGGGCTTCGTGGAAATTTTAGTCGGTGTGTTCTAGGGGTTGCATTCCTGACAGGCTGTTTTGGGATGGTTGTAGGAAAAAAATGAGAGAATCCTCACATGGATGACCCTGAAGAAAGCGCTTTGTCCGTTTTTGGTCACACTCTATTTTCGTAGTGCTCCAAATGCTTTTTTGCAGTTTAATGGCATGCTACCTTGGTGATTTTTGAGAAGGGCCGTGTCTGAGTTCCAAGTCCTGTTGGAGTTACATGTGCCCTTTTCTACACAGCTGCTCTCTGAAGAGCCTTTCGAATGTGCCAAGCAAAGCTCGTGTTTTGGATTTGTTTATTCTTAAAGACTCATTCCTAAAATCATGTATTTCTCTAATAGCAGCCTCATGAAAATATTTAGGTTAGATGCAAATTATAGAAGCCTTAAACCTAATTTGCAGCGTATTCTGCAAAGTCATCTCGTTTTTCCCTTCCTCCCCTCCCGAAGGAAAGGAAAACTCTCCCTTGGTGATTGTCATGCCTGAAACCACAGAGCATTTTGCACAGAGGAGTCCTCTGGTAATACTGAGTGTGGGGACGTCTCTGTAATTCCAGCAGAGATCAACCAGCGGTTGGTACAACGGATATTATGGTTTCTGGGTTGGTAAAAGGAAAAATTCTCTACTTCCAGCAGTTGCAAGGCCAATGTCTGCATGCGTAATAAAAAGAAACTTCCACTGTGTTCTGCCAAGAGGGCTTTCTACACAGAGCAGCTGCAAGGATCAGCTTTTCTTATTTAGTGATGAGAATGTGTACGGTAAAGGCTTAGATGCTGATAGCCGTGGGGGAAGATAGGTTATGGATTTAAGGCACAACAGAAGTGCCTCTGGATGTGTTATTGTTTGTGGTGCAAACAGAAAGGCTCCTTCTGCCTAGCTTTTAGTGTGGGGTAGGATCGCTCACAAAGCAGCAGAGATACCAGGACATCTGATTTTTTTCTATAGTTACTTGCCAGTGGGGGAGTGTCGTTGGGAGTTCTGTCCGCTGTGAACCTTGAGTCCAGATCCAGCTGCTCATCTCCTTTTCTCCTTTTGTGCTGGCATGAGCAGTACACAGAACTGGAGAACTGATCTGACTAAAGGAGTTATTTGTGCTAATTTTTATTATAGCTGCTGATGTAGGGAGGAGGAGGAGGATCAGGCGTGAATGGGTGGAATGGTCTGTCTTGGCAGCACTGTAGAGTTGTGTTAGACTAGATTTTCTTTCTACAGTTTATGATCGTGTGTTTTATGGGTTGCTTTTTTTTCACTGGAAAAGCTTGTGTAAGACTCTCTGGTACTCGTGGTAGCTCACGGGCTTACAAATAACTTTTTTTAATGCTTTGTGAAAAGTATGTGGAAAGTCAACTAGTTAATGGAGTTTTCAATTCTGAAGTTTCTCAAATTTTAATCTAGGAGTCATATCTGAAAAGCGTGCTTCCAGGTACTGTGTGAGAACTGTGATGTCCAGAAGAAGGGCTTTTCATGGAAAAAAGTTGCCTGTCATTAGGATGTGTATTTGTTTCTTACTGTCTCATGACTGCTGGAATGCTTGAGTTCCTCCAAACCTGTAAATTTTACTAAACCATTATGGTAAAATGACCTTCTACGTATGGACTGTTGTCTTCAATGGTTGTGTAATCTTAATAGATTAATAACCCATGTATTTTCGAACATATTTATAACTCCATTGACGCTATCTTTATCTTTTAAAATTCTCTTAATCTTTAATTGTGTGAGATGCCTGTCCCTGCTCTCTCTCTGCAGAAGGATTTTTATCTTGTCTAGCTGTACTGATTGAGGTCCTGTTTTGTTGTGGCAAACTGATCTTTGACCTGGAGAAGCAAACAATTCTACTTCTAAAAATACGATCTTTGGGATCTGTCCCAGTTATAAAATGCCTCTTTCCAGCAGGGCATTATCTGACCACATAACAGTGCCAATTCCTGCAACTGTTGCTCAACGTATGAAGAGCTGATTGGCTAATGTTTAAACAAATGTAATAGCATCATAAACAAAATTTATTCTGTAGGGTAAGTTGTCTTCTTGTGTGCTGGGATAAAGTTCCTTAAAGGAGAAAAGCCACGCAACGTTATGTGGTTTGATCTGCTTTCATGTCTATTAAGTATTTAATATAAGATACTTTTCTCCTTCAAGTTTAGCGGTTTTTTTTCTTTCTTTCCAGATATTAAAAGCTATTAAGAAATTCCTATATATCCTTTTGCCTTGCCTCTGGTGTGGTATAGGAGGCTGCGGGTATGATTCTTCTCATGACAAGTGTGCTTTGGTTTCAAATGGTGACTTAGTTTTGAGACTGGTGACTTTTATTAGAAATCTGTGTCTCATTAGTTCCCAAATTCTCCCATTTGATTTGTTTAGTTCATTTTATCCTTGTTGTAATTAAAGACAGGGCTGGGTTTACTTTCGGAGTTGAGCCTCTTCATGTGGCAAACTGGATTTACTTAGTTGGATGTTTAATTATGGAGCCGAGTGGCTTTACCTTTCTTATTTTGGCGGGATTGGAGCAAGAGGGTACTGTGTCTCCATGTGCTGTTGAGGTGTTTTTTCCCCAAAGAGCATGTGTGAATAAACCAGTTGGAGGCCTGAGGCAGCTCTGGCATGACTGTGTGAATAAATACCATACGATGGTGGAAACTAGCTTAAAGGTAGACGGGAGGGAGTTTTGTTGTGACAAGCTTCTTGCAAAGCCTGTGGATGGACAGCTGCCAGTCTAGCTTTCTAAAGTATGTGTATTTTAAGGACCACCCTGGTCAAGCTCCTTGCTTGTCACGGCGTGGGACTGCTTGGATACCGTTGCTAGTGTGTTGATTTTGGTCTGCCTGATGTGGAAAGAGCGAGCTAATTTCTCTGCCTGTTAATGCTCTACCTCTGACTTAACCTCTTTCCCTTTGGAGCTTTTATATGAGCACTTTTTCTTCCCGTCATTTGTAGTAATCCAGATGCTCATGTTCTTTTCCTCCTACACAGCAGATGGAGATGGCATAAGCCTTTTGATGATTGCTTCCTTCTTTTTACATAAGTTTTATGCGCTGGTGAGTTTAGTAGCTGGACGTGGTAGAGCTCATAAGCCCTGCCCAGCAGGTGGTGCAACCTTACCTCCCCAATAGTTACATGTATATTAGGGAGGATTTTCTAGGTTGTAATTTAATCTGGGAAATGAGCTTCACTGTGTGGTTATAGGAGAGGGAAAGGTACATCCTTCACACGATTATCACGATGAATCTGTTTCATTTTAGCAAAAAACCTATTCCGATTTTGTTAATTACCTAAATGCTGTGCTTTTTGAAATGGTAATAAAGCAGTGCAGAGGTAATTTTGCCAGCTGGAGCCGAACTTCTGCTTTCCTGTGTGGTGGTCTGGGCTTGTAGCTCATCTGAAAAACACTTGTTACCATTTGGTGTGAGGTAGTCATCTTCCATGCTTTGAGAAGGCTTAAGTTGGTTAGCAGCTTGCTCTCTTTCTTCCAGTACCGCCTGTCTAGTAAAAGGCAGTTCTTGGCTTTTGAACTGTTCTACTGCTCATCAGTTTAACCTTATTGAATAACGCTTAGACTGTAAAGGTGGATGAAACCATTTTTTTCCACTTCATTGTGGACTCGGGCCTACGTCAATTATTCTGGTTTACTTTTCTTTCACAATTTGGGGTTTTTGTTTTGTTTTGTTTTGCAATGTGGACCTCCATTTCACAACCACAAAGCCTTGAGGGGTCATGTAAGGTAGTGATATAGAACATTTGTAATAAAAGAAAGGATGAACCTTGGTCTCTGCCTAGCAATATGGGTAGTTGCATGCGAATGTTACTGATCTACATGTATGCCAGAACTTTCTGGAGCTGTAAAAAAAAGTGTCTGTTATTTAAATTACTTCTGGCTTCTCATTTTATAGGAATATCTTGGTGGATAAGCCCAATGATCAGTCCTCAAGATGGTCTTCGGAAAGCAATTATCCTCCCCAGGTAAGCATCTGAATCTCTCCAACTGCGTAGCTGTGTTGTACAGCTTAATATATGCTGAGTCATGTTTTAAATGTAGGCTGTTACTACTTGTTTGTTTATTTATTTATTATTATTTACTATTTCTTTATGTTTATGTAGTTGGCCTTTGTAGCCTACTGTCTCTCAGTAAAATACAGTTTGTTGGTACATTAAGTATTTACATTCCCTGCAATTTATTAGTGATCTTTCCAGAAATGCTTTTTTGCAGTGGAAGTTTTGCTTTTCATCCCCGACAGTTGCAGTCGTTCTTGAAATAATCTAACCTTATGGTTAGATTAAGCTGCTAATGAGGCATGCAGGTCCCCCTTTGTCAGCACTACTGGAAACTGTTGTAGATTGCTGGCCCTGAATCTTGGATCTAAGGAGCTTCTGTTTGTTTCCCCTAATAGCGCATTTAAAAATGTAGACTCTGTTTAAAGAGACATGAATGTCACCTCTTCTGCTGCTTAATCACCTTATTAAAATAAGATTTATATTCATTTTGGCATCTAATTTGCTTTTTCACTATTAATTAGATTGTTAGATTATCCAGAGAGAAATCTGCTTATCTTTATAATTAATTTTTTTCTCCGATAAATGTGTGGTCTTTCTCTTTATGCTAGATCTATACCTTATTACTCTGGTACTTTTTGTCCAGCTTCTGTATCTCTTAAGCTGATTGGTTTAAATTCTTTTGTTTAAAATACTGTTTTACAGCAGCATGTGTTGGGCAATATCTCTCTCGTGCACAGTTCTGTTTATCTACCTATAAGATCATTCAATCCAACTGTTCTGTGGGAGTTAATCCACACAGAATTTTTGTCTAGGTAAATCTTGCTGCTTTGCTTTGAAGTTATATGAAAAATCTGTAGTCTAGACTGATGGCTCCCCATAGCAGCAGGTCATCTCATCCGGTTGAAAGGGTTTCATCTGGATTTTAGTGATAGTGTTCCATAGCACTGTGCAGGTTTTTAGGAGGAGAGGGAAATCTATCTTGTTTATTTCATTAACATATTTCACAAACCTGCTTGTGAAGACTAATGATTTTGATCTTCTTAATGCCTCTGTGCTTCTACTGCTCTTGTAATTTGATTTTTTTTTTACATATATATGTTTTGATAAACAGCATAAGGATTTAATTCACAGCCTGAAGCAGTTTTAGTCTATCTAGGAATTATTGATAGCAGGGCAGTGAGTATTGAGCATGTATTGTATTGTGGATGGTGCCATCCTTCCGTTCATTCAGGAACCACGTGTTTTAATTTGGACTCTTGTTACACAGCAGGTTTGGCTCTTGGCTTAGCTTTAGACTGTATTTTTCACCTGAGGTGCTCTTAGTTGTTGCTGAAAGCTGCTCTTTTATTTTCTCAACCATCCTGAATATTTTGTGCTTTTAAAACCCTTATTCTGGAATGGGAATACATCTCTTGTAACTGGATGCTTTAGAATATATTCCCAATGTATCACAGCTTCTCAGCTTTAAGCATAGAAGTTATGTTCAAGCATGTAGATTATGCAGAGAATAATTATGGTAACTTACATACAGGCCACGAGATCTTCTTAAAGAGAAGGGCAATGAAGCTGGAAAAGGGTCTAGAGAACAAGTATTATGAGGAGAAGCTGAGTGAGCTGGGATTGTTTAGCTTTGAGAAGAGGCTGAGGGGAGACCTTATCGCTCTCTACAACTATCTGAAAGGAGCTTGTAGCGAGGTGGGTGCTGGTTTCTTGTCCCAAATAACAAGCAATAGGATGAGAGGAAATGTCCTCAAGTTGTGCCAGGGGTGATTTAAAATGGATATTAGAAAAAACATTTCTTTACTAAAAGAGTGGTGAAGCACTGAAACAGACCCTCCAGGGATGCAATGGAGTCACCATCTCAGGAAGGGTTAAAAAAATCGAGTATATATGTGGTTCAAGACATGGTTTTGTAGGCATGGTGGTGCTGGGCTGGATGATCTTAGAGGTCATTTCCAGCCTTAATGATTCTGTTATTCTAAGATGCTGTTGCAGAATTACTGCATTGAACTCTGGAAAACTGGGCAGTGCCCCACATAAGCAAGTCTTTTAAACCAAATTTTTGATAGGAGAGAGTTGAATTAACATTACCATATACTTACATATATATACACACACACACACATATCTCGCATATTTTTATATACGTGGTATCCTGATTTGAGGGCTTTTGATCTGACTTGCAAAAAGTAAGTCTTGGTAGTGGCAACTGGGATTGGCAAGGTTGTATTTGACTTTCGTTCCATGTTACTTAAAGGCAAAGCTAACAGGAAACCTGGCTGCCTAAGTGAAGAAACCCATCCTATTGGATTCCTCTCACTTGCATCTCTGTATCCAACAGTGAGACTATAAAATGTTGCTCGGTGGCTCCTGTGCTCAGCAAGCCCAATCCTGAGAGCTGAGTGAGAGAGGTGATTTATTAGCAGTATTTCTAATATGTACATTAGCTAATTCTCATCCTTCTAACAGGAGTTCAATTATTCATGCAAAGTATTTTTTACACTGTCACTTCTCTGTTGAAAAATTAACTGGAAAGAGGGAATGGGGAATTAAAATTTGCAGAAGAGGCCTGCGTGCAGAGAATGTACGTTTTATTTCTGTGTATATACAGAGAAATGGTTCTAAAGTGTGTTGTCTCACTCTTGGCAAAAGAACTTCAGACCTGGTTGCATTTTACTCAAAACGGCGAGTTCTTGTCAGGCTGCTACTTTTTCTGCAGGTAAAACTGTTACACAGATTTTCTGCTTCCTCATTGGCACAGATGGCTGAAGTTCTTAAGGTGGATTCTGAGCTTGGAAAACTTCAGTTGAAATAGTGTCTGACTGAGTCATAAGTGTGGTGAGAAGAGAAGCTGGGGAAAATTTGTTCCTTTGTCTTAGAAGCTGAGTATTTTGTATTCCAAGAAATGATGTGTACATGAGTTTTAATCCTTAGAATAAACCTTGTGTATCCAATGGAAGATGAAATTGCAAAGCATTTTGTAGCTTTTGTGTTGGCATCACTTCATTTGAAAATTGGTCGCTTTGGTAGTGATGCACTTGTTCAAATGTGTGGGTGGCCATAATCGTCCAGGACAGGAAGTGAACTAAAACTCAACAAAATAAAGCTTTCCTTGTTTCAAGCTTTATCTGAAACTAAGGCTGACGCAACGCAAAGGCTACAGTCACTCATGCTCACTAGAATGCGCCTTGAAATATTTCAGTAAACTCTGCAGCCCTAATCACTGGTATTTGTCTCATCAGTGCCTTACCTTTATGTAAGGGTTTAGCAATTCCGTGCTGAAGTGGTGGTGGCTGTGCTGGCTGAGAGCCAGAAACGTGATTGAGTTCCTAAAACGTGGTTTATTATCGTCCCCTTGTTGAGTGAAACAAAATCTCTCCAGGAAGCTTCATTTTAAGAGCTTTCCTTTTGCTCGGATGAGCACAAATCTGAAGAATATAGGTAAAAATGTTAGGGCGTATTCAGGAGCTCAACAGAGATCCATGCTTTGCAGTAAATGAGCTGGTATCTATATCAAACCTTTTTGAAAAGGGAAAGAAAACCAAAGTGCACGTCTAGACAATTGAAATGCTGTCACGTGACTGTATTTTTTGCTGCATTTTCTTAGCTTTAGGGGTACGGTAGAGTTAATTCTTGTGACCATGAAAGCCACCAGTTGGTTGTTAATGAGTGCCAGTGAAAGGAAATATATGAGACAGCTGTTTTTCTGTTTATTAAACTAGATATCTTTCTTGAGTCTTGAAATAGAATGACCCAGAAATTATATATTCAATAACAAACCTGTTATGTAGTAACCTATTCAGTCAGAAGAGGGCTGATCGTTTTATTTTTAAACTGGTTCTAGGCTTACATAGGAAGTGTGAAGCAATGAGGCTGGTAATGCTGCAGAGCACAGCCCTGTTGTAACTGCTCGCCCTAACGGCTCCAGTGATGATCTGACTTGGAAGAGTGTATGCAGAAGAACATTTAATTCCCCTGAGTGCCTTGATTAATCATGTGTAGAACAAAAGGATAGATTTTTATTTAGCCACAAGCTTAATTGCAAAAGCAGTGGGTAGGTTTGTGTAGAAGACAATGGCAGCCCCTGTTATTTTATTTTATTTTATTTTCATATGCAATACAAGCTTTACTGCTCTCTAATAAAAACTGCCTGTGCAGAAATGACTGAAGAGATAGAAACTAGTAAGATACAGTGTGGCTCTAATGCATAGACAGCCTGTATAGTGCAGTCTGGAATCTAGTCCAGCGATATTTGATGTGGAAATGTAAACTTTGAACAAGTGAAGAACACATAGATATAAAGTTAGCGGCACTGTCTGAACAGTTGGTTTCAGTTCTTCATCTGACAAAGACCATTTTTTTCCCTTGATTTACATCCTGCTGTGTAGATCATTTAAAATACATTAATAAAGTTCATACTCAGATGTGTGATGCAGAAGCGTGCATATGGTTGTCATCAAATGGTAGCACAGACCAGAGCTTCAAAAAAGTTTGGAAATTCACTGTAGCTCCCAATGTGATGGGACTGGATTTGCTTTTTTTCGGGTAACAGAACAGTAACAAGTTGTTGAGGTGCTGAAGTGCTGTTTGTGACTTTGCTCTTTGTGTATCTTCACTTCCAAATGCATTTAATCACAAAGCAGAAGTTGTGCTCTTGTATTGTTTTGTAGCATCTTTTAAGTGTTGTATTGAGACTTAACAATTAGGCTAAAGTTGTTGCACAGATATTCCAATTAGTGTCTGTGTACTGTGCCTGTAATGAGAAAACATTTCGGTTGTAATTTGGATTTTTTCAATACTTTGTGAATACTTGGTTGTTGAATGTACTGACGTTGCTTACAGCAACAGGATGGAAAACTGTCAAAATATATTGGTATTATGTTTTTGTCTGAAATCTCCTAGACATATTCTCTCCAGTTGAATAAATCACTTGATCTTATCCACACTTATATCACATCTTTCAAAGCTCTAGAGACTAGTCTGTCACTTCTAGAGTCTTGGTAGCAGTCCAAAAATATCCTTGTAGCCAGCTGTTTGCAGCTCTTGAGGCAATGTGGGTTTTTTCAGGACCACTGAGACTTGTAGCCAGAACCCAGAGTGGCAGCAGTGTTTGTATATAAAACCAAAAATGTATATCTGTGTATGTCTTTATATGTGTGATTGTATAAAGCGCATACACAAGTATAGATATTGGGCCCTGGGCTTTATAGTATAGTTGTCTTTTGTTTCCCTATCAGTCAGTAGATAAATTCACAACCTGTGCTTATATTTTCCGTAACCTCTGCCTGACTCAGCAGGAAGCAGGGCTGCAGAGTTCCTTCTCTGTCTGCAGGTTTAAGAAATCACTGCTAACCGTGTGGAGTAATTGCTGTGGCTTGCTCCCTTCTAGGCCTGTGTGCCAAGATAAAGGATTTAACTGCAGTCCTGTTTTTCTCTCCCTTAATTTCAGGTTAGAATTGAATAACGCAGGATGATGTTTATGCCAAGCTCTTGCAGCTATTGTGGTGTACTTCAGAAACTATGTCTTCATGACCCAGTCATTAGCTTTGTGATTCCAGCAAGATTAAGAGTTGCAGTTGCTGATGCTGGTAGGGCTCGCTTTACTTTTCAGCTGAGAGAGAAATCTGCAGGGAAGATATGATAGTGTAGGAGGAATTCTGAGACATTGTTGTGTACTGTCTGTTCCACACGGGAATTTTGGCAGTGGGCTGTGCCATGTATCAAGTACTGCCTAGCTCATTACAGGACCATTCTTTTGCTCATCCTTTCATTTTCTGTGCTTTAGAAAGACTGTTTTCTGTATAGAACTTTGTTTTCCAAAATTTGGGAAGTACTTAGAAACAAAAGCATGGATTATAAACCGCAACTGCTACAGACACGAGTATTTCCTAGAATCATTGAATGGCTTGAGCTGGAGGGGACTGTAAAGATCATGCAGTTCCACACCCCCTACCATGGGCATTGACACCTTTCATAGCCTCAGAGCCCCATCAGACCTGACCTTGAACACCTCCAGGGATGTGGCAGCTATGACTCCTCAGGACAACCTGTGCCAAGTGCTACACCACCCTCACAGGAAAAAAAAAAAAATCTTAAAATCTAATCTAAATCTCGTCTTTTTCAACTTCAAACCATACCCTCTCTTCCTGTCCGTGTGCTCCCCGATAAGGGACCCCTCCCCATCTTTCCTGTAGGCCCCCTGTAAGTACTGGAAAGGTGCTTTAATGTCCCCTCAGGAACCTTATTTCTTTTAAACTAAGCCTTTTCTAAGTGTAGTGAAAAGCTGCTGTTGAGATCATGTGTTTTTTCTGACACTCTATAGAACAATGTCATCAGTGCTGCTTGTAGATTCAGAATTAGTTGCTCTACGGGGCCATGACAGACTGAGCTCTAAGTCATGAAATCAAAGAATGGTTTAGGTTGGAAGGGACCTTGGAAAATCATCCAGTCTCACCTCCCTGCCATGGACATGGGTGAAAAGAGAAAATTTGTTATGCTTCTTACCAAAAAGATACACTTACAGAGTAAGATAGTACTTCTGATTGAAGGAGTTGTTTAGCAGAACAGTGATGCTCACGGCACTGCTCTGTACTCAGGAACCATAGAAAACAGCCACACACAAATACTCTACTTGATGTCAGTGAAAGCCTCAAAATACTGCATCATGTTTGGCTTGGCAGTGCTGTTCTTGGAGGAAAGGGCCACCAGCAGTGCCTGCAGTGGGAGGTGTGCTACAACGCCATACAGATCAGCTTGTACTGTAGCCTCGATCACAAGGTTTTGTAACGAAATCCATCATGATGACTAATTTTGATTCTGCGCTTAGTCTCGTTTCTCGATGTACTGCTTATTTCTGAGAAGTTAGGGAAGAGAATTAAACATGTTACTTACAGGTGTAAAAATCTGATGTATTCTGCAAGACAGGATGTCTCCAGACTCCTTTCAAGACCTGTTTGTAGGGGAAGGTTAAATAAACTTGGTGTTCATTGGTTCCTGATGAAAGGTACAAGTGCTTCCCTGCATATGCTTCTCAAATGCAAAAGATCTTTTCCTCCAGCAGCACTGGAGGAGGGAGATTTTCATCATTTTCAGTGTAAAACCCCTTTATTGTCAACTAAATGATTAGGCATCATTTGGTTATGGTTAATAAGCAGTTGGTTCCTACTTTAGCCACACATCAAACCTAGTCTGTGTTCAGTGGTTAAATACTGCCAGCCCAGAGAGGAGAATCATAGAATAGTTTGGGTTGGAAGGGACCTGAAAGATCATCTAGTTCCAATCCCCCTGCTATGGGCAGAGACATCCCACTGGATCAGGTTGCACACGACTCATCCAACTTGACCTTAAACACCTCCAGGGATGGAGCATCCACAACTTCCTTGGGCAACTTGTGCCAGTGCCTCACCCCTCTCATGGTGTAGAAATTATTCTGAATGTCTAGTCTAAATCTGCCCTTCTCCAGTTTATATAGGAATGGTTGGACTAGAAGATCCGATGGGTCCCTTCCAACCTGGTTGTTCTGTGATTCTGTGATATCCATTCCCCCTTGTCCTGTCACCACAAACCTCTATGAATAGTCCCTCTCCAACTTTCTTGTAGGCTCCTACAAGAAAGGAGAAGTAATTTGGTGTTCTCTTAGGATGTGGAACATACTGTATTTATCTAATTGTGTATTCAGTTTAGGTTTCATTTCACACTGTAGTGGGTGTTTGTATCATTGCTCTCTGTAGTTTGAACCTATTTGCCAGATTTCAGGAAGTCTTGCATCCAGCTTGAAGGGAATGTATGTAAGCTCTGAATAGAAATGCTACGAATAGGTAGTTCAACCAAATCTTTTCTTGGATAAGCTGCTTTTCACGTAATGTTCCTAAAAAACCTTTACTTCATTCCAGGAGCAAAAAGGCATAATATAATAATGGGGAAGAATCGTCTCAGCTTTCGTTCTCTGGTTTTGTAAACTGAGTTTTTGAAGGCTGTAATGCTTATGCCTTTGTGTTTTGCAGCCTTGGCTTTAATATTACAATTCGCTGTTCTCTCTTCTACAGTATTTGATTCTGAAACTTGAAAGACCTGCCATAGTCCAGAGTATCACTTTTGGCAAATATGAGAAAACGCATGTCTGCAATTTAAAGAAGTTTAAAGTCTTTGGTGGCATGAATGAGGAAAACATGACAGATCTCTTATCCAGGTAAGATGTTTCATCAGCTATGGCAATTATAAAGGTTGGACCAAAATGCTCTTCCCCTTCACTCAGACACGTGGCTGACAGTGTAATAGAACTGTGGTTGTGATCCTGCAATCAGCTGCCCTTGCGTTTATGGTCAGATCAGAGAGCAGCAATCCCAACACTTAATCCTGGAAGCATTCCTTATTCTGCGCTAACCACAGAGGATTTGTGGAGAGTGAACTCTGAGATTTGGAAGAGCTGAGAACAGGGTGCAATGTTCCTGGATTGCGTTTCCTTTTTTCTGTGTGCTTGAGGCACGAGAGAAATCATTCTCCAAGTGTGGGTACCTTAAATTAGCTTTTAAAGGCCCAAATAACCTGCCTATGTCACACTGCAGCTGTAAAAGTCTGAACCAGTCAGCTGCTCTGCCTTTCTTCAAATGGGTAAACAAGTCAAATAACCAAATGGAAAACCTGCATTTTCCTTTGTTTGATTTGATTTGTTTGGTAGTTGTACTGATAAGGACTAAGTAAAAGAGCTTTTGGGCTATTCAGGCTGTCCCAAGCTTCTGAGTATTTACTAATGGAAATTTGCAAGGGCCTTTTAAGGAGTCTTCTGTTTCAGAAAAGGAAATATTTAAATGTCTAGGAATACAAGAGGAATATGTAGCAAGAACTAGTCTATTTTTGGAGACCTGCAGAAGGGAAGTCCACCTCCAGAGAATGTCTGGATGTGGATCATCAGTAGTCAAGCAGAATAGCCGTGGAGAAACATGAGACGTTCTTGTTGCAGGTATCCTTTAGGACCATGTAGAAACTAGGCACAACCCTTCTGCCCTTTTTAGGTAGAGAAGTCTTGCAATTTTGACTTTATTGCTCTAGAATTACTGGAGAAGAGGTATTAATAGCATAGTAATTATTGATATTTAATGTCATTTCAATTTTTCTGAAGTTTAACAAAAATTCCTATTTTGTGACCTGAACTTGCATCTTCAGTAAAAATGGCCTTAAGAGTTTTGATGACTTATACTACATATTCGATATTTTTATAAAGTAGCATTCACAAATGGATCAGAAAGCACTTTGGCAGCGTGGTGTTTCTGAGAGCTGCTCCATCTCCCTCTTGAAAATGGAAAAGCGCAGTCCAGGCAGATCACTTGGTGAAGGCGCAGGGTTGCAGAGACAGAGGAGCAACATTGATCCCATGTCAGTGCTCTCCTGAAACCACTCGCCAGTGCTGCCTTCCAGGGGGATAACATGGTGGATAGCAGTCCAGGCATTGGTCCAGCATGCATACTTATGATTCATAGTAATATAAAACACACTTCGCATTTCAGGCATGACCTAGATTGCATTTATTAGCTAGTCCTAAAATACAAGGTAAGATTTAGTAACCTTATTTATTTTTTCCCACAGTGGCTTAAAGAATGATTATAACAAAGAAACATTCACCTTGAAGCATAAAATTGATGAACAGATGTTCCCCTGTCGATTCATTAAGATAGGTAAATGCATTTTTTCAGCATTCTGAGTAGAAAATAATCTCTTCTTATACTCGTGCCAGTCTTGGCACTTGTGACTTCATTGTACTCAGGCAAAGTATCCACAATAGCTGTTCCATTTCATGATCTTTTAGGGTGGCTAGATTGGAACACAGTGAAGTCCTGTTACTAAGAAATACAAGCCTCATAACTGAAATCCTGGGGAATGAAAGTGAAATACAGTAATTTTTAGAAATACAGTTGTTGATTCAACTAATTACTGGAGAAGCTGCTTACTGTCCTATTATATATTGCTATATAGAGGTCTAAAAAAAATTAAGCTAAATACCAGTAAAAATATAAGCATTGATAACCCTAGAGTTTGAAAAAGGTTCAAATCTTTTGTTCTTAAATGTGCTTGCAACACATAGAGCAACAGCAGAAGCCTTCCTTGTTCTCTTCAAGCTGCTCTGATCATGAAGTCTCATCTCTGACTAAAGGTGACATCCAGGGGCAGAGGAGGTCTGTACCCCATGATTTGTAGCCTTGTTTTTGTGAAGCTTGCTAAAGGGGCTGCTGAGGAAGGCCAGTGGCTGTGACTTCTGATGGGAGCAGGTGAGGATCTGTCTTCCTTGCTTTGTGCAGGCTGGAGAGAACAAGGGTGCTACAGTGGCCGTCAGTGATACTGATTGGATTTAGTCCAAGAATGTAGAGCCATTCAGCTTTTTGCAGCTCAGTAAAGTTATCTTCCCCTTCTACCTACTGAGATAGTAGAAGAATGATGAGTTTTCAACTAGCTGTTTAAGGTTAAAAGTAGGGCAGGGAAGTAGTTGTTGAAAAATGAGATGAGATCCTGCTAACTAATTTAGATGAATTTAGGAACGCTTTGAAGTGCTGGGTAATTCCTTTGCCTAGACTTGGATGATAGTGACTGTGTAGGGGCTCCCCTTGGAGCTCTTTGCTCTACACAGCTTTCTGAATCTACCTTTGTTTGTCTGTGGAATTGGAATCACAGAATCATTAAGGTTGGAAAAGACCTCTAATTGAAGAATTAAAAGCTTCAGGCTGGGAATCCAGTAATCATTTGTGTGCCATAAATGATGGTGTTTCCCGTTCCTGGAGTAGCAGAGAAATTGGTTGTTCATTGCGTTTGGTTTTTGGCTACTGTGTTTGGAAGTGTCTGTAACACTAGACTTTTGGAAACTGCAGGAGGAGTAGAGGAATAGTTAAAGGTTGACTATACAGGGAAAGTGAAATTGAATTTTTTTTTTTTTTTTTAGTGGATTATGAGCCTGCCTGCATTAGGTTTTTGGGAAACATTATTTTTCAGTGGCTCAAAACCAACAGGTAATTACTGGAGGGCCACAGGGAGGTACGGAAAGGTTACTAGCTACTTTGCTGGATGTGCAAATTTATACTAGCAAAAGGGATTCTGATGTTAGGAAGTGTTAGCAGTAAGTTGAAACGTGTTAGGAAACTGAATGGTGGTTGATTTCTAGTATAAGGATTTTTTGTTCTGACATGGCATGAGTCGTATTAATAGTTACATGACTTGTTTTGCTGGGATGGGTTCCTCAAGTACCAATAAGCATTGTATTTACTTCAATACTAGGTTTATATTTAACTGTCACTTGCTCAGTAGTTATGTTTGAGATGAGTTTTCTGAAAACCATCTTCTATGAAGAAATTCCTATGCTAGAGTAGAAAGGAAAATATTCTTTTCACCAAAACCTACTAAAACCTCTAGTTGATGGTGAGCGTCATTTTGTTTATGGAGTTGTGAGTGTTTTTTTGCTGTGAAACAACTGCAAAACGATGTTACGAAATTCTGTTATTTTTCAGATTCACAGCTTGAAGATGTTTTCAGTTTGTTAGAATTTCCAAGCTGCTAGCCAAAGCAACTCAAAATTTGAAATACCGTGCTGTGTTCCTTGTAATGCTGCCAGTAAACATCAGGCCAAAATCTGCCCTTTTGGACTCTTCGAGACTGACACTGCAGAAGTTTCTGTTATCAGTGAGGTTTGCATATTTGGGGAAGGCAGGAGTGAGTTCGACAGGGACTTGCATCAGGCATTTGCTTTATAATTCTGCAGATAAGCCTGAGATTCTATGCTTACCTATACACAATAGTGGCATTTATATGGAAGGACAGGGCAGAGGGAACGTGACATGAACAGATCCATGAAATGGGAAAATACTTCATGCATCTTCCATTGCTCACACATTAGAGGAAGCTTTAGACTCATAGAAAGGAGAAAAAAAATAACTTCAGTCCTCTTGTCAAGAAAAGCCTTGCACTTCTTTTAGTTTTAATTAGTTCAACTTCACTTCCTTAGTGCTGAAATGCCCAGTTGGGCAGGCTTTTGACCTACTTGACAAGTAATTTTTACATTTCATGTAGCACCTCATTAAATAACTTGGGAGGGGGAGAGAATATATTCTGGAGAATATATTGAAAAACAATCTTTTTAATGTCTGTGGGCTTTTGCTTCTGTGCTCCGTTTTTGTGGTTACTCTAAGCAGAGATGTTTTTTTGCACTGTGTCCTTGAAAGCAGAAGGTGTTGTAAAGACTGATTGCTATGAAAGAACCTGAAGAAATGCTGGTGCAGTTCTCATGCCAGTTTGTTACTAGGATGGGAGTTACTAACCTAGGCTTCAAGATTTTTAAGCCTAATGGAAATGAGCAATATGTTTATGGGTATTTCCTGCATTCAGTTTATTGACTACATCTTTATCTGCTATTTTTCAACCATGTGCTCTGTGTGTGTCTGCTGCCTGTCAATGAGGGGCACAGAAATTAGTTTGAGAGAGGTATTTGAAATTATTGCATTGTGTTTAATGCCTCTGCTACTGTCCTCTCTGGAATACAGGGCTGCAGCACTTGCATAGGCATAACTTCCTCCTGTTGAGAAATATTCCCTAAAATCATCCTTGTATGTGTGGGTAAAGAACTTCTTAAGTGGCCTAAATACCTTCTGCTTCTGTTGAAGGGATATTGATATTCTTTATTATTTTCTTCTTCTGCTGGGCACCTCGCCGTGCAGTGGCAGTTCAGCTGGGCTGAACGGTTCTAGGCATTTCAGGGTGGGTTGCTGCAGTACCTGCAGCAAAAACCAGTGCTGAGGCGACTTTAAAAACTGTAGAGATAACTAGCTTTAGGCTTCAGGTTCAACAATTTTAATTGTAGTGTTTTTCTACCTCTAAGGTGTGTGGGTGGGTGTGTGTGTAAAACAGTAATGTAGCAAATGGTGGACAGCTTAAGGCTTGGCTGCTGCAGCTGTATCACGAGGTAGTGTATCCACTGAATTTTTAGAGCAGGATGTTTCTCAGCTGTTGCAGAAGCTGGTAGGTTTACGTAGCTGGGCTGTAGAAGTCTAAAATGGTTTAAGGGGAGAACAAATGGAAACCAGTCACTGGGAGATGTGAGAAAACAGAGTTGAACTCAGGAGGGCTTTTATCCACACCCAGCATCCTAGAGTGCTGGTACCTCTAAGCCTTGTGCAGAAATAAAAATGAGATCAGTGTGTCACACTGACTCATTGCTGTTTGTGTGACTATTGCTGCTTCTGTGCTGCATGTAATGTCTCCTTCTTCTGGGTCTAACTTAAATTGTGGCTGTTCTGAAAGGAGGTTTGTCTGAAGAGCTAAGCACACCTGTGGAGGCTTCAGAAAGGAGAGGGCAGATGGAAGGATGAGAGGTGTCTCCTTAATGTAGACTGAGAACCAGGGAAGAGGCTCAGGAATGGGGAGATGATCCAGCAGAACACTTGCTCTTTGCCAAGGGTGTAGAAATCCTATTGTGTTTCAACTCTTAAGCTTTGTTTCTTTCCCTACTCCTATGGAGTAGTTTAAAGGGGTGAAATTCAGTTTTCTCTGCCTGTTCAGCTATGTGATCCCTATACAGCTTAAGGTGTTTTCCTCCAAGTAGATGATTGCACTATGAGAATCTTGATGTTTAAATCACCACTTCTGGTATTTTGTTTCCTTTTTGTAAACAAGGCTGTTGAAAGCTCGGGGTGAACTGAGGGAGTGAGCAAGTTGATGGCTTTGCAGTGTTTTTGTGGAGATAGCTACCCAGGATTCTTGTAAGCCATCCTGATGTATCTTTTAAGCTGTAGTTGGCTACAAGGTAAAAGTGTGAATAGTTAATTTTTGCTGAGAGAAGTTGGTATAAGTTTGCTGAAAAGAAATAGAGGTGGGCATCTCTGCTTTGCTTCTGGAGTGAGGTGGGAAAGTGGTAATACGTAGCCTTGGTTTTTCACCTAGTAAACTCAGTGTTATGAAATTGGCCTCAGGTTGACCATCAATCAGTTTATGGTCTCACTCCATTATGGTCTGTGGTTTAGTTGAGGGTTTCAGTGCAGGAAGCTGATGGATAGTGTTTGATTCTTTATAGCTGAGCAAATATTGAATTTAGCTTTGGCTTTGTCTTGGTCTGTGTTTGGGTCTGAAGAAAAATCAAAGGTGGTTTGTTATATTTTGTTCGTATATATGGTATTTTGTCAGTCTTCTGCCTTCCTGTGTGGGATATGCAGGGTTAATTTATTTTTCCCATGTACCTGGATTTAAAAAATGTAGTCTTTTATGCTAGCACTCATCTTGTACAGAGGACAAAATTAAACAAGAAAGGAGTTTCTTGGGTGGAGTATGTGTCATGTGGAAGGAAGACAGGTGAATCCTGGTTTTCCTCGTCATTTCACTTCTCTCCTGTCTCTGCAAACATGAATTTACTGGAAGCTGCTCTGAAAATGTCTCATTTTGTAGACTGAATAATCAAGTAGAAAAAAACAGTTTGAACAGGATGACTGGAGAGCTGTATCATATAAAGTGCTTACTTATGGATATTAAAATCAGTTACAAATTGCATATTTGAAGTTTCTTTGCATCTTTAGTTCTAAAGATATCTCCTCCCCATGACTCTGCAGAAGATTTCATAAATATTTACCAACAAGTTCATAGAAACACCCTTTAAAACACAAAAACTTGTGTGTTTGACCATATGCTTTGTACCCAAACACATTGCAGGAAATTATAAATCTAACTTGTTCGAAGGGTAAATACTTAAGAATCTTTTAAGAGCTCAGGAACAGCTTTAAGACAAACTTTGGTTTTGATTTCCTCAAGGAGTAGGTCAGAAAGCCCTTAGTTCAACAAGTTAATCTCAGTGGTATTTTTCTAGTGGTTTGAAAGACACCAAGCGATTTCTCTGTGGCAAAAATAGTTCCCGTGGAAGGGAGGAAGTAGTGGAGCCCATGTTGTTGCCGGTAACTGTTCATTCAACTCTAGTACTCTCTTTTCCTGTTTATCAGTTACGGTCAAATGAAAAGGAAACAAAAGTATTTGAACTGAAACCACTTGATTTCACTGCAGTTTTAAGGAGTCAGAGTTCACATGAGTTTTCTGGGGACTGGAGTTGCTCTGAAAAGCATATTTAAGCCTTAACCTGCAGGTTAATCAATAGATCAGTTCAAGACCATAGATATTAACGCAGAGCGGTGAGGAAAACGTAGCTGAGAGGCTGCGATATATTTCATGGGTCATTTAGTATTTTAAGTGTGGGTGTTCCGGTACGCAGCTAAAACCATATTGGCCAAAAAGCTGCACAGGTTTAACCGTTAAAGAAACAAAACAAAACCCCGGAATTTTTAAATGGGAAGCTGACAATGTTCCCTCCCTTCCACCTCCACAACTTGCAGACATTACTGATTTTGTAGAATTTAAGATACTCAAGCTTCTTGTCTTCACTGTTAGGGAAAATAATTGTTGCTGACAAATGTGGAAGTAAATGTTCCGTGAGGAGAAAATACTGTCACTAGTGTGCTTGTGATTCCCATCCATGTCAAAGCTTTTTGCCTCTTTGAGCTGTTTTAAATGATAGTATTTTAGTTCTTTTGCTTAAAGCAAGCTTCTGCTTTGTAATGATCTGCTGTGCTAATGTTGCTCGGCACAGGTTGCTTTAAATGACAACTTAAAGATGACATATTTGGTGATTTTCCCAAACTTACTTAAATGAGCTAGAGCTTATATCAAACCAGAAATACAGAGTTTTGTTTAACATTGAAAAACATTCTGTTAAATTAAGACAATGTGTAGCCTGATAAGGTTAATGCAGTGATTGTTTGAAATTTATGCATCCTTTTTCTCCTTTTCCTTTCTTCTCCAGTTCCACTCTTATCCTGGGGACCTAGCTTCAATTTTAGTATCTGGTATGTTGAACTTAATGGCATTGATGATCCAGATGTGGTCCAACCATGCCTCAACTGGTACAGCAAGGTAGGCCTGCATTTTAGATGCCTGTTTGTTTGAAGATTTGTCGTCTCGGAATCTTGTCCAACTTCAGTCTGGAATTATGTGACCTTTTCATTCCTCAAATATCGGCTATTAAAACAACAAACATGCGTAGTTAAAACTCAAACTGCATGGCTGACTGATTCCAAGTGAATCTTTTTGAATTGTAGCTGCTTGTTCTCTTTAAAAAAATCTCAAACCACCAAAACACTCCCCCAAACCCCCAAACTATCAGCACCACTGAAAAAACCCTAAGGAGAAAACCTGTGCTAGGTAGACATCACAAGAAAAACATAAAATAAAGGAACACTGAGTCAGAGGGGACAATATTGATAAAATAGGATTTATATTGGAAGGGAAAGCAGTCTTAACAAAACCAGACTCAATGTCTCCCTCTTCTTGCCTTTTGAGTAGTCATTCTCGTAATGTACCAGTCTGTCTGTAGAGCTGTGTATGAGCCTTATGGGTTACACGTGTGGCGTTGTTTTAAAGAGAGTCCACATTGATGTCTTTCCTGTTGCAGCTTCTTGTACTTTTGATGTTTCCTTCTTACTGTCTTTTTGCTGAATACTCTGGAACAGAGGGGAGCTGATGCCACTGGACTGTGAGATGAGATGATTTATATCATTTGTCACTCTTGATAGACAGAAAGTTCAAAGAGTGCTAAACATTATTTGTATAAGTAGGATTTAATTGAGTGCTACAGATTCCTCTCCTGTTGGAAGGGCAGTACACTTTGACAACCAGAATTCATTTTGTTGCTGCTTTTTATGCACAGATCTTCTGGAACAGTTCATGAAATTCATATTTTGTTACAGAGCAGACGTCCTTCCCAGCTGAAGAAGACTGGGTAGCGGAGCAGCATGTCTCTGCTTCTAGAAGGGAAAGCTTCAAAACAGATAAAGATCGTGCTTTGTAGCAATGAGGCTCCCTCACCAGTTTATGGTGCTGCCAGTACTGTAAAGAAACCATGTGGCCGCACTGTGTGGCTCAGGTGTATTTATACCAACATCATAAAATTTTTTGTGGAGCATCTAAAACCAGCACTAACAATCACAGTGGAGATTGGCTGTAGCTGCTTTATGATTTAAGCAGTGTTGTGGTCCTTGGTCTGCTGTTACTGATGTCCTGTTCTGAAAAGTCCGGTTGGCAGAGGCTGTTGCTGCCTGTGCACGTGGTGATGTCTCTGGCATTTGTGACCACTTGCCGCCACGAGGAAGCTCTGATTTTAATTTTTTTTTTGGTTTGGCGTCATCTGATGATGATGATGTTAATGATCTGTTTTATTCCATTTTATCCCATGGAATCAACACTTTTCATGGTTAGCAAGCATGAAGTCACAGCTTCTTCAAGGGATGCCAGCATTGTTCTTCTGAAGCTTAGAGCCCTGAAGTACTAAGGCAGTGACTTAGTCATGATTATTTGGGCTCTGCTAGGATCAATTGCCAAGTTTTTGGTGATGAGTGCATGTGTCACTGTTGTTTTCCTTCTTCTCAGTCCTGGGAGGTCACTGTTGCTGGATCCATGTAGTAGCGTAAATGTGCTGACCCATATAAGGGAGAAAGGCAGAAAGGTTGACCAGTTTGTTCCAGTTCTTTGAGATGGCGTGAATATTTTCATGCATGTTCTTAGAAGGCTCAAAGGCTTTGAAGTCTGATAATTCCTTACTGCCTGAGACATCAGATAAGAAGGTTCTGCGTGAAGTCACCTATCCTTTCAGTTGTGTGAGCTTCAACCAACAAAAACTCTCTCTGGTAACAAATAAGGACTCAAAGGAATGGGCATGCTCTGCAGTTCCCACTCTGCTGCTTTCTCCTTGCTGTCTGGCTCAACCTGCCTCTGGAAACCTTTGCTTATACTGAAGACTGGGCTTGCTGCAGCAGCTGGGAAGTGGTGGTTTATCGATAGCTGTCACTTTTCGTTTTGATAGTGAACACACAGATATGTTTAATTCTGCTGTGGATTTGACAGTGTTAAATGTCTTAGTCTCACGCTCTTGCTATGTTTTTAACCACAGGAATTATTTACAGCTTCAGATCAAAGCTATTATTTGGGTTGTCATCTCTTTAAACCTGCATGACAGCATTTAAAATGGAACATTTTATGTGCTTTTTATACAACTTTTTGCACTCACTAGTCTTTACATTTGACTTCTGAAGTCCTACTACTGTGTCACCTACCTACGAATTTATATCATGTAGTGTAGCCAGCCTGCATCAGAATCGCTTCTTATTTGTAACCCAAGCTGGTCAGTCATGAGAGGCTCAATGGAATTATGCCAAGTCAGGATTTGATCTCATATCTGAATGTGCAGGAGCTGGTTCTTACTGGTATGCCACCATCCTTTTGCTCCTTTGAGCAACAAACTGTCATGTGGTTTTGGCCTTGACTGATGTAAGTGAACGTTTGCTTAAAGACAGTGTTTTAGGTATCTCTTAGGAGCAACAGGAAAAAAAAAAAGAATGTTTTTTTTCCAGCTGTGTTGTAAAACTCTGCTTTATTACTCTGTCAGTCTTGCATTTTGATGGGTGCATGTCATTGGACTTTTCCATGGGGTCTGGGAACTGATTTTTTAAAAATGTGTAGTTCTGGCTATTTGCAGCTGTGAAATACTTATGGATTAAGAACTAAAAATATAGCACATGGCCATGTTTCTTTTTAGTGGCTTCAGTTTATGAGTTTCTTGTTATAGAGCTATTATTTTGAGAGCACTAATTTTTTGGAATGTTAGTGTTCATTCTAGGTTTTTAGAAAGATTCTAATCATTTAAATACCATCAACTTCAGCTTTAACAGTCTTTTCCATTTAGGAGTAAAATATTTTTTCTCTAATTTGATCAGTCTTGCACATGTTTAAATTACATTTGCTATTTGTGTGTTAAGGATGGAAATTGAGGTTTGTTTTTTTCTTTAATGCCTTAGAATATAGATGTGAAGAGTCTATTTAAAATCAGTGGTTCTGCTACTTATCAACCTAAAAATCTCTGTTACTTATGCATATTGTTAGCAGCTTTGAAAATGCAGTGGGTTATTTGGTAGGTTAACAGCACAAGCTGTAGCTCTTACTCAGAATTTACTATTTCCTCACTGTTCCTGTGCTGGAACGTTTGCCCCAGCCTGAGTTTCTCTAAGCCTTTCCTTACCCCATCCCACAGCTGAGTGGGAACTGAGCAGCTTTGGCTCATCTGTGATATGAAAGCAGGGGTTCTGTTTCAAGATGCGTAGGAATAGTTTGAAGGTAAATCTTTCGCGTGTATGTAAATCCTTGCTGCCTTTGATCCAACACCCTCATCAACCCACAGGATTCTGGGGTCAGCCCTACCTACTGCCTTTCGTTTGTAGAAGGAGTGGTCACTGCAAGTATTCCTTTTCTCATCGCTCTTTTTTTTTTCCCCTCTTTCAGAGAAGCCGTGCCCTACTTACTCTTCTAAATTATTTTGTTACGTAATGAGTTGTACAATCAAAATTACGTAACGCTGATCACCAAGGCTTTTTCCTGCCCTGTGCTTCACGTAGGCCTTGGAACAGCAGGACCAGGCACATGGTGGGGAAATTATGGTCACTCTGGAGATCTGGGACACTGTGCACACTCTTTTTGTACACTTAGATGAAGCCAAACTGTACGATTTCTATAATGTTAGAAAGTGGATGCCCACACAGCTTGTAGTATCTTACATATAGTGTTTGTCTGTAAACTTGTGAGCAATTTGTGTGCAGCATGTGCCAGAGGTCCTGCTCCTGTCTCCAGGCTGGTTCACAGGTAGTTTCCAGCGGTGCTACTATGAGAAAAATCTACACGTCTCATAGGTTTTCTTGTGTTCCAGTAGTACCGTGAACAGGAAGCCATTCGCCTTTGCCTAAAGCATTTTCGGCAGCACAACTACACTGAAGCTTTTGAGTCGCTGCAGAAGAAAACCAAGATTGCTCTGGAGCACCCGATGTTGACAGACCTACACGACAAGCTGGTGTTGAAGGGAGACTTTGATGCTTGTGAAGAACTGATAGAAAAAGCTGTAAACGGTAAGAAAATTGGAGGGATCTTGTATATTTTACAAAAAGAAGCATGGAAATGTTACTACTTTGAATATTAATGCACTCAGTAGTAGGACTGGTTGGTCCATATGCTGTTTCATATCTAAATTGGTGTACTTTCTGCTTTTGGACTTGTGTGTATGTGTAAAATGAAGGCTAAATGTTCAACCATGAGATATCTTATCACTGCTACTTCTGGAATCTCATTCTCCCAGAGATGAGAACATGGTGCACTTGAAGTTGTAAAGTTCTTCAGGTCCATGGCTCGCAAGTTGAAAGTGAACTTAGCTATCACAAAAGTCTCTGGAGTGATGAGCAGGGAAGCATAAAACTTGAGTTTTCTGTAGTGATCTGTATCATGGTTTCTGGTTAGCGCTTACCACCAAGCTGATGTTTCAGCGGAAGTTTTTGGCTATGTTTGAATGAGAGCTGTCTTTACTTATGGGGAAAACAGTCTTTGGAGAATGGTGTAGAAGTTGTGATGAGGAGTCTTTTTTCCCTTGAAGAACAGGACATTGGCAACTGGTATCATTGTAACTACTACTAGTTTTTTACTTGGAAACTTTCAACTGGAAAGCTGTTCAAACCGTGCTTCTCACTCCTAAAATGGGAGAGATGTACTTTGTGTTGATAGAATGGGACACAGAAATAGTTGATTATTGCACTGTAGTGTCTACCAAGACCTGTGCGATGGTTTTGGATCACAGTCTGATGAAACAAGTGCTCTTGGCTGTGGGTGTGTAGTGCTTTTTGACTAAGTGCTGTCGCTCTTCATGGGAAATTTGTACTGGCATAGGAAGAGAGCCTTGTGTCTGATGCCAGTGGAGTTAGGGGCTTAGTGGACCGATTCCATGGCTGTCTGGCACTAGGGGTGTTTGCTAAATCTAGACTAATCTGTCATTTGTAATACCTTTTAGATAGATGCCAGCATACCTGCTTGACTCCATCAGTGTGATGCTATGGTAGCAATGATAGCTTTAGAATCTAAGTGTGTCTTCCGTGAAAATCCACTATGTTTTTGTGAATAAATAAGCTGTTCTACTGAGCGTGGTGTTCGGGAGCTTACTGCAACAGGTTGTTGGAAACTGCAGTAAATGGCTTTCTACAGGTTTTGGCTCAAGTTTTCTCGACTAAATGAGTAGAACATCTGGGCTCTGCCCTGCTCTGAGCTCCCTGAGCAGCTACAAGTGTTGAGACCGAGACTTGCTGGTGTTCATCCTCACCTGCCTGAGTGCTGCCTGCCCTCTGGAGACAGTGAAGTGTTGTTGGCTGGGATGGGAGTGTGAACAGCTTCCTGCAATGCAGGGGCATTTTGCAACTGGCAGCTTCTTCCTGAATCTTTAAGAGAAGTGAGGGATGCAGGATCAGAACGCAGCAGGGAGCTGTGACTGGCTGTTACTGTCTTTTACAGGGTTTCTTGAGTGCCTGGGGAGAGCTGATGAGCCCACCGATATCAGGCAGGATCTGCTGACAGCCAGAGGGGTGCTGCTGTGTGCTGATGGTGATGATTTTATCAGTGCATTGGTCTGCTGCCTTGGCTGTGGCTTAATCTTGTCAGTGCCTAGAGACCGTCCTCTCTCCACTTCATTGCAGGATGTAGTAGAAACTATTTCTTGAATGGAATTTCACAAGAAGTCTAGAATGTGCTGAAAGTGTTCCCTCAAGAATGGACTTTTTTTCCCTGGGCATTAACGTAATGAAAACTTGTGGCCTCGTTTTTTGACCTGTTACATGTTGATTTCTTTTACTATTTAATATTAACACACTATATTTATCCTGTCTAGCAGTTTTCCAGTAGCACTTGAGCTGTGATAATACTTCTGTTTCCCCTTGTACGTTGAGGGTGGGATTGTTGCTTCCAGTGCTCACCTTCTCCAGGTGTGGAGGCACTGGCAAAGGACTCATCTGGTAGAAAATGGTAGGTCTTGTGTTGTACTGCTTAACAAGTGAACACTTTCTTTTTGTCAGATGTGGTGTGAATAATCCTGGTTCCCTTACTGGGGGTTGGGGAACTTGGCATCACTTAAGCATGCTGGAGAAATGCTGTAATTTGTTTTATAAGTCCTTTTTTTTCTTAAGCAAGTACAGAAGAAAGTATTTCTAGTAACAGACTATGGTAAACTTAGCAGGAGAGTCTTCAAGTTGCATCGTTAAGTTTTGTCAGTGCTTCTGAGGGACAGAATAATATGCATGAGAATGTTGATATTGCTTCCCTTTAATCCAACACCTAGCTTGCTGTAGTTAAATGTCAGTGTACACATCTCCCATCGCTCTGTTGCTCATCCTTAATGATGTTGCCTGTCTTTGAATACATTAACCTTCCTTCCCCCATCCTTCTGCAATTCTTTATGCTGTCTTCAGCTTTTGTACCCATGTGAAGCTCTGTCGCCTCCCAGCAGCCTTTGGAGAGAAGTGCTCTCTCTCCCAAGACACCGAGGCTGCATCCTTTAACCTGACACAACCACTGGTTTATAGTAACTGGGTCAATCCTACCCTTGCTCTGACATTGTGTCTCCTGACCCCTCACTTCTGGCACTGATCCTTGTGCTGCCGTGTTGCAAACCAGTTCAAAGAGCTGATCTGGCTCTGATGAGGAAGAAGATAGGACAAACCTTTTCTGATAGCCACAAAAAAAACCCCCAAAACTGTAGCTGGAATAGTTTGTCTGGAGTTGTACAAGGTGATAGTCAAGCCAAGATGTTGAGTATTGCTGATATTTGATAGCTGGATCATTCTAGGTAGGATGGGAATAGGTGTTTTCAGCCTTCAACACGTTCTTCTATGTTATTGCTACCTTCTGCTATCTGTGGTCTGCCACAGTTACCTGTTCTTGCTCAGTTCCGCATCTGTTAAGCTCCTCTCCTTGAAAGAGGCTCGTCAGCACCCTATGTTTTACCATTTTAATTTCTTGGCAGCTTTGCTGTGAAGTCTCCATTGCCTGCTGCTTAGTTTCCAAGGTGTGGGTGTTCTTACGACTGAACTCCTCTCTGATGTGATGTTTTTCCAAATACAAGTGGGTTAACTTCTGGCCTGTATATGGTCTGTGTGGTGTAAAGTTAATTGAGATATACATATCCTTAAATTATCCTTGAAATCATTCAAAGAGCAAACTGTTATGTAATACACCGGACATGACTATATGAGCTTCTGGTCTCTTGCTGGTCTGAGAGCTCGTAGCCTTAGAGTAACAAACAGAAGTACAGGGAGGTTAACAGAGATACTGAACACTCAGTTCAGTCGAGATGTCTCCTATAGAGGCCAGTATTCACAGTGGTAGGCATTTAAAGAGTGAAATGCGATGCATCTCTTGCAGGCTATTTCTATAGTCTTAGTCATGTAGAAAAAGTGTAGGTGGTCAAGAATTAGTGCTAGCAGAGCTCAACTCTTGTTCTTTTGCATTGCTAATGATGAACGCCGTCTTCCACCTCACATCACCAGATGATTTCTTTTGAGAGCTCAGTGGCAGGCAGCCACGCTTTTCCCGCAGATTCTTTTGACTTGTGCATTACACTTTGAAAATGGGCAAATGGAAACTCTGGCAGCTGCCTGACTTCCTCTCAAAAATAAAAGGTTCCCTAAATCTCAGCTGGTTCACAGACTTGGTTCAAATGCTTCACATTTGGATTCATTCCTATAGCTATCAGGTGGCCTATATTATTGAAGGAAAAAAAAATCTGCTTAATATTCCTACAGAGAGTGCAAATTACTTAGTTGAACTCTTTACAGCTACTGTAGACTTAGAAAGCTGCTTGAAATGGATTGAAGATCTGCTGGTTTCCTATTAGTATTCTGGGGATGTTCGTTCTGGCAGTTCTCGTGTATGTGATATGTGTTTATCTGTTGACAAGTCAGCCTCATATGCCAAACAAGATGCACAGTCTGCGGGCTTGAATGTCTCCTGAAACTTGGGATGCACAGGAACGCTTGTATTTTCTGGGAAGTTCTAGACAGACACGTATACCTTAATTTTACTGTCAAATGTGTTTGGATTCAGTTCAGAGAAAGCCAGGGAGGGGTTCTTTATAAGGTGTGCAGATACAGGACAAGAGAGAATGGTTTTAAGGTGAAAGAGGGGAGATTTAGATTAAATATTAGGAAGAGATTCTTTACTTTGAGGGTGGTGAGACACTGGCATAGGTTGGCCAGAGAAGTCACTGATGTCCCATTCCTGGAGGTGTTCGGGGCCAGGTTGGATGGGGCTTTAAGCAACCACTGGGAGGTGTAGCTGCCCATGGCAGGGAGATTAGAAGTTAAATATTCTTGGCCATAATGTTTGTCCTAATCCTTTGTATGTAACCTGCAATCAGCTGACAAAATAAAGGCTTTGGGTTTTGGGCAGCTAGAATTTACTAAGCTTTAACCACTGCAAAATTCATGTTGTTACATGCAAAACACACCACAACTTGCTGTGAAGGGCTCGAAAATAGTACAAAATACAAGTACCAGGTTTGGCCGTAAGTTTAGAGAGCAAACCTAGACATTGAAATGAGAGGCCTCTGGGGCGAAGGAAAAGACTTCCTTTAAAACCTTACCCTTAAGGTACTTTTTTTTCCTACAGGGTTCTTTAATTTTAAACTACTGATTCATTGGAAACAGCTGACAAACCTGAGCATGCCTAGATGTAATCTTCAATGCCTTGTGGAAGCTTTGGAGACTTTTTGGTCGTCACTACTATCCTGACAAGAAACAGGAGTGTGCCAGAATAAATCTGGCATCAGATACAGAATCCACCTCAAAATCCTCCATTTTTCCCCTGGTGGTGTCAGGCAGGTGGTGATTCAGCTTCCAAAACAAGCTGCTGCTGGTTGGCAGTGCAAGTAGAATGAATGTAGAACTCCTCCCAGCAGAAGGAAACATTTCTGGGAAGCAAGTTGGAATATTTCCAAACCAATGTCCCATGGAAGACAACAAGCATTATTAAAAGAGGCTGAGGGCGCAGTAGGGGAGAAGAGTCATATCTTGACAAGTGCAGCCTGTGGGTGTTGAGCATGGGAGAGAGGTTAAATCACCCTTTCAGATCAGATGTGGTGTAGCTATTTATGTCCAATTATCTATTGGCTGCCATAGGGATAGATATGCTTTTGCCTTCTGTCTTGAAGACCAGACACTCTAATGGTAACCAAAAGACTGCGTTTCTTTCTAGGCTTGTGGCTAGAAAAATCTGCCTGAGTCAGTGTGGGATTCCTCACAGCACATGCATTTGTTCTATTGGAAGCTGGCTTTTCTGAATCAGAATTCATTAAAATTAAACCTTAAAGCCTTTCACATCTCGTCCCAACTTCGTAAGTGCTGAAGAAGTGGGAGTTAGGAACCCGACTCTTGAAACCCAAATAAATTAATTTTCTACATAGCTTGAACAAACTTTTGGCTTTCCTCAATTGCTTAATGCTAGGAGAGAGCTGATGTCTTTGGCTCCAAGACAGGGAGTAAAGTCTGCCCTGCTTTCACAGATTATTTAATTTGAAAAACTTGCAGAACTGAGTTTATGGAAGTTGAAAGCAATTTTGTGTAATAAGACCAAATTTAGCACCTTTTGGAGCTCTTGAGTGCTCTTATTTTCCAATTAGGTGGTCTCTAAACAGAGAATTAATCTCCCAGGAAGTACTTGCTGGCTTAGGTTTTAATCAAAACCTGGACTTCAGTCATGAGAAACTACTGGATGCCAGGAGACACCTTAAAATAGTCTGAACATTGTGTCATGCTTAACAAAGATCTTTACCTTTTTGTAAATAGATAATGTTATGTATGGTAAGGATTATTCTTGTTTTGTCTGTGTGCCTACCAAGGGATTTTCTATAAATAGACACATTCATAATCTCTTAAATTTTTACCTCAAAGGCACAATTAAAGGATTCAGAAGAACTATGAAGCATTTGATGCAACTTAGTAATTTCATTTTTCCTTTCTGTACTGGGAAATATAAAACTGATTCCAGAGTATGTTTTCTGGGTAATGTTCTACTGAAGAGTGTGGCTGTTGGATATGACATGATTAAGGACCTCTGAATGTGTCCTATGTGCAAGTGATGTATGTGGAGTGCACTGGTTCAATGAAACAGCCTATCAATCTGTCATTCAGCCTACCTGTGGTAGTCACCACTGTGCTAGTGTAGGGTAAACTGGGTGCCTGAGCTCCCATTTATTCTCGGTAATGCATAAATGTGGAACAGATGCTTGTCATGATGAAGAATTAGTTTCCTGAGATGGTGGCATGATGGGTAGGCTGTAACCAGGTGAGTGGTGTTCAAGAAGCTAGCCAGTAGTTGTCAAATAATTTGTGCATGTAGAAGGTAAGGTAGATTTTTCAGAGGAGACACTTGAAGAATAACATCAACAAGCTCTCTGAACGTTTGCTAAGCCCTTCCCAACCTGAGGACCAGTCTAGGAGAGCGTGGGTGTTATGAATCTCCTTTTCAAAAACATTAGCGTGTGTGATAGACTGATAACACACTTGGAATTAAGAACTGGCCCCTTGATGCTGAAGAGATGAAGTGTGGTAGGTGTACAGAGCAAGAGCGGGAGGCATGCGGGGGAACTTAGAGTGCTGGAGTTAATGCTTCTTAGAGAAATGCCAGTGACCTAATATGTCTTCTGTTTCTCTTGTTGCTTAACTCTCTAAAGAGAATGTAAACTGTTATTTTGTTTTTCATCCAGTACTTGGTTGTCCTATATCGTAGCATTTAAACTATCTGCTTTTCGTCCTTTTTTCTTTTAAGATGAAGCTCCGGAGATGCTGCCTGACCTAGTTCTAGCTTAACATCTACTAAAATGGTTGAAGTTCACATGCACTGGAAACTTTCCTTTTGCTTAAATAAGGAGGAGGGATTCTGTTCTTAATTAAATACACCACACTGGAGATTTGTAGGTGATTGGCATGACCTGGGAGGCAAACAGGGTAATTCTTGACTGATCTAGTAAATAGTATTTTTTTTATTTTAGTGCTTACACATTAAGTTCATTAACAAGTCTAACAAACTGACTGAAATATATAAGAATATGTTTCAAATGGAAGCTTTGGAGGAGCGTACTGGATTGAACTAGGCTGAAGTTACTTGCATTAAACGTGATTTTGCTTTAATGGAAATTTAAGTGTTTTACACAGCAAAATGTTTGTTTTGCAGATGGCTTATTCAACCAGTATATCAGTCAGCAAGAATACAAACCTCGTTGGGGACAGATCATTCCCAAAAGCACCAAAGGTAAGGACATTTCTTAAGATACAACCTGTATATTGCCATTCTCTCTTGTTCCTTTGAGCATATTGATCAGGAAACTGATGCAAGAAAACGTCCTCTTAGAGCAGTTGTTCTAGGGAAGGGTTTTGTCTATAAAAGTTCTGCGTTTTTCTGCAGTGGCAGTGAAATGCAACCTGCTTTCTGGCTGAGTGAGGAACGGTAGCTGTAACTTCAAGGATAGCTAATCAGTTCGGAAACAAATCACAGAATGTAGATTAAGCATGAGAACAGTTTGCTGTATGACAGGATTTAATGCATGGAGTCAGATGTGCAGAAAAGTGCTGCAAATAAATACATTTGTCTTAACAGGGAGTGGTTTAAATTTGAGATGCACTTTTTTAGTATTGTTCTGTTATTCAGTACTTTACTGCAGAGTACAACAATCACTGTCCTACAGCAACGGTAGGATTCAAGGTGACAGTTGCCAAACGTGTAGCACTGTACCTAAACCTCTTGGGAAGGGTTACCTATGAATACAATCAGCTTTCTCTTCCAGCAGAATGCAACTTGTCTTTCTAATATTGCTTCCTATAGATGACACCTGCCCTGGATGCTTTAGAAAATCTGAAGTGGTTGAAAAGCTTCTTTAATTGGACGGTTGTCTTTGGTTTAAAAATCTAACAGAAAACTCTGCTCTCTCCCTTTTTTAAAGGTGATGGGGAGGACAGCCGACCAGGGATGAGAGGTGGCCATCAGATGGTTATAGATGTTCAGACAGGTGAGTAGTTGCTAAATTTCTTAACTAAATGGCTTAGATGTTTTTCAGATAAAAATGCAGATGTCTTTTTTTTTTAGAGACAGCCTGAACTTCAGGTTTTGAGCAAAAATGCCTCTTTCTAGTAGCTGGATTAAATACTCTGCCTTCTCTCTGGAACTATACTCCAACTGCCCTACCCACCCCCTTTTTCCCTTTTAGTTCTCTGTTAGGCCTTAATTGTTGTTTTGTCTTAACTAAGAAACAAAGAGAGGTAATTTTAGGGGTTTTTTTGTCCATCTGCTGTCTTAGAGCAGAAGCTTAAATGAGAAAAAATAGGGATGATGATTTCCCTTATCTGCTACATACTGTGTTCTCTGGCTTAGTGCTCAAGCAATGGATCTGATGTGTTGAAACATTCCTTGTCTTTTGGTTGGAATGGCTTCTGATTTCCACAGTGTGCAAAAAGCTCCTGTTAAATATAATATATTAGGGATTTTTTACATGAACATTTCCATTAGCAGTTTACAGAATGGTTCGACCTCTTTTTGAAAGAGCCCACAGAGAAAAGAAAGGGGAGGGTTATAAGTTCCAGTTCTGGCGATTGTTGTTCTCTATAAATCTCTGTATCTCTATCTTGCTTTTATTGAATCACGTTTCTTTTGTATGTCATTCCTTGCTGAAATACAGAACGTATCTACCTGCCTCTTCGCTAAATAAATGATTTGCATGAGTGAAAAAGGAAAGGAGAAACAAGGTCAGGGCATGAGTAGCAGCAAGGAATATAGGTCGGCGTTGAGGGAGTTGGCAAAAAGTTACCATGGCCATATCTGTTGTGGTCATACGGACAGGGATGGGAGCATGTGACAGGACACCACCTTCAAGAGTAATTTGCTAAGTCATAGTGAACAAGCAAAAACGCAGCAGTAGCTGCAGTGATTGGCTTTTACTTGCTGTAGTTACTGCTTTAGAGAAAGCTCTCGACTTATTTTGTATGTGAAAACAAACTTTTTTTTTTAATTGCTCGAAGAGGTTTGAAATGGATTTGAATAAAATGCTGCTGGAGGATTGCTGGTGTTAAAAGGAGCCGTGAACGCTCCCTAGTGGCCTTGCTGAATAAATAGACAGTTGCTGTTTCAGAAGCATGCCAAAGAAACCTGAGTCTTGTTAGCTTAGAAAGGATAGTCCTTTAGACCTTGTGAAAATAACGTGTTCAGGGTAGTGTGAGACTTTGTCTCCATTCCTGTTGATTTCTTAAGTCCTAGTAAACTCTGTGTTTGGCTTGAGTTTTCATTCTGCTTTAACAAATCAAGCAAAAGCATCAATGTCTTTTTTTCACTTGCACAGAATGGACTGGGGAGCACCTGTAGAGGCAGAGTCCCTGTGTGGGAGAACTGGATCTCTCTCTGTTGTGCCAGTCCTTTATTGCTACAGCTCTACCCGGTGATGGCGGGATGCCTCTGGGAAGTTTTTTTCTGGAATATTTGGAAAATTACCCTTAGTTTTACTTATGGGCCCACTGGGGCTTGTAAAAGGCTAAAGATCTTGGAGATTATTAGTTTTGCCATTTGATTTGGCTCATGAACAGGCCTGGGGGAAGGTCTTGGTGCTGTTATGCGTAAAACCAACTGTTGCTGATTGCTTGAGTTTTCCTTTTGAGTATAGGTAGTGTTTAATGAGCCTGCAGGAATTCAGCCAGTTATGTTGGGATGCTGTTTATGGACCAGAGCTGTGAAGATCCCTGGCTAACCTTGAGCAAATCTGGTGTTAATGGAGAAGGAGCAGCGTCATATTCTTTCCTTCAAAGACATCCTCCTTTCCTTACCCACACACTTATTTAGTTGTCTATTGAGACTATTTCAGAATTTTTGAACAAAAATAAGCTTACTTTGCACTCTTTGTTAGAGGGGTGAGGTCCTTTTCAAAAATGAATATTTTCTTCGACTTCAGTCTTTCAGAAATGCCGTGAAACATCAAAATCATGCATATAGGGAGGTTCTGAATTTTCATATCATATAGAATAGGCTTTGGAAGCAAATTTTCAGATCTGCTGTTGCTATGACTGAACTACAAATGGTTCTGCTTTTTGGTTAACCTCAAGGAAATATCATAGAATGGTTTGGGTTGGAAGGGACCTTAAAGGTCATCTGATTACAACTCCCCTGCCATGGTCAGGGACACCTCCCACTGGATCAGGCTGCTCAAGGCCCCATCCAGCCTGGCCTTAAACACATCCAGAGTGCCTGAGACTGTTTATGCTCTAAGTTTCAGCCAGAATATAGTTTAGCTTGCTCTAAACTGCCTTTTAGCATGTTTTATCTTCTGCTTAGGGTAGACTGAAAGTAACTGAAAGAGCAGTTCTGGGATCTCTGCTGGCAACCAGTGACTTTTGCTGTAGCTCATTTCCATCAGATGTTCATGCTTTGAATACCTGCTGTCTTTAAGTGTAGCTTACTTGTGCTTTGAAAAATTCTTAAAGCGGTTTTAAATCAAAGTGTAGGTATTCTGGGACACAGAACTAAGAATGCCGCCTGGTATCTTCCTACATTTTTATATTCGGGAGTTATGTATTCTCACAATGTCTGCCATGCTTTTAATCATATTAACATGCGGACTGGGATGGCTGGATGGCAGAATTAGGAAGTTGGGTTTAGTATGCAAATGTGGAGACATTTACTAAGATGCATTCCCAGTTATCGTTGGAAACCACTGTTATGTGCTTTATAGCTTTAGGCTGTAAATGAAAAGAGAGGGCTTTTCTGCTCTTTTCCTGCAAGGTGTCTTGTAGTTCTGGAGAGTTTTCTGCACTTTTCTACTAGGAGGGGGAAGGGTTAGGGTAGTCAAAACCCAGGTGCATATATTAAAAAAAAAAAAAGTATTCCCAAAACATAGAGTGAAAATGACCCTAAAAGTGCACAAGAACTGTAAGCGTGCTGAATGTCAGTCATGTAAAGTTGCGCTGCTGTTTATGTAGGCCTCGGTGAAGTACTTGAGCAGTAACATGCAGGTTTGTATACGAGTGCTCTCTCTGTACTGCTGTGTTCCCAGATGTGTTAAGCCCTAATGCAGTTTAGGAAGAGGATGTAGGCATCTGGCACTTGTACCTTGATTAACGTAACCTTGATTGTGCCCTCTGAAACATTTTACAATTCAGCTATGGCATGCATTTTGAAATACCAGTGGGGTTTTTATGGGAAGAAGTGGGAATGGGTGCAAAGTCCAACACAAGAAATCCCAAACTAACCCTATAGCTCAGGAAGCAAGAGTGGGAGGGGAAGAGACATAGAGGTGGTTACAGGATGTGTTCTAACCTGTTACAGAGAGAAAAGGTTCAGCTTATTTGCTTCACCGTGGAAGTACAAGTGGACACATGTTCAGTTAGAGATGTTTTCTTACCTTCGGTTGGAAAATGTTGGTGTGCAAGAGTGAACAGAGAGTTATAGAGTTATAGAATCATTTGTGTTGGAGGGAACCTCAGAGCCCATGCAGTTCCAATCCTGCTGTCATGAGCAGGGGCACCTCCCATTGGATCAGGTTGCTCAAAGCCTCATCCAACCTGGCCTTGAACAATTCCAGGAAAGGAGCATCCACCACTTCTCTGGGCATCCTGTGGCAGTGCCTAACAGCCCTCACAGGAAAACTTTTCTTCTCATCTAAATTCCCCCTCTTTCAGCTTAAAATCATTCTCCCTTGTCTTATACCTGCCCTCCCTGATAGGAACCCCTCCCCAACTTTCCTGTAGTCCTTTTCAGTACAGGAAATCTGCTGTAAGGTTTCCCCAGAACCTTCTCTTCTCCAGGCTGAACAATCCCAACTCTCTCAGCCTGTCCTTGTATGCAAGGTGCTCCAACCCTCAGATTATCTTCGTGGCCTCCTCTGGACTCACTCTAACAGATCTAAATCTTCCCTGAACTAAGGACTCCAAAATCAAACACAGGACTCCAGGTGAGAACTCAGAAGAGCAAAGAATTACCTCTGTCGACCTGCTAGTTACACTTCTGATGCAGCCCAGGATGTGGTTGGCTTTCTGGGCTGCACGTGCACATGGTTCACATCAAGTTTCTTGTGAAACTGAAGAAATTCGAGGTGGAAACTTTTCTGTTGTTGACTGAGGCTTAAGGTCAAGAGATCCCAAAGGTCCAGTTGGTGCTGAAAGGAACCCAGTGTTTGCTGGTAGAAGATGTGAAATCAGAAATGTCGGAGATCCTCAACAGCCTTTCATAAAATGATCTGTGGAATGGGCTTGAACGTTGGCAGCATCATATGCAGCTGTGTGTAACTCAGAAGGGAACTGTTTTGAAGGCAATCATAGCCGACTTTCTTAGTTTGTTAAATAATAAGTGTTACAGGCATAGTCTTGGGGTTCTTTCCGTGTTGTGGGTTGCTAAATCCAAGTCTTAGGGAATAATGTTGATACTTTAGAGGAATGCATACCATATTTTTGGAGACTTGGATTATAAATCCATAGTCAAGGGGGAATTGATCTTCCCTACTCTTGTAAGGCAGACCCAGTTTTATGTGAACCACAATGTAGCCCACAAAGCTATGTAATTTATTTTTGTAACATAATTATAGACTTTATAAAGATAATTCTATTAAAACGGGAAGTCTTTTGTGATATTTCTGATTTTCTTTCTTTTTTTTTAAATGTTCATCTTCTATTTCATTTAGTTAAAACCTTGTGAAGTTTTCGGATGAGGTAGTTAAGAAATAATAAGGCAAACAACCAGAATGATTTTTTTTTTTAAATCTGCGTTTCTCTTCTCTTTGGCAAGTGAATTTATTTTTAAGCAAATTATTAGTGAAATGGTCTTTATCAATGTGTTATCTGTGTTCACTCCCTGAAGTGAAACTACTTTGTGACTTTGGTTGTATATTATTTTACTTTTACTTTCATAGGAAGGAATTCTGCTTACTTTTCTTTCTATTAGGTTAGGCGAGAAGAAATCTGTAGGTTGGGAAGAGTGGGAGATGTGGAGCGGTGGGATCAGTGTGCCCATAGTAGATGTGGGCAACACACTGGAAATGATGAGGCTGTTCAAAAGCAGCATGGAAAGATGAAAATGATGAAGTGAGAGCAGCAGACATGAAGGATGCTGTTTTGCCTGAGGAAAACAGTGCTATCCATGAGATATTTAAAGACAGGGCTTATGTACAAGATGAAGAGATCTCTGAAACAAAACACAGATGGCTTCTAAACTCTGAAATACAAACAGCTGCTGAATCTTGAGTACTCAACTTTGTGGTGCTTTCACATTTGAGAGGAAGACTGTGCCTACCCAGACCAGTCTTGTCTTGAAAAAACTGACATCCAGCCACCATCTACACTGAACTGTGATTCAGAAACTGCATGTTGTGGTAGTTCAAGAGAAAGTCTGGCTTTGTAGTTGTGCTCTAAGTACTCCTTACAAAGTGGACAATGCTGCTTACAGATAAGCAATGGTTACTACATAGGAAAGTGATGTCCTTTTGTAGAAGGCTTTAGAGAGGACACCTTAAACCTAGATATTTTGACTTCTGAGGTGAGTCCTTCTTAGTTCTAGGGATGCTGCTTCTCAGATACACCCTGAGCAAGTTACGATTGGTAGCAATTTGGGAGGGAAGTGGATGATAAATTAGAGAATAAGGCTGTGAGTCAAAGGGGCTCTGGCAGGCTGCAGGGAGAGCCTTGTGAGGTTGAACTGTGACAAATGCAGAATTTTGAACCTGGCATGTAAGAGCTGTGTGTGATAATATAGGCTGGGGACTGACTGTGTGGAAAGAAGGCTTGCAAGGTGGTAGACAGCTGAATGTGCATCAGGGAATGAAGGCAAACCTCCTGCTAGAATGTATTAGCAGGAGTGTGACCAGCAGGTTGTGGGGAGCAAAGAATTCCTTCTCTTGGGTAGTTGGGGCCACACTAGGAGTGCTGTACCCAGTTTGGGCTCTTGGGTGCAATAAGGATGGTGACAATCTGAGAGTGAGCCCAGTGAAGGGCCACCAGGATGGTTACAGGGCTGGAGCACATGACATATGTGGAGATGCTTAGGGAGCATCTTCAGGAGGGAGCATCCTTTCAGGGAACCTGAAAGGAGGTTGTGGAGAGGAGGGAGCTGGCCTCTTCTCCCAAGTGACATGGGACAGGACAAGAGGGAATGGCCTCAAGCTCCGCCACGGGAGATTTAGGCTGGAGATCAGGAGGAAGTTTTTCACACAGAGGGTCGTTCGGCATTGGAACAGGCTGCCCAGGGAGGTGGTTGAGTCACCTTCCCTGGAGATGTTTAAGGGACAGGTGAACAAGGTACTGAGGGACTTGGTTTAGTGTTTGATAGGAATGGTTGGACTCAATGATCCGATGGGTCCCTTCCAACCTGGTTGTTCTGTGATTCTATGAGCTGGTTTTGTTCAGCTTAGAAACAGTCACAGAACATGAGCATATTTAATTCAAAGTGTTGAATTTATGTTCAGACATAAATGTAGAGGAGATAAGGTTAAGATGCTGGAGGATAAATTTGACTTCCTAAATGCAGTTGGTAAAAGCTTTGGGTAAATATAACTACTTTCATGTTTTTCTTGTTGCCTTGCAGGTAGGTTTGAAAATTCTTGTGCTCTGTCCCTAGAGCAGAATAGAGACTCTCTTTAATAAAGCAGCATCGATATTACTGTGTTACATATTGCTCAGATACAAAGGAAGAATTCTTCCTCTGCTAGAGCAAGATGCCCTGCTTGCGTTTTGAGTTCCCTAGTGTCAATAAAATAGAAATAGTTATATTGATGTGAGACTTCTATGCTCCCCTCAAGCTTCCCACGCCTGCTGCCTGGAAGTTTGTGCTCTTTTCCCTGTGTCCACCTGCTTCTTTGAGGTTTCATTGATGTGTTGTTTAGGTGGTGTGACCACGCCTGGGAGTGCTGGGCATGCATCCTGGGTCTGTCCTACTTGGATCTCTACATGCAGAGTAAAAAAGTAACCCTTGCCATAAAATCCAAACTGATAAATGGAGCAGAAGCTGTGATACTGGTTGGGGAATAGAGTGAACTTTGACCTTTTTAAAAACAAACTAAACAAAATCTGATCTGAGCAAACCCAAACGAAACAACTCATTTTCCTTATACCATGGGACAACAATTGCAAGCTCTGGAAGAGCAATGGATGCATTTATGCATTAAGAAATGTTCCTTTAAAAATACGTTTCTAGCTCTGTAATAAGCTGTAAGACCAAAACCATCAGTCATTCTGAGTCCAGATAGCGATGGAGCCTTTCTTTCAGGCAAGCTACAGTTTTACATCAAGATGAGAAGTTTGGCAACGCTGTTCGAGTGCACCTCTGTTATCACTGTTGCTCTCAGACTCTGGGGATGCTCACAGTTCACCCTAGCTGTACAATCATACTCCTCTTTCAGTGCTTACATGCCATTTAATTCCATCAGCTTGATTTAGGTAACTCTCAAAATCTGAGTTTTCATCAGATTCATTCAAGTTTGCTATTAAATTTCATCAGAGACAACAAAGCCTTTACAGGCAGGCATGACGTTTTGGCGAGGCCCCAGTAGAATACGTAGCTGGTGCCAAATCTTTTATTTTTCTCAGCTATCAATGAAGCTGTTGTGGTAATGTGGGTTTTGTGAGCTGTGAGAATGTATGCGCACAAAGGGACCTGCTCTTTGCAGGGAACACTGGGAGCCCTGAGTCCAGGAGGAAGGGTAATTAAAGTTAATGAACCAGGGTAACCTTTCCATGGTGATGACCACTATCCTGATGGTAGGTAAGGGTCAGGGACTATTCCCATTTTATAATCACACTTCTAACTCTGTTCTTTTGTTGGCTTCGGATTAAAAATTGGACATTACCTCCATGATAGAGCTGATTTGTGGATTTTAAAGGAGTTTTTCAAAACTCTACAAGTCTTCAGGGGCTTGTTCTTCTTGGACTTGGCTTTGTTTGTGTTTTAATGCAGTTTATAAATGAAGTATTTTTAGCATTTGAGAACAGATAGAGAAGTTTCTGTAATTGAGGCAGCTCAGTTATCTCTCCATGTCAGAGCGGAGGCTTCTTCCTTAAATGCTTCCCATGTTCAGAGGCTTCATCTGGTTTTATCAGCAAGTCTGAGAAACCTTTGAACTTGCTGTGCATGGAATGGTTGCAAGTTTAAGGTAATAGGCTCTAAATGGGCCTGAAATGCTGACTTAAATCTATAACTCTTACTTATTTGCTTTTGCAGCACCAGGTAAGTTACTTTACGCAAGACCTGTCCCTTGAAGAGAATTTCATATTTGAAATAAAATTTTCTTTTTTAAGGGATGAACTAAACAAAAAAGCTTTGCTCCTCGTGTCTTGGAAGCCTTTCTGATCTATAGATCTTGCAACCGCTGTATGAGTGCAGGTGTTAATAGACTAAAATGCACAGTATCCGAAGTGTGAAGTATTGTTTATTTGTCTTATATTGTAATCAGAAAGTTGTGGATTTGATTGCCTTTTACATGTATATAGAAATAGAAATGGCTCCTTGAGAACTGTCTCTTTATCAGTCCTAAAAATTTCCGTTACTAAACCAAACCACATTTCTTTATCCTGATGACTGGGTCCTTTCAAAGAGGATCAGTGTTTGAAGAAAAAGTTGGTTTCAGTTTCCCTTCTGCTAGTCTGTGTTTCGCACAGGTGTTGTACATACTACCCTGTTGGAAGTCATTCTCTTCTTAAAGTAAAATTGACACCTTCTTTCTTTTTTTTTTTTTTTTTTTTAATAGAAACTGTTTATTTGTTTGGTGGCTGGGATGGAACTCAGGATCTGGCTGACTTCTGGGCATACAGCGTGAAGGAAAACCAGTGGACCTGTATATCCCGGGATACTGAGAAAGAGGTAGTTCTGCAAACGTCCATATTGTTATTCATGTATGAATTGTTACACGGAAAGTTGCCCTGCTTCTGGAGGACTTATATTGATGTACAGTGAGCAGCGTGAGCCACAAAATTCAGACCTTCAAGTCCTGAAGCCTTTTGAAATGCTTACAGTGGGAAAATGCGAGATGGATGTGAATTAGAAGTGTTCAGATTACTGGAGGGGAAAGGTTTATTTCTCAAGAGCAGACTGATCAACTAAAAAAAATCAGTTCAGCGAGTAGAACATGAGGTAAATAATTCAGTAGGACTGCACAACCAGAGTTGCTAACAAACATTTCAGACCTGATGCTGGTATTGAGCCTCTGAAACAATTTGGCTTCTGTGAAAAATGAGTAGAAATGGACAACTCACAATCAGAAATGTAGAGGACGGGAGTAAGTGCCAGAGGCCACAAAATCCTGGGGGCTTTCATGGTATTCATTTGAGCCATTCTCCTTGGCCGCTTATGCTCAGTATTTGACGTACAAAAGCTTTGAAATGAGTGTAACTTGGGCTATAGAAGGTAAGAAAAGTCCAAGACCTTTGACTCATGTAATTAATTATACTATAAACAGTGCAGTGTTGAAAGTCTCTGTGGTTATTGTGTTTTGAAGGTCGTTACCTCTTTGTCAGAGCATAACTTCAGAAGTTTCATGCAGCCTCTTCTTGAAACTATAACAAATGTGAGATTCAACCATTCTGACAAATATAGGTGTTGATTTCCTCAATTATTTGAAAAAAGTCTAAAAAAAATCTGATTTCCCATTTGTATTTTTCCGGTTTCTTGTCATAACTTATTTTGTGAGCTTCCATACCAGATTAAGTAACACTTAATTATTGCCATTTTTTCCTGGCAAAGGTGCTTAGAGGTTGTAATCAAGTAGGACAAACAGCCTGAGCTGAAAAAACCCCTCACAAGTAAGGCACTTCCTGTAGCCTTCAAATCTCTGTGTGTGTCACGCACTTACTGTTTATAATATCCTTTTCAGAATGGACAATAACAAAACTGAATGTGATATTCCAGTTTCTGTCATAATAGAGCTGCACAAAGATAAAATTATCCGTATGTTTTATGTCCTTACAAATGGCTTTTTTAACTCTTAGTCCTTTCGTCTCTGCTCAGGGATACTCTTCTGTTTACTGATACGATGCTGAAGCTGGGTTTAGTCTTCCAGGGTCCTGTCCTCTAAACTAGGCTTCTGTTGCTTCCATTGATAAAGCTCATGGTTCAAGACAGTTCTTCCCATTGTTTACTCAACAGTTAAACTCCTTAAGATAAAGAATGGGGGGTGTGAAGTAATACCAAGGGGAAATTGGTTCCCATCTCTTTTATCAACTCTACAGTAAAGAGAAGCAGCTAGACTTTCCTTCTTCTCCCTTTATAAGGAGGTGGGGAAAGTGGAGAACAGCCAGTTCTAGAATCTTCAACGTAAGAAGGACATGGAGCTGTTGGAACGGGTCCAGAGGAGGACTACAAAGATGATCCGAGGGCTGGAGCACCTCCCATCCGAGGACAGGCTGAGAGAGTTGAGCTTGCTTAGCCTGGAGAAAAGTAGGCTCCAAGGAGACCTTATAGAGACCTTCTATTACCTGAAGGGGCTACAAGAAAGCTGGGGAGGGACTGTTCAAAAAGGCTTGTAGTGATAGGATGAGGGGTAATGGGTATAAACTGGAGAGGGGCAAATTTAGACTAGACATGAGAAGTGATTTCTTCACTATGAGAGTGGTGACACACTGGTCTAGGTTGTCCAGGGAAGCTGTGGCTGCCCCATACCTGGAGGTGTTCAAGCAGCCGGGTTGGTTGTGGCCTTAAGCTGTGGCTGCCCCATCCCTGGAGGTGTTCAAGGCCAAGTTGGATGTGGCCTTAAGCAGCATAAGGGCATGATCTGAGGTCTGAAGCACCTTCCATATGAGAACAGGCTGAAAGAGTTGGGGTTGCTCACCCTAAAGAAGTGAAGGCTCCAGGGAGACCTTAGAGCAGCCTCCCAGTACTTAAAGGGGGCTGGGAAAGCTGGGGAGGGGCTTTTTATTGGGCGAGGGGGCAGGGATATGCAGGGATAGGATGAGGGGTAATCATTTTAAGCTTAAAGAAGGAATGTTTAGATGAGATATTAGGAAGAAATGTTTTACTACAATGGAGTTGAGGCACTGGCACAGGTTGCCCAGGGAAGTCATGGATGCCCCATCTCTGGAGGTTTTTAAGACCGGGTTGGATGGGGCCTTGGGAAGCCTGATCTAGTGGGAGGTGTCCCTGCCCGAGGCAGAGGTATTGAAACTCGATAGGCATTAATGTCCCTTCCAACCTGAACCATTCTGTGATTCAGGTTAGAGGAGATTTTGGAAAAAACCAAAAGAGCGAATGAGTTGAACGTGTGAGGAATTTTGAAGAATAAGTGCTCTTAATAGGGCAAAGTGCAAATAAATGTGTGTGGCTTTAGAAATGGAGCTCTGGAAGGACTCTCTGGGGCCGTATAGTCTGCAGTGGAGACCTGAAGGTGGCCTGCTGAGGCATAATCCAGGGTTCTGGTGACCCACCGTGGTGCAGGGAATTGGATGCTGCTGTACTTGCAAAACAGAGCACTGTTGGTTTTTTTTTTCTAAGGAGAACTGGATAGAACCTGATGTAGAAATTAAAAGGTCAGTCTCGCATGTTGAGAAGTAAATTCAAAAACAAAGACTCCAGATGTTTCTCTAACAAACAAATCTGCGAAAAGGAAATGGCTGTTGACATGGAAATCTAAAAAATATTCAGAGTAGATTCCAGTAGAACTTAGTCTTGGGTTTGTGTTGTATTGTGCCGGTTCTGCTTCTGGCTCTTTTGTTCTAATTAATCAGGATAAATCAGCCACTCGATCAGGTTTGGACAAGAGCAGAATATGGTAAAAGTTACTCTTACCCATTGTTGTCGCAAGGGCAATGCACAGTCACGCTTTTAGGATAAAGGTGCTGGCAGCTTGTGTTACAGTGTGGTATTAAAAGGTTGTGTGACCTTTTTGGTAAACTGTTTCACTGCTGGTTTTCAAAAATTGCCAGTGAGCTGGAGAAATGTCTCTTCGTCAGCTAAAGTTGCATTGGTGATTACTAACAGTTTGATGACCAAAGCCCATTTTTCATAGGCCTTTTTACATCATAGAATCACAGAACAGAATCACAGAACAACCAGGTTGGAAGGGACCCATCGGATCTTCTAGTCCAACCATTCCTATCTAACACTAAACCAAGTCCCTCAAGACCTCATCCACCCGTGTCTTAAACACCTCCAGGGAAGGTGACTCAACCACCTCCCTGGGCAGCCTATTCCAATGCCCAATGACCCTCTGCGTGAAAAACCTCCTCCTAATCACCAGCCTAAACCTACCCTGGCGGAGCTTGAGGCCATTCCCTCTCGTCCTGTCCCCTGTCACTTGGGAGAAGAGGCCAGCTCCCTCCTCTCCACAACCACCTTTCAGGTACTTGTAGAGAGTAATGAGGTCTCCTCTCAGCCTCCTCTTCTCCAGGCTAAACAACCCCAGCTCTCTCAGCCTCTCCTCATAGGGTCTGTTCTCCAGCCCCTTCACCAGCCTCGTTGCTCTTCTCTGGACTTGCTCCAGAGCCTCAACATCCTTCTTGTGCTGAGGGGCCCAGAACTGGACACAGTATTCAAGGAGCGGCCTCACCAGTGCTGAATACAGAGGGAGAATCACCTCCCTGGAACTGCTGGTCACACCATTTCTGATACAAGCCAGGATGCCATTGGCCTTCTTGGCCACCTGGGCACACTGCTGCCTCATGTTCAGTTGGCTGTCGACCAACACCCCCAGGTCCCTCTCCTACTGGCAGTTTTCCAGCCAGGCTTCTCCCAGTCTGTAGTTCTGCATAGGGCTGTTGTGCCCCAAGTGCAGGACCTGGCATTTGGCCGTGTTAAACCTCATGCCGTTGGACATTGCCCAGCGGTCCAGCCTGTCCAGGTCCCTTTGCAAAGCCTCCCTACCCTCCAGCAGATCGACACTTGCACACAGCTTTGTGTCATCTGCAAACTTGCTAAGGGTACCCTCAATGCCCTCATCAAGGTCATTGATGAAGACATTGAACAGGACTGGACCTAGCACTGAGCCCTGGGGGACACCACTTGTCACTGGCCTCCAGCTGGACTTAACACCATTTCCCACCACTCTCTGGGCCCGGCCATCCAGCCAGTTTTCTACCCAGGAGAGTGTGTGTCTGTCCAGGCCAGAGGCTGACAGTTTCCGCAGCAGAATGCTGTGAGAAACTGTGTCAAAGGCTTTACTGAAGTCCAGAAAGACCACATCCACAGCCTTTCCCTCATCCAGCAGCCGAGTGACTTTGTCATAGAAGGTGATCAGGTTGGTTTGGCAGGACCTGCCTCTGGTAAACCCATGTTGACTGGGCCTGATCACCCGGTTCTCTTGTAAGTGCTTCATGATATCACTCAAGATCACCTGTTCCATGACTTTCCCTGGCACTGAGGTCAGACTGACTGGTCTGTAGTTCCCCGGATCCTCCCTGCAACCCTTCTTGTAAATGGGAACTACATCAGCCAGTCTCCAGTCCAGAGGTACCTCCCCAGTCTTCCAGGACTGCTGGAAGATGATGGAAAGGGGTTTGGCCAATACATCCGCCAGCTCCCTCAAAACCCTAGGATGTATCCCATCTGGCCTCATGGACTTGTGGGTGTCCAGCTGGCCAAGCAGGGCTCTGACCACCTCCTCTTGGACTAAAATCATGAAACATTGCTGACAGCACTGCTGGAGTAGCTGATGACTTGGTCTTAAAAAGGGGGTCTAGAGGACTTGCTTGCAGTGTTGGGCTGAACCTTTAAGGGCTTTACCCTGAACCAAGTGGAATGTTCTGACAAACGCTCTTCCCTCCAGGGTTTATTCACGGCTGTAGAGCAGTAGACCTTTCCAGGATTTGGAAATAAATAGTTTTGAAAAAACAAACTTTGTCATTCCTTGGGCATTTTGATCCTAGGCCAGTGTCAATTAATAGAGAAATCTAATGGGTATGTTTTGATGTCTAATATATCTCGTTTCCAAGCAGCAGCTTTCTCTTTTGAAGGCTAATTTAGTGAAATTCAGTACAGGAAGACAGTTCAAGTGAACTGTAGGAAAGACTTTGCTTGGTGTAAATTGATAGTTACATGGGTTTTAAATAGGATCAAAGCACTAAGGGATGTTCCTCCCTCTGGAGATCAGATAAATGGGATTAAAGCAGCATATTTTCTATGTCACGTACCTTGGTCCAGTATTTCCTAGATACATGAGAAGAGACGGAGAATCTCCTTTCAAACAGTGTGTTACAGCATGAACTGATACCTTCTTTAGTGCGCATTTGTAAGTATGATACGTTGACTCATCCTGATTCTGGCTTTTTTTGAGGAAAATCCTGCTCACAAATCAGCTCTGTGAATGATGTGGAAACTGGATAAATAGGTTAGGTTTAGGTGACACTTGTTTCTTGCCGAAGTCTCTTGAGTAGAAGTGAAGTTCTTGTTATGGGTTAACTGGTTAAGAGTATAATTCATTCCTCACAATGAAGGCAAGTGTAGGTCAACAAGTGCCTACTACAAGTAGGCTCAAAGTGCTCTACTAAATGGCTCTATTGTAAGGTGGCAGTTTGCTGCTGACACCCAGTGCTTTTCCAGGATACTGGAAGTAAAAGCTGACAAGTGTAGAAATATCTCATAATAGCAGGAACCCGAGTGAATTGCGCCTGCTGTTGTATTTCCAGTTAAATTTTCTACCATGTCTGCTTGTGTTTCTTTACAGTTGTTAACATGGATGAATTTACCCAAAGCTTCCAGTGTCACAAAACCACACAAGTGTTTTATGCCTTTGGAAGCATTTGTGACACCTATGATTGATTTTTGTTTTTTGTGGGTGTTTTTTGGGTGTGATGTAGAAATATGTAACTGTGTCTATGTAAAGCTTTTACTCGGTGTTATTTTGTGTGTAGGAACTGAACTAGTCCTAAATATTGACTTCTTACCACAGATGGTAAGAAGGTAAGAAGGATGTTGAGGCTCTGGAGCAAGTCCAGAGAAGAGCAACGAAGCTGGTGAAGGGGCTGGAGAACAGAACCTATGAGGAGCTGAGAGAGCTGGGGTTGTTTATCCTGGAGAAGAGGAGGCTGAGAGGAGACCTCATTACTCTCTACAACCACCTGAAGGGAGGTTGTAGAGAGGAGGGAGCTGGCCTCTTCTCCCAAGGGACAGGGGACAGGATAAGAGGGAATGGCCTCAAGCTCCGCCAGGGGAGATTTAGGCTGGAGATTAAGAGGAGGTTTTTCACGCAGAGGGTCATTGGGCATTGGAATAGGCTGCCCAGGGAGGTGGTTGATTCCCCTTCCCTGGAGATGTTTAAGGGACGGGTGGATGAGGTCTTGAGGGACTTGATTTAGTGTTTGATAGGAATGGTTGGACTAGAAGATCCGATGGGTCCCTTCCAACCTGGTTGTTCTATGATTCTATGATGATGTAGTTTGGAAGACGTTTAAAGTAATTTGTTGGTTTTTTGTTTCAAATACTGTGACGTTTATGGACTTGCGATTTAAAACGCTGACTCTGCCATGTTTTACTCTGAGTGGTTCCAGTTGTACAGATGCTCGGTTGTAGATACCTGGTGCCATAAAAGCACATGGGGAGATAGCAGCTGTCCCCTGAAGCCTGCAATAGAAACTTGGATACTGCAGATACACCTTGCAGCCAACTTCCTACATCGTGTAAATGCCTACAAAAGCAGGGACAAAGGTAGCAGATGCTGAAGTGAAGCGAATGAAAAGTACTCTAGGTTAATCCTAAATATTGCATGCTAATTATTTCTTCTGCTTTCTGCTTAGCAGAACGATGTTTTCAAAATGTCCTAGCCAGTTTTTCTCCCAAATATTAGATATTATTATAGATAAACCTGACTAATTTCTCCAGTGATTTCCGTATTGGTAACCTAAACCAAAATGGACTGAACTGAAGGGGGAATACCATGATGGAGTTTTATAGCAAATTTTTTTTAAAAGGTTTTCAGCTTTTAAAGCTAATTTCTAATTTCCTTATGTGACCTTGTGTGCCTGAAGCTCTGTCCTCTTAACTCTTGTTTATTTGCTTTCTTTTTTCAACGTTTTTGTAAAGAACAGATCATTGATATTTCAAAACTGCTCTGAGTCTGAAGTTACTCAATTCTATCACTACATGCTTGTAGTTCTTGCTTCCAGCATGCAAAAAGCGCAGAAAACCAGCCAAACCTCATTTACTCCTTACAGCAGATGCTTAAATATGTGGAGGTCCCTTTCCTCCACAGGTTGATGTTGAAGTCAGTCTCGTAGAGAAAGGAGTACTTAAATAGATGCATTATGCACAGTGTTCTGAAGGCTGTGAAACTTTGGCAGTCCTGGAGTGTGCGTGTGTGTCAGTCCTTACATTATACATGGATTTCCAAACCATGGATTTTCAACCATGCTAGTTGATGAGAAACTTGATGCTGGTTGATGAGAAGCTTGACATGAGCCAGCAGTTTCTGCTCACAGCCCAGAACAACCGTATCCTGTGCTGCATCGAAAGCAGTATGGCCAGCAGGGCAAGGGAGGAAATTCTGCCACTCAACTCTTCTCTCATGAGACCCCAACACAAGAACAGTAGGGAATGTTGGAATGGGTCCAGAGGAGGCCACGAAGATGATCTTAGGGCTGGAGTGCCTCCCATATGAGGACAGGCTGAGAGAGCTTTGGGGAGACCTTAGAGCAACCTTCCAGTAATTGAAGGTGATATGCAAGAAAGCTTGACAGGGAGTTTTTGCAAGGGCTTGTACTGACAGGATGAGGGGGAATGGCTTTAAGTTTAGATTAGACATTAGGAAGAAATTTTTTACAATGAGGGTGGTGAGGCACCAGGACAGATTGCCCAGGGAAGTTGCGGATGCTCCATCCCTGGAGTTGTTCAAGGCCAGGTTCGATGAGTCCTTGAGCAGCCCTATCCAGTGGGAAGTGTTCCTGCCCATGACAGGTGGCTTGGAACTGGATGATCTCTAAGGTCCTTTCCAACTCAGATCATTGTATGATAAACGCTTCAGCAGCAAAGGGTACAGCTTGTACGCAACTTAGACACCTTGAAGGAATGAGTCATGTGTAGTTGATTTGTGGCGTTTGTGTTCCGATAAAAATCACCACTTCAGCCCTAACTTATGATGAGCTTACTGCTCTGAGCTGTGCTCTGGAATGCAGCTTTATTTTACTTATATGGCTTTATTAGGACGTTATTGCATCATCCATTTCTCTGTAAATTGCAGATGAGGCAGTATAGAGACACACTAGGGTGGCTGTGACTGCGTCTCAGGAAGATGACACGTTATTCAACTGCTTAAAGTATTACTGAATTTTTAGGTAAGGGTTTAGTGAAGCGATAGATATTGGTATAAGGAAATGTGATTTATATCCTTTTGGGTTTTAAAGGCACAGAAATACACACCTGTAAGACTGGAATCCTGGAAACCGTGTGTTTCACACTGGATGCATGGGGAAGAGGATTTTAAAGACATGGAGAGTATGCAGGGTAAAATGTGAGAGGAAAGCTTATTCTTTTGCCAGCCAGGTGAAAGTAGCTTCACACACCTGTTAACTTTGCCTTGGGAACAGAATAGTCTCTTATGTCAGCTAGGCTGTGAAAGATGTGTTATATTAGCACTTCTCAAGCTGTACAAATAGAGAAATCCCTAAAGAAATAGCAGTTATCCCTGTATGGTGACATAAGGGAAGCATTCTCAAGTGGTGTCGTAGACAAATCCTTAGCTAAATTGTCTAGATAATTGAGTGCTTGAAAATATACTAAGTTTTTTGGACCTTACTGCTAATAACAAATGTGTTTCTGCCACTGGGTTTTGGATGTAATTAGAACTTAAGCGCTCTGAATTGTCTTGAGAGCATGTACTGCAAGAATCGATAGAGCATTGGTATGTTGAGTTTTCAGGCTGGAAAGAGCATGTTAAGTTTTATAGAACTTAAGGCATGAATTTTCCAGGGCATATATGAGTTGGAGATTTTACTGATACTGGAATTCAGGAACAGTTGGTTTCTAGTTCTTGCACTGCCCCATGCATGATTTCTTTTCAGTGCTGTCTTTAAAAGCTCCTCTGCAAGTTCTTGCCGCCATGCTATATTATTTGTCTTAATACAAGAACAGAGGGGTTTGGTAAGGTTCTTCATGGACCTCCAGTGAAAATACACTGTTTCTTTGCCGATTTTTCTCTGTGTAATCTATTGCAAAATGGAAGATTCCTTGTTTTTTAAACTATGACACAGCAGAGGCTAAGCGGAGTGCTGCACTTTCAGTGGTAAATGAGGCAGTTCCTGCAGCTGGGTAACTAAATTATGTTCTGAGAATAGCTGCAGCCGAGAAAGACAACTGTATCCTGGGCTGTATTCAAAGAAGTGTGACCAGCAGGTCGAGGGAAGTGATTCTGCCCCTCCTGAGACCTCAACTAGACTCCTGCATTCAGTTCTGGAGTCCTCAGCACAGGAAGGGCATGAATCTGTTAGAGTGAGTCCAGAGGATGCCACAAAGATGATCTGGGGGCTGGAGCACCTCCTATATAAGGAAAAGCTGAGAGAGTTGGGGTTGTAGAACCTAGAGAAGTGAAGATTCCAGGAAGACCTTAGAGCAGCCAGTACCTAAAGAGGGTTACGTGAAAGCTGGGAATGGGCTCTTTATCAGGGACTGCAGGGATATAATGAAGGGGAATGGGTTTAAGGTTAAGAAGGGGAGATTTAGATGAGATATTGGGAAGAACTCCATTCCTGTGAGGTTGTTGAGGACAGGCAGAGGTTGCCTAGAGAAGTCATGCATATCCTGTCCCTGGAGGTGTTCAAGGTCAGTTTGGCTTTGAGCAACCTGATCCAGTGGGCGGTGTCCCTGCCAATGTCAGGCGGTTGGAACTGGATGATCTTTAAGGTTCCGTCCAACCTAAACCATTCTATGGTAAGTCATATAAAGAAAAATTTCAGAAGCTACATTTTTCCTCATCTGTTACTCGGTTCAGAAGCAGGAATGGCAGACTCCATATTTCTTGGTTGGTTTTTTTTCTGTGTTGAAATTATTCTGCTCTATGTATTTCTTTTTTCCTCTGCTATGTTGCTGACAGAGGAAGCCTGCATTAAACCATACTTAGTGTCTGCATCCCTGAGATGGCAATCTCATAGCCATGGATTAGCCTGAGGGGGAAAAAAAATCATACGGCCACTTTTATGACCTTTTAACACCTCTTGGTACAAGCTACTCCTTTTTCATCAGTTTAAGACTGTCTTCGCTTTCTTAGAAACATCTGAGCTGGAGGCTGTCAGAGTATTTAGACTTGTAATTTCATGTTTATCCATCACCAACTTTTCAAGGACAATTAATTAAAATAAAAATGAATATTCGCAAGCTCTGGCCTTGCTGCGTCCTCATCTTTGTGACTGAGCAGTCCAGAAATGACTGGTTAAATTTTGTTCAGCCTGCTCGCCTGTTGGTCTGCAAGTGGGACTGTAGCTAAGCCAAATAGTTTGTATCTGTGGAAAAATCTCTCTTGGCTGGACCTTCACTAGCCATTGTTACTGGTAATGAGAGGACAGCGTGAACTTATGATGCGTGCAAAAATGACCTCATTCAGCATCCTGCAATTGTTAATGGGGTTAGTTAAATTCGGCACACGAGGGATGTTGTCCTGAGGGCCCATCTCTCAGAGCTGGTGAAAACTCTGGTTCTGTGGTGGATTGTCTGTTGTATTTCTTCAGTGTTACTGAAAGCTGAGCAGTTTATATGTGTCTCATAGCAACAAATTATTTGTTAAAAGTTTTAGAAGCTATGATTTAATTCATGTTTCATGGAGCCCTTGAAGACCTTAACGACCACCCAGTTCCAACCCCCCTACCATGGACAGGGATACTTCCCACTGGACCAGACTGCTCAAGACCCCATCCACCTTGGCCTTGAAAACCTCTTGGGAGATGTTGAACCTCTCATCAATCAGCATCTCCAAGTCTTTCTCTGGCAGGACTGCTCTCAATCACATCGGCTCCCATCCTATACTTAAACTGAGGACTGCCCTGACTAAGGTGTAGGACCTTGCACTTGGCCTTGTTGAACCTCATGATGTTCACACATGCCCTCTTGTCCAGGTCTCTCTGGATGATGTCCCATCCTTCTGGCGATGACAGCACCACTCAGCTTGGTGTCATCCTCAGAATTTCTGAGGGTGTGAGCAGCACTGAATTTTCAGGTGAATTTTGCCTTTTGTTAGAGTTCAGTATTGATGTCTTTTTGTTGCAAGGTTGTCTTGTTCTAGGTTACTACTTCAGTTCTTCTCTTGTTTGCATTTGGAAGCTGAATCACATACTGAATGACTTATTTTTGACTGTTACCTGAAGCCTAGACAAGACCTTCATATGCATTCCTGCAACCTTCTTCATGTAAATATAAGAATTATTTCATGCTGTTTGTATGCTTGAAGCTCTGGGAGGGTTTTTTTTTTTCCCCTATTCTGCTTGCTTGCCTAGAAATTCTCTTGATCGTAGGATATGTCTTGGTTTACTACATGATGTTATGCATTGCTGGGAGGCCTTCATGATACCTTGGTGTGAGAGTACATAGCTCAGAAATGGCCCAGAAACGTGTCCCTACACTTGCATTAATGCAGGCATCAATTACCAGAGTTTTTTCTGCAGGTAAAGTCAGGCAACACAGCTGTCAAAAGCAGAATATTGGTGCTTTGTGAAGTTCATGAGTCAGTTCATAGGGTGCACTTTATTTCTTTAGTGATGCATTAATCAGGGTTCGTCAGAAACCAATAAATCATGTATCTGTTTGTTCCCTTATGGACATACTCTGGAATTAGTTGTTTCTGCAAGCAGGCCTGCTGGGAGACTAATTTTTAACAGGTACTCTCCTGGGAACAGAACATTAAGCATCTGTTCATTTTCATAGCAGTGTTCACGTGCTGTCCTGAGTCTGTGCTCATCTGCGCTGAACCTTCTTTGATCCCTTAAGGATGGAGCACACAGTCTGCATAAAGTCTTATGTGGGACTGAAAGGGATGAGCCCCTCATGGGTCATCACATCCAATCCGTTGCTGTTATAGGAATCATATTGTATGATCTCTGAGCTTAATCACTTGACTTATAAGCTCATTGAACCATATTAAAAGTAGAACACTGACCAGGCCATTTATTTTTTAATTCTGATATAAGCAAGGAAAGTCTCTTTAGGCTCAGCTTGAGGTCATGAACTATCAATGGTGAGAAATTAGGGCTCTCTCAAATATGTGCATGCTTTTAGGAAGTAAGACAAAGCTTCATCCTATATAATTTTTTTTTTGTTGTTTTCTCACCTGAAACAGATGAATAAAAACTGTGTGCTACAAGCTGCCTCTGACTTTAATCTGCTCCATGATGTATGAGTTAGAAACCCAGGAAGGACTTTGCCACTAAATCTGTTTGTATTGCGGTAGGAAGGTGGCTGTAAGCAGATTACCCATAGCTCAAATACTGTCAGCTGCCTGACCGAAGGATATCTTCCTTGTCTTAGCTGTGTCTGGGCTTATTAGCAGTCATTTAATTGCAAGTACTAGTCAGAAACTTTTGATATCCAAACCTAATAATTTTCTTTAATGCATTTAACTGTTTTGTGTTGAATCATAGGATCCTTAGGTTGGAAAAGACCTTTGAGACCATAAGGGTCCAACTATACCTGTCCACTACTAAACCAGATTCCCGAGCACCTCATCTATCTGTCTTTTAAACACCATCAGGGATAGGGACTCAGTTCACCTCCCTGGGCAGCCTGTGCCAGTGCCTAAGATCCGTTTTGGTGAAGACATTTTTGCTGATCCTTGTACCCTGTAGACGAATGGCTTTCCGGTTCCTGTTCTGCGGAGTTGCAAGCATAGTGATTCTTAGCCAGGTTCTGATCCTGAACTAAATGTTGGCTTCCAGAACATATTTAACTTCCATATTCTCAAGGAGTATTCTTTATAGCTGGTTATGCAACTGTAAAAGTTGGAGTATCTGTTATCTTTCACAAACAGCAGCAAGAATGTCTTTTGAGTGGAAATATGCAGCTGCTGACCTAGTGCAACTTTTTAAACTTTTACTTAAGGCAGACTTGCAGAGTAATTAAATGAATGGAGTGTACGTTCAGCACCCAGAATGTGTTTCTTGGAGCTAGACTCCTTTCTTGTACTCCTAGAAACATTTGGGGTCCTAGTTTAACCCTCTGCTGCATCTACCCTGTCTGATGTTCACGTGTTTTTAAATGTAATACTGGAACTGTTAAGCCTGGGACGTGACGCGTGTAGCACTGACTTTTACTGTCAATACAGAGTAGAGAAAAAGTAGCTGGGATATGCTATTCATGGGAGGGTCTCACATGCTTAAGAAGCCCTTACAGATCATAGAATTGCTTAGTTGGAAAAGACCTTTGAGATTGAGTTCAATTTTACCTGTCCACTACTTGATTGTATCCCTAAGCACTTCATCTACTTCTCTTTCACAGAATCACAGAACAACCAGGTTGGAAGGGACCCATTGGATCTTCTAGTCCAACCATTCCTATCTAACACTAAACCAAGTCCCTCAAGACCTCATCCACCTGTGCCTTAAACACCTCCAGGGAAGGGGAACCAACCACCTCCCTGGGCAACCTATTCCAATGCCCAATGACCCTCTGTGTGAAAAACCTCCTAATCTCCAGCCTAAATCTCCCCTGGCGGAGCTTGAGGCCATTCCCTCTCATCCTGTCCCCTGTCACTTGGGAGAAGAGGCCAGCTCCCTCCTCTCTACAACCTCCTTTCAGGTACTTGTAGAGAGTAATGAGGTCTCCTCTCAGCCTCCTTTTCTCCAGGCTAAACAACCCCAGCTCTCTCAGCTGCCCCTCATAGGGTCTGTTCTCCAGCCCCTTCACCAGCCTCGTCGCTCTTCTCTGGACTTGCTCCAGAGCCTCAACATCCTTCTTGTGCTGAGGGACCCAGAACTGGACACAGGAATCAAGGAGCGGCCTCACCAGTGCTGAGTACAGAGGGAGAATCACCTCCCTGGAACTACTGGTCACACCATTTCTGATACAAGCCGGGATGCCATTGGCCTTCTTGGCCACCTGGGCACACTGCTGGCTCACGTTCAGTTGGTTGTTGACCAACACCCCCAGGTCCCTCTCCTCCTGGCAGTTTGCCAGCCAGGCTTCTCCCAGTCTGTAGTTCTGTATAGGGTTCTTGTGCCCCAAGTGCAGGACCTGGCATTTGGCCGTGTTAAGCCTCATGCCGTTGGACACTGCCCAGCGGTCCAGCCTGTCCAGGTCCCTTTGCAGAGCCTCCCTACCCTCCAGCAGATCGACACTTGCACACAGCTTTGTGTCGTCTGCAAACTTGCTAAGGGTACCCTCAATGCCCTCATCCAGGTCATTGATGAAGACATTGAACAGGACTGGACCTAGCACTGAGCCCTGGGGAACACCACTTGTCACTGGACTTTGAACGGTGCTTATCCGAGATGTGTGCCTGTGCTGGGCTGCTCAGGCCATGAATGGAGATGTCCCCTGGAGATGTTCAAGGCCAGGTTGGGTGGGGCCTTGGTCACCCTGGTCTAGTTGGATGTCCACACCCCTGGCAGCGGTTTGGAACTAGATGATCTTCAAGGTCCTGTCCAACCCAAACTGTTCCTGTGAGTGCCGTTGTGATGCCCCTGTTGCATGCCTGAGCGTGCAAGACCCTGCTTCCCCTTGTGACTTGGCATTCCTGAAATGTGATCAGCGATCGCATTTGTGTTAGAAGCAATCTGTCAGCCTTCACTCACGTTACTTTGTCATAAGACTTGTGCTCTAGACCCTTCTGCATCTCTGTTGTATTATTCTGTTTATCCTTCAGTTAAATTCTCTGCTGTGCTTCTCCTGCCTTACATTGTGAGAAACTTGAAATGCTTTTTGTGAGCAACTTGCATGGGATGATAGTGTTTTATTCTGTGTCTGTCTGTAGTTGTTTCTGTTGCTGAATTTAGTTTTCACTCATCTAGAGTGAAGCAAATCATTTTGAGCTACAGTTTAGATTAAACATTTTAGGAGTACACATTAGTTGAAGACTGGCATTGATGAAGCACTAACAAGTTCTAATCTGAAAAAGTATATAGACTTGAATGAAGACCAAGAATAATATGTGTTTCCTTTCATTTTCAAGATTGTGGAGAAGTTTCCCTTCTTTTTGTGAGAGGTGGGGTGGAGGAGGAAATGAATTATACTCTGAAACTGGGAAATGAGAGCAATTAATCTCTGTAGTTGTGTGTAGGCAGGAGGGACTATTTGTTGCATGACAGCCTGCTCTCAGGACTGAAAACAAAGTAGGTTGTTTGTGTCTTTTTATGTCCTCGTCCTAGTTTGCTTTAGGACAAGAGCATTTACCTCATGACGCTTATTTTTGAACTTTAAACTGGAGGCAGTGTTCACATTCCATTCAGTCTTTTACAGCACCAAGAAGGGAGAATTAGTCAGCTGTTCTTTGTTTTTATTTCCCTGACTCTTGAACACTGTCCAGGCTTGCTCCTGAAGTTTTTCATCTGGATCAGTCTGAATAAAACAGATTTTCTTGTAACTGAAAACCCTTTATTCGTGAAAGGTTATGATAACCAGAAGAAGCCAAGCCCCTCCAGGTTTTTTCTGGGAGGTGGGATGAGGAGTAGAACTCGCTTCCTGCTGTCCTGTCCACATTAAAGCTGATTTGTAGGACGTTTATTTAAAAACAAAACAAAAAATGAAAGCTATCATGTTTGTGCCATAGTGGAGCATGCCAGATTGCTGTTGTTAAGATGATGCATGCTGATTCTGGCATAAATAGTTATTTGAGCAGACCCTACCCTAAGGAGTTGAGTCCTGGTCTTTTTGCTCCTGTATAGGAACAAATCAATTATTCGAAGGAGGCAGTATTGTCTCTTGGTGCTGTTGTGTTGGTTTTTGAAAACGTTTTGTAAGTTAGGCCTTAAGTGGGATAATTGCTTTCAGCATTTGCAAGTTAAATGAAGAAAGTTCTAATGAGATTTTATAAAGTGGCTTAGCATGTTGAGAAGGCTTTTCATAAAGTATACTGTGTATTCACTTGGCATTGCACAATTGAATTTCGTATCGCACTGACTGAACCAAAAAATCCTATTTGGCCTTGGTCACTCCTGTGCGCTTAAAGGATTGAAAGCCTGTCTTAGGCACTCCTAGCTATCCATACCCTTCCCTTCCCCACTGTCCCAGGGCTTTTATCTCTATGTTAGCGACCTGAGGAGTCGCAAGAGCAACCTGTTTGAGCAGCGGTGTTTTAGTAGAACATAGCTTGGTACTTTGTACCACTGTAAAACAGGACCACGGTGCATACTGTTTAATCTGTCTTAGCCGTTATTATGCTGCGCTAATTGTACTGTGGTGCGAGGTGGCAGAGAGCTGTTTTGTTGAGGTTAGCCTTACCTCTGTGTGGGCACTTATTGAGTTCTGCAGAAGCTGAACAGTGCCCGAGCTTAGCAGTGTGTGGTATTGTTTGGTGTCCTGTAGGTTGGAAATGCGATATGCTAATGCTTTACTCTTGCCATTGCAACCTTGGCACAAGCAGAGGGACTGGCCAAAGCAGCATAACACATCATTTGCCATGTGAATAAGAACTTACCCTGGTCATGAGCTTCTTTCGTGTGTGGTTTCTGTAGTGTGTGTGCCAGGAGCTTCCTGATTAGAATTGGAAAGAGTCCCCAAAGCTGGTGTTTGTTCAGATTTAAACAGGCTTAGTTAAAACAGACTCTAGTAACGTGCACTCTGTTTAGAAAGTAATACCTCTACCAAATCAGTCTGTTCTTGAAGCTTCATCTGCAAAAATGCAGGTCCCGCGCACTAAACAATTTGAATTACAGTTCAATGAAATTAGATGTGCAGGAGAAGTCTTGCAGTGGTTTGTTAAGAGTTCACATAACCACAGGAGAAGACACATGCAAACTGGTCAAAACTGCTGTTTGCCTTCTGCGCTGCTCAAAAATCGTGAAATGGTTTGTGTCAGAACGGATCTGAAAGATCATCCAGTTCTAACCCAACCACGGGCAGGGACAGCTTCCACTTGATCAGGTTGCTCAAAGCCTTATTCAGCCTGACCTTGAGCAATTCCAGGGAGGGGGTTTCCATGATGTCTCTGGGCAACCTGTTCCAATGTCTCACCACCCAAGAAGACTTGGACTGTCTTAACCTTCTCTTGTGGTTATCACTGTGTGAGTGAAACTGGCTTATTAGCTGCAGATCTGTTTGGGAACGGCAGTTAGTATATTGAGAGGAGATACTTTTGTGTGTCTTCAGTTTGTCTTTGGTGATAATGACCGGATTTGAGTAAGGATATAGAGATCTCTTAAGTTCTAGTCACCTTGGGATGTTAACTCCTGGATCATCTGCCAGCCTGGAGGACGTAAAAGGTTGGTTTTTTTCTCTAACCATGCTTCATATCTTAAATTGTAGGTTAGAGAGAGTCTTGTCTATCATTAGTTCTTCTCATTTGTTGCATAAAAGGAGTCAAGTTCTTTGAATGCTTCTGCAGTCAACAAACTCTTTCCCATATGAGCTTGATGGCACATTTTCTCCATGACAAGTTGTGGCAGGGTGCTTCTTGTATGAACCACAGACTTGCTACTGTAACTGCATGAAGTATGCAGCTTTGGATGGGCATTTGCTATCGCCCATGGGTTCTTGATTCTATTAACCACACATGCCTGTAAGTGCTTTATTCATTTTCAGTGTCTGCCCATTTCTCTCTTTGTAAATGGACTTTGTGTTACTCTTTGAGGTTTAGATGTAGGACTACAAGGGCTTCCATACTCAAATTGAGTAGATCTCAAGTGAACAGAGACTTGAGACCCTTCCGCTTTTCTGCCCCAAATGACAAACGAACATGTACCACTGTTTAAAGGAGTTACTCTGTTGGTAGACACAAAGACTAAATAGGAGACTTCCAGCAGATTATGTGTGATCTCATAGCATGCAGGAGTAACACCAGTTTTCTTTGAGAAAATATTATGAATTGGATGAAGTTTTCTGTATCATGAGAGTTTGTGCTGTGGTGGGCTCTGCAAGTTGATGGAGTTAGAGTTCTTAAGTTAACTTGAGATGATAAAGCTCTTTGCCTGTATGGATGAAACAAATTAAAAACCTTCAGTAGCCCTTTAAAAGGCAGATATTAATGTGTAAGATGTGACCAAAACATAATTCATAGAATCATGGAATAGTTAGGGTTGCAAGGGAACTTAAAGATTGTCTGGTCCCAGCCCACTGCCATCGGAAGGGCCATCCTACTAGATCAGGCTGCCCAAGGCCCCATCCAACCTGACCTTCAACACCTACAGGGATGGGGCAGCCACAACTTCCTTAGCAACCTCATCCTGTGTCTCCACCACCTCCATTGTGAAGAAATTCTTCCCGATGTGTAGTCTAAATCTGCCCCTCTCCAGTTTATACCCATTGCCCCTCGTGCTATCACTACAAGCCTTTGTGAACAGCCCCTCCCCAGCTTTCTTGTAGGCCCTTTCAGGTACTGGAAGGTCACTACAAGATCTCTTTGGACCCTTCTCTTCTCCAGGCGGAACAACCCCAACTCTTTCAGCTTGTTCTTGTATATCAGGTACTCCAGCCCTGTGATCATCTTTGTAGCCTCCTCTGGAGCCGTTTCAACAGTTTTGTCTCCTTGTGTTGAGGATTCCAGAACTGGACACAATACTCCAGATGAGGTCTCACAAGAGAGGAATAGAAGGGCAGAATCCCTTCCCTTGACCTGCTGGCCATGTGTCTTTTGATACAGCCCAGGATACGGTTGGCCTTTTGAGCTGCAAGTGCACAATTTAAGAAGGAAGATACTAGTTCTGATTTCTTTCCTCGTTTTAACATATTCCTAGGAGTTGAAATTTGTATGTTGTGGACTTGGCCAGTGGAGCAACTGTGCTGTTGGTTGCCAGTGGCTTGAAACTGGTATTTTAGATGCTAAATGTTTCAGCCTTGTGTCTATACTCAGCCAAATTTCAGTTGACGATGCGGGTCTTCAAGGTAAAGCAGGTCTGGAGATTGCTAAATTAGATTTTTGGCACTTTCAGAAATAAAGACATTATTTGAGCAAATATGATGGGGTTTAGTTTAGTCCCTAGAGCATACGGAGGTAAGCAAGTTCACGAAGATACTTAAATCAGTGGTTTCAATTAAAAAAGCTGCAGTGACCTTACAAAGAGAGGAGAGCCAGGGAGCACAAGTAGGTATTAAATGTTTCATCTATACAGCAGCTGCGCCAAAGCAAATGTGGTCTTTGGCAGAGGAGCAGTGGCGTATTTTGAAGTGTCCCAGCTGCATAACTCGAGATGGACTCAGTCTGCTGGGATTACTTTGTTGTGAATCAGGAGCAACCTGCCTGAATAGTCAAATCAATACTTCTTATGCAAAGAAAATACGCTTTGTGTTTGGAACAAGGTCCTTTGGAAGGTAGTGATTTATGTTTCCTAGGAACGAGATAAAATAAGCTGCTGCTGTCTTTTGTCAGCTAACTTCCATGTGGCCGAAGGCAGTGAATCAGCTTTGCTGCATTTCGGGATTTTATGCTAAAGTTTCCCTTTTATCGATGCTTTTTTTTTTTTTTCAGAAAAGAAAATGATCTTAATTACCACAGAGTAGCTAATCCTCAGAGCTACAATCACTGCTGATAGAGTGCTTCATCTTTGCAGCATATGAACAATTCAGTTCACCTCTTCAGTTTGAGTTGCTGTAAAGTTTCCTGTAACCGTTCTTTAGTCAAATTGAATTCTACAACATGAGCAGTAAAGATTTGACTACAAAAATGTAATCATAGAATTGTTTGAACGGCCTTTGAGACCATGGTGTCCAACTGTATCTGCCCTCTACTAAATCTAAACCTCATCTACCTGTCTTTTAAATACTTACAGGGATGGGGACTCAGCCATCTCCCTGGACAAACTCTGACAGTGCCCCGTAACCCTTTTGATGGAGAAATTTTTCCTGATGTCTAATCTGAACCTCCCTTGGTGCAACTTGAGGCTATTCCCTCTTGTCCCACAAGACCAGGCTGCTCAAGGCCCCATCCAACCTGGACTTGAACACTTCCAGGGAGGTCATCCATGACTTCCCTGGGAAACCTGTGCCAGTGCCTCACCTCCCTCAGTGTGAGGAGTTTCTTCCTAATATCTAATCTAAATCTTTCCCCTTCCAATTTAAAGCCGTTCTCCCTCATCCTATCACTCCAGTCCCTTCCCAGCTTTTCTGTAGCCCCTTCAGGTACTGGAAAGCTGCTATAAGGTCTCCTTGGAACCTTCTCTTCTCCAGGCCGAACAAGCCCAACTCTCTCAGCCTGTCCTCATAGCAGAGGTGCTCCAACCCTCTGATCATCTTTATGGACAAAAGAGACGAAATTAGATCAATAAACAACTCTACAATTTATCTATAAACATGATGCCAAGATTCTTCTTTTTTCCTTTTTCAGATCTTTTGCAAATAGGACTTTAAAACATCATGATTTCTAGTATTTCGATGTACAGGAATGTTTCTCTTGTGCTTCAAGACGAGTGCATGAATGCTTACAAAATTAGATTTGCGAAGCAGAAGGGATACTGCCCAGTACTGTGTAGCATCATTATAATGTCATTGAATAAATTATGATAATTTAAGTTGAGCACTCCTGGATGGATAAGCACATAATAATTTACCAATGTCCCTGTTTCTCTTGAAGATCATAATTCATGGCAATATTGCTTACCGTGGGAAACTTCCTTGTTGTTGGAGGCTGGAATGACCATATCTATTTGAGAAGGACAGATTGTGCTTTTGGTACCTTCAAAGACTCATTATGGGATGTGATTGCTTGTGGGAATGTCTGGTTATGATCTGTTAGAAAACAGCCTATTAATAAAACAGAGGTTCTTGTAACAGAGCACTTCTTAATCTTCTTCCTATGTAGTTATTTATAGGCTGTGACATCTTAATTTACCTCTCGTGTGCATCAACTTCTGTTATTTTAAAAGATCAAGTAGCTTTCACTTATGTCTGAGAATCACTTGTGGAGGAACCAGGCTGTTTTCTAAGGAATCTCACAAAAATGCTTCAAGTTATAACACATTTTTTACAACAGATTTAAGGTTTGTGCTGGTGCCTTTCTAAAGGACAAAAGTTATGGAATGTCCTATTATGGATACTTATATATTGATCCTGTATTTGATTTCATTCTGATTTACTTATTCTCATAAGTGTTCCTATTAGTGATAGAACTTATTTGCCCTTAGTGAGTGTGCAGTGACCTACTTGGAGTAATATTTAATATATTCTTCTATTTATTTTGTGACTTTTTCTATATTAGAGTGGTCCCAGTGCCAGATCATGTCACAAGATGTGCATTGACATTCAGCGAAGGCAAATCTACACATTGGGACGCTATCTGGATTCCTCCGTGAGGAACAGCAAGTCTCTGAAAAGTGATTTCTATCGCTACGACATTGACACCAACACATGGATGCTACTCAGTGAAGACACTGCAGCGGATGGAGGCCCAAAGCTGGTGTTTGATCATCAGGTCAGCTACATTGATTCTCTTAGTGCGAGTTCTCAGTGTTTGCGAATCATTTTTGATTGCAGGCTCTTGGATGTGGAAGCGCAGGTAATAGCAGTGATGGGAAAGGCTGATTTGCATTCAGTTAAATTCTGAGAGTCTTGTTGCCTCATGCCACTGACTACTGGTATTCTAGTCGAATTGAGTTAGAAGAATCATAAAAACACTTGCAAACTCATTCACCTTATTAAGACACATTTTATTAAAGCTCAAAGCACAGTTTGTTGGGTTTTAATCAGTCTTGTTTGTTGAGCTGGATTTGCAGATCTGCCTGCTCAGAGGGCGCTGGGGAACAACTTGCGAAGCTGCGTGTGGTACCTTTGGAAGAAAACCACAAGCAAGTGGCCAGCAGGATCAGGATTCTTGCCAAATTGCTTATCTTTTAAAATTTGTAGAATGTCCTTGCTTTAAACACCTTAGAGGAGTTGCTGCTGATCTTTTACAAAGCCACAACTATCCATGTGTTCAAAAGGAATACTTTTTTTACTGATGTTGCCTGTTTAATGGCTTTTGTGTACTTGAAAACGGTATTTTCTTCTTAATTGATTTTTATAAAGTATGGCCAAGAAACATCACCTCAGTCTTAAAGCAGCCTGAGAACTGCTTTTATTGGTACTAGCTGTTTTGTAACTAAAGCTGTTGTTTGCCAGCACAATATGTGGTTCTGCTGACACCAAAAATTAAAGATACGTGGCGTCTGCAGAACAAAAACCAGTCAGTCTTTCTGTTCTATTAATAACAAATACCAGTCTCCCAGGTGTTGGGGGAAAGGCGAAAGTAAATTGTCAGCTGGCAAGGCAAGGCTACTCTGGGTGCCTTGTTTCCCTGCTTCTGAAAGTTTCTTTTTCCCCCCCTGCTGTCTTATAGGAAAGAATGTCCTCCCTGAATTCTTCATCAAGCTGCAGCTCTTTCTCATCTCTCCCTCAGTATCTACTGCGATAGTGGGTTTTGTTTAACCTTCACAAAAATGTGCTGCCCTAGAAGTGTTTTGTGGAGGTTTTGCTGAGTAGCATCTCTATCTTACTGTAATCTTGTCCGGGTGGTTATTTTTTCCCCTGGTGTTTTGTAACCCTCTGCGCTGCACTGTGTCTAAAAACATCACCTGGAGTCAGGGAGTTTTATTTCATTTGTACTGTGATGCATCTCTTGCGCCATAACCTGAATTCAGGCTTGAGGGATAAACATATTTCTACTGCAGCCTCATCAAAAATCCTTAGCCAGGCTAAGACGCTGCTTTATCTTTTAGTCATGGAGGTAACAGTAAATAAAATATGCTTGGGATGGAATCTTGAGTAATGCTGCCTGGTTTTGGATCGATTGAGTGGTGGTCAGTAAGTTAGCAGGGATTTTGAATTTTTCCCTTGTGTAGCCATTGCCAAAGGCGATATTGTGTTAACTTTCTGACAGAATTGGCTGTGAATCCTGGTGAAAAACTCCAAAATATTTTTCCGTAAAATCATCAGCTAGAGACAAATTTTGTATGTGATGAAGGGTGCGCATACACTTTTTTTTTCTCTTATTAAATATGCAACTTAAAATTAGACTCACATTTCAAATAAAGGACTGCTTTCTGAGATTACTACCTGTCAACCTTGAAGACACGTGTATTATTTTCTGTTCATTAGAGGTTCAGGAGGTGTGTTGAGTACTGTCTTACTGGGTATCACTCGCAGGGGAGGGATGTTTAATCTTAAATCATGGTACGTTCAAGTCTTAATATGGTGCCTTAGAACTATTCCTCTTATCCTTACAGATGTGTATGGATTCAGAAAAACACATGATCTATACCTTTGGAGGCAGGATTCTGACCTGCAACGGCAGCGTCGATGACAGCAGAGCCAGTGAACCACAGTTCAGTGGGTTGTTTGCTTTTGACTGTCAGTGTCAGACATGGAAACTTTTGAGAGAGGATTCCTGTAATGCTGGACCCGAGGATATCCAGTCCCGAATAGGACACTGTATGTTGTTCCATTCTGTAAGTATCCACGCCGTACTTTGATTCACGACTTTTAAGGAGAACACCTGGTTTGGATTTTTCTTACAGGTCTGGATTTTTCTTGGAAGTTTGGAACTCTTTATTCTCACTTGATTTTATGTTCGCTGACATTCTAGTGCTTATTTGCTAAGAGCGGTGGTAGTAATTCAGTCTGGGAGCTTTCATGACTTCAACTGGATAAAATTTCAACTAAAAAGCAAGGTGAATTTCAAATAGTTTAGTTTAATCGAATAATGTTAAGCACACCTGAAGGCTGTGGTTCAATTCAATATAAACTGGTTTTCTTTTAAAGTTGGTAGAGCAACTTGGAAGCTTTTGGTCTAGTAAATACTGTATGTGGTTAATGGAATGGTAAACTTCATAGAATCATAGAATCACCAGGCTGGAAGAGACCCACCGGATCATCGAGTCCAACCGTTCCAATCAAACACTAAACCATGTCCCTCAGGACCCCGTCCACCCACCCCTTAAACACCTCCAGGGAAGGTGACTCAACCACCTCCCTGGGCAGCCTCTAACAGTGCTCAGTGACACTTCCTGTGAAAAACTTCCTCCTAATCTCCAGCCTAAATCTCCCCTGGTGGAGCTTGAGACCATTCCCTCTTGTCCTGACCCCTGTCACTTGGGAGAAGAGGCCATCACCCTCCTCTCCAAAACCTTCTTTCAGGTGGTTGTAGAGAACAATGAGGTCTCCTCTCAGCCTCTTCTTCTCCAGGCTAAACACCCCCACCTCTGTCAGCTGTTCCTCATAGGGTCTGTTCTCCAGCCCCTTCACCAGCTTCGTCACTCTTCTCTGGACTTGCTCCAGAGCCTTAGCATCCTTCTTGTGGTGAGGGGCCCACAACTGAACACAGGATTCAACTTGGGTGGTGCAGGGACTTACTGAGTTGGGTTATGCTGAGCTAAGCAGGCCTTGTATCCTCTGTGCAGAGCTGGTGCTGCGGCTGCTTGTTGCCCTGACCAACTGGGCACAGGTGGCATTATGGGCACTTCATCCAGAACCTGCTGGAAAGGCAGAACTGTGATAGAAGACGGGGCTGTGTAGTGCTTTATTTGTATTGAGTATTAAAGAAAAGTCTTCAATTGCCATTCCAGTTGTGTTCATCACCCACACATTTGCTTAAGCACAGAACATGGGAACTGCGTGGATTTTTGACTTAGGAGTGGGGGGAAAGATAATTAACCTTAATAATGTGGCATTCAAGCATGTACTGATACCACCAGTTGAAAACTGACCTGTTTGAACTATTTACTCGGGTTTTTTTTCCCGTTCCAAATGACAGATCAGAATTTTTTTATAGTAAGTACTCTGCTTTCAGAACTTTCCATTTCATTTTTGTTTTGAATGACTCTCTTAAGAACAGGTCTCTAAAATCTGGATCTAAACCATAATTGCCCCACAAAATTCTGCAGGGGTACCAGAGGATTTCTCCAGCATATATCCGTGGTAAAAGTAAGAATACAAGTTTCTGTAAGCACAGGTTGTAGAAGTTTAGATCATTTGCTGTTTTCTCAACCATTTGAAAGAAAAATAATCTCCCTCTTAGTGACTTTCCACTTGGCAAACTTGAGAGAAGTAATAAACCTGTTATTCTTGGCTTGCTGCTTGCCACTTGCCTGTTCTGAGTTTAGTAATTTGCTGGTACCTGGCTGATTTCTCTTACAATCCATCTTTCTTTTCCTGTGGGTTTTTTTTTTTAACAGCAAAGTTATGGTCAAATGGGTTTTAGACGTAGAAGCTGTTAATTCTTTAATATTAAAAACTTCAAAAATGAATTACTGATTTAATGTTCAGAAGTTGTATCAAGGCCGTAGGAGCTCACTATGTAAAATTTGCCAAGTCACACTTGAACTGAACCTCTGTGTTGGATCCAAGTTTGTGGTTTCGTATAGATTGTGAAAATGAGGTCTTTAAAATAGCGTTTGTAAGAGGCTTTTTGAGGTGAAGACTCTGAGAGTCCTTAATGGTTTAACGCTTGAAACTGAGAAATCGCTTCAAAAAAGAGAAAGACTCCAGTCAAGAATTCTCAAATTTTTATTAAGTTTGAGAATAATAAACTGCGAATCTTTGTAGAGATGAGGGTAAAATATATTTCAAATCATCATGGAATCATAGAATCATTAGGTTGGAAAAGACCTTTGAGATCATCAACTCCAACTGTAACCCGTCCACTATCAAATCATGTCCCCAAACACCTCATCTGCCCAGGAACTGTGACTCAACCACCTCCCTTGGCAGCCTCTGCCATTATCTGAGGACCCTTTGATTTATTTGTGGCTTTTTTTAATGGTCTGAGATGACCAATGTATTTTCTTGAGTTTAGTAACGAGACGTGTGTTTTCCATTTTAGAAAAATCGCTGCTTGTATGTCTTTGGTGGCCAGAGATCGAAGACTTACTTGAATGACTTCTTCAGTTATGATGTAGACAGCGATCATGTGGATATCATATCAGATGGCACTAAGAAGGATTCAGGGATGGGTGAGTATATAACTACGTATTCGTCTAAAATGAGAAGTATATTGCTAAGTAGGTGAAAGGACAACTGCAGTGTCCTGTGGTGTCAGGTTGGCATCTTTCACTAGCCCCACATACCCGCGTAAACTCCACAGTATATAGGTTAAACTTATGCCAGCTCTTCTGTCCTTCCCGTTATTTGACACTTACCACCTTCAACACAACACAAATAATTAATGCATGAAACCTCATAGCCCCTTGAAAGAAAAAAAAATCAGCAAAATAAGAACTAAAAATATCTCTTTGAAACTCCAGCAAAGATTAAAAAAAAAAAATCTTTAAACCAGGAAAGGAAAAGCAGGTTTTTTTCTAGTTTTCCCCAAGTGAAAAATGCCATAAGATGGAAATAATCTGCTTGATTTGAGATACAGAAAGGCAAGTAAGAAACTCAGAGACAGAGAACTGGAGTAGAGGGACAGAGGTTATTTTATCTGTCAGGAGCTGACAAGTAAGACCTGTTGTTCTCTTATTCTTGTACTAAATTATCAGGGAAGGGCAAAAAAAGGTAGGAGCAGGGAGCAAGGCTTCATTCCTGGTTGGTTCATAATGTTGGAGCTGCACACACCACTCTGGGGTCTGTGTGCCAAAATCCTTTAAAGACACTCCAAAGTTGTCATAACACAGCCGTAAAGATTTTAAATCTCTTCTGTTCAGATGACATAGAGAATCTATAGAATGGTTTGGGTTGGAAGGAACCTTAAAGATCATCCACTTCCAACCCCCTACTGTGAGCAGGGGCACCTCCCACTGGATCATGTAGCTCAAAGCCTCATCCAGCCAGACCTTGAACATTTCCAGGGAGGAGGCAGCCACAATTTCCCTAAGAAACCTGTACCAGTGCCTCACCACCCTTCTTGTGAATAATATCTTCGTAACGTCTAAACTGTATCTTCTCCCTTCCAATCTAAAACCATTGCCCCTCATTCTGTCATTCCATGCAGATGTAGAGAGTTCCTCCCTAGCTTTCCTGTAGCCCCTTCAGGTACCTGGAAGGCTGCTCTAAGGTTTCCCCAGAGCCTTCCCTTCTCCAGGCTGAGCAAGCCCAACATTCTTAGCCTGTCCTCATAGCAGAGATGCTGCAGCCTTCTGACCATCTTTGTTGACCTCCTCTGGACCTGTTCCAACACTTCCATATCCATCTTCTGTTGGGAATTTGAGAACTGGACACAGGAATCCCATTGGGGTCTCACGAGAACAGAGTAGAGTGGCAGAATTCCCTCCCTCGCCCTGCTGTCCACGCTTCTTTTAATGCAGCCCAGGATACAGAAGATTGTTCTTTTTCCAGAAAGGGTCCCTGTGTGTATAAGCACATAATTTCCCTGGGTCTCAAATACCCTGATTTTCAACATATAGCTCAGAAGTAGAAATTTGTCTTGTCATGTCTGCTTCTGCAGAAATCATGAATATTTCTTGTATTCTGTGTATTTACTCCTAATCTTTTTATTTATTCTTCTAGTTACCAAAATCCCTGGAAGCTAATTTATCTTGAGTTTAGGCTGCCCTCCTTATTTTGATCAAGCTTAATTTTTAGCAAGCAATTTTGCTGAACTTCTGAAGTGAATTATTGATGGCTATGAGTTATTGTTTGCTCATTAATTTAGTTATGCCAGTGAGGGAGAAGAGTACCCAAGCTCTTATTCTCTGGAGTCATTTATTTACTTGAGTGCTTCCAGGGAAGAACCAGCTTGTATTGTTGACAATCTCCTTTATTAAGGTGCCTGCATGTTCCTAAGGCTGCTCTATGCACGCCCACACACCGTTTGTTGTCCTTAGAGATTTTAAAGAATGGTGGGGTTGATTTTTTTTTTCCCCCATAAATTGCTAGCATTCTGCCATTTTTGCTCTTTTAAAACAACATTTCTTTATAGCCTGAAGCTTTAAAATGTGGCTTTAAGCTTACACCTGTGTCTACTTCAGATTTCGAGAAATCAGTCTTGCTTTATGGAAGGAGAAGTCACTGAGCTCTACTCCTTTGCATGTGCATTAATTGCAGGGTTCGGTTAAGCAAATGAAACCGTAATATTAAGCCCTCCTCCCCATTCCCACAGGTCCAGAAGTGGTGAATAGCAGACTTTGTGAGAAAATGACTCATTGGAAATAATTCACAAGTCGATTTTCAGTTTACTGTTCTCCTGTGTGTAGAAAGTAAACCAAGATTTGAACATTTCCCTAGCTTTTGAGAGAAAATGCTAGGATTATTTGCATTTTAATAGGAAGAGAGCAAAACGCTTGTTAAGTTCAGACAGCAAATACTGACAGCACTATTTTAACCCAAAAAAGCTAGTCTTTGTTGTGCTCTTATTAGGTGGTGATATACCATTTTGATCTATACGAACAAAGCGATTCCCTGTCTGGTTGCTGTGAAGTTTTAAGCTGCTTGGTGTGATGAGTCAAGTTGAAGATGCCTGACCTAAATGCTCCTATAAAGTCCCATGATTACATTTTGTTCCTGGCTCGCATGTGGCATTCAGTTCTATTCTTAGTTGTGCTATTTTGATTTTTACCCTTTCTAAAACAACTTAATTATGCATTTGTTTAAAATTTCCATTAGAGTAGCGATAAGACTTCAAAAAAAAGGCAGTTAAATGGATAGTTAAGGAATATCAGTAATGTGGAGCTGTTGCAACACTGGAAAATGATGGTAATGGGATGTTGGTTTTGCTGCTCTCCTCGCTGGATGAGATATTTTTGCTGTTTAGCATTTCTTTGCTCGTGGTTGTGCTTTTGACGTTGATCCTGGAACAGTTCCTTGTGTAGGTGACTGAAAGAATATTGAGTGATAAGCATCACTGAAATGTTCTTAATTGGGAGTAAAGGCCAGTGATTTCAGCAAGTTTAGATTTGCTTTTTTCATTCCTGGGAGAAGTTCAAATGTGCTTGAGGTACAATTTCTAAAAGATGGGTTTGCGTACAGCTTTGCCTTCTGAAAATGCTTCCTGACTCTATCTGCTTTAAAGCTCAGGTAAGCTCTGCAGCAATTCGTGTTATGAATGCCATTTGCTAGTGAGCATGGGTACTCTCTCCAGCACACTGCATCAAAAAACCTGGTGCTTTCTCTTTGCTTTCGAGGGATGGCACTACAGTGAAATTAAGCCATTAGGGGTGGTTGTCTTTCTGCTGCACGATAACTGTTAGGAGCAAGGAATTTCTTAGTTCAGCTCAAAGAATGAACTAATGGGATTGGAATAAATAGAATGCATCTGGGATCATAGAATGATAGAATCCCTAGGTTGAAAAAGACCTTTGACATCATCAAGTCCAATCATAGCTGTCCACAACTAAACCAGATCTCTGAGCACCTCATCTATCTGTCTTTTAAACACCTCCAGGGATGGGGACTTGGCCACCTTCCTGGGCAGCCTCTTCAATACCTGAGAACCAGTGAAGAATTTTTTCTTAATATCTAATCTGAACCTCCTCTGGCACAACCTGAGGCCATACCCTCTCCTTGTATCACCTGACACTTAGGAGAAGAGGCCAACACCCACCTCTCCACAAACTCCTTTCATATAGTTGTAAACAGTGATAAGGTTTCCCCTCAACCTCCTTTTCTGTAGGCTAAACAACCCCAGGTCCCTCAGCTATTCTTTATAATACTTTTCTCCAGCCCCTTCACCAGCTTTGTTGCTTTTCTCTGGACATGCTCCAGGACCTCAATGTTCTTCTGGTAATGAGAAGTCCAAAACTGAACACAGGATTCAAGATGTGGCCTCACCAGTACCGAGTCCACTTACCTGTTCCTGCTTTCTGTGCTGTTTCTGCCACAGACCAAGATGCCATTGACCTTCTTGACCGTCTGGGCACCCCACTGAGTCATATTCAGCAGCTGATGAGTCAGATGTGGAGAAAGGCTGTAATGGTACAGACTGAAGGAAGCACAGTGCAGCTGAACAGCCTGTGACTGGATAAGAAATTGTATATGTTGATGCACATATCCTCTTAAAGCAGTCATACACTGTTGATTGCTTTAAAATAACCTCAGGATAGTACACAAACTATGACAACAAAGAGTGTAGCTCTGCAGCTTTCCCGTGTTCTAGAGGTGCCACCAGTATCAAATGTCTTCCAAAGGCTGTACTGACAGCTTGCCCAACTTCCTTAGCATGCAGTTTGTGACTATTCATGGTTCCTATGATAATCCTCATTCATTAGCTGTGACTTAGGTGGTGTCAGAGGGAGAATTTCATCCTCAAGAGAATGTAAAGTGAGATCAAACTTGAAACATTCTTCCTTTTAATGGTGAAGTAGTTCTTACGGGCAAAGTACAAATTTTTTTTAGTTATGAGTGAAGTTCTGAGATCTTTTGTTGGGATAGATGCTCATTCCTGGTGCAGAACTAGGCACTTGACAGGCAGGCGGTTTCATGGATAAGGACCACGGACAGAGGCGGCACAGCCCAGGCAGGAAATCCATATTTCAAACAAGACGATGTCAGGAAAACAGTGATCAAAACAGAGAGCACAGCTAGCCCAGCATAGCCAGGACCCCACTCAGACAAGCAGTCTGAATGCCCTAGTTTGGTTGTCTTTGTGGCACCTGATGTGTTTTGTCCTTCTTCAGTTTAAGATCTACCTTGACAAAGGCGAGCATATCTCTTACTGTGGAAGAACTTTGTTTTATGAGAGTCCTCGTGTGCTCTTCATCTTGTGAGGTGCTTCTCTGAACCAGTCTCAAGATACTTTCTTCTGACTGTGAAGGTGAGGAGGAGAGCAGGCAGTCCCCAAATCCGAAGGATGCTTTACAGAGATGGCAGAATAGCAGAATTCCTTTCACATTTACTAACTGACCTGTTTTTTCCAAAATCTCACATTGTTTGGAAGAGAATTAAGTGCTGGACATCAAGTTGTTGCTTTTTCAACATGACAACCAAGCTGTTGAAATGGTCTCCTTAGCTGCTCCTTGGCTGGCTGCCAAATGCAGTCTCATCAGGAAAAATCCCAGCGGATAATCATTATCTTGCTGTGTCAACAGCTGGCCTGTGCGCTATCTCCATCACTCATCAAGGTTTGCTACGTTAAAGTTCAGGGGAGGTGCCACTTCAGTTTTATATGGATTACAAATAGCATAATGGAGTAACTTGCTGATCCACCACTTCTTTTAAATTAATCCGTCAGGGAGGTGCCGGGTTCTGGGGAACAGCAATATCCACGTGATGTAGCTTTCTCCTATTTTTTTAATCACGAGGCATCACAAGGAGGGAGGATACTTGCAAGTCACTTGTAGTGGGATTAGCAGTAACGTGTTCCGAGGGTTTCGTAACTTAAGTGGCACTGAAAGGCCGTCAACGAACTTGCTTCCCTTAATTATCCTTTGTGAATCCTTCACAAGGAGTCTGTAGACTACAAGTTTTTTATTGTTGTTTTGCCAATGCTGTGTTTCAAAGCATGTTTAAAACCATGCTATAATATCTCCTTAAATGAGAGAGATGAGATTTCATTTCCAAAGTTCTGTCTAGTGCTGAGAGAAGCACATGTGTATGAACTCCACTTTAATGCTTTGCAAACCCTGCCTCTGTGTTGTAAAAGCTCTGTTTACTAGCTTAGATGCTGCCAGCAGCCAATATCGCACTTCGAAACAACTGTAGCTGTTTGCAAATAGAATCCAACAAATATTCAACTTGCTAAAATGATCGCTACGATTAAATAAATGCCTGTAAAGAAGGACTGTGATAGTGGATGCATCTTTGTTTCAGTTAGGCTTGTTTCTGTAGAAAAGCTTTTCCCTTGCGTTATATTTAAGTGGAAATTATACTGTACAGGGTTGCACAGCATGTTAACGGAGCCTTCCCAGGAATCATCACTTGTTTATGTAACTGGCTGCTAACTCAAGGCCTGCGTGGCTGAATATTGTTTTCAAATACTGAGGCTGTGAGGTTTTCAATTTTGCTATATAAAAATAAACGGAGAATTTAAGTTCTAGAGAGAGAATTCGACCTCTTATTTTCAGTTTGTTACTGTCCTTCTACCCTGGGCCAGTTAATGAGATTACAGGGTGGGGGGAGCCATAGCACAAGGAAAGTATTCACTATGTACTAGACTTTTTTAGGATTGCGTCGTGTTTAGGAGTTTCACTCTCCAGCTTTTCTTCTTCAGTGAATAATGTATTGTCATGAGAGCCAAGTTAATATCACGTAGTGATAGGCCAGTGCCCTGTTATAAACAACCAGGGCTAAGTCCTCAGTTCCTGCTTTACGTCCTTCAGGCTGTCGGCCCACGGCTGACCTGAGTGCTCACAGAGCCCAAGAGGCACTCTGAACAGTGTGAAATTGGTGGAGATTTACTCCAAAGCTGGCTTGTATCAGGAAGAGAGGGAAGGGACTTCTGTGGACCTATTCTTACTGCTTTATGCACTGCTTGGATCTAGTACATTGCAAATAATAGTTCTTGCGTTACCGTGTATGATTCTCCTCCCTTGTGGTTTATGATATTTTAGAGTCATAGCATTGAAAAAATAGATTCCAAGCGATCAGTGTCTGCTGCAGGTTCAGTTTTGTCTCCCATGCAGAATTGAATTTCCTTCCTAACATACATTTTGTTAGCTAAATACCACAAGTACTTTTCACGAGTTTACAGCCAGTGTCCCCCCTCGAATATGCTGACCACAATCATTTGAATTGTATCCAGTGTTTACTGCAAGTCTGCTGCACTCCCAGATTATGAAGCTCTCTTACCCCCTAGTGGAAGTGTTTGTCAGTTGCAAGGGTTTTATGTAGCAATTTTGCTCTGACAAGGATCAGATTTCTTCGGTAAATGTCTTTTAGGCATTTCTGGTATGTTTAATATAACAACATCATCTTCTAACTGTGTAGTAGCTTCCCTTAATTCCTCATTGCTTTATTTTCAGGGACTTGTTTACCAGATTTGTGTTGTAGAGTGTTTTATTTTAATCATATCTAACTTTCTGTTTGATCTTCCTCTGCAAAAGACTAAATGTCAGCTTTATCTAGCCTAAGGCACTACTTAAACGTGGTTTTTATGCAGTTGCTGAGTTAGGTCAAAGAGCTTACGTAAGTTAGTCCTCGTCTTGGGCCCCTATGAATTGTAGAGATATGTATTTTTGGGTATATTATTTTTAATCATAGAATCATAGAAGGGTTTGGGTTGGAAGGACCTTAAAGATCATAGATGATCCGATGGGTCCGTTCCAACCTGGTTGTTCTATGAGTCTATGACACCTCCCGCTGGATCAGATTACTCAAGGCCCCCTCCAACATGTGGACTTCAACACTTCCAGGGATGAGACATCCACAACTTCCCTGAGCAACCTGTGCTAGTACCTCACCACCCTCATTGTGAAGAACTGCTTCCTAATATTTCATCTAAATCTTCTCCCTTCCAGTTTAAAGCCACCCCTCCTTGTCCTGTCACCCCAGGGCCTTGTAGAAAGTCCCTCCCCAGCTTTCCTATGGCCCCTTCAGATAATGAAAGATGATTCTAACGTCTGACCGGAGTCAACTCTTCTCCAGGCTGAACAAGCCTAATTTTCTCAGTCTGTCCTCAACCCTCTGACCATCTTCGTGGCCTCCTTTGGACCTGTTCCAACAGTTCCCTATCTTTCTTGTGTTGGGGATTCCAGACATGGGCAAGGACACCAGTGGGGGGGGGGGTCTCATGAGAGTGGAGTAGAGGAGGCAAATCCCCTCCCTCATCCTGCTGGCCACGCTTCTTTTGATGTAGCCCAGGATACAGTTGGCCTTCTGGGCCCTTCTGAGCTGTGAGCACATATTGCCAGCTCATGTTGAGCTTCTCATCAATCAGCACCCCCGAGTCTTTCTTCGTACGGCTGCTTTCAATCTCGTCATCCCTCAACCTGTGTTGATACCATGGATTGTCTCATCTCAGGTGTAGGACCTTGTACTTGGCCTCATTGAACCTCTTTTTTCTCAAGAAGATATTGTTCTACAGCTGATGGAAGCCTAAAATGATTTGAATTTGGTTTTGATTGCAGTTGTTGCAGATAAATCTCCTATACTTAGTCTCAAGAGGGAAAAAAACAGAGATGCTGAGCTTTGGTGGCTTTTCCCTCCTTCATTATTTAAACAATAATTTTAGCATCAGGAAATAGAACATAAACTAGCTAGAAGATTCATTTATTTAACATATCAAGAGGAGGGATGGGACTTCCACAGACAAGTTTCATACACTTTCTGTATCAATGGTAATACAGTAACCATATGCCTTATGATTATAATAATTTTCATTTCAATGAGCCAGAGGTATTAATGCTCTGAAGATTTGCATGCTTTTTTTTTTTTTCCTCAAAACCTGGTATGGTTTGTTCAAAGCAGCAGATAGAGTTGCAAAGACATTTTCCTTGTGCATTAGCATTGCTGATAAAATGTAGATTGCTCTCCTGCCAGAAATATCTAAATATGCCTTGAATGGTTTGGGGTCAATAATTTAGTCCCTGACTATGCAAGCAAACATGTTGTGGCCTCTTCTCTTGCGAGAACGCATCTGGAGTATTGTGTACAGTTCTGGAATCCTCAACACAAGAAGGAGACAGAACTGTTGGAATGGCTCCAGAGGAGGCTACAAAGATGATCAGAGGGCTAGAGCACCCCATATACAAGAACAGGCTGAAAGAGTTGGGGTTGTTCCACCTGGAAAAGAGAAGGGTCCAAGGAGATCTTGTAGTGACCTTCCAGTACCTGAAAGGGGTTATAAGAAAGCTGGGGTTGGACTGTTCGCCAGGGCTTGTAGTGATAGCATGAGGGGCAATGGGTATAAACTGGAGAGGGGCGGATTTAGACTAGACATCGGGAAGAATTTATTCAAGATGAGAGTGGTAGAGGCACTGAAAGAGGTTGCCCAGGGAAGTTGTGGCTGCCCCATCCCTGTAGGTGTTGAAGGCTGGGTTGGATGGGCCTTGGGCAACCGGATCCAGTGGGATGTCCCTGCCCATGGCAGGGGTGTTGGAGCTAGATGGTCTTTAAGTTCCTTACAACCCAAACTATTCTATGATTCTGTGTGATGTGCTAGTTTTTGAAAATTATTAATATTTAGTCTATAATTGTCCCGTTCCCACTTTCCTTACTGGGGTCTTTCACTGTGCTCGTTATTCTGATTTAAAAACTTCCTTGTGGTTTGCAGCTAAAACAAGGTATGTGGTGGCTGTTGTCCCAGCATTGTTCCCTCCTTTCTTTCTCTCTGCTCTGCCACCCATTTGCTTATAATCTGGATTTATTTTCCTTTGAAACTTTGTGGCAAAATTGGAGGTTGAAATAGGCTCTGCCTCTGGCTTTTCCCTGAAAGGATTTTGTCGACAGGATTCTGAGAATGAATTATCTTAATATATTTCAGTTTCTACTTGAGTTTATGTAAGAATTAAGCATTTATTTATTGTTTATGGAAACGTTTGGGGTTTTTGTCTTTGCTAAACGTTTTGGTAAGGGCTGAAACTGTAGAAAACCAAATGCTTCTCTGAATTTTTTTATTTCATATTGGAAGATTGAAGTAAGAGACTGAAACCTATTACAGAATGGGCTTGCAAAATACTGTTTTGTGTGGTCTGAAACAGCAATATTAAATGGTTTATTAGTGTAGGGCTTGTTTTCTAGGCTTTGTGTGCTGTTCATAGTTAATTGCAAGGAAGAATTTGCAAAATAGAAGAGTTCTGAGAATTTTTCATGCCAAAATCTTGATCGAAGGCCAGGAACCCTTACCAGCCTTTGTAAACTGACCCAGAAAGAGAAATGAGACAAACAGGATCTGTAAACAAAGATCACGTGCTGGTCACAAATACATTTTGGAAGGATAGTTGCCTAGGGAAACAGGAAATGGGGAATTATACAACAAACAAGAAGAACTGCCAAACAAATTTGCTGACTTTTTTTTCGGAGAATTATGATGAAAACTGCTGGAATTCTCGCTATTTCACCATATTTCTAAATCCAACGGTGGAACAGAAGAAGAACTTGGTAATTATACCAGGACCATTTAGAAAATACAAATAAACTTCCTTGATGTTTTTGTCCTAAAGGAAGCAGTGTGTTTGGCAGCTATGTAATCTTGAGTTCATCTTGAAGTTGTCCGAGTTTCCCAGCTTTTGCAATTAAGCTTTCTGGAATCAGTGCTTCTTTTTACGGATGAGATAACAAAATGACTCCACTCATATCTACAGGGATCATCTAGGTCTATCCTGAGGCAGTTTAATCCTTGTTTCTAAGCCGGTAGTTTGCCATATAGCTCTGCCCATGCCTTTCCCTAGGGAGCAGCAACTCTCAGAATGGTTTTTGTACTTTCCAGGTGTAATATGTAGAAGGGAATCGGGAAATATGCATTGGACTTACCCTTAGCAGGGAAGGAGTCAGACTCTGGGTGATGTTTCTTCTTCTCACCCTACCTGGGGCGTGCGTATGCAAGAAGCAAATTGTTTGCTTAGTAACTTCTGCACGCCTCCTATTCTGTGATGTACCATTTCAGTTTTAAGTCATGGTAAACAGCAAGATCACTGTGGAGGAGAGGTCATAGAAAATACCAGCTTGGGGTCACTCAGTCTGTTGGGTTTGGGTTTGTATGAGAAATGAAGAGCTGAAAGTAATCTAAAAGAAGAAAATTGAGAAACTAGATAGTGAGGTTAAACCAAAGGGTCTCTTTAGCCCAGGATCCTGAAGATTTAGTTACATGAAATCTCATGCTTGTACTGAGGATATGAGAAGATATAGTGAATGTCAGGGGGAGGGAAATGCATTTGTCTTATTCTTGGATCTTCTCCTCTGTCCTCTGTTGTTTTCAGTGTGTAACTCTCTTTATTTGTTTTTTTTTTGTCAGTTCCAATGACAGGTTTCACTCAAAGGGCCACCATCGATCCTGAACTGAATGAAATTCATGTCTTGTCAGGGCTCAGTAAAGACAAGGAGAAGCGGGAAGAGAATGTAAGGAATTCCTTCTGGATTTATGACATTGTAAGGAACAGCTGGTAAGTCGATGGAAGGGCTGCTCTTTCTAATGTCTGCCCTGACTTTCTTTAGAAAGCACTCCTACACTATCCTGTCTCCCAGGTAACTCTCTAACCTCTTAGAACCGTGAAATGGTAATGTTGAATACAGCTGAGTTCCCTTGAGGCAGCTCTTTTTCCACAGTCTTTAGAGACACTGTGGCAATAAGCCAAGTGAGGGAGAGAAGTCCTGTGAACTTCTTTATTGGAAGCAGGTGGAGGGGATGAGGGAAAGCAAGCCATTATAAGATTTTCCTGTAGGAAGTGTTAAAGGCCAGGATTCATCATCAGCGCAGCAAATTCAGTCAAGTAAGTTGTTAATAGCAGCAAATGTGGCACTAGTTATTAGAAACTAAGGAAACTGCTCTACTGTATTAGCAGCGATGCAGAAGAGATTGTACTAGAGCTGTCGGCTCTTTCCAGGCTGTGTGCAGTGGTATTTCAGGTAGCTGTTAGAGCCAGTATTCTGAGATAATAGCTCCTCGTCTCTTTGCTATGTGGTGTTTAGCGGTTGGTTGCCACTGCCCCTTTCCAGAGCTGGCAGCGTTTCTGTGTTCAAGGTCTCTTGTAATGTGAGGCTAATCACTTTGAATGCTGTGAATGCTGTTTTTTAAAAATGGGGTTTCAGTTGGACAAAACAACCTAAGTCTGCTTGAAAATCAGTGATTGAAATGCTAGCTTTGAAGTCTCTGACCTAGAGCTGTACTGTGTTCAAGTTCTCTGTAATGAAAAATAGTCCATGCAGACAATTTTTCTAGCAAATAGTGCAATATCTTAAGATTCCTCCATAGCTTGTGACATAAAATTATCTAGAATTTTTCCCTGTGGTTTGTGATTGAGGATGATGTTCAGCCAGGATGAGCTTCTCTGATTTTGGATGGGTTTCTTTGTGGAGGTTGAGAAAGGGTAATAGGGGATAATATAAAGAGAAGAAAACCTTCAGTGTTGTATGCCACGCAGTTCAAATAGACATCACTTGTACCTTTTATACCCTTTCAGTAACTTGTTCTGCTTTCTGCAGGTGCTGCCAGTCATTACTTACTACCTTGTGTTTCAGGTCTTGTGTCTATAAGAATGACCAAGCAGCAAAAGAGAATCCAGGTAAAAGCCTTCAGGAAGAGGAACCCTGCCCAAGGTTTGCTCATCAGCTGGTGTATGATGAGTTGCATAAGGTATGAGGGTCCAAACACAAACGGCTTTGGTTTCAATCTTGTTGCTTCTTCATAGATGGGACAATGCATATAGCTTTTGGTATAGTGTTAATGTGGTGGGTAACTTTCATTTAACTTAGTCATCTTTTGAATCATAGAACAACCATAGAATCATGGAACAACCAGGTTGGAAGGGACCCATCGGATCTTCTAGTCCAACCATTCCTATCAAACACTAAACCATGTCCCTCAGTTCCCCGTCCACCCACCCATTAAACACCTCCAGGGAAGGTGATTCAACCACCTCCCTGGGCAGCCTGTTCCAGTGCCCAATGACCCTTTCTGTGAAAAACTTCCTCCTAATGTCCAGCCTGAACCTCCCCTGGTGGAGCTTGAGGCCGTTCCCTCTTGTCCTGTCCCCTGTCACTTGGGAGAAGAAGCCAGCTCCCTCCTCTCCACAACCTCCTTTCAGGGAGTTGTAGAGAGCAGTGAGGTCTCCTCTCAGCCTCCTCTTCTCTAGGCTAAACAACCCCAGCTCTCTCAGTCGTTCCTCATACGGTCTGTTCTCAAGCCCCTTCACTAGCTTTGTTGCTCTTCTCTGGACTCGCTCCAGAGCCTCAACATCCTTCTTGTGGTGAGGGGCCCAGAACTGGACACAGTATTCAAGAAGCAGCCTCACCAGTGCTGAGTACAGAGGGAGAATCACCTCCCTGGACCTGCTGGTCGCACCATTTCTGATACAAGCCAGGATGCCATTGGCCTTCTTAGTTTTCTTAGTTTGAATGAACTAATCCCTGTTAAGGATCTGCTCTAACAGAGGTGCCCTGCTTGCCCCTGCCTATCAGAAACAACTGTCATTCTTTAGTGCTACCTGACTTTAATGAACCTGTTCATGCTTAAATAGACCTAAAATTGCTTATAATGTACATGGTGGCTGCGTAAACTCAGGGCTTTGTGTGTATTAAGCAATAAAACACAAACCCATGGACCCATGGATTAGGGTACTGTAACTTCCTGAACCTACTGAACTGAGATTACTGCGACGCACTTAACCTTTCATGGATATTTTGCAATTAAAATAAACTTTCTGAAATTGCTTTTAGTCTGAGCTGAAAAAGACAAATATACTTTAGTCATATCATTCCATGGGATGTTAATCAGATGTAGGAAACCAAACCACCCAAAAGTCTGTGGGATAGGAGGGAGATTTAAGGAAGAATAGGTGTAACTGCCATATGGAGGACTTATATGGGTTGTCTTCATTATGGACAATTAATGTTGGACGATAAATCCCGTTCTGCCTTTAGTGGCTTACTCCTAGGCATAAGGTACCATGAGGCTGAGAGTAGTGTTTTAGAAGTTACTGTGAAGGTTGCTAAATCGTGGCAGTTGCCCAGCTTTATCTGAAGAGCTGTTTGATGTGCTTGTTTTGAAGAGTCTTATTTTTAGAAACCTCTGTTCAAATGACCTTTCTAAACTTCTCTGATATAAATAAGAAGAGCCTGCATCAGTGGGATGCAGAATACATTGTTTTGAGTGATTATTTTTAAAGCTGTGGAGAAAGGTAGCCTGTTGGACTTCTTGAACCTCAGTATTTGAAGATCCTTTGTGGCATGTTTAATATCAACAGTTCAGAGTCCGAAATGCCAAATGGTGTTAAGAAAAAATAAAAAAGGCAAGAAATAAACAGTCCTTTTTTAGCGCTTGCATTTCTGTTAATTTACCTCTGTGTAAGTCTAGACCTTAAAAATCATCTGGTTCCAATCCCCCTGCCGTGGGCAGGGAAACCTGGATCCAGGAAAACTGGATCAGGTTGTTCAAGGCCCCATCCATGCTGTCCTTGAACACTTCCAGGGAGGGGACATTCACAACTTCCCTGAGCAACCTGGGCTAGTGCCTCACCACCCTCCTTGTGAAGAATTTCTTCCTAGTCTCATCCAAATCTTCCCCCTTCCAACTTAAAGCCATTTCCCCTCAACCTATCATTCCATTCCCTTGTATACAGTCCCTCCCCAGCTTTCCTGTAGCCCCTTCAGGTACTGGAAGGCCACTATAAGGTCTCCTTGGAGCCTTCTCCAGGCTGAACAAGCCCAACTCTCTCAGCCTGTCCTCATAGCAGAGGTTCTCCAACCTTCTTATCATCTTCGTAGCCTCCCTTTGGACCTGTTCCAACAGTTCCATGACCTTTGCATGTTGGGGATTCCAGAACTGGGCACAGGACTCCAGGTGAGGTTTCACAGGAACGGAGTAGAGGAGGAGAATCTGCTCCCTCGCCCTACTGGCTGTGGTTCTTTGGAAATGGTTATGGTTGGCCTTCGGGCTGTGAACGTGCATTGCTACACATCTGTTAGACTACCTCATTTGAATGATGTTGAGCAAAGGAGATTAATTTTACATACAGATGCATTTAATATTTCCATGATTGGCAACTCAGGATTGCTGGAACTTTTTTTGAAGGCAATGACAGTGATGGTTGTGATTTCTAATTTGAGAAGATTTATAAGATTGATTGGGTTTTCCTCATTTCTTCCTAGCAGTACAGTTTTGTCTTATTTCAGTTACTCCTTTCCCTTACGTTCCCAGTTACTACTATGTGCCCAGGTAGAGTATTGAGTGCCTTGCAGCTATGCTGCTATATTGAAGTGAGACAAATCTGGTATTCTAGAAGCTGTGGAAATTTTTCTCTGCAAGCCATACAATCATAGAATCACTAGGTTGGAGAAGACTTTTGAGATCATCAAATTCAACCATACCTGCCCACTACTAAACCATATCCCCAAGCACTTCATCCACCTGTCTTCTAAATACCTCCAGGGATGGGGACTCGACCACCATCCTGGGCAGCCAGTGCCAGTACCTGAAAACGCTTTTGGTGGAGTAATTTTTCCTAATGTCTAATCTGAACCTCCCCTGGCACAACTTGAGGCCATTCCCTCTTGCCCTATCACTTGGGAGAAGAGATCAACATCCATCTTGCTACAACCTCCTTTCAGGGAGTTGTGTACAGTGATAAGGTCTTCTCTCAACCTCCTTTTCTCTAGGTTGAACAACCCCAATTCCCTCAACTGCTCTTCATGATGCTTTTCTCTAGCCCCTTCACTAGCTTTGTTGCTCTTTTCTGGACGTGCTCCAGGACCTCAATGTCTTTCTTGTAATGAGGGGCCCAAAACTGAACACAGGATTTGGGGTGCAGCCTCACCAATGCTGAGTACAGGGGCACAGTCAGGTTAAGACTCTCTATAGCTTGTGAGGGGGACAGGCCTTTTGGTGATCTCCCAGGGTTGTGATGGGCTGGGCTTACTGTCTCTTACTGTGAGCATCTTTAAAGCTTCTCACTCACTTTGTCAGTGACCCTTGTGTATGGGGAGGATGATGGTTTTTGCTGACTTAAGGAAAAGGCTGCAGCTCCACCAACAGTACTGACTGAAGCCAGAGCAGTAGTCTTTATATAAAGTCCCCTTTTTCCGAGTCTTCCTTCTGAGCGTAAATATTTCTTCTTCAAAGAAAATGTGCGATCACTGGAGTCAACTCACAATTATAAGGGTATAATCTGCTCATCCCCAAATTAGCAAAGGCTTTATTACAACTGTCTTAATTTAGCCACTGTCATGACAACGAGAATTTGAAGTCCTTTGAGGACAGGACTGGAGAAGAGCTGGGTAATCCATCAATTTAAGTGTTTCTATCAGGTATTTTGAACAGAGCAGCAATAGTTGGCTCTTTTCTCCTCTTAAGTTTCATGTTTAAGGATGTATCGTGCTTACAGGTTTTTTTCAAAAAAAGTGATGGCATAGTTTGTGGCTGTTTGTTTGTAAATATCTTGGGAGTCTTATAGAGGGAGGTTCTAACAATGCAGCTTTTTATTATCTTAAAACATAAGCAGTTTGAAAAGCTTTCTTTTCTCCTAAGGGACAAAGTAAGGCTAATAATAAAATGGAGCAGCTTGTCTAAAAGAATAAATCTCTCCCAAGATGTTGACATAGTAAATGGTCTTTGTTAAATGTCTGTACACAAACAATCAACTTTTTGATCTGTCTCTCATTTGCATAGGTCCATTACTTATTTGGTGGGAATCCTGGTAAGTCCTGCTCTCCAAAGATGAGGTTAGATGATTTCTGGTCTCTGAAGCTCTGTCGACCTTCAAAAGAATACCTGCTAAGACACTGCAAATACCTCATAAGAAAGCACAGGTATAGAAACAAAAAGTTTGCTTTTTCCTTATCTGAAATGTCTTTTTTTAAGTTGCTAAAACTTAAATATCTTGCAAACTATTTTGGGAAATGGTATTTCCTTGATTTCTTGATTTATTCTTTAAAACTTATTTTAATAATAAAAACCAATGGGGCAGGGTGAACCTACAAAATTAACTTCCTTCTGTTAACTACTCTGTTATTATACAACTAGTGGAATTGAGATATAGTGTGGGGAGTCACGGGGGAATTTTTAGATTCCCTTTTCACTTTGCTGCTCATCAACATGTGTTTTGGTGCTGTCGCCTCCCAAGGAAACGAAGTATGTTTCTGAAACACCATGCTAAGAGATAGTAACAGCTCACAAAGATGCTAATGAAGTCTGGGGGCTGGATTCCTTTGCACATCTGAGACTCAGCCGTGGTGAGGTCAGAGTTTCTCAGTCAGAATCACTTGAAAGATCTCGCTTATGCAGAATTTAGCTACACTGTGATGCTTCTTGCACTCTGGATGTTTCAGAGCTGCCTTATATCTGCTATTTAGGGCAACAGCTTTTCAAATCCAAGCCTATGGTGTTGCTTCAGGCAAGAAATTGCAGCAGCAAGTCAGCCTTTCAAGACCTAGCAAATTATTTGAGGCCAATAAATAGCTTTTTTTGTGTTCTTGGTGAGAATACTTTGTTATTGAGTTCTGCCAAGAGTTGGAGGTCGATCTTTACTTGATGGCATTTTACTTCCAAAGTGGCAAGCAAATTGCTGTACTCAACTCTCAGTCACTGTGGCTGGATGAGACCTTTTGCAGGTGAACCGCGGAATAGATGTGAATATGTACAAGAAGGAGTAAAGGTCTTGCCCAGTATTCTGGGAGGCTTTTTGATCCCACGTGTGGTTGTATGCAAATGCAGCTGCATGGCCTCAAGAGACAGCTCTGGATTGCTTATTTTAACTTGCTTGAAGTGCACTTGAAGGAAATGTTGCTATGTCTGGTAGGAATTTGGGCTTTAGGCACCGTACTTCCATTTATTAGAGTTCATGTGAGGGAGCCAAACGTGGCCAGCCAGGGACTGGTACGATGGAGGCTTCGCAGAGTCAGTTGGTTGCCCATTGTCTGTACTCTCTCGGGCTCTGGGTACCAGAATGGTACTTGGCTTGGAAAGACAGCAAATCCACTACATCAACTGGATTTCTGTTTGGCATATTAACTTGGTCAGTACCAGTCAGTCATAGTGGAGTCAAACTGGCCATTGGTATAAGAGCAAGGTGTCAGTGGTTTTGCTTATTTAAGGTACTTCAGCTCTACAGACTGTGGTGATCTCATCTAAGAAAATCTGTATGTATGTTTGAAAGAAATAATGCTTAGTTACCAGAATGTTATCTACATTATATAGTTCAGAAAGCTGGAGCACCTCCCAAACAAGGACAGGTGGAGAGGAGTTGGCCTTCTTCAGCCTGGAGAAGAGAAGGCTCCAGGGGGACCTTATAGCAGCTTTCCATAATCTGAAGGCAACTTCCAGGGAAGTCTGGGAGGGACTCTTCATCAGGGCGTGCAGGGATAGGACAAAGGGGAATGGTTTTAAGCTGAAAGAGGGAAGGTTTAGGTTAGATATATTTAAATTAGAAGAAATGTTTTCCTGTGAGGGTGGTGAGGCACTGGCACAGGTTGCCCAGTAAAATCTTGGATGTCCCATTCCTGGAGCTATTTGAAGGTTAGGCTAGTTGGGGTCTTGAGCAACCTGATCCAGTGGAAAATGTCCTTGCTCATGGCAGGAGAGTTGGAACTGAATGATCTTTAAGGTCCCTTCCAACCCAAACCATTCTGTGGTTGTATGATCACATAACGGACAGTCTTTCTGCAACTTCCGCTGGCTTAAGGACTTGCATCTTTGGACAACTTCAAAATCTGGGCTACAGATGTCCACTACTGCATAAAAAGCCAAGAATATTACCCAAACTGAAAAAAAAAAACCAAAACAAAACAAACCAGTATGGTTAATTCTATTCCGTGTGACTTCTTTCAGTTTGAGCTATACACTTCTAAAGGTAACTGAAATATATTATGAATGAAATATCTTGTGTTCCTGTAAGGCAGATGAGACAAGTCAGTTAAGTAACAGAGAACGTGACTTCTAGGGTCTTCATCTCTGGAATTGTCTGAACTGTTTTCCTAGAAAGGTTTAGTACTGTGTGTTGGTGATTCAGAAGATGACAGTGTACAGTAATGCTCTTGGTGGATAGATGATAGGAGAAAAAGATAGGGCTGTTTAAGCCTCATCCTTTCTAGGCTTGCGCATCCAACTTAGCGCTACAAGGAAGTATCTCTGAGCCCAGAGTAATTTTCTGAGAGCTCTGTTAACTTCTTCAGGTAATTCACAGAAGTTACAGTTTCCGTTCATGAAAAGTAAATGAGAAACTAATGGTGATGGTGCACAAGACTTTTACGGACATGTAGTTTTACGAAAGGTGCTGTATTCATTGAATCTGGGAGTTTTCACCCCTTTTTCTGTTGCCTGGCAGAAGCGGAGAGTATTTTACATCCCTGTACTTTCAGTTATGCTGCTGCGCTGTCTTGAATGTAAATATCCCTGGGACTGAAGCACTCAAGGCTTTTGCCTGAACTGTGCTCCTGACGTGAGGTGCTACTTATACCTCATTTTATTTGTGGAAAACAAACTGTACTAAATTTTTTATATTTGTGCATTAAGAAGTTGCTGTACATCTCCATCTGAATATTTTTTTACCAAGTGTGTACTGCTTTGCCCTTGTAACTGCCTTGCACCCACAAAAACCTCTCCTCTGTGTTTCAGTCTGGCTTATAAGAGTCTATTCCAGCAAATATGGCCAAGCTGTAATTAACATTGTTTTGTTTGGAAATCACAGAATCATGGAATAGTTAGGGTTGGCTGAAAGTTTTCTTAAACAGGTTTTGCTCTTTGTGCAAATCATAGAATTGTAGAATGATTTGGGTTGGAAGGGACCATAAAGATCATCTACTTCCCTCCCCCTGCCATGGACAGTGACACCTCCCTCTGGATTGGGCAGTTCAAAACCCCATCCAACCTGGCCTTGAACACCTCCAGGGATGCAGCATTCAAGACTTCCCTGGACAACGTGAGCCAGTGCCTCACAACCCTCATTGTGAAGAATTTTCTCCTTATGTCTAGTCTAAATCTTCTGCCTCTCTTCCCATTTGAAGCCATTCTCCCTCATGCAATCACTACATGCCTTTATAAAAAGACCCTCCCTAAGCTTTCTTGTACACTCCCTTCAGGTACTGTAGTAGGATTTAGACCTGAAGGGAATGATGGCACTCATGTTTCTGTCTCTCCTTTGCAGGTTTGAAGAGAAAGCTCAGACTGACCCTCTTAGTGCACTGAAGTACCTGCAGAATGATCTGTACGTGACTGTGGATCACTCAGACCCTGAGGAGACAAAAGAGGTAGTGATGAATGATCTTTGTCTTACTTTGACAGAAACATATACTGTCTTCTCACGTAGAAGCTTTAAGTTTCTTAAACCTTGCTTTTATTTAGTTTGAAAAAGCTCTACAGGTGCACAGCACTTCGCTGTCATATATTGGTGCACAACACTTCACTATGTCATATATTTCTTTGCACTAACAATCACACTGTTTAGAAACAGTTGTTTTGCAGCTGCAGTTCCAGATAAAATAGCTTTTGTACACAACGCGGTGAAGCCTAGGCCTTTGTTTTGATTCCAGTGTGCTGGCGCGTATTTAGGGAGCTTTAATTGAAATGTAAACTCTCTGAAAATCTGAAAATTGGTTGTGTGGTAGAAAGGGAATAGAGACTTGTATTTCTGCTGCCTTTTGGCTTGTCGATATTAAATAGCTCTGGGGGTGAAAGATGCTTTTCTCCAGATGATAAGCATTTCTGGAAGTAGATTGCATATATACATTTCCTGCTAATATAAACTCTTATTTCATCTGCCTTTTGAATATTTTCCAGTGGGCATGGTCTTTTATTTGTTCCAGGAATTTGTTCCCATTTCCTGTTTTGAATCCATTGCCACAGCTCATGTCACTCTCCAGAAAGGATTAAAGAAGTAGTGAAAAGTATCAGATAAGGTGGTTGCTTTGACTCCACAATTAATTTCCACGTGGAACGTGGGGTAGGCAGCTGGTTATACAAACATTCAACTCCCTACAGGTCAATGAGGAAGAGATGAGCATGGTTCTTGTCCTCTTCTTGTGGCAGTGACTTTGGAAGTGATTCCGAAGCTCCTTTCATAAAACTCTGGTAGGAGAATGGGCATGGTTATTCCATGCTGAGTCTCTGGATTAAATCACTTAATCTGTTGGTTTTAACTTGTTACTGCAGGTAAAGAAAAGATCATTATGCAGGCGCTAAAAGCTTTTGGAGGAGAACAAGCTTCTTGCTTAGTATAGAACTGTAGGTTTAGAAGAATTAAGAAAAAGTCTTTACTCATATTGACAGCTGAGAACCAATCACATTTGTTGTAAATTCTGGTGAGCATTTATAAACATCTGATTCAATGAACTAAGTGCTTGTAAGCTCCCTCTGTTAGATGATTTCTTATTTAGATTGTCCCACATGGAGCAGTTTCATGTCCTTTCTAGCCTTTTCTAGCATAGGAAAGACAACAGATAATCCTGCTTTTCTTCAGGTAGAAAAGGTTTATGCTTCAAGGAGGCTAAGCCAAATTACACCTCGTCTTCCCAGTGTGATAGCACTTGCCTCTTCCTATCTGAACCTGTAATAACCTATAACATAGAAACACTATCCAGATGCTCTCCTCTCCCCTTTTCCTTTCTTCCACTCACTGTAAGGCCATGTTCTGTGTTTTCTGATCTCTCTTTTTCTCCACGTTTTTCCCGTGTGCTGGTAGCCCCATCTTGCCTGTGAAGGCCTCGTCTCTCTTTGGCAAGTTACACCTAAAGAGATCTTACACTCATGGCTGGCTCTGACTTTTTATTGCTTGAACAGAAAAGATTTGTGTGATCAGCAAGTTCCTCTTCTTTTAGTTCAAGCTTCCTCCTGTCTCCAGCAGACCAAAGGAACTTCCATAAAGGCTGCACATTATGCACGTCTGGCTTAGAAAATCCTGTAATATTCTGCGCTTGATTTTGCCAGTTTAGGGTGTAGTATTTAACTTGTCCTCCTTGTAAGAATGAAGAATTTACCTGACTGCATGTGCTCCTCTGAGGTTTTGGGAAAGAGTGGTAGCTTTATTATATGAGGTAGAAATAGACTAAAATGTTTAAAAAAATGTATCTCTTTTCTTTCCAGTGTTCTACACATTAATGATCGAGTGTAGGAGCTTAGGTAGCTCCATCCAGCTGAGTGATTATATTGTGAATCCTTTCTCTGCAGACCTAATGCCTGGTCCAAACAAAATTCAGCTGCTGTGTCTGTCATGCTGGTCTGCCAGATCAATGCGCACCACCCAAGAGAATGAAAGCTTCCATTCCATTGGTTTCCTAAAATCATCTAACAGTTTCTGGGGGGCTTTTTTGTTTGGGATTTGGCTTTTTTTTATTTTTCTTTTTTTTTTAATTGTCCTGGTCAAAAAGCTTTAACCTCTAAAGCTTTGTACACTGGAACAGATCTGCCAGGTACTGTGGCGCAGAGCCAGCTGCCGCGCTGGTACTGACAAGGTGGATTTCCAGTTGACGTCAATTTACCTTCCAGTTATCACACTGAGTTGGCTTTTTGCTCTGGCATTACATCTTCAAATAGCTCTTGTGCTTTCCAGAGGATTGACACAGGCTTTTTGGATTCTATATCAAATTTCAAGCACCAAATTGATTGCGTGTATCAGACAAGACACCTACATACTCTGTCTTTATTTGTAGTTGAGATCGTCTTAATTAATACCAAAGGCTTTATATCTGATTGGCTTGCTCTATGCTGGCTACGGACATAGATTGTTCCAAGGCTTTGTAGTGTGGGAATTATTAAGGGACTTGAGTTTTGTCTGTTCTTTTCTGTCTCTTTTGGGCAACTGTTACATTTCAGAAGGACTGAGCTGAGTAGGTTTATCCCCAGCTTCGTGCTGGAGTTCTCTTGGGGACTGACCTAGAGGGCTTTGTGGTTTTGATTGAGATACAAGTAGTGTTCTATACTGTTACTAGCAGAGTTTCACTCTGAGGTAAGTCTGACTTTCTTTATGGTAGAAGTTATTTCTTCTAACTTAGTTAGGCAAGTCTGTTCAGCTGTTTTGAGTTGGATGCCAAAGAAAATAAACAAGCTGTTCTTAAAACTGACTTTGGCATTAGTAACCAATTTTGTTTAAAGTAGCGTGAATGATTGATAGTAGGAACATACCCCCAGAGTTTCATTCCTTTGTTGTGAATGTTAGGGATGTTAATAGGATCATAGTTTTATTTCCTTTTCTTTATTATTTCAAATTGAAGGAAATGCCTGCAAGTAACAGCGATTACAAGAATTACCTGTTTCAGTAGCCACACTCTGTATGCCAGCTCAAGCCTCTGCCGTTGCCCACAAATACCTAGGTGGGATTCTGCTTGAAATCACTTAAACCTCTTCAGTTAATCCGAGCTGAAAACACTGAATTAAGAGTTTCGACGCTGTATGTAAAAGAAGGTGATTGCCCAGAGAATATGGTATCATGGAATTGTAGAATGGTTTGGGTTGGAGGGAACCATAAAGATCATTCAGTTTCAACCCCCCTGCCATGGGCAGGAACACTTTCCACCAGACTGGGCTGCTCAAGGCACCATCCAGCCTGGACCTGAACACCTCCATGAAGGAGGCATCCACAACTTCCCTGGGCAACCTATTCCAGTGCCTCACCACCCTCATTGTGAAGAATTCATTACTAATGTCTAGTAATGTCTAGTTTAAATCTTTCCCTTCCAATTTAAAGCCATTCCCCCTTGTCCTGTCACTTCAGGCTCTTGTAAAAAGTCCTTCCTCAGCTTTCTTCTAGGCCCCATTCAGGTACTGGAAGGCTGCTCCAGGATCTCCTTGGAGCCTTCTCTTCTCCAAGCTGAACCACCCCAACTCTCTGACCCTGTTGAAATTTGTCTGGGTATTCTATTTCACATAGAAATTAAAGTCATATACAAGACTAGCATTTGTTGGTGTAACAATTGCCGGTTACGTTGATATTATATTTTATACACACATAGACGTGCATTTGGTGACAGTTGACAGCTAAGGGCCTTTTAAAGATAAAAGGATGGTCAAAGCAGAAACTCAAAATCCAGATTTTTTTACTTATTTCAAGGCTAAAACTGGTGCTGTTAATGCACAAAGTTGTCAGTAGGTCACATACAAGGCTAAAGGTCTTGTTCCATCAACACTGGAGTGATCATACCCAGAGCCTTGCTGCTGCTTAGTGGACTGTAGAGGAAATCAAGATGTTTAAAAAAATAGCCAGTGCTGTCCAAGTGAAGGAGAACAAGATCATTTTGTACACTGAGATTGAGATTCAACTACTGGAGAAGCTCCATGCTGTGATTGCTGTAGAACAGATACAACGTGCAAGTAAAATCTGCAGTATGTTTTTCTTGGAGCATGGTAGGAGAAAGAGCAAGGACCTGGAGGCCAATTTGAGGCCTGAGTAGCTTGTAGACTGAGGCTGGAGGCCCCTGTTCAAGGCTGCTTCATTCTTTCCATTTTTAAGACCTTGTCTTTAATAAATATGCCAGATAAAGCCAGTGGGGCCCCGAAGTATTGTTTGAGACTGCATTAGACTTGTATTTCTGGGAAAATTGAAGCCCAAATGGGAAAAATAGTTCTAGGAAGGAGCTAAGAAAAGCATGCTGCTCTGTGTCCTGCTGTGATTCTTTGTAAAGCCTCAGAGTCAGAGTGCTGCAGGAGCAGAGGCTTTGGAGCCAAAGGAGCCTTTACGAAAACAGTGTTCAGCCTTCCCAGCTTCAGCTGGTGACAGCTCTGTCCTCAAAGAATTTGAGCCTGTCATTTCTTCTTTGAGTTTACTCTGCGAGGCACCATCCCAACAGAACTGGTCAAAGCTGAGAAACTCTTTTACGCTGTGATCAGAACACTTGCTCTGCAAACATTACGGAGGAGGAATCATGTCTTATTTGTACAATGTGCCAGGTATCCCAAACAGGAGTTACTCGTTCTCCCTTGACGTTAACAGTTTCATTTATGCGAAAGGCAGAGGCAGGCAGCAAGTATATTAAAACTTGCATGGGTTGCCACGTGGCAGAATTGCTTGTTGCTGTTTCTAGAAACCTAGATAAAGTATGCACAACTGATAAAGGAACAGTAATGTTGGAAACACAAAGGTTATGAGTTGAGAAATCCCAGAATTACTATTACCCATGTAGTCTTAATTTGGCCTCTCTCTGAATGTGATTGATTCAGATTAGTTAACCTTATGTTAACCTCATATAACCTTGGGGTTGTTCAGCTTGGAGAAGAGAATGCCTCAGGGAGACCTTATAGCAACTTCGAGTACTTAAACGGGGCTATAAGGAAGCTGAAGAAGGGCTCATTAATAGAGAGTGTGGTGGTAGGACAAGGGGGAATGATTTTATGCTGAAAGACAGGAGATTTGGCTTAGATATCAGGAAGAAATGTTTTCCTGTGAGGGCAGTGAGGCACTGGCAGAGGTTTCCCAGGGAAGTCATGGATGCCCCATCCCTGGAGGTGTTCAAGGCCAGGCTGAACGCGGCTATGAGCAACCCGATCCTGTGGGAGGTGTCTCTGCCCATGGCAGGAAGCTTGGAACTGGATGATCTTTAAGGTCTCTTCCAACCCAAACTGTTGTATAATTCTGTGATTCTATTAGTTAGCCAGATAGATGTAACTAATGTCAGACATCCATAACCAACACACTAGATATTTAACTAATGTAGCCTGGCATTAAGCAGGTGCATTTATCCCTAAGGAACTCCTGTTCCTGTTCAGGATGTGAGTTGGATCTCCAAGGGAGAAGTTAATTTTATAACAAAGGAAACGCTCCTCCTTCTGAATGGAGGTTTAATTTGGAGTGAATGGAGCCAGTGAGCCAGAAGGATTGTCAGAAGAAAATGAGGGGTGGTGCAGTGAAAGCAGTTGGGTGCTTTACTGGATAATTGAATTTTGGTCCTGTCTCTGTAACAGAGTTGCTGTGTGATGGGTTAAGCAAATTGTTTTTCCTAGATGGTCATTAATTGTTTTTTTCACTCTGGTGCCTGATGGGAGAGATCTGAGGTGTGATTTGCTCAAGGGCTTTGCTCTTGTGGCTGCAAGTGAAGTCAGAAGAAGCCACGTAACACTAAGTATTTTGAAAAATCAAATCTTGGTAGTTTCAAATAGAGGACCCAAAAATTAATGAAAATGTGAAGTATTATTTGTCATAATAACAAATAATATGATAGAAAATCTGATGAAGAAACTAATTCCTTCTTTAGAGCTGATTTTGGACTTCACGAAGAAAATACTGCATTGGCTCTTTGCTGAGAACAGTGCGTGGGAGACCTGGGCCACTCAAGTGAGAAGTAACTGTCCTGTGCACTGTGAAAGAAGTAGGCGACCTTTGGGAGAACATCATGCCCTTGGCTGGTGTTGTAACGCAAATGCAGAGTGAATCTTCTTAGACTCGGTGCTGCCCGTAACTGATGTTTCTGATTTTTTATCAGAAAGGGCTCTTTAAATGTGAGGTGATTTCATAGGATCATGGAATGTTTTGGGTTGGAAGGGACTTTAAAGATCATCCAGTTCCAAGCCTCCTGCCATGGGCACAGACACTTTGCACTGGATCGGGTCACTCAAAGCCATATCCAACCTCGCCTTGAACACTTCCTGGGGTGGGGCATCCATCACTTGTCTGTGCCAGTGTTTCACCACCTTCATCATGAAGAATTCCTTCCAAATGTCTAACCTAAATTTAAAACCATTCCCCCTTCTCCTGTCACTACATGCTTTTGTAAAAAGTCCCTCCCCAGCTTTCTTGTACACAGCCTTCAAGTACTGGAAGGCTGCTATGAGGTCTCCCCTTCTCTTCTCTAAGCTGAACAAGCCCAACTTTCTTTGCCCATCCTCATGTGGGAGGCACTCCAGCCCTCAAATCATCCTCGTGGCCTCCTCTGGACTCGCTCTAACAGATCCATGCCTGTCCTGTGCTGAGGAATTTCAAAACCAACAACAAACCTCAAGGTTAACCAAAGTGCAGTGTCATCAATGAAGAACAAGACAAGATGCTCCTTTGCATAAAGCTGCAAAGAAACTTGTAGCCATGAAAATCCATCATGCATAGTGCACATGAGACTGGAATGTTTGGCAGAGTGTTCTTTCAATGCTTTCAATGCATTTGTGGTCTCTGTTCACTGTGTTGCTGGCTGGAACCTGCTTCTGCAGTCTTAGTTGGGCATCCTGAGACTCAAACGTGGTTTGCTTTCTGTTTACAGCAGGATGATTGCTGGTGTTGCTGGGGGAGGCAAGGGAACCCCTTGTAGCATGTGGTATCTGCTTTGTCCCAGCATAACCGGCTTCATGTGCTACCAGGCTGTTGGCAGGAGGCCTGTAAGGCAACTGTGTAGAAAGGAAAGGTGGCCAAGACGTGGCATTTGCTATCAGAAGCAGCACAGATTTAACCGCTGGTTTCATCGTAACTTTAGAAGCTATTTATGCTGGGCATCTGGTTAAGTACGTTGCTGATTTGGAGCCAAGCAACTCTTCCAATCTAACGCTAGCAGTGAAATACACGTGTAGCATTGCAATCCCTTTTGATTTGATCTAACCAGACCTCACACTCAAGAGGGTACTTAATCAACCTCTTGCCCCTGTTCTGCAGTTTGTCAGTCCTGCACCTTTCTAACCTGTTCTTCCATACCCCCAGTGCCAGGGTGACAGCCTTTATGTGACAGCCTCCCCAGAAGATGCACGCTAATTCCAGCGCACTCTGGTCCTTAATTTAGATTGTTTTTTCTTGATGTTGTTAGCAGAAATGAATAAAAAGAAACTCCCAAAACAAGGTATTTTGTTTAGAGAGGAGGTATGGCTTTTGTTCTGTGCAGGGTGATAGGTGTGACCTATTGTAGACCCCAAAGGCCTATTTATACAAAACCGATGCTCAAAATCCCAGCTGGCCCATACAGTCATTATTCCTATCTAATACAGATATTCCTTAGATTACACAATTCTGCTTTAACACAGAATTGCTTATTTCCTTTCCACATCCTTAGTTAGGAGTGGATCTCCTTCAGGTACTCCTTAAACAATCATGAATTCTTTATATCTGATAACCGTTTCCTTGTTTCTTCACACGTTTTAAACCTTGAGTCTATTAACTACTGAGTTCATTGTTTCCTTAAGACTAAGTGTCTACAACCCTGGGCAGATATTAGGATGTTTGTAGAAGATACCAGGTGCCCCTATCTCTGGGCAGAAATTAGGGTGTTTGTAGAAGATACCAAATGTATTCTCTCTGAGATCAGGATGTTTGTAGTAAACAAAGGAGGTGAACGAGGTGCAAAATTCATTCTTCTTATCCCCTTGGGCAACAATGTCATGTTAAAACTGGTCTTGCTGAAGCATTTTTGTGTCTTCTTGTATTTCATTGTAGATTTATTTTTATGTAGTGGTCTTCTCTGTGCAATCCCTCTCATTTTCTCTGTGGAGACTCTTCCATTCTGACTCCTTTGAATTCCCTTTATAGAGCTTGATTTTCAGATCACTTGATTTTCTTCCTAGTGCTTTCCTCGTATATTGCTAACTGATGCAGGGCAACTGAAAGTGGTTACCTTACTGTAGATGAGACTTACAAGCCTTGATAACAGCAGAAGTACTTGATTTATTTGCAGATCCTAATCCTTATCATGCTTTTTTAGTGCATTTGTCATTTTTGCAATAAGATGATACTGATCTTCTGTTCTAACTCTTAAATGTGTTTTCACAGAGCCTGTATTCCCCAGCCTGTTTGCTCTAGCTAATTTTCCTCTTCATGTTGGTTAGTGCTCGGCCTTAATATATTGCGTCTTGATCCGTTGTTATAAGCTGGGTGAAATGGAAGGACAGCCTGAAGCCTGTCTGCTACCACGCTGTCAGTCTGTCTGAGCGTTCTCTAAGGTCTGAGGACTCAGCGAACGTGTCCTGTTCTGTCAAGCAGGTTATTGCTGAAAACCCAGAATGATGCTGACCCTGGGGCAGAGACTAATCGCTGCTGATTCATGGCTCTGTTTTGATGTCAAATCATTGATGGATTTCTACAGTAAAGTTATTTGATGTATTTGCCACTCCCTGTTAGCTTAATCTAGGTGATGCCTCAATAATTTGCCTTAAATATCCTATAAAAGCATCCGGAGTCCTATGAAAGTCAAAATGGACAGTGTATGTTGCCAAGTCTCATACGTAGGTCCTGCTGCCTTGTAGTGGAAGAAATCAGATTGATGTGATACAACTTGGTGTTGCCAAATCTACATTCGCTGCTAGTCATCATCTTCTCCACTCCTAGATGCCTCCCAATTGTCTGTGTTCCCATTTTTTTTTTTTTTTTGCAATTGAAATGAACTTATGGATATGCAATTCCTGGCTGTTCTTTCCGCTCCTTCCCCCTGAACTTATTAGTGGACTGTAGAGACACATAGGCAGGAGAGAAAAGATTACAAGCCTATAAGGGATCTTAATTCTTTAAGGAAACATGACAAAGCACTAAGCTTTGCAACAGTGTGAGTAATGGAAAGCAGCAGCTAGGGCAGAGGAAGAGGCTGCGTTCACTGTCTGTCAGCGTGATACTCATGATTCTGTAAGATTCACTCATGATTCTGATGTCCCTAAGCAAAGAACTTTTTTAAGTTGAAAAGACATTGCCTTCAACTTGTGATATGAGCTTCTCTGGCAGTTCCGAAAGGTTGTTGCCATTTAAAGCCTTCTCTGTTAAGAAGTTCATGCTGTGCTGTAGCAGTTACCTTGTTTTCATGCCATCTAATCCCTGCTTGCTGAGACTGTACCACTGGGAATGTTGTGTGGAAGAGGCTTTGCCTTACTTCTGCACTGTCAAAAAGTAGGTTTTAGAGCTCCCAGTCAAGTATTTTTCATTGTGTTAACACTGCTCCAATTCTAAGAAAAAACACTCGACTTGCTCTGCTGAGGTGATGAATTGTATTGTTCACGTGAAATTGCTGCTGTTATTCGTATGTACGGCTCAGTAATTGTAAGGATTGTACGCAGAAAAGCCAGCAACTCTAAAGCTACTTGGACTTCTGTGAATCTCTTGCATTTTTTCCTGTGCAGTTATTAACGTGTTTTTTTTTTTTTCTTTTGTCCCTTCATCTCTTCTGCAGTTTCAACTTCTTGCCTCAGCGTTATTTAAGTCTGGCTCAGATTTCACCACTCTTGGTAAGTATTGTGCATCAGAAGATTTGTACCAAGTATGTTACTTGCAGTGATTACTGTTAGTCTTTACTGGTTTTTATATCTAGTGTTATGGTTTCTATGATTCCTTTTTCAGTTTGAATATGAGAAGGGCCACTACATAGACATTTGAGAGATTATTTATAATGACCAGTGTCCAATGCCTCGAGCCTGTATTTAAAATATCCATCACAAGTGGTTTTAAACCCATGCCTCTCGGGATCATTTTGTGTCTCTTATTACATCTGATGCTTCACGGTTACCCAAATAAACAGAAGCTTTGGTCAGAATAAAGCACCTCCTGTCATGTCACTTTGGAATCTCACAGCATAGCTACGGCTCTGTTTGCTGTGATAACTGCAATTCCTGGAGTAGTTTGGTTCGCTCTGTTCTTTGCAGAACTAGTTCTTTGGGCAGCATGTCAAGAGCGAAGAAAACAGTGGCGTGGAGGGCTGGAAACAGGAGGTCTGAGCCAAAGCCATAATTTGTTTCACTGTTCTGTCCAGTTAACTCTTCTTAAACAGTTGAGAGATTAATCCTGGGCAAGCTATAGGAAGGCTGTAGGCATAACTTACATTCTTGTAACGATGTGTTGTCCTCAAGTTACCGTGCTCATGCTTGGAGTGTGCATGACCTCAGTTTTTGTCGAGCACATAATTCACAGTCTGAGGAACCAAGGGAAGGAAAAAACCCAGTGCGTTATCTGCCCTGCTGGATAAGGGGGCTCTGCTGAGCTTGCGTGGGTTGGAGGGCGTTATCTCATTGATGTTCTAAGGTGAACTTTTTAAAGGAAAAAAACCCCAAGTTTCAGAAAATTGAGGGGTTTTTTTCCCCCCCTAGTTTGAAGTGTTCTGAAAGAAGAATTAGGTCTTGACTGCAGTACTTTATTCAGAGATTGACTTTGCAGATAGAGGGATACATACATCAAGTGATGCTTCTAAAAGAAAACAAAGACCCCAAGCCCTCCTTGATTTGATTAACTTGGTTGACTTTGATGAACTAAAGAGTGAGTTCACTGAATTAAAAAGCATTCCTTTGAGATACCATTGATGGAATTAATACAAGCAGAGGAAATCGTTGTATGCCTGCTCTATTGTTCTGTTGATGCCTTAAGTATGGGGATTTGGATAAACAATGCTTCTGCTGGAGACTAAACCCTCCCCTGCTGGGAGGCAGCACTTCACAAAACTGGTTTGCCAACCACTCTTGTGCCAAGATGCAGCCTGGGTCCTCCCTACATGTCCTGTGATTAAACAGCAGCTCTGACTTGAGACTCTTACCATCAGCACAACCAGAAAAACTGCAAGTGCTGCAAGTACCAGCTCTGGTTAAGACAGTAGTGAAGATAATGAGGAAACCCTGAGGACAGAAGAAATGAGGCACCAAATAAAAATAGCTGCGCAGATTTTGTTTTCTGGGACAGCAAAGTGGTCCCCTGAGGATTCTTGCTTCCCCCCATTTCTTCAGGATTGTCAATGAGCTTGACAGTTGTTTGCTTATTACTTTTTATGGCATTTTGATTGCAGTGTTGGCTCCTGGGGTGATGCGCTGTCTGTGTATGCACACAGCACTGGGACGGAGAGCCAGCAACCCTGTTAGTTGAGACAGAAGTAGCGTATAGTTAACACGTACCCGAAACGAACAGCTGGCATATTCCAGAGCTCAACTGATTGATATAAGCAGTGAGCACTCACTTAATTCCCCTTTTTCTTCCTTCTCCAGGGTTTTCAGATGTTGACCACACTTACGCGCAGAGAACTCAGCTCTTTGATACGCTAGTCAACTTCTTTCCAGACAGCATGACCCCTCCTAAAGGCAACCTGGTGGACCTCATCACGCTGTAACGGAACAATCACTGGACATGTGGAAGAGAGAAAAAGCATCCATTTTCAGTATTTTAATTTTTTTACTGCATTGATTGACTACTGGGACGAAGTAATATAGTAACCCCTAGGTGTTTGCAAGGGGTTTTATACTTGTATGGTGAATCCCTGAAGCTTTTCCATTGGAGTAGGTTAATAAACAGTAACTGACTAAATATATATATTTTTTCTGACTTTGGATTTTGAGTTAGCAGATGTAAGATGAAAGGGTGGGGGAAAGAAAAAAAAAATAAAACCCAATTATGCTGTGATCACTTTTGCCTGTAGGGGAAAACTGAGATTTGCGGGTTATCTGGAATTAAAGATGATGGGTTTTATTTTGGGTTTCGGGAGAACGGGGTGGGGGGAAGGATGCTCTTTGCTCATTTGTAACTAGTCATGATATATTGCTTTATCCTACAACTCCATCCTCAGCAGCTCAATAACTTGGCAGCAGGACACTGGCACACATTGAGATAATAGTAATGTGTCTTGAGTCTTGTGATCATGTTGTGTCATGTGAAGGGGAGCACGTGTTATGAATTATCTGTCTTCTCCTCCCAGAACTGGGCTGACAGGAGTGTCTAATTCCATCTGATATCTGGTTAAGACGTGAATGCCTATCTTCCATTCTCTGGAGCTTTCTACTTTGACCTTGCAGGCAAATGGGAACCTCAGAGAAACTACTGGAAAACAGTTGTCTCCACAGGGCCCTTTTCAGGATTTGTTCTGTTTTCACTGCTGTGCTTTTGCGAGGAGAAACCATGGGGGTCCTCGGGGAGTCTGGCAGAAGTGGGTCTTCCACCACATGCACACCCAGCCTCAGCAACCTGACCTGGGGCTTGGGTGTAGGATTTCTGAAGCAGATTGTCTTTGTTTACATGCACCTAATGCTTTTGTGTGCATTTGTCAATGTGTAAATGTAAAGAGGGTTGCTCCAAACAGCTTGTCTCCTTCCTGTGTAGTGCAGCTCATTCCCTTTTAAATGCATTTTAGACCTAGATCTGAATGTGAGGGAGGCCTTTTCAGCATAAATCTCTTTTGAAAGCAAGCTGATGCATATATATTATATACATATATATATATATATATAAAATATATTCTTCCTTGCTGAAAGCCTTCTTAACAAGGTAAGGGCTTAGTGCTGCACTAAGGTGGAACAAAAGATACTCGTACCCAGCATTAGAAACTTTTCACATTTGATGACGGTGAGCATCCAGTACAAACTGGCAGATGTAAATATTTATATGAGATACAAAGCTTTATGTTCAGAAATGTTTGTGCCAGTAGGGTATCTGGACTGCACCCACTGTGGCTACACAACTCCTGTTGAACTTGATGGAAGTCTTGTGTGTGCAAAGATGATTCGGGCTCTTGAAACAAAGAGTTAGTGAAGTGTCTTTTTCAGAGCTCGAGTGTCTGCTTGCTTTGATTGCATTGCGTTGCCTCTTTATCATGTTCTTTGTGTGACTTCTGTTGTCCTGGTACGTTAGAAATAAATTTAAAACCTCACACTAGTGTTTAATCACTTAGAGAGAACAGTATGTGAGAGGCTGGACTTTGCTTTGTCTTCAGGGAGGACTATACAAATACAGTGTTTTTAAGTAACCTGTAACTTGAGACTGTTTCGACATCGTATACTTCAGTGGATGGCAAATTGCATGGCTGTTGAAGAATCCACTCCGTACATAGTGCAGTAAATGAAATTGGATTCAATTGTTTCTTTGAAACATTGCATTTCATTTTTTCCAGTGACATGGAAAGTTTTACGTCACTGCTAGGCTTTGCAACATGCTACCTTTGACACTTTAAGTGGTTCAAGTAGAGCTTACGTGGTACGAGTGTAGATACAGGCGGTGCTGTACGCGGGGAATATTCCAATGGAAGCTTTGTTTCCACAGGGGTTGAACTTATCACTTTTAATACGACCAACCAAAATGCTGCAGCCTTCTAGAACTTAAAATCTTAGTGTTGCTGTACTCCCTTATCACTCAGTCTCATTGCCTGTGCATTCTCCAGCTTCAGTCAGATGATAAATCACCTTTTGTGACAGTTTTCTATTCAACCAAGGTCTTCATAAACTTTTATGCTTAGGCCTTCGAGGACTACGTGTGAGGCTGAATCCAAAAGACAAAACCAGACTGAGGAGCCCCAACGAGCATACAGTGGAGGTTTAGGGATGCCACAAGCTTTATGAGTGGTGGTGGTGCTGAGCAGTGCGTTGCGTGAGGCTTGATTTGTGTTATAAAACTTCCTTCAAAACTCGTCCTCTGCGTCGGGGACATGCAAAGCCTGACAGCCTGGCTCAGTTTTTTGGTAGCAGAGCGTAAATGATTTGCCTGAGTGAGGTGAACGTTGCTTCTGGAGGATTGACAATCCCAGCTAATGAGAACACTTCAGGATGAGCAAGTATTGACCTACTGTTATCCTGAGCGTATCGATTTCAGCTTGCACGAGCACAGTTTATGGATTACAGCTGGTGATTAACCAGCAGAAACTATTTGCTTGGCTTCAGAGTATTTGTGGAGCAGCAGAGGCACCCTGTGGCCAGAGAGATTAATCCAAAGTGAACGTTTCTTGTGGCTTTGCCAGTAATCTTTCCCGGTTCTGTGTCCTTAAAGCCAGGAGTTGGGATTAAATGATTTCTTTGCATTGGTGTACGCTACGCTACCTGATTTACCAACTAATTAAAGATTCTGAGCAGTGAAGTATAAATTTCCTTTCGAAATAAGCTGGTTATTGACAAGCCGTTAAAGGGAGAGTTTGTATTTAATTACATGCAGTTTTTTAAGGATACTAATGGTATTTCAGGCACGTGTTAGATGTCAGCGTTACAGCAAAACTGCAGTACAGATAGAAGGGAGACCCACTTGATGTGAAAACAGCACCTGAAAGTGTTTCACGGCGCAGTGCATGCAATGTTATAAATATACAAGCTGTACGTGAGAAGTCTTCGAACCTTGCCCTTAGTGCTCGCAGTCTGTAGCAGAGATGGCTTTTTAGCTTAGATGAGAAAAATGCACTATATTTGCCTTTACATTATATGAAGAGCTGACTTTGTGCATGGATTTAACCCTGCATAATCTTTGCACTACAGTAGTTGATCTCTAAATTAGATGTTAACTTATAAATAAGGTATTGTGAAAGAGAGTGTTGTTACTTGTTGGACAGGGACTCATTTGTGATGACTAGGGTCTTCAAAGCCAATGTTACAAGGTTCTGGTGTGGCTTTTAAAGCTGTAGGAAGTCAGGGTGGGATAAATTTAATACAGACATCAAGACTTCAATCCCAATTTACCTTGTTTTGAAAAAAAATTTCTATTAAGTTCCATGAGTTTGGTTCTTCACTGACGTTGCCCTTCAGCATAGTTACCCCTGCAGTATTGTTCAGTAGATCATCTCTTTGGAAAACATTAAAGTATTCTTCAGGCAGATTTTTTCCTATCAAGTGATAGGTTTTCCTAGAGAAATAAAGCCTTTCAGATTTGATTTTTTTTTTGGTTGCTTGAGTTAAGCAGAATTAAGTGCATTTCTTTGTCTTATACAGCCCTTCATGAGGCAGAAATCCTTAAGATTCCTCCCAAAATTCTTCCTCCAAGCAAGCACTGCTCTCACAATGTGACCCAACATGTTTTCGTGTGGCAGAAGAACCTACTTAGTCGTTGTTAAAAATGAGGAAACTATAGCCACTTTACCCTTTTGAGCATCCTATTAATTAATCTTGATCCTGGAGAGACCTGAAGAGTGCTACAAAGTGGTTATTGAAATCAGTTGTAGCTTTTCTTTTCTGGCCCTTTTAAGGGTAATTTTTGTGATGTATTTACTCTTGAGCATCTCTTCCTTTTCCAGAGTATAATGAAGAAGGAGAATTTTCTCTGCAAGGTTTAGTTTGCATTTTCTCTACACAGCTGCTCATGTGCAGTTTAGTTGCATAAACAAACTCCTGGGGTTTGGTTTTCATGGCCCAGGATGGCTCTGTGTGTACATAGGTACGTGATAGCTCAGGGGTCAGGCTGGAGATTCTTACCAGAAGATCAGTAAGCAAAATCATGTTCTTATTTTAGTGTCTGTGAAGCCCTGATTGGAGAGGTTTATCTAAGGTATTTGCTTTGTGAAGTGGAAATTAGACTGAAATTGGGAAAGTTTCCAAAGAATGTAGTTAAAAACATAGCTGTATGATGCTTGTACTGGAATAAGGATGCTGTGATAGCGTTGAATTAAATTGCTTGAAGTTTTTTGTTGCTGATGGTAATAACCTAGACTGAAAATGTAACGATCAAAGAATTGGTGAGCAAATGAATTGGAATCCCTTTCTGGGGGGAGTAGACTTTTTGCAGAGGTGTGCGACTGTGATAACTTCATCTGTGTTATCTTTTAACCACCAACCGCAAGCATCAGGGTCTCCGTTTGCTGTTTCTTCTTCCTGAAGAGACTCCTAGAACAAAGTAATGACTCTGGAAGAGAATTTTCCACAGGGCTTTGCAGAACAGCTGCTTTCTGAATCATTTTTCCGATGCGTGCAAATTTGTAGAAGGGAGTTTTCTTTGTCACAACATCATCCACCGCTCCTGCTCTGCTGTGCAAGCTTGCACTTGGGAGTGCTGCAGGCAACGAGTGATAAATTCAGAGCAGTGTTCAGAGAAACACTTGAAACTCATTTGTAAGAAAGATTAGTGTTAATTCCACTTATTCCAAGTGCAAGGAGGTACCTGTAACACTAATACTGTTAATTTTCTTGCTGCCTCCTGTATTTCAGAATTGAGAAGGAAATACTTTTGTAGAGAAGACTTTAGCATGGATTAGTGCAACCTTTAACTTGAATGCTCCTACCTCTCCATAAACACCGTGATTATGTTGATGAAATGCTGTGCTCCTAGGGAAGTATTATCAGAAATGTTTCCATTTGGCACCTTTGTTTTTAGAAGTGGAATAATGCCTGTGAAACCTTGAGTCCCGATGTATGCTTTGGATTTTAGCTTATCAGTTGTGGTTTGTTCAGAGTTAAGGGATGTTTGGCTATTGTCAAGTGAAGTCCTGACAGTAAAAGCAATTCAAGTACGTCTTTGGAAGTGGTTGTATTGTTTCGTAGCTGTTGTTATTACAGAAACAGAGGTGGGCCCAGTTTAAAAAAATAAGTATTATTGCTGTTCTGATTAGGAGGAAGGTTATAGAAGCTCTGGGTAAGCTTGGCTGATTTTAATAAGTACACGTTATAATTTGGAGGTGCGTCTTATTTTATGAAGGGAGAGTTTAAGAACAACTGTATGACTTCTTGATATGGATGGATAGTTTATTTGCTGTAAATCTTGTTGAAATGTAAATGTACTGTCAGAAGCCCATTATTGTGTCAGTGGGGATGTAGAGCTGATCATATCCTGTCTTGGAAAAGGTTATGCTGGTAATTAATCGAGTTGCGGTAATAACTTATAGGCAAAATCCCTGTTTTATTACTGAAGAGTGGAAAGTGGAAAGAGTAGGTTTATTGTACTGGAACCCTTATAATAGGACATGGCTCAGCACTTGGATAAATTGACTCCAGATGGTTTTTTACCTGTAGGCAGCGGATCCAAACATGGTTTTAGAGTGGAAGCCAGTTACTGACTTGCTTGTTGTGATTTAGAGTTGCACAAGAAAACGTCGCAATTGTTGCTACCAGGTATGCTTCTGGCGTTCCTGGCAGAGCTGCATGGATTTCTGAGTTATCCATGTATGCTTTGGGTATATACATAAACCTCTGTAGAAGGTAACGCTTGCGGGTGGTGTGTATAACCCCAGTTTGTATGCATAGGTGTAGGCATCTGCCAGGCAGCGTTTCCTCCAAACACAGATCCTAAAGGTAACACTGCTATAATATCCTTTACTTTCATATATTTGGACTTAATTTTGTAGTGGTGCACTCCAGATGCTTGCTGTCTGACCTAAATTCAGCACTCTGCTTCCAAATACCTACAGCCACAGACATGCTTAAGCTACTGTCAGTGTACCACTTCGGTACCCCGAAGTCTTAATTTATACTTGGTGCAGACAAAGGTAGATTTTGTCTTGGCTTCCAGCTGTTTGCTGTAAGTCAGCACAGTGTTTTCTGACACCTGGAGACTGGAATTATTTGAGTGCTGGCAAAAATCAATCAACTCTATTAAGCTCTAGCATAGCATCGCAGTTCATTCCTGGCAAAAGTTGAGTGAATAGCTCAAAACTGACTCTGCCAGGTTAGATCTTTGGTTGTGTTATTAATTTGAAAGGAAAATCCACCACTAGCACATCAACTGTCCAGCATGATGGTCAAAGCACAGTCCCTTGGGTGTTCCCCTGTTTATTCTGACTTGTTCTTTTCCCTGTCTGACTGTTAAATCCTTCAGACTTCCTGAAGTTTATTGGAATCCGTACTGAAGACCTGAAGCTTAGAGCTGTGTAGTAGTTATCCGGGCGTCAGTTTCTCCATGTCACATCATCAGATTCCAGTTGCTTCCTTTGCAACACTCCTTACTGCTGCCTCTGGAACAGACCTGTGTGATCTATATTGTTCTCTCCAGGGGCTGCTCCTCCTAAGGGATAAGGATGGGGAAGTGGGAGCTGGATTTCCAGCAGCAGGGTGTGCTGTCAGCATACAACTGCAGCACACGTGCCTATTCACTTGTGCCCCTCCATGACCCAGCATTCTGGGATGTGATAAACCTTCCCTCCTCTCTCAGCAGGGTTTACTTTGCACGGCAACAGGCATGTGGTAGCTGTTTCAAAGATGATTGTACCACCTCTCAAATTCATTTGAGTAACAGTCCTAGATTTGCCACCTGCTATTGGAATCCCGGATCTTTCACCAGTGGAGCCAAACTGCCAGTAGTTGGGATGTTTGGCTTATTTCTGCAGTGTAGCTGTACAGAGGGAATGAGAAGAGAAATAACCCAAGGATAACATAGTGGTGGCTCATGTGGGTGTGTTTAAGATGTGGTCTGTCTTCATGAGAGAACTTTGAAGACTTAACAAGTAGGTCTGCTATTTAAAACGGATTTTTTTCCCTATTCAAGCTGCATTCTCCAGCTCTTTTTCAAACTGAAGTGATCTAAGACCAGGATCTTCTAGCCCTTGGAGCTGCACCTTGAGCTTTAGCCCTCTCCCCACCCTCTAAGATATCAGAAGCACTGGTACAATTTTTTTTTTTTCTCCCCAGTCCCTCCGTAGTGATTGCAAGGCAGCCAACTGGGCTTAAAATTATGCAGGAATACTGGAGGTTGTGCAGCAGAATTAGCTATCAGAGCAGATCTGACACTCTTAAAGAGACTGTTAAAGCCTAAAAGCGTTTTGAGCTTCTTGATGAAAATTGTTAGTGAGATTAAGGGAGATGAACTGCTTTTTAATTAATATGATCTTGGGAACGCTAGACCGCAGCAGTGGCTCCAGTGGTTGCGGTCTTCTCCATGTCCCAAATACCAATGGACAGGTTTTTCTCCCCCGTGATGAGAAAATAAACTATAAATATCCTGCCTTTGTAACCAGCTGCCCAAGGGATTCAATCAATTACTTTCTGTTTCACTAAACAGAAAAGTGCTGCAGCCTGTGAAAAGCGGTTTTCTTTTTATTTTGAAGTCTTTGTCAAAAACCTCAGCTCTTAAGAGGAAAAAGGTTTTTATCAACCTGAACCTTCTCAGTTGCGAGTCACTGATTTCACTGCAAGTTGTCCAGTCTGAACATCAGCTGATCCTTCTGCCTCTTCTTACCGTGCTGTAACATGCACTGTTCCAAATGTGACAGCACCATTTCCTTCCCCCAGCAGTGCGGAGAACTCCTATCCTGGAGAAAACTTCTATTTAACCATGGGGGACGGAACTATTGTGCTACTGACTTGTTCTCCTCTCTTGTCTGCAAGTAAGGCAAACTAACTGAGTATTTCCTTCATCTCTTCCTCATCATTTCTATCCTGCCTCCCCTGTCTCCCTCCCGTTGATGTTTTTACGTGCAAAACACTTTTCATTTCAGAAACTGCTGTTCTAGGTAGTGGAAAAGAAAACAACCCCCTAGTTATTAGTAGCTGTTACTCTTTACCAAAGCGATATTTTCTGCTATGAGTGGCAACGTACCCTCCTCCGCAGCAGGAAATGAGGGGACGCTGGGGAGACCAAAAGCAAGAGAAGAGAGTTTAATTATACAAACAAATGTGTTCATGGGAGTCTTCGAGGCCCCCGAACCTTGCAGGTCACTTTGCCTAGGGGTAGAAAAATTAACCTCTTGGCTTGTTATGAATTAACGGGATGCAGGGTTCTTGTCCTCCTGAGCTGGTGGTTGTGTGTATCTTGTAATGTTTAGATGCTGAGACGCAAGGTGCCTCATTTTAGAAGTGTCAAGCCTCGATAAACATTTCTCCTGTGAACGTTGTAATTTGAAACTGCTGAAACAGCCTTTCTTTCCTGGACACATCGATAGCATAGGAAGGATCTTGGTAGACTGGGGTTAAACACTGCAAAGCTGGCTGGCTGGACACCCTAACCTGGTTAGGGTTGCTTTTCAAGCTGCTTTAGAGCTATTGCCTCTGCTGTTATTGTAGCACTATACAGTGTGGTGGTCTGTTCGTCTGGAGCTCCAGTGTTCGTTATCTCATGCCCTGCACCCTTATGTGGTCCCCAAAAGCTGGTTATTCCCTGTGTAGTGGTTGGAGTTGTGAGTGTTCCCTCATTGTCCAGAATTTGGCCCTTTTTTGTGTGTTGGCATCTGACGTGAAGCGTTTGCATCTCCACAGCAATCCTACAGGCTCTGGTGTCCGTCTGAATTCCCTTTGGTGTCTGGCAGCCCTGGGCTGGAATGCGTCTGTTGGGTGATGAATGCTGTCAAATACACACGTGTTTTAATAAGCCAGTCGGATATTGACTGGTCCTGTGTTGAGCCCGTGATGGTTACAGGCATTGTTCTTGGATTCTGGTGGTTCCCCATCCTGCCCTTTTCTTTACAGATAAACGGATGATCTCTGTTCAGCCTTGGAGTGGTAATTTTCTTCCTTGGCATAAATCATCCTTGATAATTCCTGGGCTGATAATATGTAAACCCCATTGCTGTACATAAATGAATGAGTGATATGAGGAATATCTACAAATGTAGTTACGCTGTATGTAATGTACATAAGGAGAGAATGTATTTTGTTCATTTTTTTTTCTTAATAAAAATGTATATGCTAACAAGGGTGTTTGTTTCAGATCCGTTCATTCTAATGTCACTTGCTTCCGAGAATGGACAAACACTTGTGGAGGTCTCAGAATGATGCAGAAATTGTGAAACTTGTGGTGCGTTATGTGTGGGAGGCAGACACTGTTCGTCCTGGAGGAGCCTGGGCTGGGCTGGTATCCCATAAATCCAGCACGTGCTTAGCAGTGGCAAGAACTTTTACTGGGGAGGAACACTTAGTTCAAACACACACTGATGCAAACCACTTGCTTTAATGTTTGAATCAAATGAAATTCCGAATTTTTTCCTCCTCTGGAAACCGAACCTGGCCCCTCACCACAAGAAGGATGTTGAGGCTCTGGAGCAAGTCCAGAGAAGAGCAACAAAGCTGGTGAAGGGGCTGGAGAACAGGCCCTATGGGGAGCGGCTGAGAGAGCTGGGGGTGTTTATCCTGGAGAAGAGGAAGCTGAGAGGAGACCTAATTGCTCTGTACAACTACCTCAAAGGAGGTTGTGGAGAGGAGGGAGCTGGCCTCTTCTCCCAAGTGACAGGGGACAGGACAAGAGGGAATGGTCTCAAGCTCTGCCAGGGGAGATTTAGGCTGGAGATTAGGAGGAAGTTTTTCACACAGAGTGTCATTGGGCATTGGAACAGGCTGCCCAGGGAGGTGGTTCAGTCACCTTCCCTGGAGTTGTTTAAGGGATGGGTAGACAAGGTCCTGAGGGACATAGTTTAGTGTTTGATAGGAATGGTTGGACTCGATGATCGGGTGGGTCTCTTCCAACCTGGTAATTCTATGATTCAAATGTTTGATTTTGGACACTTGAAGGCAAATGGAGATGCTGAACTGTCCATGCTGCCCTTGCATCAGGGCCCTTCTTTGTTAGGCTGCTTTGTCTTAGGGGGATTGAGGTTTGATTCCCTCCTCCACCACCTGACCCGAGCGTGAGGAAGAGGTGCAAGCCAAGAGTGAGCTGGGACAGAAATAAGGGCAAGATCACTCCCTGCCTGAAGCAAATAACAGTTCAAACCAGTGCTCTGGTGGTGGTGGGGCTGCCCGCAACCACATCCACTGAGCATCCCATCCCTCCAGATTTTCTGCTTTTTTAATTAAGGGAAGGTTTTCACTGCTATCATATTTCCTTCTGCGTGGGAAAAATACAGACTCCTCCATGGCTGGTGAGCTCTGAAACTCTGGACTTGTTTTACTCCCACTTCCCCAGTAGTTTTGTGTGTTCTTGCTAGCAGGACCTTGCAGAGCCCATGCTGTGTTTCAAAATAGGCTCAAACAAGAGCCAGCTTGATGACCATAGAATGATTTCAGTTGGAAAAGACCTTTAAGTCATAGAGTCCAACCATCAATTCAGCCCTGCCAAGTCCACCACTAGACTGTGTCCCCAGGTATGACATCTTCTCATCTTCTAAACACTTCAAGGGATGGGGACTCAATCACCCCCCTGGGCATCCAATGCTTGGCAACTCTTCCAGTAAAGAAATTCCTCGTAATATCCAACCTAAATCATCCCTGGTGCATCACGAAGCCATTTCCACTTCTCCTGTTACTTGTTACTGGGGAAAGGGACCAATCTCAGCCTCGCTACAACTTCCTCTCAAGCAGTTGTAAGCAATGACATAGTCTCCCCTCCATCTCCTTTTCTCCAGACTAGATAATCCCAGTTCCCTCAGCTGCTCCTCATAAAGCTTATGCACAAACCCTTTACCAGTTTTGTTGCCCTTCTCTGGACATGCTGCAGCATCTCAATATCCTTCATGTAGTGATGTTAAGAGGTATTTTCCAACCTTAATCACCCTAAGATTCTATTTACCTAATGGCCGGTTGTGGCTCTTGAACACAATCTCTGCTCCCCCCATCCCTCTTCCCTCAGCCAAGAAACCAAACTTTTACATAAGAACGTTTATTGACAGAAATAAATGATGCTTTCAAAATATATTTGTAGGAAAATGCAAGAATAATCTCTACAATCCAGTTCCTCGGTAAATTCCAGTGTAAATCAGACTCCTGTCCCCATGAGAGATGCTGCTATACAGTACGTAAGAGCTCTAGTACATGTGCAAGGTCCAATGGGAAGGTGCCTTCAGAATTCCCTTATGGATTGTGTCTTCTGCAGGCAACAGTCACAGTATCAACCTTGTCAGCCGGATCACGGTGCTGCGAGCGGGAAATAAATGGTCCTAAAGTATTTACACATTCCTTGTGAACCTGAAAACAGGAAAGTCTCTTGCAAGGCCATCTGAGCTGCTTGGAGAACGCTCACCCAAAGGTGAGGTATCTCTTTTTTAACAAGGTGTCCGATGTTAAAGTTGGGTTTAGGGGAGAGAAGAGGAGCGTGGGGAAGGGAGGAGGGGCAGGAGGGAGGGAATGCTTGGGTTATTTTTTAGTTTATTTTTGGTCTAACAGTTATGGCTACCATCTACAAAGGGAAGGATTAAGGCCAAAGATGCATTTCCTACTTAATTTTTTTTTTTTTTTTTTTTTTGCTAAAAGAATGTTCTCAACTTAAAAAACGTACTGTGTTCTTTCCATGGAGATAGTTCCTTAAATAGGGGAAGGAAAATCTGCTATAAAATATTAGTGGTTTAAAAATATGGTGTCTGGAAAAATAAATAAATGTACAATTCCTATTCAAATATAAATCACTATAAGCACTTGCTGAGCAGTTATGATCTTCACTGGTCTCTGCTCAGAAAGATTTAAGGTTGCTTGATCTTAAGCCTTTGTAGGGTTCTACTGGAAAGTCTTTGGACCTGATTCATTAAAGCACTTTGGCAGCTCTTCACTGGGAAGGGGGATCTTAGGCACATGCCAAAACCCGACTGCCTGGAGCTGCTCTGCCAGGGTCACCCTTACGGCAGCACCAGCCCCAGAACCTCACTGGTGCCCTGTGATTTTGCCACATTACTTTTCCATGCAGGACAAACACGAGGTCACCAACCAGCCACTTGTCTCCTGGGGCAGCTGAGACTCAAACACCCTCACGAAAGCAACTGCAAGCGCCCACATGGATTCTTTGAGCCTAGCTGCACAAATGTTAGAGCTGAACTCAACGCTGCTGGAGCAGGGACAAAGCTGTGGTGTGTGTAGTTATCTAGGTGGGAGGTGTTTTCTGCTTTGTGTCGAATTTGGATCCCCTACCAAGACTGACCTTAAGCTTTTTCTTCCTTTTTTTTTTTTTTTTTCTCTTGATGCCCTCCCCTCCAAAATTCCTTCCCCGTCGTGCAGTGCACAGGTAAGTGAAGTGTGCTGAATACATGAATAGCAAGAGTATTTACATACAAAAATATATAGGTCTGAATGCTTCAAACTCTGCCCTTCAGTGCAGGAGAGAAGCGAGAAGAGCTAGTCCCTTGGAGAAGACGTCTCTTCCACCACCTTCTGTCCTGGGGCCAAGCAAACCACCCTGACCCTCTCTTTCATAAGTATTCCTGAGGACCCACTCGATCTGGGTTTCTCCAAGCTTTCAGTTGCTCAGCTCCACTTTTCCCCTTTCCGTGTGGCCACGAGAGAAGTTCCCCTTTGAGCTTGACCTGGTGGTGGAACCCGAAGGAAATCAACCCATCATGGGTTGCTGAATTCAGGGTTTATGGCAAGCAGGGGAAAGGAAGGGCTGTGCTGGGGAATTACTCTCCATCTGCAGCCTCTCTGCCTTACAGAGGGCTCAAGGCCACCACCACCCTCGTGTTGGGAGATGAACTCCCTCAAGTGACCTGCTCCTCTTCCCTGTGTGCTCAGCCCCTTGCTGATTCCTGCCTCTGCTGGGGCTGAGCTGCTTCACTGAAGCCAGAACAAAGGTGTGAAACTCTCCCCGTGCTTTTAGAGCCATAGATGAGCCGTGATGGGGAATAGAAAATCAGAAGCTGCCTCAGTCCAGCCACTTTCTGCTCCTCCATATTTTTCCTCCACCTCTTACAGCAAAGAGAGACCTGAGCAAGAGATCGAGGGCTACAGGATAAAGCTCAGTCTCAGCTTTGCTGCTGAGCTGGAATCTTCTTTGCAGATTTCTGCTATTTTACCTCCTTTAGAAGAAAAGCTTGAAGATGTGGACTGAGCTTCTGAACATCCTGGGGAGGAAACACCAAGGGCTATACAGGTGGAAAACCCTGAATGCCACCAAGCTACCTGGCTCATGCTCATGCTTCTGCTGCTCATGCAGGAAGAGATGACCACAAAAATCACGATGCACGTAACCCACTATCTCAGGGGAGGATGGATGTGGGCCGTTACATGCTGCCACATAACTACTGGAATGCAATCAACACTTCTGTAGAGAAATGCAGCAACAGAGCTGGTCTAAGCTGGAGCTGGGCTATTGCACCGTGAAACCCCCAACCTTGAGCCTGGGCTGGCAACCAGGCATCACTCTGTCTCATTAAAGCCTTCCTAGGAAGGATGAACTTAAGGAATTACTCATTTTCCTTTCCCTTTCCCTCGCTTTTGCATCAGTGCAATAAGCTGCGGCACCTCTCCTGGTCTCCGGCCAGGTGCAGGATTTGTCCTGCAGTCTTTGGTGGCACATGGCTGAGCATCACTTGGCACTGCTGCACAGAGCTGGGATTCGGATGCTTTCATTTGCCTGTGGCACGTTGCAGGGCTCTTGTACATTTTAGCCAGCAGCTAATGGGAAGAGGGTGGTAACTGGTTTTAAAAGGAACAGGCTGTTCCAGCTTTTTCCGCTTGATACCTGGGTGTTCCATGTCGGGGAGGGCAGAGTGATGACTAAACCGCGTGGGCCAGAGGATTTTTCTAGCTCTAATTGCCAGGTGCTGGTTTGCTGTTGGGAGTTGTGCTCCCTCTCCCATCCTATTTACACTTAGTTCTTTATTTTTTTGAGTTGCTCGATAGTTGGAGGCTGCAGTCGGATGTGGGACGGGAAGGGATGTGATCGGAGGAGACACCAGCAGCTGTTCAGGAGCAAAGCCACCTGGTCAGGTGACCTTTTTGACCTGGTCAGGTCTGGTGTGGTAGGTCCTGCTGAGCACCTGCAGATGGTGGAGAATGCTCATCCGGATGTGACCACCCTGGTGGCTTGTGTTGTTGACATGCCCTGAAAGTGTCTTCTTGTGTCCCTTCTCCTTCCCTCCTGCACCTCATGAGGTGGCACAAGGGGCTGTGATTAGTTTATTAAGGGATTTTTCTGGGGTTTGTTGGGAAATCTGCCTTCTTTTGGAATTGTCTGTGTGTAGGGATTATGTTTTTTGTGATGGGGGGTGGGGAAGGTGGTGGTTATTTTTTCACTCGATCGAGTTCTATATCCTATAAATGCGTGTCCTCCTCTTCCTCCAGGTCCTCCTTCATAAGCGTGTCCAGAGGAACGATCCAGCTGTCCCCCAGCTCACCGTTGAGGCTCACTTTCTTCTCCTGCATTTCGGAGGAGGTCTCCATCACCTCCAGCGTGGGGTTATCGTGGTAACCGTTCTCCATTGTCTGCAGCTCCTCAGTCAGGCGCTGCTGCCAGGAAAGAAAACCCAGAAACCCCAGTGAAAAACAGCTTGGCTGCCCTGTCCGTGCCACCTTGGGGCTGTCACCTGCCAACCAGCCATGGCTGTTGCCCCATATCGATGTATACAATGAGATAGAGTGACTCTCACAGAGAGGTTGAGGCTGGGGGCTGCAGCCAGCGCAGCGAGGGGTAGCATGGAACTGGCAAAAGAGAGGCTCTGCTGATGGTGGCAGGGAGGAAAGAGCAGCCAGAGATGTGCAGAAAACCTCCAGGAGCAGCTGCCAGCTTCAGCCTGGCCACGTGGCCACGGCTTGATCCCCTTTGGACCTTGGGAAGAGGCTGAGCATCATCGCCCTGCCCCAACTCTGCATCCCAACTCCTGCCTCGCCAACTCGACTCCGTTCTTCCCCTCCCCTTCCTGTACCTCTGTCCTGTTTTGGCTGCTTTATTGTTATTTTACCCTTTCACAGGGGAAAGCTCCTACCTTGTGGTTGCCGCCAGCCTATTTGCCCCTCTGTTCACAAGCCTCACCCTAGAGGCACGTTCTGGAGCTCTTGGTGGAAACCAAGCAGGGAAAGAGTGGCCCCTTCTGCTTTGTTCCCTTTGGCCTCGTGTAGTTTTGACTGGTTCATGGATGAATCACTGCTGCATCACCCTGGTGCTTTGCTATGTTGTGCTCCAGGCTCTGACCCAGCCCTCCAGCGCCTGGCAGACCCTCATCCCAACTCTGCATTCACCACAGCAGCTCCTTCCTTCCCATCCCACCCTGGAGGGATTCACCAAAGCGCTGCAGTCCTCTGTCGGCCCCTTTCTGGGGGAGTGCAATGCTCACAACTAGATATCCCTGTTCAAATCTGCCTGGATTTACAGCTGGATTTGCTACAGTGCTCCTAATAAATGTCAAGAGACAGGCGTGGGAGGGAATCCACGGAGAAGGAAAAGGATGGAGAAGCAAAACCACAGGGTTTGGCGCTAGCAGGGGGGCTGCACAGGCACTGCTGGGGGTCCCTGGGGTTGCACACGGTGGGGTGGGATGCGGGCAGGAGGGGAGATGTGCCAGGGTAGGATGTTTGAAAGCAGAGGAGGCACCTGGGTTCTCCCAGGGGCTGTTTCACCCCATGGGGTTGCTGGTACAGCCCATCGCTGGCTGGATGTTCAGGCAGCGCTATCTCCCTGGCGCAGCAAGGCTCCCCAGCCGTGCAGCAAGGGGAAAAGGGGGCTTTAAAGCTGGGCTTTAGTCCTGTTAAAAGCTACGGAACCCTACCAAGCACTGGAGGTGAGAGCTGGGGTGTTACGGCTGATGCGGCACCCGCCCCTCCGATCCCTGCGTTGGAACTCACATTAAAGATCAGGGCCACATGTCCATCATCAAACCCGGGGACATCAGGGTGGATGTGCTGGTTATTTCCAAGGTAAAACAACAGCAGGGTTTGAAAGGGGGGAGGGAGGGAGGGAGAGTCGGAGAAAAACGAAAATAAAAAAAAAAAAATACAAAAAAACTTTCAAGTCATTTTTGGAAAAGAAGGTGAAGGAAAACAAAAGAAACCACCCAAAAAAACAAATCCAGAAAAGAGAAATGTGTTTGATTTTTCTAAAAACCTACTGCGACTGCTTGAAAAAATAGATCTTTCCCTGTGTTCTGAGCAAGAGCTGCACTGAGGAACTGGCATCCCTTGCTTTGGTTTCATAGAATCATAGGATCACTAGATTGGAAAGGAGCTTTGAGATCACCAATTCTAACCCTATCTGTCCACTTCTAAACTATATCCTTGAGCACCTCACCTCCCCATCTTCTAAACCCCTCGAAGGATGGGGACTCAACCACCTCCCTGGGTGACCTCTGTCAGCGCTTGATAACCCTTTTGGTGAAGAAATATTTCTGAATTTCTGATATGTTACCCTGGGATACCAGGTGGATATGTTACCCTAGCCAGGGCTGTTACCTGCTCCTGTTACCTTCCCATTGCCCGAAATCCCCTATTTCTACACATTTTCTGAACAATGCAAGAGTGTTAACGCTGCTACCTGTCCTTGCTGGGACGTTTTTCACCCTGACCAGGAAGATTTTGGCTGCAAAAGTCTCTATAAGCACAAAAGGGACCACAGTTGAGGTCTTGCATCCCCATCCAACCTGGCTTTGAAAACTTCTAGGAATGGGGCATCCAGAACTTCCCTGGGCAACCTGGGCCAGAACCTCACCACCCTCATCATGAAGAAATTCTTCCTGATGTCTAGTCTAAATCTGCCCCTCTCTGGTTTATACCCATTCCCCTCATCCTATGACCACAAGCCCTTGTGAACAGCCCCTCCCCAGCTTTCTTGTAGCCCCTTCAGGTACTAGAAGGTCGCTATAAGACCTCCTCACGCCTTCTCTTATCCAGGCTGAACAACCCAAATTTTCTCAGCCTGTCCTCACAGCCCTTTGATCATACTTGTAGCCCTTCTTTGGACCTGCTCCAACATTTCCATATACTTCTGACATTGAGAATTCCAGAACTGGATCCAGTACTCCAGATGAGGATTCACAAGAGAGGAACAGAGGAGCAGAATAACTTCCCTTAACCTGCCGGCCACAATTCTTTTGATACAGCCCAGGACATGGCTGGCCTCCTGGGCTGGCAACGCACACTGATGGCTCATGTCAAGCTTCTCATCAATCAGCGATTGCATCACTTAACCTCATTTATTTTTCCCTTTTCTCTTGCTGCCTGGGCAAGGGGTTCCCAAGGATCCCATGGGCATGGATGGGGTTTGCAGGGAAGGTTGGTGATCCCTGGCATGCTCCGTTAGACAAGTGTGGTGATGCTGCCTTGGCTTCTTGCCCTAGATGTTGAATCACTGCTTTATCAGGTGCTGGTGTATAACGTCTCCTGCAGAGCTGAATTCTCAGCAAGAGCAGTGGGGGCTGAGGGAAACCCCAGGTACAAGGCAGAGTTGTCCCCCCTGGGTGCCCCAGGGCGTGGGAACGGCCAGTCTTTGCAGGTGGACGCTACACTAAAATCACCCAGAATTACTTCCTGAGATAAAAATGATATTTTTTTTTCCATGTCTGCTCTTCCTTAAATCCTGCTGCTGCTGCTCTGAAATCTGGCCCTGGCCCAGCTCTCCTACAGGCTGAGTTCATAGAATCATAGAATCATAGAACAACCAGGTTGGAAGGGACCCATCGGATCTTCTAGTCCAACCATTCCTATCTAACACTAAACCAAGTCCCTCAAGACCTCATCCACCCGTGTCTTAAACACCTCCAGGGAAGGGGAATCAACCACCTCCCTGGGCAGCCTATTCCAATGCCCAATCACCCTCTGTGTGAAAAACTTCCTCCAAATCTCCAGCCTAAATCTCCCCTGGTGGAGCTTGAGGCCATTCCCTCTTGTCCTGTCGCCTGTCACTTGGGAGAAGAGGCCAGCTCCCTCCTCTCTACAACCTCCTTTCAGGTACTTGTAGAGAGTAATGAGGTCTCCTCTCAGCCTCCTCTTCTCCAGGCTAAACAACCTGAGCTCTCTCAGACGCTCCTCATAGGGCCTGTTCTCCAGCCCCATCACCAGATTCGTGGCTCTTCTCTGCACTTGCTCCAGAGCCTCAACACCCATCTTGTGCTGAGGGGCCCAGAAGTGAACACAGGATTCAAGGAGCGGCCTCACCAGTGCTGAGTACAGAGGGATCTGCTGGTCACACCATTTCTGATCCAAGCCAGGATGCCATTGGCCTTCTTGGTCACCTGGGCACACTACTGGCTCATGTTCAGTCGGCTGTCAACCAACACCCCCAGGTCCCTCTCCTCCAGGCAGTTTTCCAACCAGGCTTCTCCCAGACATTTCTTGTCAAAATTATCAGTCGAGGACGTTGCTCAGTCCTCCTGCCTTGCATATCAGCAGAAATGGATGCTGCTCATTTTTGTACCCCTACATCAGCCCCTGGTTTGCCTGGTTTTCATCCTGATCCCACCCCAACACTCCCAAAGCACAGCTTCTGTCCCTCTGGAGCATCCGCAGCCTATGGTCACTCCTGAGGAACAAGTGACCATGGTGACCACTGGGTGAGACAGGATGTCTCCACCAGCAGAGGTGGAAATGTCAATTCTCTTTGTCTCCTAAAGACAAAGAAGTTTCCTCTTTGTCTCTGGGACAAAAAGGTCCCAGAGTACCTTCCCCATCCCTCTCCCACCTTACCTGGTCCTTCTTTTGGGAGAAGCGCTGGTGGCAGCAGCCGTAGATGGCTGCAATCAGCAGCAGGGAGCCAGCCAGGGTGACGATGGTGATGATCAGGGGTGTGCTGAACTCGTCATTGATGATCATCTCCCTCTCCATTTTGTCAGAGGTGACGTTAAGGATGCCGAGCTGTGACACAAGGGATGGGTCAGGGCCCGAGGAGGGCTTCGTGCACCACTCGAGGGAAATCTATTAAGAAGCTGTGCTGTGCCCAGGGACCTGCTTACCTCCTCTAGCTTGTCCTTCTCCTTCAGCTCCTCGAGGACTTTTTCAGGGTCCAAGGGGACTGGGGGAAGAGAAAGGCTACAATGAGCACAGGGGTGGGGAGCAGGTTGTGCCGTCACCTTTCTGGAGAAGGTGGATGGAGATGTGCAGGTGTGGAGCTAACTCTTGTAGGTGTTTCCAGGCCCAGACAAGGCCCAGACCTCTTCTCCTGGTAGTGACAACCCTAGAGAAACCCCATGGCTACAATTCCCCAGCCCAGAGCCAGGCACACCTTGGTGGGGGGTCTGCTAGGGGGAGAAATCAGAGATTTCAGCTGAGAGAGCTGGGGTTGGTTAGCCTGGAGAAGGGGAGGCTGAGGGGAGACCTCATTGCTCTCTACAACTACCTGAAAGGAGGTTGTGGAGAGGAGGGAGCTGGGCTCTTCTCCCAAGGTACAGGATGACAGGAATGGTTGGACTTGATGATCCGATGGGTCCCTTCCAACCTGGTTGTTCTGTGATTCTGAGAGGGAATGGCCTCAAGCTCTGCCAGGGGAGGTTCAGGCTAAACATCAGGAGGAAGTTTTATCACAGAAAGGGTCACTGGACACTGGAACAGGCTGCCCAGGGAAGTGGTTGAGTCGCCTTCCCTGGAGGTGTTTAAGGGACGAGTGGACGAGGTGCTGAGGGACATGGTTTAGTGTTTGATAGGAATGGTTGGACTCGATGATCCGGTGGGTCTCTTCCAACCTGGTGATTCTCTGATACTCACTGTGCACAACTGCCTGCACAGCCCAGTGCTGGGAGTGGGGCTCGTGGGAGGTCAGCATCACGGTGCACGATTCCCTGCTGGCGTTGAAGGTGTGCTGGTGTGTCGAGCAGAAGCTCTCGAAGAAGGAGATGTTGACACTGGCAAGCCTCCACTCAGCCTGCGGTGACAACAAGGGTTTAGCTCTTGTCCCCCCAAGCCTGGGGACGACTGAGGAGCATCCTCCCTCCACTGCCAGGGATGCTGTGGCCATACCCATCCTTCCCCATCCCTTTGCACTATTCGGCCACTCCCGGCCCTCCCAGGGAACAGGAAAAGTTTAAAAGTAGTTTCTTTATGAGAAACCGAGCACTTGGCTGCTGTTCATTGCCAGGGCCCTGCGACGGCCTTATCTGAGAGCCGCAGCTTTTGACGTTACAGGAATAGCAGGTTCCCAAGGGAAGTGGGTTGGGGGGGCCAGGGGAGGCCAAGAGGCCACTGCGGGAATAGGATGGAGCTTCGCAGTCTCCCTGCGACTGCAGAGGTATCTGCAGCCTTTCCACCACCTGCAATCATACCCTCTGTCCCCACCTCATTCTCCCTAGGGCTTCCCTGTGGCTTTGTGGCTCTGCAGAAGTGAGAGAAAGTGCTTTGCTCTTGGATAAACTAGAGCGTTGCTAAGGAGGGGTTAGCCTGGACAATGTTGAAGGGGTGGACAAAACCCACATCCCTTCTGAGACGTGGGGATGTTTGCAGCTGCTGGATGCTTCATAGTGGTTGGGAGCTCACTAAGGTAGAGACACCCCTCACCACAAGAAGGATGTTGAGGCTCTGGAGAAAGTCCAGAGAAGAGTGACGAGGCTGGTGAAGGGGCTGGAGAACAGGCCCTATGAGGAGCGGCTGAGAGAGCTGGAGGTGTTTAACCTGGAGATGAGGAGGCTGAGAGGAGACCTCATTACTCTCTACAACTACCTGAAGGGAGGTTGTAGAGAGGAGGGAGCTGGCCTCTTCTCCCAAGTGAGAGGCGACAGGACAAGAGGGAAAGGCCTCAAGCTCCACCAGGGGAGATTTAGGCTAGAGATTAGGAGGAAGTTTTTCACACAGAGGGTCATTGGGCATTGGAACAGGCTGCCCAGGGAGGTGGTTGATTCACCTTCCCTGGAGGTGTTTAAGGCATGGGTGGATGAGGTCTTGAGGGACTTGGTTTAGTGTTAGATAGGAATGGTTGGACTAGAAGATCCGATGGGTCCCTTCCAACCTGGTTGTTCTATGATTCTATGAGTGCCCGCACAGATCCTGCATGCAGGTGTTGCCTGCACAGTTTCTGCATGCACAGGAGCTGTGAGCACAAGTCCTGCACCCAAAGATGCTGTAGGTACAGATTCTACATGCACAAGTCCTCCACGCGCACTGAAATTGGGTGCACTGGCTGGAAAAGTCTCTGCTCCTACCTGCTCCAATACCTTAAACCTTCCTGTCCTTCTGCAACACCATCCATACCAGGTGCTGCTCATGCTGACAACCACATCCCTCTTGCTCCATTGCAAGGATGGATTCTGCCTGGGTGAGGAAGGCACCTCAGTGTCCCCAGGTGGCCAAAAAGGCCAATGGCATTTTGGCTTGCATCAGAAACAGTGTGGCCAGTAGGACCAGGGATGTGATTGTGCCCCTGTTCTCCGCATTGGTGAGGCTGTATCTCAAATTCTGGGCTCAGTTTTGGACGCCTCATTACAAGAAGGACATTTTGGGGCTGAGGTGCATCCAGAGAAGGGGAATGGAGTGGCTGAAGGAGCAGGAGAACAAGTGTTATGATGAGTGGCTGAGGCAACTGTGGCTCCTTAGTCTTGAGCAAAGGAAGGTGATAAGAGACCTTATCACTGTCTACAACTCCCTGAAATGAGGTTTTGGCAAGGTGTGTGGGGGTCTCTTCTCCCAGATGATAGGTGATGGGATAAGTGGGAATGGCCTCAAGTTGCACCAGGGGACATTCAGTTTAGGCATCAGGTAAAATCTCTTCACTGAAAGGGTTATTGGGCACTGGCAGAAGCTGCCCAGGGAGGTGGGTGAGTCCCCATCCCGGGAGGTGTTCAAAAGACAGTTAGATGAGGTGCTTAGGTAGGGGGTCATTGGGCATTGGAATAGGCTGCCCAGGGAGGTGGTTGATTCACCTTCCCTGGAGGTGTTTAAGACACAGGTAGATGAGGTCCTGAGAGACATGGTTTAGTGTTTGATAGGAATGGTTGGACTCGATGATCCAATGGGTCTCTTCCAACCTGGTTGTTCTATGATTCTATGATTAGGTATATGATTTGGACAGTTACAGTTGGTGCGGATAATCTCAAAGGTCTTTTCCAACCAAGCAATTCTGATTCTGATTCTAATCTCACCCCATCTTATTGAAATATTTGGGAAGCGGCAGTGGGGACAGGATGCACTTGCCAGGACGGAAGACGGGTCCCAGGCACAGCACAAGGGTGAGCTCAGCATCGTGAGGCCCCGGCCCTCCTGTCACTGGCCCTTGCCTGTCCTTTCACTTTGCGTGGAGAGAAAACTCCCCTGGGCCTCTGTTGAACCTACACCATCCCAGCTGCTTCTCTGGGAAAAGAGCTGGATCGGAAACTTGCCCCAGCTCTGCACCAGGGCACTGAGATGAGACTGTGGCAAGGCAGCATCCCCCAGAAAGCTCATTCCCAGTGGGCAGGGAGGAGAGGGTTACAGCGTGGTCAGGGTGGTGTTTTTATCATTTTCAGACGCTGGGTTGTGCTCCTACGCTTTAAATGTCCTGCAGTTTCTCAGGTCCTGCCTGTGCAGCATTCAGAGGCAGAAAAAGCTTCTCTGCTGCCTCCCTGCACCCTTCTTTCCCAGGTTGTGCAGCAGCTTTGCCTTCCCTCAGCCCTTAATAACACACTTCTCCTACTACCGCCCCACGTGAGGATAAAGAGAAACCTTTTAAATGCTTTTTTTTCATGCGAAGGGAAATCAGATGCGAGGCTAAAATCCAACTGAGCACCAAAACGCTTTGTGGGTGGATGGTGAGTGGTGAATAAACTGCTTTAGAGGCTGAGCTGCAGAGCTTTACTCTTTCTAGTGTTGTAGAGGGGCATGGTGAGGCCCACTGCAGCCACAGGGATGCCCCAGTGGTGGTGCCACAGCCCCACAGTTCTCCCCTCCCACTGCTGGAGCCGCTTGCATTCCTTGGCTGGAGTTGACAGGCGCTGCCGAGAAGCTCAAATCCGGTTCCCACACTGGCAGGGACCTAAAACTAACATCCCCGGGTGAGGTAACAGCACTTGAGTCAACAAACCGTCACCTCCAGCTGGATGGGGCAAGAGGAACCACAACTCTGCTTGGTGTGGGGGTCCCTCCAGCTGCTACGGGACTGTCCTGCTGTCCCCAGGCTAGTGGGGCAAGTTCTCTTGGGCACCTGGATGCGCATCAGAGGATGCTGGGGAGGACCAGAGCTTGCTCCAGCCACGGGATGCAAAATATATTTTGCATCCCGTGGCTGGAGCAAGCTCTGGTCCTCCCCAGCATCCTCTGACTTGCCTTACTGAGCACACATCTCCCAACTGCGGACATGATAGATGAACCACACTGGCCACTGGGAGGTAGCCACAGGGCTCTGTGGCTCAAGCACAGCTCAAGGAACACGAGCCACCTCTGACATTATCACCTCTCTATTTACCTAATGCATTTTGAAGTCAGGATGAGGAACAGAGCAGCCATCTACCCACCAACCCATCCCAAGGTTGGAGCCCCCAAGCACAATAAAAGTCCAATTGAAGATATACTTGCAAGCTGGACCTTCAGAAAGTCATCCTATATATCACAAGGCATATAAGTCTCAAGCTTATAAGCTTAAGTCTCTTAAGTCTCAAGCTTATATAAGCAATATATCACAAGCTAATAAGTCTCCTTCAGAACCTCATTAAGATCCTGCTTCCCAAAGGAAGGAGAAAGGGCATCAGGGTGAGTGGGTGAGCCTGGACCAAACTGTTCAGCACTGTTTAAAAGCATCACCTGAAGAAGAGGGATGCTAGGAACCAACCAGCCCATAAAGTACTTTCAGTTCATGAAGTACCACCAACCACATACTTGACCTTTTTATTTTTTCAGGATTTATAGTTTGAGGTTTGGGGTTTTTTTTTTTGTTTGTTTTTAAAATTATTTTGACTAGAGAAACTGGGGTGCAGCAGGACGCAATGCCCACACTTCCTAGGTTCAGTCCCAACCATTTTGCTGGGGTCCCTGCATCACCAGCACTGCCCCATGAGCTCAGCTATGCAGAGGACTCTGCTCTGCATCATCTCCTCCTCTGCCACATGTGACCTGGACACGTCCCCCACCTCCAGGCCCCACGTTGCCCTCAGCGCTTCCCCAGCTTCTCTCTGGAGCTGATTTTTTAGCACAATGCCCCCCCCTGGCTCTGGCCTTTTCTTGCAGACCAGGGTTGGAGCAGTTTCTGGAACACTTCTCCTTATAGCGTGCACTTTCCTGTTTTCCCACGGGTTGCAAAACGCAAAGGATTTTTTTTCACTTTGCTGTCAAGATTTGGCTGAAGACTTGTTTACCGGGTCTACAAAGCAGGGAAACCAGATAGTGCCATTTCTCTGTTATCTGCTCGGCTTGGGAGGCATAAAATTTGTTGCAGTTTTCTGGAATACGCCGAGTGGAAAATTAGCAGCGAGCGGGTAGGAGGTGTTTTGGCAGCTGAGGAGAACGATGCTATGGGAGGATTCACCCTTGCAGGCTTTCTGCAGCTGCGTTGAGGTGGAATAGGCAGTTTGCACTAACAATGCTTTAGCTCGTTATTACGCCCCAAGAAATCTAAGGGAAACAAGGCGGCAGACTTGCTGGCTCACCAGCTCCAACACCCCCATCTCCCAGAGAAGGGAGCAGAAACGAGTGATGGATGATTCCAAGCCATGATGCCTACCTACCCCTTGGTTTAATAATGCTGCACACCGGCACTCTCTGGCCTTCCCATCCCTGTTTCTAAGAAGCCTCTTGGAAGAGTGAAGCCACCAGGAGGACATGGGGGAACTGGGGTTGTTTAGTCTGGAAAATAGGAGGCTGTGGGGAGACCTTATGGCTCTCTCTACCACCACCTAAAAGGAGATGGTAGTGAAGTGGGTGTTGGCCTCTTCTCCCAAGTAACAAGTGATAGGATGAGAGGAAATGGCCTCAAGCTGCGCCAGGAAAGTTTTAGATTGGATATTAAGAAAAAATTCTTTACTCAAAGAGTGGTGAAGCATGGGCAGAGGCCACCCAGGGCAAAGGTGGAGTCTTCATCCCTGGAGGTGTGAAAAAATTGTGTAGCCATCGCACTTCAAGATAGTTTAGTAGGTACAATGGGGTTGGGCTGACAGTTGGAACCAATGATGTTAGAGGTCTTTTCCAACCTTAAGGATTGTATGACTGCACCCAGAAGGATGAAGGAAGCATTGAACACCAGCATAGTCATAAGTCACCTGAGTGCCTTATGCTCCGAAATTAGATTTTTGTCAAACTGGTGAAATATTGATATATATTCAATATAAAATATAATGAAAAACTTTTCCCGTGTGGACACGACTGCAGGTTTGGATGTTGGGATTGTTCTCAGGAGAGGGTGTCCTGTTGTGACGTATGGGCTGCAGGCATCATAGTAATAAGGTCCCTCCTTGGAGTAATCCTCCGCATAACGGGCAGCACAGTTAAGAACATCGTCATTTCTGCAGATAGCGGGGTGAGGAGCATTTACACACAGCAACAGTTGAAGTAGGAAGGTGATGACCATGAGATGGCAGCAGCCAGGCACATTCCCTCCTCCAGGAGAATGGTGGGTGCTATCAGGAGGTCTAAGCCCTCGATAGGGCCACCATAAAGCCATAGGGAATTTCAAGAGAAGCTGTGGTCAGTAGGAGAGCTCATGCTTGTCTAAGCATGTATCTCAAGGAGTTTTACGAATACAGTGTGGCATCACCTTGCTTGCAGCCACTGTACGGTGAAGTCAAGAGCCAGCTGGTTTTACAAACAGGACAACAGAGGTTCGTGAACCTGAGCAGCTACTTCTTTCTGGTCCTGTGCAGCATAAGGTGCAAGAAGGTCCCTGTAGTGCCAATTTCCCAATGTTTCCACTGCCTTGGCAGTGTTGAAATACAGAAAGAGGAGCTCTATAATGCCAAAAATCATCTCTGCACCTCACCCACAGCTCAGATAGATACAATCACTCCGTCAAGATCTCACCAGCCACGTGGTGTTCTATTCCTTTTTGTCATAAACTTAAAACTTCAGCCTATTTACAAGTTACTACTGCATTGCTTCTTCCCTGTGACTGGAAACTCATGGTTTCCATAAGACTAATTTTGAAGGTGGACATCCCTCAGAAAAGCTAGCACTCACTCTACAGAAGAAGGGGAGCATGCTCTTGGGTTGGGTTTGCTTTTCCCCAGCCTCAGCACATTTTACGACTCCCTGGTCTTAAAGAAGGTCTGAAATAAATTAAATGGAGTTTTGTTGCTCTCACTTTAGGGTTCTGAAAGAGTTGATCTAGCATCAGTTGGATGCTATCCTACCCCAGCTGTGAGCTTGTAAAATCTCACCAATTACACCACAATGGTGGAGGAACTCCACACTTGCTCACTTGGGCTTTGGGATGAACTTCTGGCCCCTCTGTAAAGGAAAAAGGCTTTCCTGCTACCCTTTGCGAGGGAAAGTTTCACCCTCTAAAATTCACTGTCACTTGTTATAAGACCTGGGTGGGTTCAGCTGGGTCTTCTGCTTGAAGACGACCACACAGGCCTCTTCTCCTCCTGCCATATCCCCCAGTGGGTGATGCTGCTGAGTATGGCCTTGCACTTACGATTTTACACCCCAAAAGTGGTTGCATCTTATTTAGATGAAATTACTCTCGTGTCTGTAGGCTCACATGCTCAGAAAGCCAAAGGTTAAAAGCTGACCTCCAAAAGCAACAGAGCTGCTAATCCTACATAGAAGTCCAAGAGGGTGGTACTTACACATGTTTTAGCTTCTCTCAGGTACATGGTTGGCCAGTTGTTTTGCACCTGGTCTTTACAGATGATCTGGAAAGACAGAAGAAAAGTAACTTTCAAATCGTAGAATCTTAGAATCATAGAATGGCTTGAGACTGAGGGGACACGTCCCACTGGATCAGGCTGCCCGAGGCCCCATCCAACCTGGCCCTGAACGCCTCCAAGGCTGGAGCAGCCACAGCTTCCCTGGGCAACCTGTGCCAGTGCCTCAACACCCTCATTGTGAAGAATTTCCTCCTTATGCCAAGTCTAAGCATTTCCCTTCCAATTTAAAACCATTCCCCCTTGTCCTATCACTACATGCCTTGATAAAAAGTCCCTCCCCAGCTTTCTTGTACGCCCAAATCATTGACATAGGTTGGAAGGAGAGCTAGTCACCAAAACAACAGACTGCTCCAAGCCAGGAGACATCCCAATCAAAGTTCTAACCCGTTTTATGGAAACGAGACGGGCCCAGGAGCCCTTCACACAATCCTTTCTATGTGGAAAGAGTTTTCATAGATAACAGACATGGTTGTTGGTGGGATGTTTGCTAATGCATTTCCCAAACCAGGCTTAGGATTTGCCATTTGGGACAAAGCAGGAATTGACTCAGGCAGTAGGAAGATCCGTTCCACTGGGCCACAATGCAGTTGTGTCCTACAAAACATGAACATCTCAAAACATAAAATCACAGAAAAACCAGGTTGGAAGGGACCCATCGGATCTTCTAGTCCAACCATTCCTATCTAACACTAAAGCAAGTCCCTCAAGACCTCATCCACCCATCCCTTAAACACCTCCAGGGAAGGTGACTCAATCACCTCCCTGGGCAGCCTATTCCAATGCCCAATCACCCTCTGCGTGAAAAACCTCCTCCTAATCTCCAGCCTAAATCTCCCCTGGCAGAGCTTGAGGCCATTCCCTCTCGTCCTGTCCCCTGTCACTTGGCAGAAGAGGCCAGCTCCCTCCTCTCAACAACCTCCTTTCAGGTACTTGTAGAGAGTAATGAGGTCTCCTCTCAGCCTCCTCTTCTCCAGGCTAAACAACCCCAGCTCTCTCAGACGCCCCCAATAGGGTCTGTTCTCCAGCCCCTTCACCAGCCTCGTCGCTCTTCTCTGGACTTGCTCCAGAGCCTCAACATCCTTCTTGTGCTGAGGGGCCCAGAACTGGACACAGTATTCAAGGAGCAGCCTCACCAGTGCTGAATACAGAGGGAGAATTACCTCCCTGGACCTGTTGGTCACACCATTTCTGATACAAGCCAGGATGCCATTGGCCTTCTTGGCCACCTGGGCACACTGCTGCCTCATGTTCAGTCAGCTGTCGACCAACACCCCCAGGTCCCTCTCCTCCTGGCAGTTTTCCAGCCAGGCTTCTCCCAGTCTGTAGTTCTGCATAGGGTTGTTGTGCCCCAAGTGCAGGACCCGGCATTTGGCCGTGTTAAACCTCATGCCGTTGGACACTGCCCAGTGGTCCAGCCTGTCCAGGTTCCCCTGCAAAGCCTCCCTACCCTCCAGCAGATCGACACTTGCACACTGCTTTGTGTCATCTGCAAACTTGCTAAGGGTACCCTCAATGCCCTCATCCAGGTCACTGATGAAGACATTGAACAGGACTGGACCTAGCACTGAGCCCTGGGGAACACCACTTGTCACTGGCCTCCAGCTGGACTTAACACCATTTCCCACCACTCTCTGGGCCCGGCCATCCAGCCAGTTTTCTACCCAGGAGAGTGTGCGTCTGTCCAGGCCAGAGGCTGACAGTTTCCGTAGCAGAATGCTGTGAGAAACTGTGTCAAAGGCTTTACTGAAGTCCAGAAAGACCACATCCACAGCCTTTCCCTCATCCAGCAGCCGAGTGACTTTGTCATAGAAGGCGATCAGGTTGGTTTGGCAGGACCTGCCTCTGGTAAACCCATGTTGACTGGGCCTGATCACCTGGTTCTCTTGTAAGTGCTTCATGATAGCACTCAAGATCACCTGTTCCATTACTTTCCCTGGCACATGATCCCCTTCCCTCCTTCCCAGCACTTTAGTAATCCTGGCTTGTGTTTTGGCACTCCTCTATGCTCCCAAACAATTTTATAGGATCATAGAATGGTTTGGGTTGGAAGGGACCTTAAAGATCACCCAGTTCCAACTCCTCTACCATGGGCATGGACATGTCCTACTACATCAGGCTGCTCATGGCCATATCCAAGCTGTAGGGCACCTACAGCTTCTCTGGGTAACCTCGGCCAGTGCCTCACCACCTTTATCATGAAGAATTTCTTCCTAATGTCTAGTCTAAATCTTCCCCCCTCCAATTTAAAGCCATTCCCCCTCATCCTTTCACTGCATGCCCTTGAATAAAACCCATCCTTAGCCTTCTTGTACGTCCCTTTCAGGTACTGGAAGGCCTTCTGTTAATATCATCCATAAGCAATTGATGCTAAAGTGTGGTCTTTATCTTTTCATCATGTTTAAGTCCACACCAGGGCAGCTTCTGCTCTCCATCTCTGTGGACGCCCCATCCCTGGAGGTGTTCAAGGCCAGGTGGGATGTGGCCTTGGGTGGGATGTGGCCTTGGGTAGCCTGATCCAGTGGGATGTCCCTGCCCACAGTCAGGGGTTGGAACTAGATGATCTCTAAGGTCCCTTCCAACTCAAACTATTCTATGATTCTACAACGTTTCCCCCTCTCTTCCCAAATTTCCCTTCTTCCATGTTCAGCACCCACACTATAATCCCCTTCACCTCCATCCTCCATGTCTTTTCACTGGAAAGCTACCGGAGAAAGAGGTTGATCTAGAATTATTTTGCTGCCTCAAACTGAAGCAGATCTCTGACACAGTCACGCACAACAAGAACAGCTGCAGGCTTCACACATACATGGGATGCCACCTAAACAGTAATCGACACCAGTGCTGAGCGCTCACCTTCCCATAGGCATCATTACCTCATTTTGGAAAGTAGTGTTAAGGTGCTGGTGGTCAGGACGGCTGCTCGTTGTCTGGCGCCCTGGGACTGCAGCTGATGTCTGTGCACTGGGAGGGCTCTGGTCGGCACTTGTAGGTTTGGTTGGTGCAGATGCAGGGGTTTGAGTTCTATGGTCTGGGTTACCAACATATAGCAAAAAATAAAACAACCAGAGAGTGATATATTAGAGAGGATATGGCTGAAATGAGTCTGTTTATGAGAAGCTGAAAATAAGTTTTCACCTCTAGGCTTGCCTTTAAGCTAGGCTTGGAGAGTGTTTTATTTAAAAAAAAAAAATTATTCCAGTTAGTATTTTCTACTGCTGAAACCCATCAGATTGTGCTGGAGAGACGAACCCAATGGCTGCATGCCCCCTGTACTCAGCACTGGTGAGACTGCTCCTTGAATCCTGTGTTCAGTTCTGGGCCCCTCACCACAAGAAGGATGTTGAGGCTCTGGAGCGAGTCCAGAGAAGAGCTACAAAACTGGTGAAGGGGCTGGAGAACAGGCCTTATGAGGAGCGGCTGAGGGAGCTGGGGGTGTTCAACCTGTAGAAGGTTGAGGGCAGACCTTATTGCTCTCTATAACTACCTGAAAGGAGGTTGTAGAGGGGAAGGAGCTGGGCCCTTCTCTCAGGTGACAGGTGACAGGACAAGGGGGAATGGCTTAAAGTTGCACCAGGGGAGGTTCAAACTGAATATCAGGAAAAAACTTTTCATGGAAAGGGTCACTGGGCCTTGGAACAGGCTGCCCAGGAAGGAGGTGGTTGAGTCACTATCCCTGGAGGTGTTTAAAAGACAGGCAGATGAGGTGCTGAGAGACATGGTTTAGTGTTTGATAGGAATGGTTGGACTCAATGATCCAAGAGGTCTTTCCGACCTAGTGACTTTATGATTCTATGATTCCATGATAGCTTGGCAATCACTGAAAGAAAAGGAAAAAAAGGAGCATTGCTGAATAAATCGGATGGCCCTCATTTCACTTTATCTGGGGAGCCATCCATGGAGGTTTCTAGCACAGACGTAGCCTACTTCAGTTTTGTGCCCCTCAGTACAAGTAGGATATTGAGATGTTGGTGCATGTCCAGAGAAGGGCAACAGAGCTGGGAAGGGTTTGGGGAAGAAAGTCTTATGAGGAAAGGCTGCGGGGAATGGGGTTGTTTAGTCTGAGGAAGAGGAGGCTGAGGGGAGACCTCATTGCCCTTTACAACTCCCTGAAAGGTGGTTGTAGTGAAGTGGATGCTGGTCTCTTCTCCAAGTAACTAGCAACAGGAAGAGAATAAATGGACTCAAGTTGCAATGGGAAGGTTTAGATTGGATATTATGGAAAATTTCTTTACTAAAAGAGAGGTGAAGCACTGGAACAGGCTGCCCAGGGAAGCGGTGGAGTCATTATCCCTGGAGGTGTTAAAAAACTGGGTAGACATGGCTCTTCTGGCCGTGGTTTAGCAGGCATAGTAGTGCTGGGCTGACATTCGGATGTTATTAGAAGTCTTTTCCAATCTTAATGATTCTATGATTATATCTGAGCTGGCTTCCCAGGACATCCCAGTGAATGGAGCTTATTCTGCAATCCCACTAACAACTGTGGCTGCCTCCATTTAGAGAGCACAAATGCCATCACCACTGTTGACTGCATCTCCATCGACTATGGGGGAAGCCCAGGGTGACATGGTTAGGAGTAGTGCCTGGTGCTACAGGAGACACTCTGGGGGTTCCTGCCTGCCTGCTACTCCAGAAGGACACATGTCCCATGTCAACCAGATCCATGCAGATGTCTCAGGTCATAGAATTCTTAAAGGCTGGAAAAGACCTCTAGGATTACCAAGTCCAACTAGATAGCTGAGATCATCTCAGACAGTTTTGTTGAAGTCCGCAGCATCTTACAGTTCCTTGTGCAATGGGAGTAGTGTGAGGAGAATAGCAGGTTCTTGCCTTCCCAAATCCTTTCAAGGAAGTGGGTCTCCATCCCTAAGTTCCTAACTGACCCTTAAATGGTGACAAAGAGAATTAAAACATCACATCCTGTTCACAGCTCGTTTGCTTTTGGGACTCTTCCACAGGAAAGATGAGAGATATTTCTCCCCCAGATAAATTATGAAGGCTGCAGGAAAGAATTAATTTCAAAGTCATCTGTTTCTCTTGCATTCTCTCACCCATTTATTAAATGTAAAACATTTTTTAAAACTTTCCATGCTTAATACTTGAAGTCAAGTTTGAGTCAACATTATTTCATATTTCAGCCTTTAATGAAGAACTCTCCTGTGGAGCAAGAGGGGAAAGAAACATCCTTCATGAAGACACCCACTTCACCTTCTAAAGCCTGCTAATATACTCAAAACATGACTTGGATGAAGTCAGAGAAGATGACCTTGCATTAAGACCTTGGCCCATTTAGTGGTTCTGAAAGCAAGGAGGAACTGGCAGGCTGAGAGGAATGGAGATGGTTCTCTGACTGGCTTCTTATGGTTGGACTCGATGATCCTGGGGCTCTTTTCCAACTTAGTGATTCCGTATTGTAGGTAGCTGGACATTGGGTCAAGAACAACTTCCTTCAGAGGATGATAAGGAAGGGTTTCAGAGTCATTACAAATTTTATTCAGAGCAAGATGTAAGCTGAACCCACAATGCCACCCAAGTCTGGAAGGCTCCATGGAGCCTTCTCATTCCCACTTTGTGACTGCTTCCCTGTAAAACCTACCAGACAAAACGCCAAAGGAGACTCTAGAGTGCCTCAACAGGATGCTTATGAACTAACATGGCTCTTTGAAACTTCAGAGGCACAGAGAAAACTTATTAATGGTGTTCAGCAAGGTCCTAAACATCACATGGACACTCATAATGCTGCTTAGAAAGAAATCGGCAGCCACTCCGTCCTCTCACCGATGATAAAAATCCTACCTAACTGCTTAGATTCTTTGGAGGTGGTAGACTTAAGAGTTTAGCCACAAAACCTCCTTATTCATCTAAATCTTACTTTCTATGCATGCCCAGACAGCCCTCAATAACCTATCAGCCATACCAGGGATCTTCTACAGGCAGCATTCAGGGTGCTGTCAATCTTTTCCACCAACTCTACAGTGAGGGTCACCACCTCTGAAATCATCGTTGTTGGTTCCCTTTTGCAGTTGCTGAAGATTGAGTCATTGCGGTTGATGGCACTTCAGGCATGGTTTGCTCCAACCTAAAGGCTATGTGTACACTTTGCCAATTGATTCATGCCTTGAATTTCACAAACTGCATTGACTCGATCTCCACTGATAACAACATGGAGCTAAACAACCTGATATCACAGAAACAACTGTGCTCCTAAGTCCTTAAGTGAGACAAGGTGATGACACCCTATAATGACAGGAGGTGTTTAGGGCAGACAAAGTAAAAGCCCACAAAAACGTCTCCCACCCCAAGAAATCAAGGTTCTCATCTTCCGGTACCTGCTCCAGGAGTCTGCGTGGTGGCTGCCTCTGAGACTTTGTCAATGCTGCCAGGTTGTGAAGTCAGAGATGCTTTACTAGTGGCAGAAGAGACAGATCCAGCAAAATGGGTAACGGTATCAAGGCTTCCAGTGGTGGAAGAGGCCAGTCCATGGACTGGAGAAGTAGGAGAAGAGTGAGGCTGCTTGGTGATAGCTGTGGTAGAAGAGACATTATAGCTCATGAGCCCAGGAGAAAGGCTGCTTGTTGGGACTCCAGCGCTCAGGGTGGTGCTGGTCAACTGGTTTGAAGGTTGGCCTCCCTGAACTTGCACGCTCGGAGATGATGAGACAGTAGTCCCTAAAGTTCCTGGGGGGGCTGCAGAGCTGGTCACATGAGAAGCAACAGAATTTGTAGCTGTGGTGACTGCTGAGCTTCCCAGGCTGGCTGGAGGGTTGGTCTGCTGACCTGTGTTGGAGGTTGCAGCAAGGGTGGTTGCTGAGGCTCCAGTGCTGCTTGATGTTTGCTTGACAGTTGTGGGGGCAGCTGGAGGGTTATTTTGAACTGCAGCAGATGTTGTCACTGGGTTGGGTGGTGCCGTGCTTGCAGGAGTGGTTCTTTGAACAGCTAGGGGTGGTATTATAGCGGTGGTCCCTGAGTTGGTTGCTGGAGCTGTGGTAGCTGAACTCTTAGAAGTGGGTTGAGGGTTTCCTGGGTTGTTTGTAGGGGCGGTCTCTGGCATCTTGGTGGTGCTTGGAGTCGTGGCCTTCTGCCCACTTTCTGTTGGGGCTGCAGTACTTGTCTTTGTGTCATCCTGAGAACTAACACCTAGGGAAAAGTCAAAACACCGAGATAAACTTTAAACTAAGGAAACTACTCTTGGTTTCCACCCAGAGCAGGTACTTGGAGAAATAAATGCTGATCAGAAACCATGAGTCATTCATTCAGGGTTTGTCTCATGCTATAAGCCCATATCAAATGACATGTCCTGGTATCTCCGTGTCCAGCAGAAAGCAGAGCAGAGGAGGAGGAGGAGGACGGGGATGTCGGAGCAACCTCCACGACAAATGTTATCAAGCTCACAGGACTTCAAAGGGGTTGGAGGGTGAGCAGGAGGGCAAGACTTGCTGATTTGTGGAATGCAGGTCTCCCTCAGGTGGGAGATGCACCAACTCTGGCACTGGAAGTCATTCCCAAAATAAGGTACAACCAGCCATTGTAAGGGGGATGGCACAAGGGATGTGCCAAGAGCTATTTGCCCAATGTTGGTATAAGCATCTCTCACATGCCTCAAGTTCTGAGGAGCCTCAGACTTAAAATCTGACACTTAGGTCCATTGGGGGTTTTTTGCTTCAATTGCTCGTGTTCATCTTAAGGTTTTCTTTCCCTCCTAAACTCATATGATTACTATAAAACCATCATAGGTTTAGTATTTGATAGGAATGGTTGGACTCGATGATCCGGTGGGTCTTTTCCAACGTGGTGATTTTATAAAATAGGCACTCGGTTAAATCTGGAGAGTCAAACCATCGAGGGTGGTAAGACAGTGGCACAGGCTGCCCAGAGCAGTTGTGGACACACCGTCTTTGGAAGAGTTCAAGGTCAGGTTGTATGGGGCTTTAACCAACCTGATCCAGCGGAAGGTGGTTCTGCTCATAGCATGGGAGGTTGGACTAGATGGTCTTTAAAGGTCCCTTCCAACCCAAACCAATCTATGATTCTATGAAACTTTATACAGACTGAAATTCCCAGTTGGGTGAAGCATGGAAACAATATTTAATCTCCTTACTGGTCAGAACTGGACACTGTTTGCAATTAAATACAAAAGAACCCCATTTACTTGGAGCTGCTTCATTTTAATGTTAAGGATGATCAATCGCCATCACACATTTTATCACCAATCTACAATCGCATGGTTTCTTAGGTGATTATTATACTATTCTGAAAAACTGGAGGAGGTCACATCAAAATGTTTAAAGTCAGCATTCACTTTCAAAGGAAAATCTAAAAAAGAATATCAAAGAGTGCATTTAGGAAAAGGAGAGGTAAAGGTGAAGTAAGGTGGAAAAACAAAGGGCTCCATCTACACATACCACACAAATTCTAAAGGCTACCAAGTAAAGGGTCATTAGGCAATGGAAGGATCTTCCCAGGGAGGTGGTTGACTTGCCTTCCCTGGAGGTGTTTAAGGTGTGGATGGATGAGGTACCGAGGGGCATGGTTTAGAGACTGGTGGGAATGGCTGGACTCGATGATCCAGTGGGTCTCTTCCAACTTGGTGATTCTGTGATTCTGTGAACCACAAGTGGTTTGAGCAGCCTGGTCCAGTGGGAGGTGTTTGTGCTCATGACAGAGGGCTTGGAACTGGAGGGGCTTCAAGGTCCCTTCCAACTCAAGGAATGATTCTATGATTCTATGAAATTCCCATGGTCTTTATGCTGCATTTCAACATCACACTGAAGTGCAGTCACGGCTCATTTGGTTTTGAGGAAATCCATTCAGTATTTCGCTAAGAGTTGACATTACCTAAGCGGGAAAAAGCCTGGTCTCTGAGCAAAGAGGGTTGTCCATTTCTTGTCTGTCTCAAATTATTGTACACAAGGAGATCTGCATACTTTAAAATTTTCAAATTACGGAGCTGTTTCTCAGTGAGGGATACAGCTGAAGGACAGCTTGCCTGCCAAGAGATTCCAACATTCTGTAATGCTAAAATGCACTATATTCACCACCAGACTGGATATAAAAATGTGGGTCCATTTTCGTTTGTAATCATTGTTTGAGCTCCATCAGCTGCCACAGAGACAATTTCTCCTCATTGCACATGGAAACCGTCGGCTCTGGGCTTCTGCTCAAATTCACCCCAGGAAAGGGTTGACAAATTTTCACCTCATCATGGGTGGTGAGGCACTGGCACAGGCTGCCCAGGGAAGTCAGAGATGCCCTATCCCTGGAGATGTTCCAGGCCAGGCTGGATGAGGCTTTGAGCAACCTGATCCAGTGGGAGGTGTCCCTGCCCATGGCAGGGGGGTTGGAACTGGATGATCTAGGCTAGCGATTAGGAGGAAGTTTTTCCATGGAAAGGGTCATTGGGCATTGGAATAGGCTGCCCAGGGAGGTGGTTGATTCACCTTCCCTGGAGGTGTTTAAGGCACGGGTAGATGAGGTCCTGAGGGACATGGTTTAGTATTTGATAGGAATGGTTGGACTCAATGATCCGATGGGTCTCTTCCAACCTGGTGATTCTATGATTCTATGATCTTTAAGGTTCCTTCCAACCCAAACCATTCCGTAATTCTATGATTTGTTTTTCACCTTTCAGGAATCGTGGACTGCACTGGCCACTTGGTCTGTGGATCTGTTTGAGTCGAGACAACAACCTGATTTTGGGGTGTTCTTCTGTTTGATGACCGTGCAGAAGAGGGATATTTTTTGCCATATGAGACAGTTGCATATTATTCCCAACCTCCCAAAACAGAACTCATACATCCAAGGTTTAATTTTTAGCCATATCCTAATGGTGCTCTCCAGAGATCTGTTTCTTTCCTCCATGCTATTATATTGGCAACGTATTTTCTCTTATGGAACCTATTTATTAGCACTGGTTGTACTTCAAAGATCTGATGAAAGCTTGAGTTTCTGGGAATGGCCTCAAGCTCTGCCAGGGGAGATTTAGGCTAGAGATTAGGAGGAAGTTTTTCACACAGAGGGTCATTGGGCATTGGAATAGGCTGCCCAGGGAGGTGGTTGATTCACCTTCCCTGGAGGTGTTTAAGGCATGGGTATGAGGTGCTGAGGGCCATGGTTTAGTGTTAGATAGGAATGGTTTGACTTGACGATCCGATGGGTCTCTTCCAACCTGGTTGTTCTATGATTCTATGATTCTGTGATACGTTCTGCCTGGGAAATCTAACTCCACCACATCAGGACCCTAGTGGAGTGTGAACATCTTGAGACAGGACCTGAGGAGTGGTATTTGAGACTGGGAGGTGGCAACACATCTGCAGGAAAAGAGCTTTTGTGGAGACAAGTCCTTTTTCCCATAGACTGACCACTATCTGCAGGAGAAGAAGAGGTAAGGAAAAAAAAAAACCATAACCACAGGCACCTAGCAGATGAAACCCAGATAGGTGGGAATATTTATCCAGTTAGCCAGAGATGGCTCTATCCCATAGACAGAGCTGTGAAAGTTTGAAAGGAGTTTAGACAAGCAAGATTGAGACAAAAAAAAAATCCCTTAAAGGTAGGAACAATATAAAGGAGACACAAGTGAAGAAAAGGTTGGAAGGAAGGTGGAGGAAATCTCCCACTGTTCTCACTTCCTTTTTATGCCTCATCCCCATCCCAGAGAGGCAGGAAGCAAACATGCACTGAAGGAGAGGTAGACAATTCAATTCAACTCAGTCCCAAAGACAAAGGGGCAGAGCTATGCTTTGGCTCTGGGCCAACCTTGGTGGCCACTGCGTCCTCATGAGCCAAGAAACCAGTTTCTTTGCCTCAGAACTTCCCCATTCCACCTTAGGAAACTGCAGATATCTATTTTTACAACTTTCACCAAAACTTGGTGGGGAGTAAGCCCAAAGCAAGGGTTTGTTCTGCTGATGGGTGAGATCTGGTGGGATCCTTTGGGCTTGACCTGGCTAGGGTGGTAGTGAGATCTCTTTCAAGGAACACAGGGTGATACAGTTCAAACAAGCAACCGAGAGAAGAACCAAGACTCAACTTGATGCTCACAAAGCTTATTAGTATTTTATCTTCCCATATCGGTGGGTGCACTTCTGGTGCTCCTCTGCTGCTAAGGTCAAGAGATGTTAAAAGATTGATTTATTCTTCATCATTAATGGTTGGACTCGATGATCCGGTGGGTCTCTTCCAACCTGGTGATTCTATGATTCTATGATTAAGCCAGGCCCAATGATTTGCCTGGAGAAGATGAGGCTGAGAGGAGACCTCATTACTCTCTACAACTACCTGAAGGGAGGTTGTAGAGAGGAGGGAGCTGGCCTCTTCTCCCAAGGGACAGGACAAGAGGGAATGGCCTCAAGCTCCGCCAGGGGAGATTTAGGCTGGACATTAGGAGGAAGTTTTTCACACAGAGGGTCATTGGGCATTGGAATAGGCTGCCCAGGGAGGTGGTTGATTCCCCTTCCCTAGAGGTGTTTAAGACACGGGTGGATGAGGTCTTGAGGGACTTGGTTTAGTGTTTGATAGGAATGGTTGGACTAGAAGATCCGAGGGGTCCCTTCCAACCTGGTTGTTCTATGATTCTATGATTTATGTGGGCTCAAAGCAACCTGAGAGGCCAACACAATCCTTCTTTGAAGTGGTGAGGCACCATGTAGAGAGAGGGATGGGTGGGTGGATGGACAGACAGATGCACTCCTGGATGAATGGATGGATGCATTAAATGGGTGCCAACCACATGGGCAGGCAAGACATTATCCATCCTACTGCATGGGTATGGCTGAGGTTAGGTGATGCTAAGGGCTACAGAAGTTGACATCATTCTCCTTTGCTGGGTAACGGCCTGCATCCCTTTGACAACTGGCAACACAAATACTATGTGAACCAGAAAGCACTTTACCATACAACACACTCACTATAAACCTGTTCCTGTTGTTATGGACTGGATGGGACCACTGGGAAGCCCTTTGGGATTTCCTATCCCAAAGTTGTTCTGCAGGTAATGTTTCTTTACTAGCCTTCACCCCAGCTCAGCTGGGCTGCTACCAAATTTTCCCTTTTCTTCCTCCACAGCTCGCTTGTCTCAGAACAGAATATTATGAAGATGTATTGGTGTTGGCTGAAATGCAACAGCTGTGGTGAACAGCAGCCACAGACATGGCCACAAGAAGAGGAAATACAGACAGTTTGCAAACTTTACATTCTTCAAGATGATGAGTGTGTTGGGGCACTGGGACAGGCTGCCCAGGGAAGTTGTGGATGCCCCATCCCTAGAAATGTTCAAGGCCAGGTTGGATGAGGTCTTGAGCAGTCTTGCCCAGTAGGAGGTGTCCCTGCCCAGAGAGATTTAAGGTCCCTTCCAACCGAAAGCGTTTTATGACTCTATGAGTCTAAGACAACACAGAGGACCATGGGCTAGACCCAGAATAGAGCAGCAGAGAGCAGCCACAGCTTTGGCTGGGTGAGATCCTCCTTCCACAGAGAACTGCCAGCCCTATCCATCCCCTCACATGTCCTGCAGATTTTTGGGCACCCACCTGCCAGCAAAATTTACCTTCTTTCTCTGGTTGCAATAAAATAAACTGTTTTCACCACAGCTGCACAAGGCACCAGGTGCAGTCACAGGGCTGCACACCTTTCTGCAATTTTACTGCTCTAGGTTTAGTATTAGTTGTTTGTCCACAGATTCTGTCTTGATGCAACATTGGGAAAAAGTGTATTTTATTCAGACTGGGGGAAAACAATGTGCATGTATAGAATCATAGAATTATTAAGGTTGGAAAAGACCTCTAAGATCATCAATTCTAACCAACAACACATCGCCCCACCTACTAAACAATGTCCAAAAGTGCCAGATCTATGTGTTTTTGAACAACTCCATGGATGGTGACTCCACCACTTTCCTGGGCAGCTTGTTCCAATGTTTCACCACTCTTTCAGTAAAGAATTTTTTCCTGCTACCCACCCTAAACCTTCCCTGATGCAACTTAGAATCATACAACAACCAGGTTGGAAGAGATCCATGGGATCATCGAGTCCAACCATTCCTATCTAACACTAAACCATGTCCCTCAGGACCTCGTCTACCCGTGCCTTAAACACCTCCAGGGAAGGTGAATCAACCACCTCCCTGGGAAGCCTATTCCAATGCCCAATGACCCTCTGTGTGTAAAACTTCCTCCTAATGTCCAGCCTAAATCTCCCCTGGTGGAGCTTGAGGCCATTCCCTCTTGTCCTGTCCCCTGTCACTTGGGAGAAGAGGCCAACACCCTCCTCTCTACAACCTCCTTTCAGGTACTTGTAGAGAGTAATGAGGTCTCCTCTCAGCCTCCTCTTCTCCAGGCTAAACACCCCCAGCTCTCTCAGCCGCTCCTCATAGGGCCTGTTCTCCAGCCCCTTCACCAGCTTTGTGGCTCTTCTCTGGACTCTCTCCAGAGCCTCAACGTCCTCAACACCTCAACTTGAGGCCATTTCTTCTTGTATCATCACTTGCAACTTGGGAGAAGAGACCAGCACCCATCCTGCTACAAACTCCTTTCAACCTCCTCTTCTCCAGGCTAAACAGTCCTGGTTTCCTCAGTTGCTCCTCATAAGCCTCTCTCTCCGTTTTTTTTTTTTTTGATGCCTTGCAGATTCCCCACCTGCAGAAGACCTGGCTTATGCAAGCTCCTCACTCTCAGAATCCTAGTAAGTACTTAATTCCAAAGCAGAAACACAGAACAAGAAACAGGCATAGAAACCACAAGCCCAGGAGTCTTTCAATTTTCCTTCCACATGTGCTAAATCTCTTTCAAACGCCAGATAACTTTTTTTTTTTTTATCTCTTCCTCCCTAAATGTCCACCTGTGCCTCAGTGGTGGACCCAGGGGTAATAACTGGTAATGAGCCCTTGTTTGCCTGGGCTGGTAGCCAGCACTGACTGTCCTCTATAAAAGAAATGAAAGGGATCTCTGGTTGAAGGAGGAGAAACCCCTGTAACCACAGACTGCTGGTAATAACACACAGACAGGACAGGATTAGGTTCAGTGCTCCTTTAGCATGAAAATCACTCACAAAAGACACAGTACATCCTTTTGCAAGAAACAAATGAGCCTTCTATGCTGTGAGTCCCGGAAATAAAAGGATTTAACATAAACTATGAGAGAGAGGGAGGATGGAGAGGTTCTCTAAGCTATTACTCCAGGAGGAGATCCTTTCCAAAAGCAAGTTTACTTAAATTTCAGTCAGAGTCCTCTCTTCTACAGAAAGCAGAAAAAAAACTACCTGTCCCTGACCTTCCTTGATGCATTTTGGCAGAGGAAGTTCACTTGTTTGATTTTGCGTTTTGACCATCATCACTTCCTTATTTTAAGGAAAATGAGAGTAGTACAGTAGCTACTGGTGAGAGAGCTGGGGTTGTTTAGCCTGGAGAAGAGGAGGCTGAGAGGAGACCTCATTACTCTCTACAGCTACCTGAAAGGAGGTTGTAGAGAGGAGGGAGCTGGCCTCTTCTCCCAAGTGACAGGGGACAGGACAAGAGGGAATGGCCTCAAGCTCCACCAGGGGAGATTTAGGCTCGAGATTAGGAGGAGGTTTTTCACAGAAAGGGTGATTGGGCATTGGAATAGGCTGCCCAGGGCGGTGGTTGATTCCCCTTCCCTGGAGGTGTTTAAGGTACGGGTGGATGAGGTCTTGAGGGGCATGGTTTAGTGTTAGATAGGAATGGTTGGACTAGAAGATCCGATGGGTCCCTTCCAACCTGGTTGTTCTATGATTCTATGATTTTGACAGCATTGGTTTCAATGATGCTTATGCTTTCATCTGCACCTCTTCTCTTGCACATATCACTCAGAAAACCTCAAACGCTTGCAATTCTGTGCTGGTTGCGGGGTGGACCTGCAGGAGGAGAGTCCAAGCCCTCCATGTATGCATCTGTGTGCACGGCAGCCAAACAGCCCAGAGGAAATGAGTCTGCTGCAAAAACATGATTTCATTTCCGTATATATGTATCCCATGACCAAGTCTGTGATACGGTGTGTCCGTGACGGGGACAGCCCCAGATGGGAGAGAACTTTCCCTTATTGCTAGCTATCAAGATGGGCTTGTTCAGCCCTCAGTGAGCAACATTTGGGAGGCTGGAAGTGTCGTTCTCCACTGCTGTGGGCACTCCTGGACAGGGCTGGTGTGGGATTGCTCTGATCAGGAGCTACTGGGATGTGAAAAGCCACTCAAAATGTAAGAGGAATGGTGTGCTGGTTTGTGCCAATGCAGCTCCTCGCAATATCAGTTGAGGGCCACAATTTTCAGTTGCTGTGCCACGAAGTGATGCTCTGGTTGTATCCTCATTGCGGTGGGTATGTGGTACTTCGCAGGGAGCAGAAGAGGCTTGGGGGGAGTAGCTTGTTCGGAAAGGTCGTGGCTTGGAGTACAAAACCAGAAGCAAAATAGCGCAAAATGCAAAACGAAAGGACACGTCCTGTCCCTCTCCCCATCAGCCCACTCAAAGCCACCACCTCTCCATGCAGCTCCTCTGATTAATTCCCTGCCCAACAGCTTCCCGCTTCCTATTTTGGTAAAGCATCCCCCCGCCATCCACCTCATTGAAACAGCTCAGATTGGCTGAAAATCTATTAATAGTGAGAAAAGGAAACCCAAAAGAATAACTTAGGAAATGGTGGGTGACACACCCCATGCCGTCGGGCTGAGCCCAGCTCTGAGCCTTAAGCCAGCCGCCTTCTGCTCCTCCCAAGGCGGGATGAGAAAGCTAAGGAGCTCGAGCAACCCAGGGAAGGGGAAGGGATGTGAGCCAGGCCTAGAGGAAGTTCCTATTTGCCTCTCCTTTTTTTGCAGCCTTTCCTGATTAAACAGGGGCAACAGGTTGAGTTTGTCAAAGGAAAAGCGGGGGCTGAGGCTCCAGGGGTGGCCTTTGCTGGGGAAAAGCGTGTTCCAAAGGGAGTGACTAGGCTCCTGATCATTTCTTTGCATTGCAAGGGGCTCCCGGGCAAAACAGAAGGTTTTATCCACCCACTGCAATGCAGCAGCGTCTGAGCTGGAGCACAGACCAGTCGCTGCAGAGGACAGGAAATTTGTCACCTCCTTTTAAAACTGTGAGAGTGATCAGATTGGCAGAATATCACAGGACAGCATTATTTATCCTGGAGTTAAGCTGGGCTACCAGAGCTACTGGTTACCTCACAGAGTTTTAAATTTTTTCCTGTGTAGAGGTTCCATCCTTTCCATCTGCTAAGGGAAAGATGGATACCCTTTCTACCTGCTGAGATTTTGGTGAAGGATATGGTACAAGGATATTGTGAGCATGTACATCACCCTTCGTCCTTGCAACCTGGCACTCCCCACATCAGAAGATGCATTTCCAACTTAGCATCACACAACTCCTTTGCTTCTAGTCTCACCATCAACATTATCAAATGGTTTCACCCAGGCTGAAGACCAACTTGGTTTCCTAGGTGGGAAGATGGGGAAAGGTCCATCAGCTGCTGCCAGAGCATTTTCAGACTCTTAATATCAGTCCAATTACCCAGTGCAGGGATGGCTGTCCTCTCCACGAGGCTGCCGGAATAAAAAGAGTTGCAGAACACTCTTAATGGAATTGCACTGCAAAATATTAAAGATGAGACCTAATGGCTGCATCTAATTAGTGCTACAGTATCACTTGGGAAGGAAATGAGGATGTCTGGACTCTGATTTAAAGCCATCAGCCTTGTTGTTAGCAGGGAACCTCTTTTACCCTGCTGTGAAGTGGCTCTACTGAAAAGATCCTTCAGATTGGTGCTGTTCAGATCTTGAATGCAAGTGACAGTGAAATCAAAGCAATAATACTGAAAAGTGTCCCCTTCTCTGCTGTCAAATGAAATGAACCAACAGTCACAGCTCCAGTCTTGACAGACTTACCCAATAAGCCCTTCGTGGCTGGGTACAGTGGGGGAAAAATGGATGTGCTTCAAGCCCCAAGGGATTTTGTTCCATCTCCAGACAGAGAGGAGCATCCTGGGCTTCAGCCTGCATGGCTGCACTGCCAGCCTGCAGATACGCCTCCGTTGCAGATTTGAGGTATGTCCCCACAGCACCTCAGCATCATCCTGAGGCTTCTTATCAGTCTGCAGAATTTTGCAGTCACTCACATCCCTACAGTAGCTAGAAGTTGCTCTGCTTTAATTCAAACCTGGGAAAATTCTAAGCTGTCCCTATTATACTCAGTGGAATTAACCCTGAAGCTCGGAGAGCAAGACTTGAAGCAAACTTGATGTGAGATTTGCCTGTTCCTGTTATCTCTACCTCACTTTATTTTGTTCACATGACAGCCTTTAAGCTGCCTTGGTTTCGACCAAGAAACCCATCTGCAACCCAAGACGCCTTTCCTGCCAGGACTGCAACAGATGTCCCCAGTCTCCAGGTTCTGATGAACTGGCATTTTCTGATGAGAAACTTGCTTCATTAACAAATTCCCCATCAGCTCTTTCTGCAAGTATATGAGCCAGCTCAGCTTGTCTGCTGTTTCATTTGGAAGTATGACAAATATTAAAAATAATCATCCCAGGGCACATCTCTCCACTTGGATACACTCCTCTTCCCTTGCAGCCCTGACACATCTCCTCCTTGCTCGTTTAGTCCCTCTAAACACCACATTCAGATTGGCAGAAAAGGGTTTATTTGCCACACTTGTTAATTACCAGCTAGCGGTGTTGAGGGAGCATAAGTATCTCAGTCCTTCTCACTCCTATCTTTTCAAAACCATTGCCATTCATTGTCTTGTCCATAGAATCACAGAATCATAGAATCACCAGGTTGGAGGAGATCCACCGGATCATCGAGTCCAACCATTCCTATCAAACACTAGACCATGTCCCTCAGGACCTCGTCTACCCATGACTTAAACACCTCCAGGGAAGGTGAATCAACCACCTCCCTGAGCAGCCTGTTCCAATGCTTGGACCTCTCCCAGATTTCTCCTTGAGGACTGGTTATTGCTATAAAATTGTGATTAGAGGCATCTTTCACCCTAAAGGGACCCAACTGGTCCATTCCAGTTGGTGTGACCTGCATGGTCATCCTCAGTCAGAGGTGAGGGTTGTCAGTGGTGGGAGCGAGTGCCAGTTCGACCTGTCTTTTGGATAAACATAGGAAATGCCATTTAGGATTGTGTCTCCACATCTCTTCCAGTGGAAAGTCTGTAGCTACCTAAGAAATGAAGGGGAAAAGGCAAAAATAATCAAAAGAAGACAGGAAGACCAATGTGGAAATTGAAGGCTCCAAACTCCTTCATATGAGGTTGTCAAGGAGGCAAACAAACACAGACAAACGCGCACACCTCTACCCATACCATCCCCAGATTATCTTTCATAACCAGGCCTGGGAACATCCTCTTTCCACCGTGGGCTCATGGGATTTTTAAAGGTCCCAGCTCCAGCCCTGCACCTTTTCCAGGCTGCAAAACAAACCAGGGACTCTTTGCAGCTGAACAGAAACTCCCCACCATGCAGGAAAGAGCAGCAGAGCTGTTAGAGCGGAAACGTGGGGAGCACGAGCCAAAAATGCTGCATGTCCCAGCCAGACTAGACCCTCCAAAGCATAGAATGGAGCTACAGTCCTGTCCTTCTCCTGTCCCTGTTATACCATTGTCATGGAGTCACCAGGTGACGACCTTGCTGCTTCAAAGCAAGATTTGTGACAGTGCAGCTATCAAATGAGCAGCAATCCATCGGCTGAAGGACACAATGTCTGGTACGTTTAGCACTGAGAACCTTCTATTTCAGCAAAATTCACCCAGGGATTTTGGAAGAAACTCAAGGTTTTACTGAGTAATGGGCCACAAAAGCTCAGAGAGCTGTTCTCAACAGGTCAATGTCCAAGTGAGGAACACTTGGGCACAGTGAGGAGTGGTGTTCCTCAGGGATTGCTGCTGTTTAACATCTTTGTTGGTAACAGACAGTAGAATTGAGTCCAACCTCAGCAAGTTTGCTGACAACACCAAGCTGTGTGGTGTGGTCAACAAACTGAATGGAAAGGATGCCATCCAGAGGGACCTTGGTGTGTCTGTGTGTACTTCATGAAGTTCAACAAGGCCAAGTGCAAGGTACTGTAGGTGGGTTGGGGCAATCCTAAGTGCAGTTACAGGTTGGTTAGAGAATGGATTGAGTGCAGCCCTGAGGAGAAGGACTTGTGGATGTCGGTTGATGAAAAGCTCAATGTGAACCAGTGATGGGTGCTTGCAGACCAGAAAGCCAACAGTATCCTGGGCTGCGTCAGAAGAAGTATGAACAGGAGGTTAGGGAAGGGGATTCTGCTACTCTACTCTTGTGAGAATCCACTTGGAGTCCTGCCTTCAGTTCTGGAGTCTTCATTATGGGAAGGACATGGATCTATTAGAGCAAGTCCAGAGGAGGCCACAAAGATGACGAGGGACTAGAGCACCTCTCCTATGAGGACAAGCTGAGAGAGTTGGGCTTGTTCATTTTGGAGAAGAGAAGGCCTCAAGGTGACCTTATAGTGGTCTTCCTGTACCTGAAGGGAGCCTACAGGAAAGCTGGGAAAGGGCCTTTCACTAGGCTGTATAGTGGTCAGATGGGGAGTAAAGGCCTTAAACTTAAAAAAAGGGCAGATTTAGGTTAGATATAAAGAATAAATTCTTTACCATGAATGTGGTGAGGTTTCCCAGAGAGGCTATAGATTCCCCATCCTTGAAAGTGCTCAAGGTCAGGTTGGATGGGGCTTTGAGAAACCTGACCCAGAGGAAGAAGTCCCTGTCCATGGCAGGGGGGCTGGAAATGGATGGTCTTTAAGGTCCGTTCTAAACCAAATCATTCTATGATTCTATGAAAAGCCACTCTGCAACAAGGTAAAGCCCTAAACAGTAGCCGTGAAACAAAACGACACTGAAAAATCACAAGAATGCCATAAGACAGTATGACTGGAAACAGTCAGCCTCTGGCCTGGACAGGCGCACGCTCTTCTGAGTAGAAAACTGACTGGATGGCCGGGCCCAGAGAGTGGTGGGAAATGGTGTTAAGTCCAGCTGGAGGCCAGTGACAAGTGGGGTTCCCCAGGGCTCAGTGCTAGGTCCAGTCCTGTTCAAAGTCTTCATCAATGACCTGGATGAGGGCATTGAGGGTACCCTTAGCAAGTTTGCAGATGACACAAAGCTGGGTGGAAGTGTCGATCTGCTGGGGGATAGGGAGGCTCTGAAAAGGGACCTAAACAGGTTGGACTGCTGGGCAGAGTCCAATGGCATGAGGTTTAACACGGCCAAATGCCGGGTCCTGCACTCGGGGCACAACAACCCTATGCAGAGCTACAGACTAGGAGAAGTCCATCTAGAGAGCTGCCAGGAGGAGAAGGACCTGTGGGTGTTGGTTGACAGCAACTGAACATGAGCCAGCAGTGTGCCCAGGTAGCCAAGAAGGCCAACAGCATCCTGGCTTGTATCAGAAATGGTGTGACCAGCAGGTCCAGGGAGGTGATTCTCCCTCTGGACTGAGCACTGGTGAGGACTCTCCTTGAATCCTGTGTTCAGTTGTGGGCCCCTCACCACAAGAAGGATGTTGAGGCTCTGGAGAAAGTCCAGAGAAGAGCAATGAAGCTGGTGAAGGGGCTGGAGAACAGGCCCTATGAGGAGCATCTGAGAGAGCTGGTGTTGTTTAGCCTGGAGAAGAGGAGGCTGAGAGGAGACCTCACTAATCTCTACAACTACCTGAAAAGAGGTTGTAGAGAGGAGGGAACTGGCCTCTTCTCCCAAGTGCCAGGGGACAGGACAAGAGGGAATGGCCTCAAACTCTGCCAGGGGAGATTTAGGCTAGAGATTAGGAGGAGGTTTTTCACGCAGAGGGTCCTTGGGCATTGGAATAGGCTGCCCAGGGAGGTGGCTGATTCACCTTCCCTGGAGGTGTTTAAGGCATGGGTAGATGAGGTCCTGAGGGACATGGTTTAGTGTTTGATCGGAATGGTTGGACTAGAAGATCCAATGGGTCTCTTCCAACCTGGTTGTTCTATGACTTTATTATACACTGAACATTTGGGGATATTTTTTATATAACGTCCATGTTCTAAGTCTTTAAGATGCTCTTTGAGGCTTTTGTCTGTGAATATGCATACTAAAAAAATAAACAGTTTAAAAGCATAGACTTATCTGAAATGGGAGTGGAATTTCAGGTCTACAGGAAGGTCTGAGAGACTAAGAGCACTAGAGTGGCAATGCCACCTTAACTCCGTGAGGAGACCCATCCCAGCTTTACCACCTCTCTCCAGTGAGGGTTAAAGGTTGGCCCACAAACTGACTTTTGCAGTGAGGAGCTATGAAGCATTTACAGCAAGGTGGTGGGAAGGAAACTTTGAGATAAGCCAATGCTAAGAGCTGCTTGTCCAAAGCCACTGGTTTGCCTGTGAGGGCTGTACTGTCACATCACAGCAGCAACTCCTGGAGACCTGACCACTATTCTCCAGCCCAGAGTTGCTGTTTGGTGAACGGGGATGGCTGCAGGGACAGATTTATTCATCAAGACAGAGAAGTTCCTTCTCATGTTTTTCACCCCAGAAAGATGAATCATCCCTTGATGGCTTTCCCTGGAGGACTGCGCCAGACCACTTGAGAAGGAGTGAAAACGTGATACCTGAGACAGGAAGGATTTTTATTCAGCCTGATAGCTCATCTACACAGATGTACTCAATAAAATTAATCTAAAATTAAAAGAAGGTATGATTTCAGAGTGGTTTAGTCAAAGTGTACTCAACCCACCAGGTGGCCACTCTTGTTCAGCTCTAAATCAGCCCTCATTTGATTTAGCCAAAATGAAGTAGGTTAAATGAAATTAAAGTCTCCTTAGCTCTGATGCTGACAAGGCAGAGCTGATGCAGTTTAAGCAGTTAATTCAGAAGAACTCCGGTGATGATGCCCACAAAAACAAGCCCACAAATGCTACACTGGCACTGACACTTGAGCAAACATCCAGGATGGGGCAACCTGCCTCTCCAGTTGAGATGGCCTTTCCTCATTCCTGGGCATGGAAAGCTCTGATTGATGTCAGATTTGATGTCACACGATCAACTCTTGCCATTTGCTCAGGTTTTGCCATGGACAAATGAAGAACATGGACAAATGTAGGCAAGGCCATGTTGCTTCTCTGTCCACATTCCTCTCCTGTCCTAGAAGAGAGTCGATAGACCCCACCAGAGGGCTGGAGAGCGTGTTCATGATGCAGTTGGCAGTGGAGGTCCATCCACTGTCTTCTAGGACAGGATAAGCAAGTGGACAGTGAAGCAAGGTGGCCTTGTCTATCTACAGTGAGAAGTAGTCTCATTGGTGGCACAGGGAGACGAAATTCATTGCCTCACCCTCCTCTCCAGCTGATTTGGTTCATATCTGAGTTCACGTTGAGCAATGCGGGAAAGAAGTTTGCCCTGAGCTACTCATCCTGCCAGCTGAATCTCTGCCAGCTGGCCAGCACCAGGGAAGAGTTGTCACAGCTAATGTCACTCAAGCTAGGCGCCATGCCACTGGCGATGTGTCTAGACTCTGTCCATGAGAGATGAGGGGCCAGAAGAGTCTCGCAGAGCAGCGAACGTGCAGATCTCCTGCACTCAAAAGTCTCTACTTTGTGGAAGTATCACACCAAGTCTTGCAGTGAGGAAGGGGAGTGTAGGAAATATGTCCTTTATTTTTGCGGTGAGGGCTCTTCCTAAAGGCAAAGAGTCAACCCCAAACCCAAATAGGGACTATTTGCTTCTTTGGGAGCTCACAGCCCAACAAAGTCAAGATCACAGAGGGGTATTACAGGTGGCGTTGGCAGCAGGGATAAAACACCCAACCTTATGGCATCAAAATTGAGGATGGCAGCCACAGCTGGAGGCACAGCACGGAGGAAGTCCAAGCTGCAGCCTTAAGGGGCAGAAAAGAAGAGGAGAGATTTTAGACTTGTAGCCTAAAGTAATAAGAAGATTCCACCTTGGTCACAGGCAGCTCCAGTGCAAGGGGAAATAAAATGGAGATGGGTGATCGGAAGGTCAGTTAGTGTTGGCACACATCACCGCCACCGCATTGCAAAGTGTTGTCCCCTCCTTCTTGAACCTCCCTTTCCTCCCTGCCTCTCCAGAAGATTTGTGGCAGGAATTGTCTTCTGCCTGCTGCTCCAACTGAGGCTTTTGGTGGGGAGGCTGGGCCATGCTTAGGGCAGGAATCAGAGGACATTCGCCCACCCCGATGGCAGAAAGGGTTAGCGGAAAAGTGATGGTGAGGAGGAGATAAGAGTCAAAGCCTCACCCTCCTTTGTGCACTCAGTGCCTCTGATGAGTCACACGAGTCAGCTCAAATTTACACCCTCCAGCCAGCAACTTTATTTTTAATCTTTTTGGGGTCATGAGTCATGTTGTCTCCCCCAGCCCATCCATGCATCACCCACCACCAAGCAAGGCAGATCCAAAGCTGACTGAAAACATCTTGCACTCTATGATCCTGATGGATCTCTTCCAGCTTAACAGATTCTATGATCTTTGGTTCACTGAAGCTCAAAGGTGCTGTGATGTGAAGTAGAGAAAGATACAAGTGATCTAGGAGCCACTTTCAAGAGGCACTGGTGACCTCCTCAAGCATCTCAGCTTCCCTTAGTAAAATTTTGGGTGATTCCTAGTTAAATACCCACTCCCCAGTGACATTTGCTTTGGTGTTCATTCAGACTACGCTGGGAATAGGTTCCTCTGCAGGCAGATCACATAGAATCATAGAATATTTTGGGTCAGAAAGGACCTTAAAGATCATCCAGTTCCAACCCCTCTGTGATGGGCAGGGACACATCCCACTAGACTGCCCAAGGTCTCTTCCCACCTGACCTTAAACACCTCCAGAGATGGGGCAGTCACAACTTCCCTTGGCAAACTGTTCCATCTTTTTCTTTGAAGGTGGTGAGGCACTGGAACAGATACACGAGACACCTGCAAACCTTTATTGACATAAAACTGCCACTGCACACTTCTCACCATGTGCTTTGGCAGAAAAGCCAAGCTGGATGGCAAGATCCATCCCTCAGCTGTGATCAGTTCCCCATGACCTCGTCCAGCCAAGGTTACCAAGCCAGTAGCCCAGAGATTTCCTGTTAATACCATGAGGAGGGCTACATATTTCCTTGGGATCCTTTGTGTGTCGGTGCTATTTCAGGTCCCACCTTTTTTTCTTCAGTTCCCCACCAACACCTCCCTCAGGGTGGGGTCTTCCTGGATAATCTGGAGCTCTATATATACACACGCATATATATATACACCTACGTATATTTATATAGCTGTGCATGCGAGTTGAGCCTGTGGGCATTGACTGGACACAGTGGACTTGGCAGGACGCTCGGTGCTATTCTTTAGGTGGGGAGAGCCTAGGAAGGGAAGGACACAGCTAACCCTCCCTCCTATTCAAAACTATTTAAAGACTGTCTGGCACAGAGTTTCTTTCCCACCAAATGGCTCCAGTGACGATCTGGCTTTACAGGCTGTGTAATCTGATCAACTTCTATTGTTGGCAAATTCATAATTGCCTCATTACTTAACTCTCCTGAAACAGTCAGTTTCTCAGAAAAAAAAATATCCATATTAGCTCTTTCTTTTTGTTTTATTTTGCTTTTCAAGAGCACTGGGACTCAGTTTCCATTTGAAGAACTTCTGCTCTTCAACAGCTCCTGCTCTTCCTTTCCTTAATATAATACACAAGATCAGAGGGATCATTGATGAAAGGCGCAAACAGTGAGAGATGACCTTTTCTAGCACACGGTTCTCCAGCACTGCATATTTATTACTCAGTAGCTGTAAGCAGCACAGGTAGAAGAGTCTTAACTCTTTACCCCCAGAGAGGAAGGATGCTCTTGTAAGCACTATGCACTAGCTCACACCCTAGCTCAGTCACAACCCTGTGAGCAAGACATAAATAGAATCCCCTGGTTGTATTTCTTTACCTCTCCCTGCCTCAGTTTCCCCTGTCTCAACATGCAAGAGAGAAGAGACTTTAGCTGGAGAAGCTGTCTTCATTCACAGGCTGGTCCAGCACCTTTCTAACCGGGGCCCCAATCCTGGTTAGGTGCCAGAGCAATACAAATAATTACTAATAGTAATCCTCATGGGAGTCTATTACATTATGGTTCAACTTCCTCCCAAACAATTGCTCCTCTTCCTTGCTTTGTATGTTCTTCAAAAGAAGCGGCTGCTGTGCTTTAGGGCTGGGACACGGACGCGGTAAACATACACCCAGTGTTTCTGCTCAGCTGGGCCTGGGCAGCAAAAAGATAGATCTGATTTAAGACAATCGTATTGTGGGCAGGAAAAAAATTGAGGGTTTGATGGAAATGGCAATATAGCAGCACTAAACAGCATTTATCTTGAGAAGTCCCTTAGGGCACGTTTATTCACTATTTACAGGACGTTCTTATTCAGAATTCCCTCAGAGCAAGAAATGTTGAGAGCAGAAGTGCTCAACGGTCTCAGAGCTCAAAACATCTTCATTCAGAAAGCAGTGAAGGCCCTGACACTGCCAGAGCACTCAGCTGAGGGAAGCAGAGATTTAGTGTGGGTGTAAAGCTTGTCACTATGTGGACATCTCCCTGCTTTCTGTCTATGCTGTGGGCACCATTCCTGGTCCACCCAAAAGGCGCCTAAAGGGAAAGAAGACCTATAAAACCCATAACAGAGTATAAAAATGCCCCCGGTACAGTCATAGAATGATAGAATCATAGAATCACCAGGTTGGAAAAGACCTACCAGATCATTCAGTCCAACCATTCCTATCAAATACTAAACCATGTCCCTCAGCACCTCATCCACCTGTCCCTTAAACATCTCCAGTCAGTCACAGGTTGAAGTTGGCTCCTTCACTGGGTGTGTGGGACAGGAAAATTGTCCTAGTAGGGTATACAGAGCAGAGGAGCACCCAATTTCCAAAGGTTTAGGAGCAATATCATACTTCTATGGGAGCTAGGAACCCCAAATACACCTTCTCTGGAGGTGTTCAAGGACAGGTTGGATGAGGTTTGAGCCACCTCATTCAGTGCAAGGTGTCCCAGCCTGTGACAGGGGTTCTGGAACTAGGTGATCTTTATGGTCCCTTCTGACCCAAACCACTCCATGAGTCTAAGAAAATATTGAATGTTCGGAAACAGGTGTTTTGGCAATGCAGAGAGGCCATCCCAAAGTGGTCAAGTTAGAAAGAGTGGGCTTTGAGTGGGCTCTCTTGAGGTCCTTGGATCCTCATTCAAGCAGTTATCTTGCTTTGAAACATGTCATAGAATCATAGACTCATAGAACAACCAGGTTGGAAGGGACCCATCGGATCTTCTAGTCCAACCATTCCTACCTAACACTAAACCATGTCTCTCAGTACCTCATCCACCCGTGCCTTAAACACCTCCAGGGAAGGTGAATCAACCACCTCCCTGCACAGCCTATTCCAATGCCCAATGACCCTCTGTGTGAAAAACTTCCTCCTAATCTCCAGCCTAAATCTCCCCTGGTGGAGCTTGAGGCCATTCCCTCTTGTCCTGTCCCCTGTCCCTTGGGAGAAGAGGTCAGCTCCCTCCTCTCTACAACCTCCTTTCAGGTAGTTGTAGAGAGTAATGAGGTCTCCTCTCAGCCTCCTCTTCTCCAGGCTAAACAATTTGGTGGCACTTCTCCGAGGTGCTTTTTCCATTGCTAGGAGCTGGTATTTAGGCTTACACAATAAATAAGAAGGTACAGAAGGAAGAAGGATCTCACTTTTTAGTTGGCCAACTGGCTTGACTTAATGCTGACAAAGAACGATGCACATTTTGGTCACCCCTACCAAGATGGAGCCTGCAATAGCTTTAATTAGTCAATTAAATGTGGCTTTGTCATAGGAGCTGAGACAAAACCAGGACCAGCCAGCTAGGTTTTTGGCTGCTGAATGATATTGTCTTTCCAGCCCAATGACCTCATTGTTATGACTCAATAGGGGAACAATGTTGTCCACCCAGCAGCCCAGCAAGGAGTGGGATTCTTGCGTGGTTACAGCTGAGCAGAAGAGCATGGGAAGTTGCTGCCAGGTCGGGGATGTGGTGCTTTGCACTCAGTGCAAGCGGACTAGGGTAGGCTTTGATAGCGTGGCTGTGTGCCGAGAAATTCCAGCAATAAATAAACAAATAATATGGAAATGGCATGCAATGGTCATCATATTCAGCTCCTCAAAAACTCAGCATCTGTTCCCTGGACAGGTAGGTCCAACTAGTGTTAGAGCATGGAGATACTAACTAGTTAGGGAGGGAAATGCTAAATGTTACCTAGTAAACTTGCAGTTTTTACACATTGATGGGGAAGGTCTGGTTGGAAAATAACCCCTTCTACGTCACCTTTTGAGCTTAGAGCTTCACTGACACCTTCTTGTCACCAAAATCCTTCTCTCCAGGGCAGTATCTGGAGGTTGTGCCACAGGGCAGGCCACGGTAGGGCAGGGGAAGGGAGCAAAGGAAGCAGGAAGGAAGAAGGAGCTGCATCCCCTCCCTGCTGTTAATCATCCTCCTCTTTCTCCTAAAAGAAGCCAGTAGGTCTGCAAATCTCGTGCTGGTCTCCCACATAGGAGGGGACCCAGAGAGGTGACCCGCAGCTCTGGGTGTAGGAGGGGGATGAAAGGCTGGGCTTCATGATAAAGACTAAATTAATCTGCTCCTGTGAGAGTGGAGGCTGGATCCTGCTGTTGGCTCAGCAGTGAAACTCTGACACGTCAGTTTGGGCATTTCCTTTAGAAAATGAAGCTGGAGTGGCAGTGGGGTTGGGGACAGGAGGAGAGGGGCAGGGACTGCAGATTTTGTCTGTGATGAAACCCATCAGCCAGGCAGAGTGAGGGAGAGGACACTGAACTGGTGCTGCTGGTTGTAATTCTGGAGCTGGGGGAGTAAGTGTGGGGAGGGTGAGGGACAGTAAAATGCAGCTCCTTGTTGAGGATGTGCTATGCTGGTGAAGGCTATTGAATAGCCCTGTCATGTTTGCAAGTGCTCACTGCCAAATCAAAGCATGGCTTTGATGCAAAAACTACCCTATTTTATGAGATACGTGAAAATCAGTGTCCCTCGTCACATAAAGTCAGAAGAGACAACTGAAAGGTCCACACACAGTCCTTCCAATCCACATCTGGAGAAGCACAATCAGGTGTGCAAAAAGATCCTCTTCTTACCCTGAGTCCCATCTCACTCAGACATCTCTGGAAAATAGTTGAGGAAAAGTTTGAGCAATGAAGCTGGTGAAGGGGCTGGAGAACAGGCCCTATAAGGAGTGGCTGAGAGAGCTGGGGTTGTTTAACTTGGAGGAGAGGAGGCTGAGAGGAGAACTCATTACTCTCTACAACTACCTGAAGGGAGGTTGTAGAGAGGAGGGAGCTGGCCTCTTCTCCCAAGTGACAGGGGACAGGACAAGAGGGAATGGCCTCAAGCTCAGCCAGGGGAGATTTAGGCTGGACATCAGGAGGAAGTTTTTCACACAGGGGGTCATTGGGCATTGGAATAGGCTGCCCAGGGAGGTGGTTGATTCACCTTCCCTGGAGGTGTTTAAGGCACAGGTGGATGAGGTCTTGAGGGACTTGGTTTAGTGTTTGATAGGAATGGTTGGACTAGAAGATCCGATGGGTCCCTTCCAACTTGGTTGTTCTATGATTCTATGACTGTATGATTCTATGAAAATGCTCTTTGACTCCCATCAGGGATGCTCTCAGAAAGCAAGTGCTGAGCCTGCTGACCATGGAGGTAAGAAAGCTGAGGCATCAAAAGCCAAAGACAAATTTTAGCAATGCTTATTGATAAATCTTGTAATTGACTGTTCTACTATTGCTTCAAACAATTAATAACTAGCAAGGCTGTCTACTCCAGACACTGCTCTCTGGTGCAATGTGCTCCTGGCCCTGTCAGCTGAGACTGTTTAGCACATGAGCATCTCTGCTTGTCCATCACCAGTTCCTTCCAGTCCCTAGAACTCTGTATGTGGGCCACAGCATCACGGATGAGAGGCTGAAATGCTCAAATGATGCGAAACAACAGAGCCAGGTCCTTTGCCCAGCATGTTTCTGCACGACACATTGGACAAATAAATAGGACAGACATGCTGAAACCAGGCAGTGCATTTTGAGACTATTGATGCAGCAGACGGCAAAGTCCTTTGCTGCTGCAGGATTTGAACTGTGTCTTTGAAATGGGAAAAGAATTTGGTTGGAGAAAAGCAAGATGTGGGGAAAATCCCCATCTTGCAAACAGCCCAGATGCATGGAAGGAACTTCTTGATCATGAGGGTGGTGAGGTACTGACACAGGTTGCCCAGGGAAGCTGTGGCTACCCATCCCTGGAGGTATTCAAGGCCAGGTTGGAAGGCACCTTGGGCAGCCTGGTCTGGTGGGAGGTGTCCCTGCCCATGGTAGGGGGGTTGGAATTAGATGATCTTTAAGGTCCCTTCAAACCCAAACTATTCTATTCTATGATTCTAAGAAGGTGAGTTACAGCAGCAGGACATTTGGCACCGCACTCCTGCACACACACACACAGACTCTCAGTCCTGGAAATCTGGCTCAAATTTTGATCCAACCAGATCCAAAAGCTGCTATTTATTACTATAAGAGAGCTGTACTATCCCCAATCTATATTATCAAGGAGATGGCTCCTTCCTTCTTTCTTCACTCTTTGTATTTTTGTGGTAACAGCTGTGGACTGAACAGGGCTGGGACAATTTCTAATTCTTTGACTTTGGGAAGTCCTACAAAGTCCAGGTGGCACCAAGTTGCTATAATAAGCCATTCCCTACCTTTTGGGAGAAGAAATATGGGAAACCTGCCCACAGGCACCTTGGACACATCTGTCCATCTCGGCAAAGAACAGTTTTGTCGCTTAAAATAGGAGCTGAGAGATCTGAGGGTCTTTCTCTGTCTCTAGGAAATAAATTCCTGTGGCAGGAATACCTTCACCTACTTCAGAAGCAGTCTGCGAGCATCTGCTCTTGTTAGATTTGGGCAGAGGCAAAATGTTTTTACCCCTTGCTTTCTCCTGTCCCTTGACAAGGTGCATACCTCTGCTCAGACTGAGTGAAAAATCCTTGCAATAACAGCTTGCAGGCTGCACTTTTCTTACCCTTCCCTTCCCCAAGGCCCCTGCTGTGATGAGCGTCAGCCTTCAGGATGGGAGTAAATAAATAAATAAAGTGCAATCCTAAAAGCACTCTCCAAAAAACAACTTCAAAGCCCATTTGCCCGCAGAGGTTTCCTAGTCCTGGTCCCACTCGCCCATCCCCTTTATCAGCCTCTTTCTTCCAGTGCCTTAGGGTAACAATTTTCCCAGCCGTGATGGAGATAAATGCCTGCCCCAAAATTACTTCTGAGCTGGATTATAAGGAAACTTTTCCTAAAAGGCCAGCTGGGCTGTGTTCACCAGCCCTGGGCAGACCCCAGTGCCTGCTCCCAGGGAAAGCAGCTTACATCCCAGCATCACTGCCACCCCTCAGGGAAAGCCCCCTCCTAATCAGGTTGGAGTAGTCCTGCCAGACGTGAAAAACTCTCTCACTGAAGACAAAGTGAAGAGCTGCAACCCTCATCTACCAACTCAAACATAAATACAGCCCCGGAATAGCCAGCATTCCTTTGACATGGCTGTCCCCCAAGTATTTCTCATCAAACCTGCAAGGCACACGTGGTTGTTTCTTTTGGTGGTTTCCTGGGGTTTTTTTCCAAGGGGCTTTTTGCAGGTTTTTATCAGGAATGTGAGTAGGATTTCTCTGCTTACACAGCAGGACCTCAGCAACTATCATCCCAGAGTTTGGCTTTGGGTCTTGTTCAGAATGCACTGACTCTCATCAGTTTCCCCAGATCTCCTCACCAGTTTCCCCAGATCTCCTCCCCAGTAAGCATCGTGCTGAGGGTCTGTACACATCCTCATGCCTATCCAACTGTTTTCGTCATGTTCTGCAATGACAGAAGCCTCCATGCACACCAGGCAGGGTATGCAGAAGGTCCTGCAGGAGCAGAAGCTGTTGGCAGGGATGAGTCCCTTTGCTTCCACCAGAGATGCTGATGAGAGTCCATAATCTCTGTTTCTAATGTGATCAGCAGAAGGAAAGCTGTGCTCCCTCGGGGGCTGGCTCTGCCTCCAAAAACCCTTTAGAGCCCCCAAAACTTTTGCCCTGCGCATCAGTCAGCTACCCATGGTCAGATTTTATAATAAGACCACAATAAATAGAAAACCAGCTCATAGAATTTCATAGAATCACAGAATCACCAGGTTGGAAGAGACCCACCGGATCATCGAGTCCACCATTCCTATCAAACACTAAACCATGTCCCTCAGCACTTCATCCTCCCATCCCTTAAACACCTCCTTTATCAACTCATCAGTTTGGACTTCTTCATTTTCCTTCCTAAACAATTGTAAAGGGCATTTCTAAAGGCCTATACACATTAGAGGTTGCACACACTACAGGTTGACTCTGAGGTCCTCTACTTCTTTTGCTGCTAACCCAACTTTAAATGTCCACTTTTCACTGCTCCCCTCCCACCAGTCCACCCTTCCTCTAGTTGTGTCACTTCCCTTGCCAAAAGAAAAGCTTTTTTTTTTTTTTTTTTTTTCCCCCCCATCTCAGCTGCCCTAGATCAACCCCAGCAGCTAAAACCATGAATTTCAGGAACACCAACATGGAGAATGTGGATGGTGATGGATGACAAGCTTTATGGCTTGGCTGTGCAGCCCACAGTGGTGGTTATATTGGCCATCCTTGTCCTCGGTAGGAATTGCTAACACCACCCCATCCACTGTCGGCCTTCTCCTTCTTGGAAAACCCTGCACTGGCGAGACCGCTCCTTGAATCCTCTGCTCAGTTATGGGTCCCTCACCACAAGAAGGATGTTAAGGTTCTGGAGTGAGTGCAGAGAAAAGCAACAAAGCTGGTGAAGGGGCTGGAGAACAGGCCTTATGAGGAGCAACTGAGAGAGCTGGGGGTGTTTAGCCTGGAGAAGAGGAGGTTGAGAGGAGACCTCATTACTCTCTACAACTACCTGAAGGGAGGTTGTAGAGAGGAGGGAGCTGGCCTCTTCTCCCAAGGGACAGGGTACAGGATGAGAGGGAATGGCCTCAAGCTCCGCCAGGGGAGATTTAGGCTGGACATTAGGAGGAAGTTCTTCACACAGAGGGTCATTGGGCATTGGAATAGGCTTCCCAGGGAGGTGGTTGATTCACCTTCCCTGGAGGTGTTTAAGGGACAGGTGGATGAGGTGCTGAGAGACATGGTTTAGTGTTTGATAGGAACGATTGGACTTGATGATCCGATGTGTCTTTTCCAAACTGGTGATTCTATGATTCTATGATAGAGGTGATACCCTGATAATTGTAGCACTTATGTGCAGAGCAGTGGTGGCAGGAGTGGCAGCTGCCATTGTCTTGGTCACAATGATTGCTCTTGGCAGCTTCCTGTCTAATAAAAGACATCCTTTGAAAAGCAACTTCTATGCACCACTTTGTCCGGATATATCATCCCTTCTTTTTTTTTTTTTTTTTCCCCACTGTGATTGTTGCCTTAAAGGGTAAAGTTTTAATTGTTAAGCCTATTGGAGAAAATGCTCTTATGGAGGATCAGCAAGGAGATACATGTAAACAGGCTCTCTGAGGGGCTCAAGTCTCCACTAGGCTTTGCAGAGTTGTCTATTAATAATACTTTACTTTTGAAAGAAGAGGGGAAATTGAGTTTATCACTCCCATCCTCCCATGACAGGCAAGCAGTGTGGACGGATGGAGGTCCACCGTGATCTCTTAGGCCACGTTGATTTCCTGGGCACAAAAATTGTTCCATTGGGAAGGGTATGTGCACTGCCATGGGCCACAATCCATCAAGGCCAAATCTCCCTCTAATTTGTGAAAAGCCAGATTTTGTCATCTGGTGCGAAAGAGAAGATTAAATTTATTGCAGTAGGACTAAACTCAACCAGGACGCCTGTGGTACTTGGGGAACCTGGATTTTCCAAAACTAAATGGGACTGGATTTGGATGTAAGACAAAACCCGGGCAGCCAGTTAAGGGAAGCCTCATTAATTCTTGCTTTTCTTTCCTTTAATCATCGTCTGCCCACACTATGGGCAGATATCCAGGGTATCCAGACACTAAGCATGGAGTTCTTCTGCCTTCAGTTAGACAATTAAAAGTTAGGCATGTAAATAGCCATTTAAACCCTCTCTGCAGATCAAAGAGATACACATGTTCAGCTGCTCCACCAGTAGTTAATTCAAAGCTGCAAAATCAACTGGAAACTGGCAGCTTAAAAATAAAATTGCTTCCTCTCCCTTTTTTAACAGTAAAAGTGAGTTTTAAGAGAATGACTTCTGTTTATTCAAAACCCTTAAGGGACATAAAAAAAATCATTTTAGTCACTAATTCCATCAACGATTGGTGCTCGTGATTTGCTCAATGAATTGTTCAGCATTAAACTCAAAAGTACATTGAAAAGTTTACATACTAGATATCCAAGACCTTGGTTACTTGATGTCCCCTAAAGGAATTTTAAATGCTGGTTCACATTTAAATTTAAATGCTGGTTTGCATCTGTCAGTTTACAGAAATTTCCTCTGCAAATACAGAGCTATTGCCACCAATAAGCCCCAAATTAGTATTATTCATCATTAGCTAAGAAGGCTTAAAAGATGCATTAATTAGAAATCAAATAGAGCAGCAGCAGCAAGCGATGTAACTGCTTAAGCAAATATGTTCACAGTGTGTCCACCTGGTTAGGAAACAGAGCTGAAAGGCAAGAGTGGGCTGTAAATCACCAAGTTTTACAATGAGCAGCCAAGGAGAATCAGCCCTGCTTAAGGGACAGAGCTATGAATTGAAAATGAAAAACATGATTAAAATCAAATGATTCAAATTAAGACCTTTTCCTTCCTTATTTTAAACCATGATTAAAATTCATAATTTAAGCCACATCAATTTCAATCAAAGCACCCTGCCATAAGATGAGATTTTGAGCGCTTTGTGAGGCTTTAATGAGAAAAAAAAGGTCATTCTCCTGCTAAATGATGTTAATGGGAATTTATTGGTACCATTCATAGGACATAACTATCTGAGAGGCCTTCAAAATCGCATAGATTGAGAGTCCTGAGGGGTTTTTCTTGATCTAGCTGGGAAAAGTATAAGGAAACAAAATCATTTTCTATACCAGGGTGTTGTAATAAGCTCAAAACTTACTTTTCCGCATTGTTCCACAGGACTATTCAAGGCGGGAAAATTTATCACTTGTGTCAGAGATCAGCTTCTCTCATTGCCTTTTTGGCATGGGAATTACTGTGAGGCTCGGGCGAGCGTGGAGGTGATGATCTCAAGAGCCACTGAGGTGGGCTGAGATTAACTCCTGCATGCTTGAAAAATGAGGTCAAGGGTTGGAGTTTAGCTTGCCGGCTTCACAGTTGATGTGGGGCCGTATTCTATTTCGATAGTGTTTTAACTTGGTTGTCTTTTGGCTGGATGAGGTTTAGCTAGGAGCCACACAGCTAGTTCATCCTGTTTGCAGCTCGTGCATCGCCGCTTCATAGAATCATAGAACAACCAGGTTGGAAGGGACCCATCGGATCTTCTAGTCCAATCATTCCTATCTAACACTAAACCAAGTCCCTCAAGACCTCATCCACCCGTGCCTTAAACACCTACAGGGAAGGTGAATCAACCACCTCCCTGGGCAGCCTATTCCAACACCCAATCACCCTCTGTGTGAAGAACTTCCTCCTAATCTCCAGCCTAAATCTCCCCTGGTGGAGCTTGAGGCCATTCCCTCTTGTCCTGTCCCCTGTCACTTGGGAGAAGAGGTCAGCTCCCTCCTCTCTACAACCTCCCTTCAGGTAGTTGTAGAGAGTAATGAGGTCTCCTCTCAGCCTCCTCTTCTCCAGGATAAACACCCCCAGCTCTCTCAGTTGCTCCCCATAGGGCCTGTTCTCCAGCCCCTTCACCAGCCTCATCGCTCTGCTCTGGACTTGCTCCACGGCTTCAACATCCTTCTTGTGGTGAGGGGCCCAGAACTGAACACAGTATTCAAGGAGCGGTGATTTTGGTGTGCTTGATTCACCATAGATCCATAGAATCAGAATGATTTGGGTTGGAAGGGACCTTAAAGATAGTACAGTTCCAGTCCCCTTGCCATGGGAAGGGACACCTCCCACTGGATCAGGTTGCTCCAAGCCCCATCTAAGCTGGCCTTGAACACCTCCAAGTTGGGGGCATCAGTGACTTCTCTGGGCAACCTGTGCCAGTGCTTCACCACTCTCACAGTGACAAATTTCTTCCTAATATCTCATCTAAGTTCTCCCCTCTTTCAGCTCGAGACTTTCCCCCCTTGTCCTATTCCTGCACTTCCTGACACAGAGCCCCTCCCCAGCTTTCCTGTAGGTCCCCATTTAGCACTGGAAAGTTCACGTGCCCTTTGAAAGAGGCGGCGGAGAGCACAAACACTGCACAACACTGTGTCAAACCATATCAAGAGGCTGATCCATCTCAAAACTAAACTGATGTTAAGAGAAAAAAAAATTTAAACGGAAAATAAAAAAAGAGGGGGTCATTTAATACGTTTATAACACTTTTCTATTTTCTCTGCTTTGCCAACAGAAACCCAGGAGAATAAATTTTTGTTTAGAATCATAGAATCATAGAACAACCAGGTTGGAAGAGACCCATCGGATCATCGAGTCCAACCATTCCTATCTAACACTAAACCATGTCCCTCAGGACCTCGTCTACCCGTGCCTTAAACACCTCCAGGGAAGGGGAATCAACCACCTCCCTGGGCAGCCTGTTCCAATGCCCAATGACCCTCTGTGTGAAAAACTTCCTCCTCATCTCCAGCCTAAATCTCCCCTGGTGGAGCTTGAGGCCATTCCCTCTTGTCCTGTCCCCTGTCACTTGGGGGAAGAGCCCAGCTCCCTCCTCTCTACAACCTCCTTCCAGGTGGTTGTAGAAAGTAATGAGGTCTCCTCTCAGCCTTCTCTTCTCCAGGCTAAACAACCCCAGCTCTCTCAGATGCTCCTCATAGGGCCTGTTCTCCAGCCCCTTCACCAGCTTCATTGCTCTTCTCTGGACTCGTTCCAGAGCCTCAACATCCTTCTTGTGTTGAGGGACCCAGAACTGAACACAGGATTCAAGGAGCGACCTCACCAGTGCTGAGTGCAGAGGGAGAATAACCTCCCTGGCCTTGCTGGTCACACCGTTTCTGATACAAGCCAGGATGCCCTTGGCTTTCTTGGCCACTTGGACACACTGCTGGTTGTCAACTAACACCCCCAGGTCCCTCTCCTCCTGGCAGTTTTCCAGCCAGGCTTCCCCCAGCCTGTAGCTCTGCATAGGGTTGTTGTGCCCCAACTATTAATTATGTGCCCCAATTTATATTTATTTAGGCTCCAGATCACCAGGAGCTAGAGAGTGGAAAGATGGTTATAAAAAAGGATGAATGAGAATGCTAGATTTGAAGTTGTACAGTTGCAACTCGGTTTGAGGGTCTTCCTTAATAGCCAGGGTAGCACCTGGTAGAAAACTTTGCTTACGTGGTTTTTAAACGTTTCTTCTGTTGCTTAATAGAACAGAAATGTCCAACAAGGACAATTTTAATTGCTCAATTAGTAATCTAGCTATCTATATCTATCTCCAGGACCTTGGTTACTTGATGTTATTCCAGTATAATCACTGCTAACAGGATCCATGCTGGAAAGCACAGAGTACTGCTTTAACTACTCTGCTTTTTCTCATCATCAAGGCATACAGTATCTTGATAAGCAGCATGTAACAGTCACTCTGAGAGCTATCAATTTTCCACAGGCTGTGGCAGTATCACTGAAACTTTTCCCTTTTTTTCCCCATTTGTGTACGTGGTGGAATGTCTTATCTCACCCTCCTGCCTCAAGTGTCTGGGGAGGAGGAAAAAAAATTGGCCTTTGCTATTCGGTTTCAAAGAAAGGGTTTCTCAAACACAGTTTCTCTAAACCTTTCAGCAGAGTCTTTCAAGTCCTCTTTGTCAAAGTCAGAAATCTGGCATTTTCTGTTTGCCTGTATTTAGCAGAAGCCACTTAGAATAAATGCCTGACAAAGTTGTCTCCTTATTTCCCCACAATAGGTTTAATACTTCTTTAAGTACTACAGCTTAATAACTCTAAGCCAATTTCTACCTCCTCCTCCAGTTAAAATTATTAAAATCAATTAAGGCTAAGAGAGAAGTTTCCAACCTTTGCCATTAATAACTAAGGCCTTATTCTTCCACTGCAAAATGACCTTCCTCCTCCCTTTCACCAGTCCTGTGAGCTGTGTGCTATAAGACCAGAGTCTGAACGCAGAGTTTGTAAGAGAGAGGAAAAAATGCTGGATTAATCCAATTTTTATTAAGGATGCTAAGATTATAAGCCAGACCTCGAAGCAACATCTAAAATGGGACTAACTCAGAAATAAAAAAATATCTTTTCCATTTTTGGAGGAGATTTTAAAGCAGATCCTGGCTGCCTATTTCTAAGGCATCTGTCCTGCACCTGGCTTCAAACACAGACTTTGTTTTAAAACCCAAAGATGCTATTCTTCTTATCTGCCTTTCCATTTTGCAGGCTTTAGGGTGTACTCTTGATCCATTCCCAGAAATTCATCCAAATCCTGAAATGTACATTATTTTTTGATGTTTTTAAGCAAATACAGATACTGTTATACAACATAGGGATATCCAGGATCAGATCCTGGGCATTTTTGGTGTAGCATCAGACCTTGAAGAGGACCATGTATGGAGACAAGTGCCTCTAGAGCCCAAGTCCTCCCCAGACTCCTCCTGAATTGTCTTCAGAAGATGTCTGTCTTTCTCTTTCCTAAAAGCAAGTGGATTCATAGAGTCACAGAATCACCAGGTTGGAAGAGACCCACCGGATCATTGAGTCCAACCATTCCTATCAAACACTAAACCATTCAAACTCTGCTCCAACTCTAACTATCTTGGTCAAGACGACCTACATGGCATCAACTTTGGTTCCTCAATAGGAGGAAAAAGCAGCTTGTTCAGAAATACAGAAGAGCTGGCAACACCAGGACTCCCAATTTTCCCTTCCTCCGCACAGTCCCTCATCCCAGGGACCAGTACCTTTTCTGCTGCCACCCAGCCTCACACTGTGCTGAGATGCAGGACTCCTTGGACATCACACACAAAGCTGAGCCATGCTGAAAGCCAAATCTCAACCTGGGATGTTGCCTTAGAATCATAGAATCACCAGGTTGGAAGAGACCCACCAGATCATTGAGTCCAACCATTCCTATCAAACACTAAACCATGTCCCTCAGCACCTCGTCCACCCATGCCTTAAACACCTCCAGGGAAGGTGACTCAACCCCCTCCCTGGGCAGCCTATTCCAGTGCCCAGTGACCCTTTCTGTGAATTTTTTTTTTTCCTAATATTCAGCCTAAACCTCCCCTGCCTTCCTGTATCTGGTTTCATTGTAGAGGTACATCCAAAAGCAGGTGCTTTAGCATCTTTGAATTCCCATCGCCCTAAATGAAGGCTCATTTCCCTTCATTTTTCCCTTCTGCTTTATGCTGGGCATTGAGGCTTTACACTGAGTTAATCTTAGTAAGTCGTTTGCATTCTCCCGGTCTCCTTGAAATACTTTGTCACCAAACTGTCACCAGTGAGGTCCTGGCCTGAGGCCAAGCAAGCTGTGAGACGCATGTTATTTACGGGATGGGAAAGGTGCCTGCCTCATGCAGAGCAGCGTGTGCTGCAAAGATGCAAAGCAGCCACTCATTCGTGATGAGAAAAACTTCAGCAAGAAGACTTGGGACCCAATAAGCAAATGATCAATGGAAGATACTGGTGGCTACAAGGGTCAGGAGCAACTTCATTCCATATCTTGATGGAGGTTTGTCCTCTTTAGGACTGGTGATGTATCCTGGCATTTGCTGGTTTCCAATGGCTCTCAGCAATATGCGTTACCCACAGCTGACTCTAAAACACACTATGGATCAAGTTAAATGAATATAGAATCATAGAATCATAGAACAACCAGGTTGGAAGAGACCCATCGGATCATCGAGTCCATCCAATATGTGCACACAACCCTCAAGAAGGTCACCCTAAATAATCCACCACACTTCTGCACTCCCAGAAGTCAATAATGTTACTACTGTTGGCATTTTCCAAGTCTCCAGCAGACTATTACAGCACTATTTACAATTCACAGCAGGCAGCTAACTAGAAGCTGGATAAGTCATCCTCGAAAGTACCTGTCCCTCACCCTTGGCTATGGAAGGAAGTGAGCACACTGATATCCATCACCTAGAAGTTCAGCTAGAAGGAAAATCCCACTGTGTCAGCAGGGCCCCAGGTGGTCACATTGTAAGGGGGTAGAAAGCAGCAGTGCAAAGTCAGCAGCTCCTCCTGAAACACAGCAGGAGCTCCAAATCTACTAAATGCCATGATAAAGGCCCTCTAAATGGGACTTCTGACTTCTCCACCCTCCCCCTGAAGCGTCACAAGGTTGCTTCTGGCCATGAAAAGCTGCTGTTGTGTTGCAGCCCCCTACTTGCCAAGCATTCATTGATGCTATTTCTACTGCAGCTGCTCTGGAGATCCTAACAGAGAGCATCTCCCCATCCCTCAACACTCATTGCATGGTCTCTCCACCAAACAGTGTGCAGTCTAAGCAGACAAAAATGAGAGACTGTGGCACAGCCAGTTCTTTAAACAGCATTTCAGCTCTCCAGCTGATAACACATCACATACAGAATTTGTACAATAATGAGGTAGAGCATCTTTTTCTCTCCAGTTTGGTCTACGTTCTTGGGCAGGGCTCAAAAGTAACGTGGTTTTAGATTCAGACTAGTCCCACTGCTTAGGCACCTCGAAACCAGAGCTGTGATATGGGCAGAGCACATCCCTTCTGCCTCACCCAGTTTTAAGCAAGTGGATCTATGTATTTCTCAAGGACATCCTGAGCAAAACACGGCTACAACAGACAAATAGGCAATTAGAACTGTTAAAACCTGATGAAGCCTAAATGGTCCCAGACTTTTCCAAATAATAAAGAAGCAACAGGAGAAAGTACCCAGCCCTGGGGTGTGAGACACATCACACCAGGCAGTCCGGAGAAAAAAGATGGGGATTTGTTTCAGTTAAGCCCTAATGGTACATAGAGAGGGATTTTGGGGAAATCATTTGTGCATCCCCAAGGCAGCAGGACCTGCAAGACTCCCATGCAGAATCAAGCTCTAGCCTGGTTGCCTCACAAGCAGCAAGAGAAGGATTTGGTGGATTTCCTTGGCAATCACAAACCCAAAAGCTGTGTTTTCTGAAACATGGCCTCTTCTCCCAAGTGACAGGGGACAGGACAAGAGGGAATGGCCTCAAGCTCCACCAGGGGAGATTTAGGCTAGACATCAGGAGGAAGTTTTTCACAGAAAGGGTCATTGGAATAGGCTGCCCAGGGAGGTGGTTGATTCACCTTTGCTGGAGGTGTTTAAGGCACGGGTAGACGAGGTCCTGAGGGACATGGTTTAGTGTTTGATAGGAATGTTTGGACTCGCTGATCCGGTGGGTCTCTTCCAACCTGGTGTTTCTATGATTTGGCAAATCCCTGGTGGTTATGGTGAAATGCACAGAGGTAGCTGGAGAACAACAAATGCCAGATGACTGCACGGATCATTTAGAACTAAAAAAAAAGCTAAGTTGGGTCAGGAGCTTTCTGCGAAGGGTAGGCATTACAGGAATTCAGTAAAAACATCCTTAGGTGGAGATCGGGCAGTTATAGAAGAAGCCGTGCATGTAAACAGGCTTTGGACGAGGAAGTTGGCAGAAGCATGCAAAAACGCTTGGGAAAGTTTGCAAGATTTCACATGCCTGCACATGGGGAATGGACCCAAACAGGCCACCCGGATTCCTGCAAAGTTCAAACCCTCTGTAACGTTTGGCTCTGAGCAGAGCTGAGGGTGGCTGTCGGTCATGTAAGTGCACTGTCACACTGGGAGCAGGACTGAAGGTGACGGGGATGCATGTTTCTGCTCACGTTTCACTAACCGTCAGCTCAGTAGCTGGAAAGGAGGAATTACTGCACACCCTTGGGGGAGTTGTTTGCAATGTGCTCCATCCTCTTACTGCTTGGACCCCATGGTCTAAGAAGAGCAACAAAGCAGGTGAGGGGGTTGGAGAACAGTCTTTATGAGGAACGGCTGAGAGAGCTGGGGGTGTTTAGCCTGGAGAAGAGGAGGCTGAGAGGAGACCTCATTACTCTCTACAACTACCTGAAAGGAGACTATTGAGAGGAGGGAGCTGGGCTCTCCTCCCAGGACAAGAGGGAATGGTCTCAAGCTCCATCAGGGGAGATTTAGGCTAGAGATTAGGAGGAAGTTTTTCACAGAGAGGGTCATTGGGCATTGGAATAGGCTGCCCAGGGAGGTGGTTGATTCACCTTTGCTGGAGGTGTTTAAGGCCCAGGTGGACGAAGTCCTGAGGGACATGGTTTAGTGTTTGATAGGAATGGTTGCACTTGATGATCTGGTGGGTCTTTTCCAACCTGGTGTTTCTATGATTCTATGGAGATGTGGCTATTGAAGGCAGATGGGCTTAGGGCTTGAGCTGCTGTAGCATAGAGCAGCTCATCTGGGTGTCCTGATGGGATCCTACTTTGCCAGGGCATTAGCCCTCTAAGGATGAAACTCCTGTCATCCCGTCCTCTCTGGCTTTGCAGAGCTTCAATAGACTCTGGGTGCTGGCATGGGACTCTGGGGACAGGGCAAACCCAGTCCAGTCTCATGGAGAAGGGGACAAAATTCAGGGCAAGCGCAAGCAGGTGGGATGGACTTGTTCCTGGACCTAAACTCAAACAGTTCCTCTTCGCCCTTATATACTAAACAGGCTGGAGTGCTGGGCAGTGTCCAATGGCACGAGGTTTAACACAGCCAAATGCCGTGTCCTGCACTTGGGGCACAACAACCCTATGCAGAGCTACAGACTGGGAGAAGACTGGCTGGAAAACTGCCTGGAGGAGAGGGACCTGGGGGTGTTGGTCGACAGCCGACTGACCATGAGCCAGTAGTGTGCCCAGGTGGCCAAGAAGGCCAATGGCATCCTGGTTTGTATCAGAAACGGTGTGACCAGCAGGTCCAGGGAGGTGATTCTCTCTCTGTAGTCAGCTCTGGTGAGGCCACTCCTTGAATCCTGTGTTCCCTTCTGGGTCCCTCACCACAAGAAGGATGTTGAGGCTCTGGAGCAAGTCCAGAGAAGAGCCACGAAGCTCCAGGGGTCTGGAGAACAGGCCCTGTGAGGAGTGGCTGAGAGAGCTGGGGGTGTTTAGCCTGGAGAAGAGGAGGCTGAGAGGAGACCTCATTACTCTCTACAACTACCTGAAAGGAGGTTGTAGAGAGGAGCCTCTGTTGTAGAGAGCTGGCCTCTTCTCCCAAGGGACAGGGGACAGGATGAGAGGGAATGGCCTCAAGCTCCACCAGGGGAGATTTAGGCTGGAGATTAGGAGGAAGTTTTTCATGGAAAGGGTCATTGGGCATTGGAACAGGCTGCCCAGGGAGGTGGTTGATTCACCTTCCCTGTAGGTGTTTAAGGCACGGGTGGATGAGGTCTTGAGGGACTTGGTTTATTGTTTGATAGGAATGGTTGGACTAGGTGATCCGATGGGCCCCTTCCAACCTGGTTGTTCTATGATTCTATGATTCTATATAGCGCTATGACACCCAGAATAACACAGGGGCTATCGCACAGCCTGAGGGATCCTTGCTGACTATAATTAACTTCATCAGTTCCCATGCACTGAGTCCCCAAACACCCCAGAGTCCGTGTTGGCAGGCTTAGGTCCTTTAAAGCATGCAGACAGGGAGAGAAAAGTCATGATTTATAGGGAAAATAATAACTAAAGTGCAACTCCAGCCTCCCTGCAAATGCTGAGAGCACATATTTCCAGCCGGTCTCCCGTCACTGCCAACATGAAAGATCATCAACCTCCTCATCATAAAGCTTTTAAAACAACTTTCTGGAATTAAATCAGGGTATTGCATGTTTCCAGCTCCTTTCATCCACGGATCTTCAAGTGCTTTACAAACAATACTTTAATTAAGCCTCCTAAACAGACCCACGGGGTATGATTACCATGTCTGCTTTGCCACTGGGGAATCGAAAACATCACACTGCTGAAAGGGCTTGCAAGAATGGCTGCAAAAATCAAAGTTCATCCAACAGCAAATATATAAGGAGACCCATTCTACTCCAACATTGATTTTAAAACTCTCTGGTTAACAAGATTTTTCTTCTCCAGTAGATGTGGCCCCAATTATCTGCTCCTGCCCATATCAAGATTAGTATTCAATGGATGAAATGGATTCTAAAAAAAAAAACTGCACATCTTTGACAGCCTGTCCTGAACAAACACTAACTCCCAGTACCAGGAGCCAGGCACCTTTGGGAATGAAAAGTGGTGTTTTGGCAACAGGGATTTAAAATCCATCAATCTTTGGTTTGCTTTGAGCTGGGGAAAAAGGGCTCATCTCAGGTAAAATCCCTTCCTGCCCCCAGGACAGGTTTGACCTGTGGTTCTATTTAATCTGCTGGGAATAAAAAAGTATTGTTTCTCTCATTCTGATGCAATTTTGCTATCATACCCCCCTGTGGGACAGACTATCTAATATGGGGAAAAAACAAATAAAACAAAATGTCCTGTGAACATGCTGTAATGGGTAACTCCGAGTCCCTCACAGGCTGCTTGAATTGCAAGATGTTTTTCACCTGATGTCACATTTGCTGCATCTTTTGAACACACCGGCCGTGCCTTGTCTGAAGCTGATTTTATTTTGATTTACACCAGGGGAAATTAGAGGGGATCTCAGCAGAATCAAGGGGTTAGGATGATATAAACCTAGAGGCCACTATTTTCAGCAAAACCGCTCTACCCAAAATAGCTGCTTTTAACGACTTCAGCCACCTTAGGGTGGTTGTGCTCTGCCAAACACACGATACTGTCACCTCCTTCCTCATGACACCCAAAACCATGCTCCAAAATCCCAATTCCCTATTCACCCACCCCAGTCACATCACAACAGAGCAAGGCATGCGAGTTCTGTCTCAATCATGATTTTTTAAGGTACCAAAAATCTTAAAAAAACAAATCTTAACAAACCCAACTTTCTCCCATTTTCGTGAGGAAAAAAGACAAATATTAGACTTTGAAGATGGTTGCAGCCAACACCAGTCCTACAGGTAAGCACTGCCGAGACTCCAAGCACTAACACCCAGCAAGGAAAGATGCCTAGTTTGGCCCCCAACAAAGCAAATCCTGGTGCAAATACTCTGGGAACAACATAAACGTGTGTCTAAGGAGCTTATTTCAGAACTTAAGAGCAGCACTAATGGCAGAAAATACTGTTTTGAAGGATTTAATCAAATAATTGCTGAGAAAAATGCAATAGGATCACTTGAGAGTGTTATAGAAACAGGTCCCTCCACGATCCTCCGGTTAAAAGCCTGTTTTGAACCGATCCCAGAATATTTACTGCTCTGTTTTGAAAAATAGAACAAAACCTTCCAACAAGGCAAAGTCAGCTCAACTCAGCTAAATTCTGGCCAGCACAAGAAAAATTGCATTAATGGCTCCAATTCTATGCCAGTATTAATGAGCTGAGGCTTTTTGAGTTTTAAAGGGAAGAGAAATCTTCTCTTCTAAAGCCCGTGATTGGCATCAGGGAAGAATGGAGGCTTGACACCTGCTTGCCCACCAAGCCACAGCACTGTGAGTCTGGAGAGAGCAGGAAAACAAGAGGCAGGCAGAGATGTCAGCCAGACCTCTGTGAATTCACCCCATAGTTAAACCTTCAGGGCCCTGTCTCCATTTGTGCTTTTACCTCTGGAGTATCCCTCAGCTTTTGTTACCTTCAATAAAAGTTCAGCCAAGGCTCCACTGGGAGACATGGGACAGAGTAAGTTTTCACTTTCTCTTGTTTTGTTTTGTTTCGTTTCCATTCCATTCCATTCCATCCCATCCCATCCCATCCCATCCTATATAGAATCATAGAATCATAGAACAACCAGGTTGGAAGAGACCCATGGGATCTTCTAGTCCAACCATTCCTATCAAACACTAAACCATGTCTCTCAGCACCTCATCCACCCATGCCTTAAACACCTCCAGGGAAGGGGAATCAACCACCTCCCTGCACAGCCTGTTCCAATGCCCAATGACCCTCTGTGTGAAGAACTTCCTCCTAATCTCCAGCCTAAATCTCCCCTGGCGGAGCTTGAGGCCATTCTCTCTTGTCCTGTCACCTGTCACTTGGGAGAAGAGCCCAGCTCCCTCCTCTCTACAACCTTCTTTCAGGTAGTTGTAGAGAGCAATGAGGTCTCCTCTCAGCCTCCTCTTCTCCAGGCTAAACAACCCCAGCTCTCTCAGCCGCTCCATCCCATCCCATTCTATTTTATTCCACTCCATTCCATTTTATTCTATTCCATTCTTTTCTATTTGACTCTGTCCTAGTTCATTCTATTCTATTTTAATTCTGTTTTCCCCCACTTCATCTTCGCTGACTACAGGGAAGATAAACTCGACTCCTTCCTGACTTTACTCACTTCTGAAATAATCAGTGCCTTTCCTTTCCCCACTGCTTTTTGGTGTGGCTTATGACCATCTCTCCAACAAAACACCCTGACAAAGACCCAGACCTTCCGCCGCATCACCCACAGCAGTTTCCACAGCACCTTTAACCCCAGCACTATTTCAGGGCTTGAATCATGGAATCACCAGGTTGGAAGAGACCCACCGGATCATCGAGTCCAACCATTCCTATCAAACACTAAACCATGTCCCTCAGCACCTCATCCACCCGCCCCTTAAATAACTCCAGCGAAGGTGAATCAACCACCTCCCTGGGCAGTCTGTTCCAATGCCCAATGACCCTTTCCGTGAAAAATTTTTTCCCAATTACCAGTTCCCACTCCCCATCCAGCACGATGCATGGAACATTAGGAAGAATTTCCTCACTGAAAGGGTTATCAGACACTGGCAGAGGCTGGTTGAGTCCCCATCGCTGGAGGTGTTTAAAATACGAGTAAACGAAGTGCTTCGGGATGTGATTTCGGAGTGGACGGGTACACTTGGGCTTGATGACCTCAAAGGTCTTTTGGACTAGAAGATCCGATGGGTCCCTTCCAATCTGGTTGTTCTATGATTCTAAGATTCTACGATTCTATGATTCTCTGATCCCACCCAGCAGCCCAGACGGCAAAAGGTCTCCAGAAGTTTGCTCTTTTTGCCAACTCCACCAACTTCCACTGGGGAATCGCTGCCTCCCACTAGCTTTTCTCCATTTTTTATTCCTGTCCCTAGCCATGGGGACATGTCCCATTCATGCAGGACCTAGCAAACTGGACCACTTCAAGAAGTGAACTTGAATCAACTTGAACCAACCCAAAGCGAAGCCCTTTGGCTTTTGGGACCCTAAAAAAGTGGCTGTGAGGCTCAGGGCTTTACCCTTCAGCCTCCAAGCCCCCAACCCCCTGGACCTTTGTGCAGTCGGATGAGGGAGGGAAGAAGAGGCGCGTTTAGCTCATCCCGTTGCATAAAGAAACGAGCACTGCGGCTGCCGGAGCCCCAACTTGAGCTGCTGCGGGTGGCTGGATGCTCTTAGTTTCTGAATCAGAAGGTGAACCAGGCTGGGTTGGGAAAGCTGGAGAGCACTCAGCATCCCCCACTTGATTTTTTTCCCTTTTTCTGCAAGATTTGCCTCCAACTCCCCAACAGCAAAGAGGAAAAGGGAAAGGAAAAGCCGAAAGATGCTTCAGAAGGAGCATGTGAATAGGGGGGGGGGGGGGGGCGGGGAGGAAAAAGGGAAGGTAAAGAGCTGGGGAGGTGGGTGGTTGGTACTTACCGAGCAGCAGCAGGGGCAGCAGGAGTGATGCCCGCATGGTGCCTGGAGGCTACCGTCCCCGCAGCGGCTCCCAGCGCTCTCCCCTGGTCCCAGCCCCGCTCCCAACCCCCCCCTCCGCATCTCCTGCCACCGGGGGAGGGGACACGGCCGGCCCGGACCGCCCCCGCCTCCGCCCCCAGCACCGGCAGGGATGGGGATGAGGAGGGGGGATACAAAAAGGAGGGGGGGGGGAGTCCACCTGCTTGGGGGATTTGGGGGAGTCTTCATCAACGACCTGGATGAGGGCATTGAGGGTACCCTTAGCAAGTTTGCAGATGACACAAAGCTGTGTGCAAGTGTCGATCTGCTGGAGGGTAGGGAGGCTTTGCAAAGGGACCCGGACAGGCTGGACCGCTGGGCAGTGTCCGACGGCATGAGATTTAACACGGCCAAATGCCGGGTCCTGCACTTGGGGCACAACAACCCTATGCAGAGCTACAGACTGGGAGAAGCCTGGCTGGAAAACTGCCAGGAGGAGAGGGACCTGGGGGTGTTGGTCGACAGCCGACTGAACATGAGCCAGCAGTGTGCCCAGGTGGCCAAGAAGGCCAATGGCATCCTGGCTTGTATCAGAAATGGTGTGACCAGCAGGTCCAGGGAGGTGATTCTCCCTCTGTATTCAGCACTGGTGAGGCCTCTCCTTGAATCCTGTGTTCAGTTGTGGGTCCCTCACCACAAGAAGGATGTTGAGGCTCTGGAGCAAGTCCAAAGAAGAGCAACAAAACTGGTGAACGGGCTGGAGAACAGACCCTATGAGGAGCGGCTGAGAGAGCTGGGGTTGTTTATCCTGGAGAAGAGGAGGCTAAGGGAAGACCTCATTACTCTCTACAACTCCCTGAAAGGAGGTTGTAGAGAGGAGGGAACTGGGCTCTTCTCCCAAGTGACAGGGGACAGGACAAGAGGGAATGGCCTCAAGCTCCACCAGGGGAGATTTAGGCTGGAGATTAGGAGGAAGTTCTTCACACAGAGGGTCATTGGGCATTGGAACAGGCTGCCCAGGGAGGTGGTTGACTCACCTTCCCTGGAGGTTTTTAAGGGATGGGTGGATGAGGTCCTGAGGGACTTGCTTTAGTGTTAGATAGGAATGGTTGGACTAGAAGATCCAATGGGTCCCTTCCAACCTGGTTGTTCTATGATTCTATGATTCTATGAGTGAGGAGGTTTGGAGGGGATTTGGGGGATTTAGAGGGTCCCACCTCCATACTGGAGATTTTTGGAGTTTGTCAAGGTTGGAAGGGGTTTGAGGGTCCCATCTGCATGGTAGAGATTTGGGGGTTCATCAGAGTGAGAAGGGTTAGAGGAGATTTAGGGGTCTCACCTGCATGGGGGAGATCTGGGGGTTTGTCAAGGTGAGAGGGGTTGGAGGGGATTTGGGGTCCCACCTGCATGGTAGAGATTTGAGGGTTTTGTTGGAGTTGGGGGGGATTTGAGGGTCCCATCTGCATGGTGGAGATTTGGGGGATTTGTCAGGATTGGAGGGGATTTGAGGGTCCCACCTGCATGGTAGAGATTTGGGAATTTGTCGTGGTTGGAAGGGATTTAGGAGTCTCACCTGCATGTGAGAGTTTTGGGGGTTTGTCATGATTTTAGGGGATTTGGGGGTCTCACATGCTTGGGAGAGATTTGGGGATTTTGTCATGGTAGGAGGAAATTTGGGGGATCCATCTGCTTGGTGGAGATTGGGGGTTTTGTCAGAGTTGCAGGGGATTTGGGGGTCCCATTTGCTTGGGGAAGATTTGGGGGTTTGTTGTGGTTGAGGGGGATTTCAGAGTCCCACGTGCATGGTGGAGATTTGGGGGGTTTGTCAGGGTAAGAGGGGATAGAGGAGATTTAGGAGTCCCACCTGCATGAGGGAGATTTGAGGGTTTTGTTAGGATTGGAGGGGATTTGGTGGTCCCTTCTGCATGGGGGAGATTTGGGTTTTTTACCGTGGCTTGAGGGGATTTGTTGGATTTGGGCATCCCACCTACATGGGGGAGATCTGGGGATGTGTCAGAGTTTGGAGGGATTTGGGGGTCTCATCTGCATGCTGGAAATTCAGGTGTTTGTCAGGGTGAAAGGGATTATTGGAGATATGGGGGTCCCACCTCCATGGTGGAGATTTGAGGGTTTTGTTGGGGCTGGAGGGGTTTTGTGGGACTTGGGGTTCCAACCTGCCTGGGAGGGATTTAGAGTATTCATCAAGATGAAGGCTTGGAGGGAATTTGGGGTGTTCGTTGGGATGGAGACTTAGGGGGGATTTGGGATTCCTGCCTGCCTGGGGAGGCTTTGGGGTTCCCATGTGCATGGGGGGCTTGAGGTTATCATCGGAATGGGGAGTTGAGTGATGGGTGTTTAAGGAGGGATTTAGACTTTCATCTACACTGGGGTTTTCAGATTGATTTCGGATTCTCAGCCACATGGGTAAGGATTTGGGATTTTCATCTGGATGGCAACCTGTGTGTCAGTCTGGGATTCCCACCTGCATGGGGGAAAATGGGATTTTTATTGGGATGGGCTTTTAGGAATGGGCTACAAAGATGATCAGAGGGATGGAGCAACTCCCTCACGAAGACAGACTGAGAGGGTTGGGGTTGTTCAGCCTGGAGAAGAGAAGCCTTGGGGAGACTTTAGGGCAGCTTCCAGTGACTGAAGGGGCTAAAACAAAGCTGGGGAGGGACTTGTTACAAGGTTATGGGAAGATTTAGATTAGATATTAGGAAGAAATTCTTCACGGTGAGGATGGTGAGGTTCTAGCCCAGGCTGCCCAGGGAAGTTGTGGATGTTGCATCTGTGGAGGTGTTCAAGGCCAGGCTGGATGGAACCTTGAACAGCCTGGTCTGGTGGAAGGTGGTTGGAACTGGACGAACTTTAAGGTCCTTTCCAACCCAACCCATTCTATGATTCTATGGTTCTAGGAATAGGTTTGGTATTTTTATCTGGATGGGGGCTTGGGGGTTGATTTTGGATTCTCACCTGGGTGAGAGTTACTTGGGATTATTACCTTAATAGGGCTTGATTTGGGATTCTCGTCATGTCTGGATTGATCTGGGGGTCCTATAAGTGTGTGTGTGTGGGGGAATAATTTCAGGTTGTTTTCTGCAGTCGCACACACTCCTGCCCACCACTGTCTATGCTCTGATGGTACAAAATTCCCTCAATCCCTCCTCTTCCCCACTAGTGACCTGGTAATTTCCCAGAGTGGGATGAAGGCCCAGGGGATTCAATGTGGGGACTTCTTGGGAGTGGGTCATTACCTGGGGGGGGCAGCACCCCCCCACCACAACACCTACGGTTGGTCGTTCCTTGATCCTAGGGACTCAGCATGGTGCTCACATCCAACCTTTGGAACCATGGTGCCCCCCAGCATCCTCTCTGGAACTCGGCTGTGCTTTAAAATATTATATAGATATATTAATGTATGTTTGCACAAGATGCTTTCTAAGACAGGTTTGCACCAGTTTGAAAATGTCTCAAAGGAAGAAACATCCCCAAATGACTAAGGACAAAATTACTATTAAGTCTTTGCATTTTTTATATGAAGAGAGGGAAGGATGCTGAAAGTTTTTTATCTGGTGTTGAGGCAAGTAGCATTCACTGCAGTTAGGAGGAGACTGAAAATGAGCTCAGAGCTTTGCTCTGAATCCTTCTTGCGCAGGCAGATCCAACAAAACTATGAAACTTCCCCAGTTTGGATCCAGAGGTGGTAAAAATAACCTTCATTCCAAAAATGATTTTTCAAATATGGGTTTCTTAATACCTTCAGTTGAAGGTGGACTTTCTTCCCATTGCAAGGTCACCTTGAAAAGACTTGAGGAGAGGCTTGGGTTAGCTCCCTCAGCCCTCCCTACCTGCTTTGCATGGCGTCCCCAGAAAGGCTTCTTATCCTTATTTTAGTTTCTGGGTCAGTGCCAGAGCGAGACTTTCTGTGTCCCTCAGCCCAGCTTCACCTCCTCTTGCTGCGACTCTGCATTGCGCAGCACCTAAAAGCCACAGAAACTTGTGTTGCAATAAATGAATGAATGTGTTGATGCATGTTATTAATCTTGCCATTAGAGATTATGGGAGAGGCAGTTTCTTCTTTCTCTGTGGAATATTTTTAATAACAGATGAATTCCCCCCCTGCCACACACACATACTCTCCCAATCAGCATATTTTGGTGTTAACTGTGAAGTCAAGACAGCCTAAGGAAAAACCTGGGTTGCATCAGTGTTCCTGGGATGGAGAGGAGACAGGTGATGCTGAGATCCTCAGACTCTCTGTTTGCCACACCAGGACTCAAAATATGCTGGAAAAATACCCTGTGGCACCACTGCTCTGTGGTAACAGTACCTGGGAGACTGGCATCACCCCAGGATGTCTTGTGTCTCCTTGATGTGTGAGGGTTGTGGCAAAGGCAAGCAAGAGCAAACAAGATCAGAGCTCCTTTGGCAGCGATTAAAATAGATCTAAGGAAAATAAAATGGGAAAAAATCCACTTAAAAATCAGGCTGGCTTCAATGACCATTGAGTTTATGGCGTAATGATTGTACAGGGAGTTAGGAGGAGAAGAAAATCATCTGGCTGGCCTCATCAGAAGAAGAAAATCATCTGGCTGGTCCTTTAGCCTTGTGCAGGGAGGAGGGAACTCAGCCCCTGAACTTTTGATGCATAAGTCTTTTTAGATTGCTGATTGTACTGTAAGTTTTCTCTTAAACTAGCAGAACACTTAGGCAGGGAGTTTTGTCAGTTCTCAGCAGGGGTTTCCTCTCCGTTGGACCTCCTTTTGCTGTAAGAGGCAAGGAGGAGACTGTAGCCACTGCATGGAGAGCATGGATCAGAAATGGTGTGACCAGCAGGTCCAGGGAGGTGATTCTCCCTCTGTACTCAGCTCTGGTGAGGCCGTTCCTTGAATCATGTGTTCAGTTCTGGACCCCTCACCACAGGAAGGATGTTGAGGCTCTGGAGCAAGTCCAGAGAAGAGCGACAAAGCTGGTGAAGGGGCTGGAGAACAGGCCCTATGAGGCGCGGCTGAGAGAGCTGGGGTTGTTTAGCCTGGAGAAGAGGAGGCTGAGAGGAGACCTCATTACCAGTACCTGAAAGGAGGTTGTAGAGAGGAGGGAACTGGGCTCTTCTCCCAAGTGACAGGGGACAGGACAAGAGGGAATGGCCTCAAGCTCCACCAGGGGAGATTTAGGCTAGAGACTAGGAGGAAGTTCTTCACACAGAGGGTCATTGGGCATTGGAATAGGCTGCCCAGGGAGGTGGTTGATTCCCCTTCCCTGGAGGTGTTTAAGGCACAGGTGGATGAGGTATTGAGGGACTTGTTTTAGTGTTTGATAGGAATGGTTCGACTAGAAGATCTGATGGGTCCCTTCCAACCTGGTTGTTCTGTGATTCTGTGATTCTGTGATACTCAGATTGTAAGGGCTCTGCCATCTGTGCTGGGAATTGCTTCTCAGTCAGCAGAGCAAACTCCAGAGGGTCTCCAGCCTCCTCTCTGACTGCTCCCTGCTGCATGGTCATGCAGCTCCTCTCTCGTTGCAAGCTTTAGCTGCTGGCAATCAGTGGTTAAATAACAGCACAACATCCTCTTCTTGGGGTAACAGCTTCATGTAGACACACAGTGTTAAACCTCCTTTTTCCAAGTGGGTAGCAGAAAGGACTCACATTATTCTGCTGCTTTGCAGGGTCCGGGTACATTCTCATTTGCATCAGCTTGGAATCTGCCTTTTGTCTCTGCTGCAAAGAGAATAATTACTAAGAGAGTGTCAGATTAAGACCATGAATCATGAGCAGCTGAAGGAAAAAAGAATGGGATATTTAGCATGACTGCTTCGAAAGCTGGATGTTTGTTAAAGTGTATCCTGCTCCAATACCTGAACATCATCTGGGCAAGAGGGTCTGAGAAAGCCCTAACTTGAGAAACTCTCTGCTTCTGTGGGTATCAAAAAGGTAACAGTTTCAAAGAAACAGATAAACAGCCTTTTGCACCCAGAGACGTGCAACATTTCCAACTGGGAGCTTTATCACGAGTGTCCCAGTTCTGGAGGTTTTCCTAAATACCAGCATCACAGGGTCAGGAAATTCTGTATAAGCTTTTTAACTTTCAACTCCAAAGATGAAAATGCATGCTTTAGAGGTCCAGAGAAACCTTTGGGAGAACAGTCTGCACATCTGCCTGAAAAACAGAGACAAAAAGATAAGAAATTACTCCAAAATTTATCAACATTATTATTTAAAATCTCCTGGGCTTAGGTCAGCCAGGTGTCTTTTTAAAGCTTGATATTGCTGTGATAACACACGCAGACTCACATATGCCTAGTTCCTTGTGTCATAGCTAAATATTTATCTAAGATTGCGAAAGAGCAGAACAGGGAGCCAGGAGTTTCAAGGTACATAACTCAGCTGAGATGAAACTGTTTCAGGAGGAGGAAGACTTCACATGACACAAGATTTCTTTGTTCAGGAAATCATAAGCTGCTTTCATAGTTCCATGAAGGCTATGGAAATCCTGTTTCTTCTGCTATTTCCAAGTAAACTGGACAAAAAAAGGAAGAAAACATGATGTAGGGGATGCCCTTGTGCCTTGCAGCACTGGGATGAATTCCCAAAGAAAGTTTTTTCTTCTCTGCACCATGTAATTCCTTCTCAGCTACATTCAGATTCCTTATAATGTTTGACTGACATCTCCAGGCATCCTTGCAATATTTACCTCTTTTCACAGAAAATGACCGAGGAATGTCCATGTAGCATGAAAATCCTCGGGCTGAGATCCAGTTTAGGATCGTTTAGCTTGCCAGTAATCCAATTTTACTGAATATCATCACTTATCTTCCTTTTGCAATGGGACACAAAGTGCTGAAGTTTGGCATTCAAATATGGGGCTAAGGTGGAAAGACGACTGGCAGCACATAGAATCATAGAATCATAGAACAACCAGGTTGGAAGAGACCCACTGGATCATCGAGTCCAACCATTCCCATCAATCACTAACACATGTCCCTCAGCACCACGGCCACCCACACCTTAAACCCCTCCAGGGAAGGGGACTCAACCCCCTCCCTGTTCCAGTGCTTGATGACTCTTTATGTGAACATCTTCTTCCTTCTGTCCGTCCTAAGCCTCCCCTGGTGGAGCTTGAGGCCATTCCCTCTCGTCCTGTCCCCTGTCCCTTGACAGAAGAGCCCAACATCCTCCTCTAGACAACCTCCTCTCAGGGAGTTGCAAAGAGCAATGAGTTCTCCCCTCAGCCTCCTCTTCTCCAGGATAAACCCCCCCAGCTCTCTCAGCCACTCCTCTTCTTCTCCAGCCGCTCACCAACTTCCTTGCTCTTCTCTGCACTCGCTCCAGAGCCTCAACATCCTTCTTGTGGGAAGGGACCCACAACTGACCCCAGGATTTGAGGAGCGGTCTCCTGCCCAGGGAGGCTGGCTCAGAGCTGGAAATCCGCTCCCTAGTGAAGTGGCACCTTCCTGGCACACACACCAGACACTGACATGGGGCTGATACCTCTGGTGTGAGTAACAGCATGAACGACAGCACGTGAGCTCCTGGGGTGAAGATCACCAGTGACTATTTCAGGAAGAAAAGCAAAAAAACCCTCCAAACTACTCTCCCTTCAGCAAGAGACAAAAATACCTAAGATATGAGCTCTGCCTGAGAGATAGCCTCAACGAAATGGGGACATTGTTGGAGTGAAGTTTGCAGATAGGTAGGTCTAGGCTGTTCAGGAGAAAAAAGAAACAGGGGAAATGTTTGTGGTGTGTAAAGAATGGGGAATCGAGGCAATATCCATACATTTCAAAAGCTGAGGAGCCAGATGTGTCATGGAGGGGACTGTTTCTTAGATTGGACCTGACCCAGCAGGAGCAAATGAAACACAACTTGCCTTGGGAGCAGGAGTATTTTTAAGAAAGCTAACAACAGCAGGAGATACCGCTCACAAGGCTACCTGTGATTTCCCTGACTCCTAAGAGTGAAGAGGCAAAAACCTTTTGATGTATCAGACAAAGCCATCAAATAGAAAGACATCATATAAAATTTGGATCCAACCCTCAGCTCCAAAATAAGCTCCTGATGTCAACTATCGTAGAATCATAGAATCATAGAACAACCAGGTTGGAAGGGACCCATTGGATCACCTAGTCCAACCATTCCTATCAAACACTAAACCATGTCCCTCAGGACCTCATCTACCTGTGCCTTAAACACCTCCAGGGAAGGTGAATCAATCACCTCCCTGGGAAGCCTATTCCAATGCCCAATGACCCTCTGTGTGAAAAACTTCCTCCTAATGTCCAGCCTAAATCTCCCCTGGCGGAGCTTGAGGTCATTCCCTCTCATCCTGTCCCCTGTCACTTGGGAGAAGAGGCCAGCTCCCTCCTCTCCACAACCTCCTTTCAGGGAGTTGTAGAGAGCAATGAGGTCTCCCCTCAGCCTCCTCTTCTCCAGGCTAAACACCCCCAGCTCTCTCAGCCGCTCCTCATAGGGCCTGTTCTCCAGCCCCTTCAGTAGCTTTGTTGCTCTTCTCTGGACTTGCTCCAGAGCCTCAACATCCTTCTTGTGGTGAGGGGCCCACAACTGAACACAGGATTCAAGGAGCGGCTTCACCAGTGCTGAGTCCAAAGGGAGAATCACCTCCCTGGGCCTGCTGGTCACACCATTTCTGATACAAGCCAGGATGCCAACTATGATCCTATACTGAAGAACTCTTCTTCCTCCACTTTGCTTTGGCTGCTTGGATGAGTGCAATTATCTTATTTCTTAAGAAAATTGAGTGAGGAAATTAATTTTCAGTGAGCTACTGACCCTCCTGCAACACACAGGCTCCAGGAGGTGCACAGATATGCCTGTGTGTGGGCAGCTTTGGGACTGGACCAAGACACCTACGCTTGTACTGGAGATGTCTTTGTGAGGATGAACAAGTCTTCTGTGAAACCCAAGCCCTGTGGAGCAGCACCTCTGGTGCAGTTGGCATTACACAAAGCTGTGCAAAATCACACCACACAGCCTCTCTTTAACTGCCTAAATCCTGTCTCTGCTCTGAAGAACCTGGAGAGAAATTATTAGCTGCAAGGGTACAGAGGCATCTGATGGCCTGTTCTCCAGCCCCTTCACCAGCTTCATTGCTCTTCTCTGGACTCTTCTTCTCTGGATTTTGATGAAGTCCTTCCAAATGGTTGCCTTTCTTCTCTGCCCTGCAGGTGAATGGCAGCCCTGGTTCAACTATCTGTGTGGTAGGGGTGGGATGGAATAGCCGTAGGTGCCTGGAGGCATCTCATGTACTTAAGATTCCTTCACAGCAAGTAAAGATGTCTTCATGGCAAGAAGCATGATCCCAGAGGAGAGAGGTGGAGCTGCAACACTGGATCTTAATGGTTGTTGTATGGCAGGTGCATGGGAAATGGCACTGTGGAGATGCAAAACTCTCTGTGTTGGGGCTAAGGAGCTTTTATAGGTAGACCTGGAAGCTTCGTAGTGCTTCTGTCTTGCATTGGCCTTCATATAAAGTTCACCTAATGTTTTTTACTAAAAGGGAAGGCAGAGGGATGCAGGAAAGAAAAACAAACAGCCTTTTAGGAGCAACAGGCAAGCAGGTAGAAACATTTTCTCTGCTAGAAATAGGTACTGGTGAAAACATGTTGCTCTGCATGTCTCCAGCTGGATAGGCATCTCTTTTACCAGGCCCAGAGAGGACAGAGAATTATACCACTCCTGCTCCAAAGTCCCTGCTGTTCATCATCTCTACAAACCCCTGCAGAGGTCTGTGGGCTAGAAAGGACTAGTAGAAGACTTATAAAATATTTCTGGAGTGGATTGCTGCCTTTTACCAGACAATGGGCCAGCATTATTTCCTTCTGGATAGAGTAGAGGAATTCCTTGAGTTCCCAAGCCTCTTGAATTCAGTGAGATTTCCCAGGATGATCCTTTGGGCTTCGGCATTGGGTGCAATACGATTTTCAAGCCCAAATGTCCTCCAAGCCTCTCACTTGGGTGCACACTGCTCTCCAAGTAAGAGCTCCACATTTCTTCCTATGTGCTTTGACACTTCCCTCTTTGACAAGGATTTGACCTGAAACAATCTGGGAGTTACCAGGGCAACCCACCAAGTTTCAGCAGCCTGGATCATTGTCTGGGGCTGTAGCCATCCCGAGGAATTCACTATTTGTTTTAGAGAGAAAAGCTGCAACTTCCACACATTCTTCTTCAGTTTCACTCTCCATTAGCTGCATTGCCCTATCATAACAAAGCTTACTGAATTATTAGAGATGAGACAAATAATTTGAAGCCTCAGCTGGGGAAAGAGATGAAGGAGCGCTTGTGGTATGTGATTTTTCACTGTGGACCCTCTCCATGAAGTGACCATTGGTAACTTGGTGGACTTAGGATGTGGTTACAACTTTGTGTGCATGGGGGACAGTGAGGACAGTGAGGGTTGCCGAGTGTCACAATGAGCTGGGTGTCAGGACAGGAGGGCTGCTGGTCAGGTAGGGTCAGGGAGATTCAAGCAGCCGTGGGCAATTCCTTTTGTGCTTGAGCCTCTGGTGCTGTTCTTAATAGCAAGCATTTCAGTTCATGCTTTCCCTTGTGCTTTTTTAGACATGGTGGAAAAATAAAGGGTAAAGAGGGGGTCCCAGATTAGTGGCTGATCCCTCCACCTTCTTCAGTACCATAAAAAACTCACAGTCTCTGCTTTCACAGTCTCTATCCAATGTTGACTATGGGGTTGATGATCCCAGTGCATCTTGTGAACGGTTTCCCTTATGTATGGGTGTAAACTGTGTGTTGCTGAGATGTGAATCTCCACAGTTGGCATCCTTCCTCCCCCAAAATCAGCACAACAGAGTTGGTGCAAATCCTGCGTCATCCTAGCACTCCTGTCCTTACACTGGAATTTCATAGAATCATTAGGTTGGAAAAGACCTTTGAGATCATCAACTCCAACCATACCTGCCCACTACTAAATCACTAAATCCTTAAGCATTTCATTTACCCATATTTTAAACACCTCCAGGGATGGGGGCTCAACCACCTCCCTGGGCCGCCTCTGACAGTGCTTGATAAACCTTTCTGTGAAGAAATTTTTCCTAATGTCCAATCTAAACTTCCCCTGACACATCTTGAGACCATTCCTGTTGTCCTATCACCTATTACTTGGGAGAAGACCAACACCCACCTCTCTGCAACCTCCTTTTCAGTATTTGTAAAGAGCAATGAGGTCTCCCCTCAGCCTCTACACAACCTCCTCTAAGCCTCCTCCAGGCTAAACAATCCCAGCTCTCTCAGTCACTCCTCATGAGACTTGTTTTGCAGCTCCTTCACCAGCTTTGTTGCTCTTCTCTGGACTTGCTCCAGAGCCTCAACATCCTTCTTGTGGTGAGGGGCCCAAAACTGAACACAGGATTCGACGTGCAGCTTCACCAATGCTGAGTACAGGGGCAGAATCACTTCCCAGGTCATGCTGGCCACAGCGTTTCTGATACAGGCCAAGATGCTATTGGCTCTCTTGGCCACCTGAGCACATTGCTGTCTTGTGTTCCATAGGTTGTCAACCATCACCCCCAGGTCCTTCTCTGCCAGGTAGCTTTCCAGCCATTCTTCCATAAGCCTGCATGGAGTTTTTGTGTCCCAAGTGCAGGACTCTGCATCTGGCCTTGATAACCTCATTCCACTGGCCTCAACCCATCAATCTAGCCTGTTCAGATCCCTCTGTAGAGCCTCTCCTACCCTCCAGCAGACTGACACATCCTTCCAGTTTAGTCTCAGTTCTAATGCTGATGCTGGTTTAGATTTTAACCTGTGTTGTTCTCTTCCACTGCCTCGGTTTCCCAGTAGAAGCTGTACTTTGCTTCTCAATAAGATTAACAGGATAGTAGTGGACTGGGTCTACAAAGAGTCTTGAGATCTGCAGAAAGAACATGCAGTAGACATAATAAATGTTATTTCCAAGAACTAAAGCTTTTTTCAGATAAAGTCACTTGTTCTTCTATTTACTTAATAGTGAGTTTTTAAAATATATTATATGAGGCTTTCCTGAGTTTAAAGACAAGACTGAAAACAAACTGGAACTAATTGAAACACTGCTTTCTTTTACTTCCCTGCTCTGTGTTTTAGTGAAAGTTAATTTAAGAGACATTTACCCAGTTAGTGGAAATGCGTCATTCTCATCAGCAGTAATGGCAATTACAGAAGGACATGGGTTGAGCAAAAAAGCCCTCTTATATCTCTGCAGACTAAGAAATAAAAGTACAAGTCACAGCGCATTTCAGCTTTATTTGCTTGGTTAATGGACAACAAAGATAAACTACATCAGTAAGACATGTTGGCTCACTGCTTGCGGTGGAACTTAACAGGAGCTGGTAACTCGTGGCTGGGGCTGCATCTTCTGAGGCAGGAGAAGAAATTAAGGCTGTCTTAGGTGAATGCAGGATCCCCAAAAGATTGATAATGATGGAGATACAAGTCCTGTATTTCCCTGCTGGACAAGCACAGAGCAGACAGGAAAATTCCTTTTCTTATCACAACATATGGCCACAACACTTAACTTTACAGAAGAGATCTGAAGCTCTCTAGCTCTCTAGTTTCAAAAGAATTCACCGCAAAAATTAGCCAGAGATTCACTGGATTTAGCTTGTTTATTACAGCAAGTGTCGTCAAGTCTCTTCAGGGAAGGTTTATGATGTTTCCTCACTGAAGTTGTGTTCTGGTGATCTGGGAAATAAGTTTAACTTTCTCTCTGGAGTTCAGGCTTTGGACAGATTAGGCAGGAGTTATTAAACCAGATCACTCCAAACATGGAGTGACTGCTGATTCAGCTGAAGCCACTTCCAAATCTACTACCTAGACGCTGGGAAATTGTTGCCAGGAGACCTTGTGCAAACATTTCACCCACATGAGATCAAGCCAGCCTGAAGGGAATCTGCCTGCAGACTTGTACCAGTAAAAAGAGATTCTTCTTTTAGCTTGGGGAATTAGCAATGAAACGAAACACACTGGAGCTAAGGAACGTGACTATTAATTCTTGTACTATGGATTGATCTAAGGAAGCTCATATGGATTTAAAGCTGTCTTTTGCTTGATGCTGTGCAAACAAGCATTGGAGAGTATCCCTGTCTTAGCACAGGATAAAACCACATCCTCTTGGCTGTGTTAAGGATACTAATTAGCTACCTGGGGAGCTGGCATTTTGTGATTGTTCCCAGGCAGCACAAAGGAGAGTTAGCATTCACAACTCTTCACCTTGGTATTTAACACTAAGTACAACCTTGTTTTTTTGCAGCAGGTACCTCAAAGCTCTCTGCTACCTGCAAGAGAGGGGATTCAGCTCACAGATGCAGGCTGCTGTGTTGGGGGAGTTGCTTTGTGCTAAAAATGTCACTTTTGCCTCTGAGGCTGAGAAGCCTGAAGAAGGGAGCTCTGCAAACCCATCCCTACTTTTTCACCAACCATGTTTACACACCTAGTTACCCTCTGCTCTACAGTGCGATGAACTGCAGCTGTACTAAGGTAATAAAGAGAGGAGAATTGAGAACCAGCACTTGGTCTTTAATTAATGGAGCACCTCCTATATGAGGATGGGCTGAGAAAATTGGGGTTATTCAGCCTGAAGAAGAGAAGGCTCTGAGGAGACCTTATAGATACCTTCTGGTACCTGAAGGGGGCTATGAGGAAGTTGTGAAGGGACTTTTTACAAGAGCATATAGTGAAAGGATAAGGGAAAATGGCTTTAAGTTGGAAGGGGAATATTTAGATTAGACATTAGGAAGAAATTCTTCGTGAATATCTCCCAGTAACCAGAGGAGGTACTTAACCTTTTTGAGCAGCAGCTGGAAGCCATGAAAGATTCTCTAGTGTACCTCAAGTGGGACCTGTATTTCCTGAGGGGACCAAAGAGATGTCCTGTGCTCCTGGAGAGGAAAGATATGGGGTTTTTTCCCCAGTGTTCCTACATTTGAGTTACATGTATACAAAGCAACCTATGCAATGATGTATGATGCAGAAGATCTGAAGGCACTGCAGAGAGACATGGAGGATTTTGTAGGATTCAGCTCTGTGCCAAGTGCAAGTAGGACACAGCAAAGCACAGCTATTTTTCCTGAGTCAGTTAAAATAACAGTTAGCCAGGGAGGCAGTTTGACCCTCTCCTTCCAGAAAAAGGAATAAATATAATCTAAAAGGATTGCTGGTTTGAAAGTCAAACGTCTCGGGGAACACTCCAGCTGAGGTCTATGTTTCACACTGTTGAGATTAACAATAAAAGGAAATTCCAGGAAGGACAGGGGGCTGGGCTGGACTTGCTCCAAGGTGCTCGCTAGCTCTGTGACGAACATGGTGGGAATGCCTCCATCATCGGGACCACTTTGCTGAAATTTCTGGACCAAAGGAAGTTCTCATTATGTCGATACATCCTGTATGTGAGTGAGCTATGGTCCACATCTGCAAAAGATGCAAAATGACATGCAAGACCAGCCACTCTTTAGCTCTTCGAGCATGATTGATTCTCCAGCTAAAAAAATGACAAATCCACTCAAAGAAAACCTGCAGTTTGTCCCCAAGAGGCTGCAAACTATCAGAGCTAAGCCCACCACCAGCCGTGACCATGCTGGAGAGACCTCACGTTTCTGACGATCGATGATGTTTATGAGTATGGCAAATCAAGCAGAAGGCAAGGAAGATGAGATAATTTCTATGGTTTGGACGACTGAGCTGCCTCATGATCAGAACTATATCCTGAGTCTTGTCAAGAGCAGGGTGTACCTAGGATCTATATTACATTTTCTTGGTCTCAACCAAGGGGAAGGCTTAGTCTTAGTCAACACACAACTAGTAACTGCTGCGTGTCCTACTGTAAAGTCCCTATAGGTCTTAATTCACCAACAACTGGCCATTCCCAAGTGAGTCTTTTCAGTGAGTGGAGATGGAGAAGTTCTCCTCTCTATGATTCATGTCACCAGTCTTAGATTGCACTGAGTGGGATAAACAGAGAGAGATTAGCATGAATGGTCCCTTTTTTCTGTGGCCAAAGTAGCATGAGACATGGTTCTTCTCTCATACCCTAGAAGGTAGTTGAATATTAACTTCCTTGGTATTTGTTAATGGAGATCCCAAACCAACAAATAGAACCATAGAATCATAAACCATAGAAGTAAAAAAACCAAAATGCACATCTGTTCTAGTTCTACATTTCTAAGCCTCTGGACAATGGACTCAAACATTGAGATTACCACGGAATAGATTCAGCAAAGACAGGGTTGACCATTCATTTCTAGTGTCCACACTGAATATTTACATACTCTGGAATTGGTAGGAACAGAGTCAAGAGCAGAATGGATTCACATCAGCGAGAAGGGTATTGTGGTAATGGGAAGAATCAGATAACATTGCCAGTGCTTCCAGTACTTTCAGCTCAAAGACCTGGAGAAGAAAAATTAATTCCTACCCAGCTGCCAGGAACTCCTTCAGTTAATCTCTTAAGCTCCATGTGGTTCAATTCAACCTGCCTACTGTATATTGGGGAAAAAACTTTCTAAAACAAAGAATGTGAAAACAACTGCTCTCCTGTAAGAATCTTCCCTGGAGGAAGAGCCTCAGCTTCTTCGAAGCAGGTGAAGTCACGGGGTACATGACAAACCTAGATATTGACTCTTATTGTTACTTTTCAAGATGCTGGATGAAAGAAGCAGTCAATGCTGTAACATTATAATCCACATGGTGAATCATGGAAAAACTATTTTCTCTGTTGTGTTGGAAAGAGTCTGCTTGTCTACTTCAAACTCTGCTTTCTTTGTCTCTTGGACGTGTCTGCATGTGATGCCATTACAGAACAACATTTAGTTCTGCAAATTGCTCAACTTACATGTTGTCTTGGAAGGCAAGCATGGAAAACAGGCTAGGATACATTATTAACCATCTTTTCCTGTTGGGAAAGCAAAATATGGGAGACCTGAACTCACCTTCAGACTTAGGTGAGTGGATTCCTAACTGAGTTGTCTTTTTTTGAGTGCTTAAACTCAAACGAGTGAGAACCAGAGAACCAAGCTGCGGTGATGACTAGCTGAGGCTAGGATCCCTCTTTACCTGTTTCGATGTGACATCACTGAGCCTGAACCTTCTCCTTCTCTGGTTTATACAACACTAGGTAGGGTTGGGTCAACCATTCCTTGTCACACAGCACATAGAATAATCACAGGAAATAATGAGAAAGATAATGGAAGCCTGAAACCTCTGCTGATGTATTCACCACAGAGACCTCTTCCTCTCCACTGAGCTCTGATTTTGACATGAGATACAGATTTATCAATGAATGAGAGAGATTCTCTGTGGGTCTCACTACATGGTGCTTCTGCATCTTCTGGGCATGATCAACAGAGCATCTTCTGGGCATGATCAACGGAGAGGCCAGCTGGTCCTTGCAAACCAGTCAAAAGCAGAAAGAGGAGTAGAGAAGGAGAGGTGTAGGAGGTGATGAGGAGCTCCTTATTTCCTTGAGGTCACTCTTGGCAGGAGAGATAAGCACAAGACAGCATGTATTCAGGAACAAATTAAGTTCTTCCTGCCTCAGTTCCTTGGTTGCTGTCATCTCTTATTTACTAGCCGAAAGCTGAGCTGCTGGCACGGCACATATCCCACCCCACCTACCCGTGCTTAAGAGCGACTCTCCCTATATTTAGCATTCACTGTTTTCCATTGTGTTTCTGCAAACACACGTCCTGCTGGGTGTTCCATGGATGCACTGGGGCAGGGCTTGATGATTTTGGGATGGATGTTCCCTATTTTTAGCTACTAGTTGTTTTTTTGATACATTGGCTCATCATAATTCTTTCCACGCAACTGGGTGCAGTTTATAGTTCTCCATGATGCAAAATCCCTCACATTTTCCACTCCTGGTGCCAGGTGGATGGAGGAAAGGAGAAGAACTAGGAACTGTGTTCCTCAGGTAGGGTGGGTGGGGTAAGGAGAGATGACTCCTCCAAGGAGAATCAGTCAGGGCAATGCTCAGGGCACTATCTCAGTGATCAGATCTTACACACTTGGCACATTCATCTTCTCATGAGATCATACGGATTACAGGGAAGCCTCTTGTTGGAATGTTCCCTTGTAGTCACCCATAAGAGGTAGACTGAACATCAAGAATGAGACCATCCTGCTACTGTGGGCTCTCCTGCCTGTTTTGCTGGAATCTCGCAAAAATATGGATGAGACAGTACATGGGTAATATCCAATCTAATCAGACCTATCTAGGTCCTACGAAGAGTGTTCTGTAGTTGTTATTCACAAGCTGCCATGGATTAATTAAATGTTCAAAACTGGATAACAAAGAACAGGAATGCATGGATGATTTTCCCAGTAAAGACGTGATGCTGGTAGGTCCCAGCCTTTTTCTGGGTTCAGTCTTTGCAGGGGTGCAATGGCAAAGGGGGATGAACAATGAAATCAGTAGAGATTTATGCAACAGAAAGCTCAGCACGAAAAACTGCAGAAGGATTTTCTAGTCTGCAGGAAGTGAGCAGGAAGAGGAACAGTCTATGTTTGATGTTGAAAATGTAAAAGACTGCACATGGGAAAAAAAGCAGCGTAATCTTACATAGGCCCCAAATTAACCTTTCCCAGGGTGACATCTTTGTGCCTCTGGAAAGAGCTGAGTGAAATGTCATCGCTGCACTAAGCCAGAGTCAAAAAGGTCAAATAGAAGTTTAGAGTTTTCAAGAAGGGAATATTGCTAAAAAAGCCCACCCAAGGCACTGAGTGAATCCCTGGGGCACTGAACTCTTGTATGGTATATACAATGCTGATCCCTCCACCTCAACTGGATACAATAGGACTGGAGAAGGTAAAAGCACCAGGAACAATTACAGGACCTGAATGACTTCTGTGGAAGCACTACCTAGGGAATAAACTGGGACTTCATTGTCTGCAGTAGAGAAAGCCGAGCAGGAGAGCAGCCCCTGGGTCACAACATCTGAAGTGATATGGTGGCGAGTGGGAGGAGGCAGGAGAATTTGCTTCTTCCTGTAACTCAGCAGCTGAGTGAAATCCCAAAGCCAAACAAAAGCTGGGTAGAGCTAAGTTGTGGTTCTCAGTGCCTTGAGATACCGTGGAGACCAGAAGCTTGGATAAATCTCTTTTTTTTTGGCTCCAGGGAGACGCTATAGCAGCCTTATGTTACTTAGAGTGGACCTACAAGGAAGCTGGGGAGGGGCTCTTTATCAGGGTGTGTAGTGATGCTAGTGATTTTAAGTGGAAAAAAAGGAGATTCAGATGAGGTATTAGGAAGAATTCTTTTACTATGAGAGTGGTGAGGCACAGGAAGAAATTGCCCAGAGAAGCTGTGGCTGCCCCATCCCTGGAGGTGTCCAAGATCAGGTTGGATGAGGCTTTGAACAGCGTGATCTAGCAGAAGGTGTCCCTGCCCATGGCAGGGGGTTTGGAACTGGATGGGCTTTAAAGTCCCTTCCAATCCAAACCATTCTATGATTCTATGCAAGCTGAAAAAATATTAGAATAATTCACAGAATCACAGAAATATTTAGGTTTGAAAAGACCTTTTAAGATCACCAAGTCCAACTGCAAACCTAACATCGCCAAGACCACAATTCATGGAGGATGAGTATATCAGTGGTTGATAAACCTGTTGCTCTGGATAGACATCCTCATATGAGGATGTGTTCCTCAAACTGCTCATATGAGCAACGAGGCTGGTGAGGGGTCTGGAGAACAGACTTTATGAGGAACAGCTGAGAGAACAGGGATGGTTTAGCCTGGAGAAGAGGAGGCTGAGAGGAGACCTCATTACTCTCTACAGCTACCTGAAAGGAGGTTGTAGAGAGGAGGGAGCTGGGCTCTTCTCCCACATGACAGGGGACAGGACAAGAGGGAATGGCCTGAAGCTCCGCCAGGGGAGATTTAGCCTAGAAATTAGGAGGAGGTTTTTCACACAGAGGGTCATTGGAACAGGCTGCCCAGGGAGGTGGTTGATTCACCTTCCCTGGAGGTGTTTAAGGCACGGGTGGATGAGGTCCTGAGGGACATGTTTTAGTGTTTGATGGGGGTGGTTGGACTCGATGATCCGATGGGTCCCTTCCAACCTGGTTGTTCTATGATTCTATGATTCTATGATTCTATGATATTAGAACCCTTGGGATGATCATCTAGCTCATACTCCTCCCTAGGAATATTCCTCCCTGCCTACTCTCTCTCTTTATCCACATATAGTGATTCTGGAGACATGGTGGTGGCTTCAGCCAGGCTTTGCTCTGACCTATGGTGTTTGACATTGTGCCCTGAGGAATGTGACAGTTGCTGGGATCTGACAGTGAAATGAAGCAGCACAGCATCATGTCAGAAGAGGAGCAGGGGAGCTCCATCAGAAGGCAGTCATAAACTGAAGAAACCAGACAAAAGACTGAAAGGATTGATCCCCCAGGGATATAGGGAGACGTCTGAACAGGGCTTTCCCTTGAGGGTCAGAAATAATCTGTGTTATCAAAAGAAATGGCAGGGAGACCTCAGAGTTCGCTTGAGAGTTGTGTCGCCCTCGAAAAACCACCAAATTTGCAGGCTATTTTTTCCTTGGAGGCTGACTAGGAAGGGGATAAAAAGGCTTTCAGTCCTGCCAGTGCCATGCCTTCTCTGCTGGAGGGGGCAGCAGGCTTAATACAGCTCTACATCCCTTCTTTTCAGTTCAGCCCCCAGACACAAAGGCAGAAGAATGCCAGGAATTTCCCAGCACCCTCCCCAAACCCTCTCCCATCTCACTTTCTCCCCCTTCTCCACCTCCTCCGGCTGGGAAGGAGGAATACTAATAAGAAAGCAAGGATCTTTAGTGGACCCTTGCCTGGTCACTTTGAATGCTGAAATGGATGGACGTGACAAACCACTAGGAATGGGGCTTCTTCAAGTCCTCAAGTTTCTTCTTACTGCTTTGCTTTATTTTCCCTTTCCCCAATTTCTCCCCCCTTACTACTGAAAAAAAAAAATTCCTCGTGGCCCCTCGCCTCTGTTTCTTTCACTTGGAGTCAAGCTGCAACTCTAATCGCTGCTGGGTGATTAGCATGTGAAGGGAGAGGGGAAAACAAAAATCTTTATTGGTCGTTTATGGAACAGGAGCAGCTGTCTGGATGGATGCTGGCTCCTGTGTTATTCTCCCTGCACTCTTTCATTGGGAATGCTTTCCTGTAAGAACACGCAAAACACCAAGGAAGGGCAGAAAATGGGGTAGGGATGAAAGTCAGAGCAGGTGGACTGTTTTTCATGGTGAAAAAAGTATTTTTGGCATTGAAATTGGACTGCATAGCAGGGGATAGAGACTTCTGTGCTGTGTTGAGGGGACGACAGCAGGAATGAAAGGATAATTTGTGCTGCCGACCTCAATAGGAACTAGAGGCACAACACAGAGCCCTTTGATGAGACAAGACTGGGGATAGAGGAGGTGGCGTGAGCTGGAGACTGCAAGGGGAGAAGAGGCAACCACCACAGGTTGGGTTGTGGTAGGGACAACGGGGTGAGGGGATCATCCTTTGTCCTCAGTGACAGATATCTTGGCCAGTGGAATCATAGAATCATGGAATCGCCAGGTTGGAAGAGACCCACCAGATCATCAAGTCCAACCATTCCTATCAAACACTAAACCATGTCCCTCAGCACCTTGGCCACCTGTCCCTTAAACACCTCCAGGGAAGGTGAATCAACCACCTCCCTGGGCAGCCTGTTCCAGTGCCCAATGACCCTTACTGTGAAAATTTTTTTTCCTAATGTTTACCCTAAACCTCCCCCGGTGGAGCTTGAGGCCATTCCCTCTCATCCTGTCCCCTGTCACTTGGGAGAAGAGGCCAGCACTGTCCTCTCCACAACCTCCTTTCAGATAGTTATAATAGAGAGCAATGAGGTCTCCTCTCAGCCTCCTCTTCTCCAGGCTAAACACCCCCAGCTCTCTCAGCTGTTCCTCATAAGGCCTGTTCTCCAGCCCCTTCACCAGCTTTGTTGCTCTTCTCTGGACTCACTCTAGAGCCTCAACATCCTTCTTGTGGTGAGGGGCCTAGAACTGAACACAGGATTCAAGGATCGGTCTCACCAGTGCCTAGTACAGAGGGAGAATAACCTCCCTGGCCCTGCTGGTCATGCTGTTTCTGATAAAAGCCAAGATGCCATTGGTCTTCTTGGCCACCTGGGCCACTGCTGGCTCATGCTCAGTCACTGTCCACCATCACACCCAGGTCTTTCTCCTCCAGGCAGCTCTCAAGCCAGACTTCTTCTAGTCTGTAGATGCAGGGCTGGCAGGTAGACAGCACCACTTCTGCTCACTTTCTGCAAGTCCCTCTATGAGAGGTGGCATTTGCAGAGCCTGGTACCACGAGCGGTGCAAGGAGTCTGCAGGCAGCCTGGTGCTGGCGGACAGGCTGGCTCTGGTTGTAGTAATTACAGCTTGAGGCTGGACAGTGGCTCCAAAGGGACGTGCTGCTGGAATGGAAAACACTATCTATTTGTCGTTTGTTATGAGTTTGTGATGGGAACAGCAGTGCCTCAGGGGCCGATATTCCCTGCAAGCACCAGAGCTGCCTGTGCTCAGCCCCTCCTCCCCTCAGTCCAGGTGTTTCCTTTTTTGAGCTCGATAATGAAATCCGTGAGCCTGAGCCAGTTTATATTTAGTTTCCACCATTGCTGGCAGGGGTCTGCTGCTGCCTGACGAACAGCAGCAAAACACCACAGGTGGGTGCCCAGACCCTAAGATTTAGGAGCTGCCTGTGTGGTGGGAAAGAGGTGAGGCATAAAGGATGGAAACAATGGCAGGATGGGGACAAGGAAAGCCAAGGATATGTTGTCAGCATGCATCTCATCGTGCCATTAGCCATTAGTCTTGAGACTACACCCCTACAAAGCTATGAGATCCAGACCAATTATGTTTCGGGAGCTGTCTTTGGCTATGCAAACTAATCCTGGATGATGTCTGGTATTTCTGACCTGTCTCTGCTCCCTTTGTGATGAAGCTCTTAGCCAGGGCAGGTAATCCTCCATCTTCCATGCCACTTGTTCCTCAAACTGGTCTTTTCTTTGGACTCCTGCCCATGCCACCTGCCACCATTCAGCTGCTTAATCATAGGTTTTTGGGGTTTTTTTGCCATCTGAGTTATCTGTGCAAGGTAACTGATACATCTGTAAGCTCTCTCTGTCTCACGTGCCCTAGAGCATCTCAGCTGGCACTAGAGCTCAAATGAATGGAGCCCTAATTCTCCATTGACTGTCATGGGAGTTGAGACACCCAGCTCACAAAGGGACACCCAAATGCACGTGTCTTAACTTTGATGTGAAAGTCATGATCTTATTTTCCAAACAGAGATGTCCAGGGCCATGACATCCACCTTGTGTTTTTCAACATCTGCCTTCGATTTGGGACTGACCAGTGTGATGTAGGACTTCAGAGAAGACCCATACCATTTTTGGGCAGGCAGAAGAATGTTGTTCATAATACCCAAAAAGACACTAAGTACTTTCTTTCTGAGGCCTGGATATTTCCCAAAAAGTCTTCTCTAAGACCCATTTCTGCTATTTCTGGATATTATTCAGAAGACATTTGCTACTGTGGCACCAAACCTACCACATGCTTATCCACTTGGTTTTGGTGAAGTCAAAAGACACCCTAGGCAGACATGTAGCATCCTCTATACCTCTGTAACACTTACGTTTTGAGTTGCTGATGGCTTTGTTCCCGGGTAATGCTGCCTGCACGTCCCCAGAGGTGATGTGAGACATAGTTGATGCACATACTTTAGATTCTGGAGGACATATTAAGGTCATTCTTATCACAGTTACTGCTTCCTAAAAATTTTAGGGCATGGGTCCCCACCCTGTGCACTAACTTTCTGTTAAATCCTTCCCAGACCAAGGGCAATGTTGCTTTGATCAATCTCAATTGTAGTGGAAAATCATTTAGGACAAGAGACAAGAGAAAAGAAAAAAAGTCTAGATAATGCTGCCTGTGGGTGTTACCATTTCAAGCAGTACAAAACTGATGAAGCAGGAAACGTGGGTACTAGAAGGAAGGGTCAGAAGTGGAAAGCAGGAAGAGAAAAAATGGTACAGATCACAAGGGCTTTCCAGAGTTGTCAAACAGGTAAGGGGAGATAGTGAGATTAATTTTGTATTGGAGATGACGGCTGGGGCAAGTATGTGTAACTGGAAGGAATCTTATTCAGGAGAGAGTGACAGATGTTCCAGGAAGGTCTTGAATACCTCCAGAGTGTTGTTGAGATACTTGTAGTCCTTTGGATTGTCACTGGTATGCTCCTTACCTACATATATTTTTGGCTGTGTCCTGCCTCTTCCTGCAGATTGCTGTGTGCCCTACCCACTTTATCGTAGAATCATAGAATCATAGAATCATAGAAACGCCAGGTTGAAAAAGACCCACCAGATCATCGAGTCCAACCATTCCACTTTAACTCATATGCGTTGTGCACCTGACTTTCTCCATGCTCCTGGAAACTTCTGGCTATGAGACAGTGCAGAGCTCCACTGTGCCTGTGGTTGGAGGCATCCAGCAGCCAGATGCTCTTGTGCTTTCTGGAGAACTACTTCCAGAGAAACTTCTTAGTCTACTCTCATCTGTTGCTGCAACATCTTTTTCTCATGGCTGGATTAACACTGGTAGAGAGTGGGAAGAAAGCAATGAGTAAAGGGAATGAAAGGGAATATGGAAAAGAGTCCATTCCTGGGGTTGGGCTATGTCCTGATGCAGTTGTGAAATTATATGTATCACCTCCAATATAAAAAATCATCTTCTGTTGTGACTAGACTGCTGAAGCATATTGAGTCATCTCTGAAAAGTTTTGATTGCATTTTTCTAGAGAGGTCGGTAAGGTAGAAAATCAGTGAATTTGGGAAAGAATACATAGCAAAATATATTTCTCCTACATCACTAGGCAACATGAACCTGCACTGAATGCCATTTGAAATCTGTCACATTTCACGAAGTCCCAACTCTTGTCTGCTCCGCAAAGGAGTTCGAACAGCTGAATCCCTATCATTTGTAAAAAAAAAGCCAAACAAAACCAAAATGCAAGCAAACAAACCCCCACCATTTACTGTTTTCCCCAGATTTAGGCAACTAGAGTGAATGGTCTCTTGAAAACTGTTTGTAGGGCCCATTTCTGATTCCGGCCACAGGAAGTACTTGATCTACCAGCATCCTGTAGGATATCTTGAGCTCACCAACCAGGCAGGCCAGAGAGGAAACCTCTGAGAACAAGTTCCTTGCATTTGCTCTTAAATCATCTGCTTGTTGTTGGGGAACTTACTACCATTTAGGACTGTCTCTATAGGCTTAAATTAGAAACATCGTTGAAATTAATTAACGTTGAACAAGGAACTCTTAGTATTCCTAGAGTATTTGTGGCACTGAAAGTCATCTTGAGTGATGGAGATGAATTACTACAAATAAGTTTGTTTTTTCAAACCCTTCTGCTGGAGGTGAGCTAATGTCTCACCGTTATACTGACCTATGTCATTGTAGGTTCTGAGATAAAAGACTCTTGGGTCAGGAAGCTTGATACAACTGGTTAGGTCAGACCTGCAAAATACTTAAAACTTATTCAGTATGTGTTTGTTTCAATGGCGATGTGATGCCTGTGTGTCTCTGTTCACAGAAAGAGTGAATAAAAAAAAAAAAACAGGCATAAAAGTGCTGAATATTGTCACTTGTATCTATGCACCTATGCACATGGACTGGACACTTCTTTTAAGGACCATGCTTCTCCATCTGAATATCAAATTTTGAATACTGAGATGTACTGGAGCGAGTCCAGAGAAGAGCAACAAAGCTGGTGAAGGGTCTGGAGAACAGACCCTGTGAGGAATGGCTGAGACAGCTGGGGGTGTTTAGCCTGGAGAAGAGGAGGCTGAGGGGAGACCTCATTGCTCTCTACAGCTACCTGAAAGGAGGTTGTGGAGAGGAGGGAGCTGGGCTCTTCTCCCAAGTGACAGGGCACAGGATGAGAGGGAATGGCCTCAAGCTCCACCAGGGGAGATTTTGGGCTGGAGATTAGGAGGAAGTTTTTCACACAGAGGGTCATTGGACATTGGAATAGGCTGCCCAGGGAGGTGGTTGAGTCACCTTCCCTGGAGGTGTTTAAGGGACGAGTGGACGAGGTGCTGAGGGACATGGTTTAGTGAGTATGAGTATGTTCATGCAGAATTCTGAGAAAACAGAATTTTGATGTTTTGTCCTATAATGACTTCCAACATGCCTTAATTGTCATGAATTCTCAGGATCTTTGATTTTTCTTATCATCCATAGCCAACAGCTCCTAGGTTACCATCTGCCCTGAAGTCTGGAAACAGAGTGAAGTGCATTGTTTGTCCTCAAAGGCAGAGCTTTCCATGGGCTTGGGACCATCATACAATGCCAGTTGAGATATATTTTTGGCTAGAGCAGTGACGCTTGAAGACACATCCTCCTTGATGGTTTCTATTGATATTCCATTAAAAATAAACTTTTGTTTAGTTAGGCTTTTCATTATATGCTCACATCCTCTTGAGGACTGAAGAACATAATGAAATGCATTGTTAAATGAAACCTTTGTTTTCGTGAAAATTAGTGGATACAAGCTACTTGAAAGAAGTTTAAAATTCAAAGGTAGTCAGTTGAGTTTTCTTTCTTGATAAATTTAAAAGATGCCTTCCTAGTGTGAGAGTTTATAAAAATAAAAATAACTTATTTATCACTGCCACTACACCGGGTCTACAATTTCACTGGTTTTTATTAAAGAAATCAAAGAAAATTTGCTTCATGAGGAGGAAATATGCACTTATACCCCCCCCTTCTTTGCAAGAGGAACCTTTTGAGATACTCAAATGTAATTGCAAAAAATCAGAATGAACTTTACTTCGTCAGCACCACTGAAAAGTGGACTCAGGAGAGGAGTTTTGGGGAAAGTTGATGAAATAACAATCATAGCAGCAACACAAATATGGCCAAGTGAACTCAAAGTTCAGAGGAATCAAGACATTACATTTCCCACACGTACATATACCCCCATGATTCAACATATAAAATCACAGAATAAAATAAAAATAAATAAAAATAAATAAAATCATAAATCATAGAATCACAGAATGGTAAAGGTTGGAAGGGACCTCTGTAGATCATCTAGTCCAATTCCCCTGCTAAAGCAGATTCACCTTAAGCAAGTTGCACAGGAACATGTCCAGGTAGGTTTTGAATGTCTCCAGAGAAAGAGATATTCAAAAGGTTGAGGAAAACATCCAGAAGGAACAACAAAGAGCTCTCCATTCTGCCTGAGGGCTTTCTGCATATGTTCCCTTTTCTCATCTTGGCCACGTATTGAAGAAGGACCACAAAAAAGTGATGGATGGAGGGAAACCACTATGCTTCTCTGGTAAGATGCATGTAAACATCTGGGTGAACATCATTTATATGACACACGGCTTAAAAATAATGTGATCGATCTGTTCTCAAGACATAGGTGTGTATTTAGAATTCTAGTGGTGAGGTTCTTGCAAGGGATAGCCATGGTTTAACGTGGACCACAGAAGACAGATAGGCTGGGCTCTCCTGTTGTGGGATCCCGTGACATCCATGTTCACTCTGCTCTTTCCTTGTCTGTAAATTTGAAACAGTGATGTTTAATCTTAAGGTAAATAGAATACTTTGCAGTTTGCTGATCTGGAGCTAGAAAAGCACAGCAGAACTGCCTTGTCTAGTTGTTACCTGTCCATCATATAACTAAAGAGTCTTTGTGGAAGTTGCTAGGGAAATTGGGGATGCTTAACTGGGGAAGCTGAGGGGAGATCTCATTGCTCTTTACAACTACCTGAAAGGAGGTTGTAGAGAGGAGGGAGCTGGCGTCTTCTCCCAAGTGACAGGGGACAGAACAAGAGGGAATGGCCTCAAGCTGCACCAGGGGAGGTTCAGGCCGGACATTAGGAAAAAAATTTCACAGAAAGGGTCATTGGTTATTGGAATAGGTTGCCCAGAGAGGTGGTTGTTTCATCTTCCCTGGAGGTGTTTAAGGGATGGGTGGACGAGGTGCTGAGAGATATGGTTTAGTGTTTGATAAGAATTGTTGGACCCGATGATCCTATGGATCTCTTCCAACCTCGTGGTTCTATGATTCTATGTCCCTCAAAATGATCTTTTAAGAGATGTGGGATCTGCTAGATTTCTTAGATGGAGGGGTTCCAAGGACAAAAGCCTTGATAACCAGAAGAACAAAGCAGTAAGCAATGGAGCAGACATTGTGCAGCACAGTCATTGGCCTAAATCTGTCCTCTCTTGCCTCTTTGGATAGGAATGGAGCAGCATCACCACTGTACAGGGGAGCAGAAGGCAAATCCAGGAGTGGGAGAAATGGTGCCTTGGAGGGCAAAATTTCAAGCCTGGCTAGTGGAGCTGCTGCGCTGCCTTGGCATGGGGGACCTAGCTTTGTGCCAGCGGCTGCAGGAAACCACCAGGGTGTGATCCACCACTGCCATTCCTCTGCCAAGCATTGTCACCAAGCACAGCCTGTTTGCTGGAATGGGCTGTGAGCCACTAGATAGGGAAAGCTGAGCCCAAGAGCCTTGAGATTTCTTTCTGACTAGTCAAAAAGCACGTACCACCTTATTATCTCTTTGCTAATGCATGAGGCAGGGACTGGGGCTATACTGAATGTTAGGTAGATGGTAAAAGTGACCTGGGGTCAGATTCAGAGCAAGAATCTGCACCTTGTTTGCACAAAGGTAAAGCAAATAGTCACTGATGTTATGTTCCTTCCAGGCAAATACCATACTGCTTCCGTGTCTTTTCCCCAGAGCCCTGAATCCGCCTAGGCAGGGAGTGAAAGTACAGGCAGACACTATTTTTTCCCAAAGTGTTGACCATTTCTTCTCCAGTACTGCTGCAAATTCTGTTTTTTTTCTACAAGAGAATAATGTCTTAAAATAGCTCAAATACTAAGTATGTATTCGGATTACTTTTTCGCAGTAAACTTAATAAGACACTAGTTTGGGTTGCCCAGAGAAGTTGTAGCTGCCCCATCCCTAGTGTTCAAGGCCAGGTTGGATGGGGACTTGGGCAACATGATCTAGTGGGAGGTGTCTCTGCCCATGGCAGAGGGGTTGGAACTGGATGGGCATTAAGACCCCTTCCAACCCCAAACATTCTATGATTCTACCATTATGCCGTTTTGAAAAGATTCTGAGAAAGACTTAAAATCATGGAATCATAGAATCACCTGGTTGGAAGAGACCGTCGGATCATTGATTCCAACCATTCCTATCAAACACTAAAACATGCCCCTCAGCACCTCTTCCACCCAACCCTTAAACACCTCCGGGGAAGATGAATCAACCACCTCCCTGGGCAGCCTGTTCCAATGCCCAATGACCCTCTGTGTGAAAAACTTCCTCCTAATCTCTAGCCTAAATCTCCCCTGGTGCAGCTTGAAGCCATTCTCTCTTGTCCTGTCCACTCTCACTTGGGAGAAGAGCCCAGCTCCCTCCTCTCCACAACCTCCTTTCAGGTAGTTGTAGAGAGCAATGAGGTCTCCCCTCAGCCTCCTCTTCTCCAGGCTAAACACCCCCATCTCTCTCAGCCATTCCTCATAAGGCCTGTTCTCCAGCCCCTTCATCAGCTTTGTTGCTCTTCTCTGGACTCGCTCCAGAGCCTCAACATCCTTCTTGTGGTGAGGGGCCCAGAATTGAACACAGGATTCAAGGAGCGGCCTCACCAGTGTCGTGTACAGAGGGAGAAGAACCTCCCTGAACCTGCTGGTCACACCGTTTCTGATACAAGCCGGGATGCCATTGGCCTTCTTGGCCACCTGGGCACACTACTGGGTCATGTTCAGTCAGCTGTCAACCAACACATCCAGGTCCTTCTCCTCCAGGCAGCTTTCCAGCCAGACTTCTCTTAGTCTGTAGCTCTGCATAGGGTTGTTGTGCCCAAAGTGCAGGACCCGGCATTCGACCGTGTTAAACCTCATGCCACTGGACTCAGCCCAACAGTCCAGCCTGTTCAGATCCCTTTGCAGAGCCTCCCTACCCTCCAGCAGATTGACACTTCCACCCAGCTTAGTGTCATCTGCAAACTTGTTAAGGGTCAGTCTTCCGGATTTATTGTGGTGATTCAGTAGCTGGGGACATCAGTGTGACATTCCAGCTCTCCAGATGGAATTTCAATGTAAAATTTGAACACAAATTTATGAGTGTAGTCCTACAAACCAGGCTTATTTACTTAAAAGTGAGTGCGGAGTTGACCATGCCAGACAAAATCTCCCTTTGGTGCACCTCATTTTCTTCCTAAAGCATTACCTGAAAATCACTTCATCTTTGCAGCTAGACCTGACTGAACTGGGATGTGAAAACTAGTCTAAGGTCCCTCTTGAAATATAAAGCATACTCGTAAGCACTCACAAAATCCCCAGTGCACGGGTGGATGAGGTCTTGAGGGACTTGGTTTAGTGTTTGATAGGAATGGTTGGACTAGAAGATCTGATGGGCCCCTTCCAACCTGGTTGTTCTATGATTCTATGATTAAGTGTGTGAAGGCAGTCATTCTATGGGATTTGCTGGTTAGAAGCAAAGTCACTAAATAGAGTGAAATTAGAAAGAAGCTTGAAAGAAAGCAAGGTATCTGCTGCCTGGGAGTTCAATCAGTCTCTCAAATTGGATTAAAGACTTCTCTTTGTTTTCAAGGTCCTTCCCTTATAGAGCTTGGAGGTACCCTACATGCAGGTGACCAGTAGAGGGTCATCCACAGCAGATTGAGCACAGGGATGTGTCCCTGGAACTTAGGAGGGATTTCTGATCTTGCTGTTGATTAATGGAAATGAAGTCTCCCTCTTTCATAGGTATTTGTCAACAATACCTACCTAAATGTAGAAGATCTCTGGAGGAAAACATAGAAATGGTGTCCGATGGTTATCAGTCTGTATTGAATGGTGGAAAACCATAGTATCAAAATATGTCAATATATCTTCTCTGGGGAGATTTTTTTGGCTCAGAAGTTATACTCAGAAAATATAGTCAGTCAAATTCAAGATACTCATAGAGGTTGAAACAAAATGAAATGTTTTTCCTTCACTGAAATAGAAAAGCAAGCAAAAAATATGTCAGGTTGAGTCATCACTTTGATTTCATGTCAAAATGAAACACTTCATGTAGGAATCAGGTGGCTTTTTGCTTATCCCTGCAAACTCTTAAGAAAGGTCAACTTAAACAGCTCCAACTTATTTATTTATTTGTTTGTTTGTTTGTTTTAAATGTCTTTTTATTTTCACTTTGAGAGTGTTTGCCTGAGCAGTTCACAGGAGGATCTGCAGTACCCTTCAATAGTAACCTTGACAGCACAACTCAGTCTGGAGAAGAGTCTTCCTATGGTTTGTTTGGTCTACTTAGACCTGCCAGCCTTCAGGTAAACTTATAACAAGAGCACATTTTTGACTCCTCTCCACATACAGACTGACTTAGGCAACTGGGAAAGGGCAGCCTGTCAGTAATCAAAGCCTGTCAGGATTCACGCTAATGAGCTGCAATTGCCATTTCAAATTAAAAAAAAAAAAAAGACAATTTTTGGACATTGTAGTGGCAGAGATAAAAAGTACAAGAAAAACAGACACTCAGATTTTCTGTAACTTCTTGATTAATCCAGAAGCCTATCTAATTTTTTTTTTTTTGGCAGGGCATGGAGGGGGTGGTAAGTGATCAGCTTATTCTGAACTTTGTTGCCAGCAATGAGAGGCCAGTACTACTGCAAAGAGAGCAAGAGTTGGTGGAGGGATGGTTTCCCAGGGGATGCAAAGTAAAAACAAACCCAGAATGGAGATCATACCTTGTAAGCGTGACCTGGCTCAGTGAAGTCCTCAAGGAGGTACGAAGACTCTGCTCAGTTGATAAGACTCACACGCTTTGCCAGGCACAGGACTCCTTAGTGTACGTATCTAAACTGAGTACTCAGTGTGCTTGTTCCTTTTGCACTGTCAGCCTACCTAGCTGCCCGGAATGTGATCCTCCTCCCTATTTCTTTTTATCAGCACATTATTACTCTGTAGATTTGTCTTAGATTCACCCTCATAATCCTGGAACAAGCCCATCAAGCCTGTGGAGTAAATGATTACTTTAATTGGGACACTCTGCTTGGCTCTTCTTCCAGAAGCTGATTCTAGTTATGGGTGTGAGAGGAACACATGTTCTCTTGTTCCGCAGTTCTCTCTGTTACGATGTCTATCTGTGTTGTCAGTGTGCTTCATAGTGTTATTCCAACCCTTCCCAAGCACTCATTTGTGGGTTGAGAAGTCTCGAAAACAGCCACAGAGAAATCTTCAAAATGCATCAGCATAAATGGGCATGTAGTTACGGGTCAGAGATGAAGGAATAGCAAGAAGTTCACTGTCTGGTAGAAGAAACCAGCAGATAGGTCTACACCACCTGATGAGCATCCAGCCCAGCCTCAACTGTTACTCAAGCTCCGGTGATCCATTTGTGGTAGTTGGCATCCTGGCATTGCCAACGAGGGGCTCTGTGGGGCAGCTGTGAATAATGGAAGATGGGTCACACTGTCCACATATGTCACATTTACAGCAGCACCAATATGAACCCACAGGCAGGTATTTGGTCCCTTTTGGGGAATGCTTTTCTGAACACTGAGCCTATTTTCTTCTAATGAAGTCAATAAGAGATTTTCAAGACAGAGCTGCTGTCCATTCTTCTATTACATTTGTACATAACATCTTTGCAGTTAAGTGCACTGCAAATAGACTATCCAGCCACCTAAACCACACGTAGACATTTGATTGTTTGCTGCAGGAATCTCTCAGATGGAGGCACTAAGGAGGAATGATATGGGAGGGAGCTGGAGAAATTACCTACGTGCCAAGGACTTGAGTCATTCTGGGACTGAGCTTACTTATCAGGGAGAACTGGTACATGGTGGAACTTTGTTTAAACGTAAAATCCCATTTATGTCAATGAAGCAGTAGAACATAAATTAAGGGGAGCAGAGAGAGGGGAGGGAGACTAACACATGGATATACGGAGGAATGAAAGGCAGATTTTGTTTTGAATTCAGACCAGAGTACCATAGGATAGGGTTGAAATTAAGGCAGGAGCAGTGGGGCTGGGGGAAAGGAAGGGACTCAGTACTGTGAAAAGATTAAAGATGACCTTATATCCTTGTTAGTATTGGCCTATATTAGTAGTGGAGTCCAGAAGCTCCGGATGTGGTTCGCTGAGCAAACATGGCTCAGCACTAACCTTCCTCCCAACTCACCCCTGTGCAGACACAGAGCCAGATTCTGCTTCGGGGTACAAGATGAATCAGGAGCAAGGACTGAGTTACATCAAAGTAAGAATCTTATCCTGCAAAAAATGACAATGAGTACAGGAAACACATTGAACTTCTGGAGCGTGTCCAGAGAAGGGCAATGAGGCTAGTGAAGGATCTGGAGAACAAGACCTATGAGGGGCAGCTGAGGCAGTTGGGATTGTTGAGCCTGGAGAAGAGGAGTTTGAGGGGAGACCTTATTGCTCTCTAAAATTACCTAAAAGGAGGGTGTAGAGAGATGGGTTCTGGTCTCTTCTTCCAACTAGCAAGTGGTAAGATGAGAGGAAATGGTCTCAAGTTGCAGCAGGGAAGGTTTAGTTTGGATACTAAGAAAAATTTCTTTGTTGAAAGAGTAGTGAAGCATTTGAAAAGGCTGCCCAGGGAAGTTGTGGAGTCTCCTTCCCTAATGTTGTTCAAAAAACGTGCAGGTGTGACACTTTATGGTATGGTTTGGTAGACACGGTGGTGTTGGGATTATAGATGGACTGGATAACCTTAGAGGTTAGAGGCCAAGAGGGAATGGCCTCAAGCTCCACCAGGGTAGATTTAGGCTGGAGATTAGGAGGAAGTTTTTCACACAGAGGGTCATTGGGCATTGGAATAGGCTGCCCAGGGAGGTGGTTGATTCACCTTCCCTGGAGGTGTTTAAGGCACGGGTGGATGAGGTATTGAGGGACTTGGTTTAGCGTTTGATAGGAATGGTTGGACTAGAAGATCCGATGGGTCCCTTCCGCCCTGGTTGTTCTGTGATTCTATGAAGCCTTAATGCTTCTATGTTTTGATGACTGCAGTAATATTCTTTCCTCCAGTCTTCCAGCTCAGCTTTCCAGGCAGCATATGGTTGTGGCACATCAAATTTTAATCTCGAAGCACTGGTTAAAAGGTAACTGTAGAATGAGACTCCTTGTCCTGTAGCAGTGATGAAGACATTACTCTTCCTCTTGCCCTCTACTCAATGAGATCAGTGCTGGTTGGCCTGTTGGTAGGACTCTCTAGATGCAGCTCTGCTATCTCCCTGTCAGAAAGATTAGTATTTACTGAGCATGTAGCATTACACAATATGTTAAGAAAGTCAGCTTTAGCTCCAAAACAAGCAGCTGATAGCGTCGTTAGGTATTCCTTAACACTGTTCTAACAGTGATATTGCACAGAAAACCTACACTTAAAAGTGAATGTCTCTGATTGAAACTGCTCCAGGAGGAAAAGGTCATAGAGGGAGCTCCTTTCTCCATTGCCACAAAACTGTGTAAGACTATTTATATGGAAATAACTGAGGTACATAGAGCAAGAACTTACCAGTAAATACTAAGCCAAAGAAATACCCTAGTATTTACTGGCAAGTTCTTCTCAGATCTACCTGCCCTGTAGCAGGGGAAGAGAGACACTACCCTGAGTATAGGAGGATTAGTTTAGGGAATATGATGATAGGATAGACATGAACAGATACATGAGACAGGAGAAAACATGTTAAAAGGGGATGAGGGAGCTGGCCAATGTCATTGTGAGGTTCTTAAATGACTGTGGCAACTCCGGGAGATTCCTGGTGGAAAAAGATAATCTTCAAACTCAGCTTCAAAGGAGCACATGAAATGGCCCCAGGAGCTTGAATCTGTTCAACTTTACTAAGGTCATTGGGAAAATAATATAGGAAGTTAACCTGCAAGGCATTTCCAGGTACGTGAAGGACAAGACGTTGGCAATGAATATACAGCATGATTTACAGAGAATAGACTGTGTTTGGACAAATTTTGCTTCTATGGTGAGCTAAGTGGCTCTCTGGAGAGTGAGAGAAGCTGATGCCATTTACCTCTACTTAGTCAAGACTTTTAACATGGTCTCATATAGTGACTTCACACAGAAATCAGAGTGATGTGAACTGGATGGCTAGACTATAAGATTTATGCAGAAGGTGGAGATGGGATTTTCTCAGAGACAACACTTCAGAAATGAACAGTGAGATGGCAGGAGACAAATAAAAGTTTGCAAAAAATGAAATTTTTCTTGGATATAAGGAGGAATTTCTCCACCATAAGAGTGGAGAGGCACTGGGACAGATTGCGCAGGGAAGTTGTGGCTGCCCCATCCCTGGAGGTGTTCAGGGCTAGGTTGGATTGGGACTTGGGCAGCCCAATTCAGTGGGACATGTCCCTGCCCATCACAGGGGGCTTGGAACTAGGTGATCTTTAAGGTCCCTTCCAGTCCAAACTATTCTAATTCTATAATTCCATGATTTGAGGTGCAATTCTTAACCATGGGCATGAATGACTATTGTCACAGCCACCTAATCTCCTCCTCAGAGATATTCAAGGTTTGATTGGATGAGATCTTGCACAATCAAATCTAACTTCAGCAGAAAGTTGGACCAGAGACTTTCAGAGCTTCTTTCCAGGCTATGAGTGAATGATGACCTGTAGTATGTCTCAATGTACTCTTATCAATGACTGTCAGAATCCAGTGCCTTTTCTGCTCCCTATTGGAGGCATAAGAATGGTTAAAAAAGACCTATATAAAGAATGGTGAAGTGTAGGAGGAATCACAGGATTTTATTCCATTGTTCCTGACGTCTGTGAATTCTAGCATCTTCCAAAGACAATGTACACTGCACTGTGATAGTGAATCTAATGTACATAAGCTGAAATGATTACAAGAGAGAAGGAATTAGAGAGCCCACTAATGAAACTTTATGTGCAAAAGGGATTTAACTTAGCCCAAAGGGTGAAACTTGCAAACAGAAAACTAGAAGAAACAGCAAAATGTGCAAAACGCCTGTAGCTGGAATCGAAGATACTTTGAAGACAACAAACTGGAGATTCAGAGGAAAAATATATACCAAGTATTAAAAAGATTTTGAAAAAGACTAGACATAGATGAATAAGTCAAATAGTTAGAAAAACAGTAAAAGTGATTGATGTAAAGAGACAATCCTTAGAAATATTTAAATGAGAAATGAGGAACAGAGAAAAACTTAATGTCTGTGAGTTTAACATAAAATGTCAATAAAGTAAGCTGAAAAGATTTTGCGAACAATTCTACTGAAGGAATGAAATAGTAATAAAACCTTCATCAAAGTTATTTGTGCAGGAATCTACCAAAGACTCATGGGATTTAGACATAACTGGAGTAAGAGAGATGTGCAAGGAAGACATGACAGGAAGGCTTGATGAATTCTTTCAACCACGTTAACTATGGAGTAGTTTAAGGTGGTTTCTACATCAGCATTTGTCTTAGGGAAGAAGAGGGAGAGGGCCAATCAAAGGAATTATTCTTAACAGGAGGGTTCGTGAAAAAATTTAAAAAATCAGTGAAAATATAGGAAATATAATTCAAGAGTTCTAGGGAAATGGAGATATGAAACTACTGTCTGATTGTGGTATTCAGCTTGCCACTTCAGACTTAGCTACAAGGGAATATGAAACAGCAATTGTGTTGTGAATTTTTGAGAAAGATGAGAAAGACCTGGGATACTGCGATTCAGTAATGCTGACGTCTGTATTAAAGTTACTGGTAGGGTCTACAAGAAAGAGCAGCATCCATAGGTTCAGGGCTAAATGCAGCATATTGAGGAAGAGGCAGGGTTCTAGTACCTAAAAGGGACAATGGTTTTAGAATCATAGAATCACCAGGTTGGAAGAGACCCATCAGATCATCGAGTCCAACCATTCCTATCAAACACTAAACCATGTACCTCAGGACCTCGTCTACCCATGACTTAAACACCTCCAGGAAGGTGAATCAACCACCGCCCTGGGCAGCCTATTCCAATACCCAATGACCCTTCCTGTGAAAAACTTCCTCCTAATCTCTAGCCTAAATCTCCCCTGGTGGAGCTTGAGGCCATTCCCTCTTGTCCTGTCCCCTGTCACTTGGGAGAAGAGGCCAGCTCCCTCCTCTCTACAACCTCCTTTCAGGTAGTTGGAGAGAGCAATGAGGTCTCCCCTCAGCCTCCTCTTCTCCAGGCTAAACACCCCCAGCTCTCTCAGCCATTCCTCATAAGGCATGTTCTCCAGACCCTTCACCAGCTTTGTTGCTCTTCTCTGCACTTGCTCCAGAGCCTCAACATCCTTCTTGTGCTAAGGGACCCAGAACTGAACACAGGATTCAAGGAGTGGTCTCACCAGTGCTGAGTACAGAGGGAGACTAACCTCCCTGGACCTGATGGTGACACCATTTCTGATCCAAGCCAGGATGCCATTGGCCTTCTTGGCCACCTGGGCACACTGCTGGCTCATGTTCAGTCGGCTGTCGATCAACATCCCCAGGTCCCTCTCCTCCTGGCAGCTTTCTAGACAGACTTTTGAGATGAAATATGGGGGATTTAGGTTAGATATTAAAGAAGAATTTTTCCCCTGCAAGGCTGGTGAGGTACTGGCACAGGTTGCCCAGAGATGTAGTGGCTGACCCATCCCTGGAAGTATTCAAGGCCAGGCTGGATGAGGCTTTGAGCAACCTGTTCTAGTGAGAGATATGCCTGTCCATGGTAGGATGTTTGGAACTGATCTTTAAGGTCCCTTCTGACCTGACGCATTCTGTGATTCAATGATTTTCTGCGGTAGGATCATACAGCTAAGCTACTGGAAATGTTTCTGAGGAAGAACTTTCAATAGAGGACTCAAAAAAAAAATGCTATGGGATTGATTACTCTCGTGGATTATTAATTGATTACAAGGTGAAAAACCAAAGAACTATTTGATTTTGATAGTGGAAAGCATTGCCAGGAGAGTTCTGCAGAGTCTCCCTCTGGGAGCTGTGTTCTTGAGTGCACTGGTAAATGATTTGGGAAAGATTGACAATAAAAGAGTGATTAAATTTGCTGATGACACAGAATTATTCATGATTATTGAAACTAATATTCTCATAAGGGTTTGCAGGAGCCTTTTAAACTCTTGATACATTGGGCAATAAAGAGACAGGTGGAACTGTTAGTAAATGTAAAGTAATGCACATGTCAGACAAGCAGCCATAAACATTTATACACAGTGAAGATCTCTAGAGTAGATATTTTGACTCAGAAAACTTAGCGTCAGAGCTCAGGGGAGTGGAATGCTAGGAATTACTGGAAGGGAATAATGAAGAAAAGAGAAACCAACAGCTGCTTAAATGTACAGTGTATCCATATCTTTTTACGGCATCTTTCTGGTTTCTTTTCTAAACCCACATTTTAGAACAGTAGATGAAGAATGGAGAAGGTGAGTAGGAAATTGTTGCTCACTGTTATTCATAACACAGGAACTACGGAGTATCAAATAAAATGACCAGGAGTCAAACTGGAAGCAAATGAAAGGAAATACTTTATCATACACGCTCATATTAATGCAATTCCTTCTCTCTGAGTCACTAGGGTGGGATTCATCTGTGACCTAGCTTTAAGAGTGCATTCAGTCCCTTTAAGTAGGCATCTTTTATCCTGGAAGCCACTTCTCATCTGGGCACTGAGGCTACAGCAATAGTCAACAGATAGTGTGGAGTGGTAGACACGTGATTCATCTCGTCCACTGCAGATATTTGCATTAGGAAAGAATGATTCATAACTCATTGACTATGTTGGCCAGCTCCCTAGTGTGTACATAGAATCAACAAATCATAGAATGATTTGGGTTGGAACGGACACTTCAAGATCATCTAGTCCAACCACACTGCCATAGACAAGGACATTATTCATTAGGTCAGGTTCTTAAAGCCCCATCTAACCTGACCTTGAATATGCCCAGGGATGGGGTGTTCCCAGCTTCTCTGGGCAACCTCTGCCAATGTGGAATAGGCTGCCCAGGAAGGTGGTTGATTCACCTTCCCTGGAGGTGTTTAAGGCACGGGTGGATGAGGTCTTGAGGGACTTGGTTTAGTGTTTGATAGGAATGGCTGGACTAGATGATCTGATGGGTCCCTTCCAACTTGGTTGTTCTATGATTCTATGATTCTATGAATGTCTCACCACCTTCATTGTAAAAAAATTCTTCCTTACATTCATTCTAAATCTACCTTTCAGCTTAAAACCATTGTCTCTCTTCATGTCACAAGAGGCTTTGGTAAAAAGTTCTTCTCTGTCTTTCTCATAAGCCCCCTTTATATTTCTAAAGCCTGCAACAAGGTGTCCCCTTAGCCTTCTCTTCTCTAGGTTGAAAATCCCCAGTGCTTTCAACTTTTATTCAAAGGAGAGGTTTTCCAGCTCTCTCATCATCTCTGTGTCCCTCCTCTGGATTTGCTTTAATGGGTCCATGTCCTTCTTATGTTGAGGCCCCAGAGCTGGACACAGTACTCGGGATGGGGTCCCATGAGAATGAATCAGAGGGTCAGAATCACCTCCCTCAACCTGCTGGCCATGCTTCTTTTTATGCAGCCCGGAATGCAATTTGCTTTCTGGGATGCAAGTGCAATATTGCTGGGTCATATTCAATTATTCTGCCACTAATATCCTCAAGTCCTTTTTTTTGTAGGGGACAAAACGACTCTAGTGTGGCTCATTCAGTTGTAGACTTGCTGTGGGCATCAGTTTTTAGAATCATAGAATCATAGAATCACCAGGCTGGAAAAGACCCATCAGGTCATCAAGTCCAACCATAACTGCAACAAGTATTGTAGTGGCACAGAAGTTGAGTGGTTTTTCCTGCAAATTGAGCTCAGATGCTTGGGATATGTGCTCCAAGAGGAGGATAACAGGCAGGCAGAAGTCCCATTCCCCAGTGATTACCAAGATAACGGATGTGTCCAACACCCCCAGGCTGCTAGGAAAAAAAGTAAAGCTTAAAAATGCTGCTACTTCTTTTTTGTTTGTTTGTTTATACCAGGTTGACCTTAAAGGGCAACATGCTCTACGCTGTCTGCTCTACAGGCAGATAAGAGCCACATCCTCACTCTGGGTGGATGAAAGAGAAGATAAGTTGCTTTCATGGATGTGTCTGGGAAAAGGATAAATTATCTCCTTTTTGGGCCCTTTGTTGCTCCTTGCCCAATTCAGGGCTGTATCTCTGGCAGAGCAAATGCATAGTTGTAACAGAATGAAATGCTGTACATCACCACAGACCATTGCTCTTCTGACCGGGTTGCACACTCTGTACTCATGGCAAATGTCAAGAGAAAATGGATGGAGACGGGAAAGTGATTTTCTGCTGCTTTTGATACTGGTAGTAGAACGGAAGGTGAATAATTATGCTCCTAGAACAGAAGTGTCAATGAGATAAGGAAACCTGGTACTTGTGCAAACAGGTGTTGTTCCCAAAGATCCCATCTGCCTATTTTTGTCATATACCAGTCCTTCCTTTCCTCCAGCTTTTGATCCCGTCAGCCAAAGTAGGCAAGAGAACAAAGCAAGAGGCTGCCAGGAAACCTAAGTTCATCATCTTACCTCTACCAATGATCTGCTCTCTGTGTCTGGGTGTGTCACTGTTTCCTTTTTAATCCTTCTTCTGTCTTCTCAGATATGAGCAGTACTTTTTTTTTGAACTCTCTAATGCTTTCTGAGGGGAAGTTTTCCTTTTATTATGCTTTCATATACAGCAAAAACATACTCTTTCTTGTGTTACTACACTCTCCAGCCTTGTGAACAGTATTAGTTAGACAAGAAATGCACACTAAACTAGCAAAGCCCAGTTCACATGGCTCCCAGAGCTTTCTTCCTCAGAGTTGCTCAGCCTGAAATCTAAATCTTCTTTTCCCAGAGTCGCTCTTTCACCTCCCATGTATCTGGGTCATGCAGGGGATCATTAGTTTCTGCAAGTCAGAGCTCAGTAGTCTTTTATCAATGCAGCAGTGACAGAAGGCGTGTTAGCCTAGTACTCTTCACCATCTCAATTTCTTCCCTGCCCACATACCCACAGTGCTGAGAGATTATTGATCACCATTAGCAGTTAGGGTTTTGTATGTGCAGCTGTGTTGGCACTGGTTATATCTCAAGTAGCCAACCTCTTAGCAGCCTGTTGTGATAGTTCAACCCAGACCATCCCTCTGTGCATATTAGCACTGGTATTAACTCAGAAAGTGCAGATTGCAGTTAAAATTGAGAGTGTTTTTATGCCCAGTGCTGTATATCTTATAGATCAGGTGTGAGCAGTACCTGCACATCCCAGATGAGCTTTCTCACTCGAAGGAGCCCTCCATATGTGTTATGCTGGCAGGTACACACAGAGTGGAAAGTGACTGAGGGACCATGGCTTAGAAATCTAAAATCCATCTCCTTATCCCCTGGTAAATGCTTTTATGAGCAGCGCGAGCCAGCTATGCCACAAATATAGTACAGATTGATGCACTTTGGCAATCCATATGTGTTAAGATCACAAATATCAGCAATTTGTTAGTGCTGATCAGATGACGGGTTAACGAAATAGCTTTTACTCCTTTATAACATGAGAGCTTGGAGTAGTGACCTCGCCCTTCCTAGTACCTTTTTTTTTTTTGGAAATCACTTCCTCCGAGAATAAAGCATTCCAGAACAACAAGTCTTCCCAGTAAGCCTTGGGAAGGATGTGTGTTTATTAAAGGAGATGATTCAGTTTTGAGAAGGCTCTTTGTCCTCTGTATAGATCTTTCTTATCCTTAAGAGTACTTTAACTAGCTACTGACAAGGCATCAGCTGAGAGCGAATGTGATTTATGCCCATGAGCTTGTGGCTTGACCTCCCCATCCAACCTGCTGAACAGGCACATATGTAACACCAACTGGAATGAACTTTTATTTAAAAATGGAAAATATTTAAAACTGAAGAAATATTTTGGCTTTTTCTCCCTCACAGGTATCTCCAAAGGCTGCAAGGAACTTGAAGGTTCTTCTTAGGAGGAAAATAAGCTTTTAGTCTTAGCATGACATGCTAAGGGCTTTACTTTCACTAACTTCCGAGTCTTCTATGTGATCTTGTCATCTCTGCTGCCTTAATATTTAGTAGTAGTTTAGTAGTAATCAAGTATGGTTGGAGTCGATGATCTCTATGGTCTTTTCCAACCTAACGATTCTATGATTCTATGATTCTAATATTTAGAGGACAGGAACAGATGCTTAGAGACCCTCATAGGTTTGTCTGTTCTAGTCTGAGTTGAATTGCATTCTGGAGTTGCCCTTTTTGCTTTGTGCAGGGAACTTAGATGATTGTCTTATTGGTTGGGTGGAATCCCATGTCAGGTTATAAACAGTTTTAGGGACAGTACTGGGGGAAGAAGATCCACGAGATACAAGACAGTTTGTTCTTGGCTTGAGCTTTGGTAGGAGTCAGCTCACAGGGTCACACATTAAAGTAACCTTATGGAGTCTCTCTGTTCCTTGTGGTGTGATTAACTCCCGAGGTTGCTTAGAAAATAGAAGCACTGCCAATGGGCTGAGTTTCCGGAAAAAAAAGGACATCTTGAATGAGTGTGTTGAGTACAAAGGCAGTAAAGACTGGCATGCAAGGTCACCACATTTTTTGAATGTGCTTTTGATGTTTACCAACGGCAAATAGGAGAAACACTCATTCCACTAGGAGCTAATGACTTTAGGAGAAAGGACAGCACATTGCCTGCTAAGAATACGAAGTGGAGGGTCACAGGCAAGTTTTAATCAGCACTTTCTGAGGTGTGTTCTTAATGGAGGCAACAGGAACTAACAGCCTAGTGTCCCTGGGAAGAGTCTAGGAAATTTTTATGAGCTTTCTCTCTGGATTTTCCCAGCCACTACTGGCAGGTTAGCCTAGTACATGTGCTTTCCAAGAGTAGATACTGACAGTTTTGCCTTCGCAGTCGTGGAAATAGGGTTAAACATGTAAGCGATGAGGCTGGTGAAGGGGCTGGAGAACAGGCCCTATGAGGAGCATCTGAGAGAGCTGGGGTTGTTTAGCCTGGAGAAGAGGAGGCTGAGAGGAGACCTCATTACTCTCTACAACTACCTGAAGGGAGGTTGTGGAGAGGAGGGAGCTGGGCTCTTCTCCCAAGTGACAGGGGACAGGACAAGAGGGAATAGCCTCAAACTCCGCCAGGGGAGATTTAGGCTGGAGATTAGGAGGAAGTTTTTCACACAGAGGGTCATTGGGCATGGAATAGGCTGCCCAGGGAGGTGGTTGATTCACCTTTGCTGGAGGTGTTTAAGGCACAGGTGGATGAAGTCTTGAGGGACTTGGTTTAGTGTTAGATAGGAATGATTGGACTAGAAGATCCGAGGGGTCCCTTTCAACCTTGTTGTTCTATGATTCTATGATTCTATGAACCATGATGCTCTCTGCTTTCTGTTGGTCTGGTGGTTGTTCAGATTCAAATATTCTTTAAGGGAAGGAGTGGAGGAGCAGAGGTCACTCAACTCAACCCAACTCTGGTCCAGTAAGGGTACATGTGCTCTTAGCAGAATGATGCACTCATCACAGCACATGTTAATATCTCTGCTGAGCTCTTTAATACTTCTATGAGACACAGAGAGGTGTTTAGAAGGGTATTTATCCAAACCAAAAGTAAATTTATCTGCCAGTTAAATTGTTTTACAGGGTTACCATCCTCCGGGAGGAGAAAAACGTGTCATCCTGGCAATGACACCTGTGTCAGCATTGAGTTGTGAGCAGAGGCAGAAGGAGCTGAGATATTCAGGTTGTGTTTGCTGCCCATATAGCTGCCTGCTTGCCCCAGGAAAAGATGCCAAAGCAGATTTAAATATCTGCCTTAGGTTCAGCTTGCATGTGATGTGTGTGTATGTAGATGACTCTGAATGACCTTAAGGTTTTCTACAACTTGGGAACTGCTGAGCTAAGCCCTTTCAGTGGCCCCAGTCCCTGATATATCCATACAGCTGCCAAGGAAAATCAATGGAAATAGCCAAGCAGTGGAGCCAGGCTTGAAATGGGTTTTTGCCACTGGGACTTGAGGCTGAAAAAGGCTTTAAGTATTGCATGTGCCGTGTTCACGATAAAAGTTCTGTCTTCAGATGGGGCCACTTTCTCAGAGCCTGGCATTTCCTTAGGGCATTTGTTCTTTAACCAGTACCTTTGATCAGAAATACTTGGCCTGGGAGCTCTCAGGCATCTTCTGATCTGCTTTGTCCCATTGCAGGAGGATCTGTGATCCATAAGGTGGAGTTTGGTCTTTAAGTAGCAGGGAAGGAATCGATTATTTCCATCAAAAACGATGACTGTCTTTCAGTTGGCACTGGAAATGGACTGTCCCTGACTTCAAAAGACTGAAAGGATCTCTTATCAAATATCTTCAAAAGCTGTGAAAGGAACACTAGGAAATGCCAGCCAATTTCCTCTGTTTTTGTAGTAACTTGTTTATGTTTTTTAAGTTCTACTCTGGAAAGCAGTTGGCTTGAATTAATATGCAACATGTTTGGGTTTTGCTGTTCATGTGTATGTGCACTTTATTTGATTCCCAGAGGTTGTCTCAGACTTGTTTTCTCAGAAAGGGTTGAATTGCTTATTGATCTTTGCTATTGTTCTGCATTAGTGTGCTTGTCTGATGTGAGTTCTCATTTCTCGCTTTGCTGCAAATGAGTGCTCAATAAAGGAAAAAAAAAAAAAAAGAAAGAAAAAACCAAGCCCACCTCTTGTATTTCCAATTTTGAAGAAAAATTGTCTCTTTGCTGACTCAGAATTGAAGAGACAACGGAGAACGGTTGTGATATAACAGGGTAGGTTTTACCTTGAGAGGTGATGGATGAAAGGAGTTGTGCATTTTAACTCATGCCTGTGTTGTGTTTCAAGAGAGGGGCTGCAGGAATATTGCCACCGCAACATCCATCTCTCCAACATCTCATATTGTGGTAACCTTCAGTTCAGACTGGCTGGATCATTGTATTTGCAGAGAGGGTTGAATGAGGCTGGTAGAGGATAAGACTCTGCACAACCTTCTTGCCTAGATCTGCACCTCAGAGCAACAGTGATGATATATTGAACTTGATGGCTCCAACCCCTCTCTTGGTGCTACCAAGGGGGTCACCATGGGTGGGCTAAGGACAGGTAGAATGAGTTTTTACAGGGTAAGGAAGGGACAAACAGCCATAACCCTTCTGTCCTCTGTTAACAGCACATGCTTCTTGCCAAATATTCGGGAAGAGCTTGTGTGACTGACATGTTTCTTTTGACCAAAGGACCAGCTGTATCCAGGGGAGGACGAAGGGGTGAGTGGATAGATCTTCTTGCTGGACTAACTACAGGGGAATTACGTAGGTAAAGAGAAATACAGCTGGTACATGCAGGTACATGGCTCTTCACCACTTCATGGCAGACAGGTAAGCCATGTAGAATGCTGGTACTGGAGACTGGCCTCATTCTCTAGGAGACTTCGGTTGTACACCAAGACATTTGTATGAGTTTCTGCATATTTAAGACCTGCCAACTAAATCAGGCTCTCCATACACTAGAGGAGTTGCAAATTAGGTGAGACAAAAAACTAGACAAATATGAGTAGTGAAGGATTGAAGAGAGAGAAGGGAGTAAAAAGAGATGTACTACAGGTATCTCTGATGAAACAACAGGTTTTCATCATCTCTGAGTATTCATGATCTTCCATTTCCTGAAGTAAGTGCAGAGGGCTTTTTTCTTATCACTGCTGTTCCCCCATATTGTCAGTTCCCAAAGGGATAACTTTTCTAGCTTTTCACCATTTATTCTAACTTGGATTGCTATATATGGAGACTTCATCAATCTCAGCGGACCAGAAGGCTTATTGTTTCTTAGTCTTTGCCTTAGCTTTCTAGGCCAATCAGCTCTGCAAATGGTACTGTAGTGATAACAGTCCTTCAGAGTGGTGGAACAAAGTGTCACAGAAAAGAATATTTCCTATTCCTTATCACAAGCTCCATCCAACAGCCTTTCCCAATAGTTTCCTCCTCCAGGATTAATCATGCCTGTGAAGCTGGCAAACTGGGTCCTCTCTTTGGATTCTGTGCTTTCCCCCAGCTTGGGGACAAAAGAGAGGACCCAACTGAGGCTCATAAACTGCACATCGAAGACCTTAGTCCAGCTGAGGTGGTGGAGAAGAATATGTTTTATTGTTGGATGAGTGGGAGCATGACCAGGTTAGACTTTGAAGCTGCAGTTTCTGAAACACAGAATTACCGCTCAAATTTCCACTGGCTGTTGGGACTTCAAGACTCGAGAAGAGGAGGCTGAGAGGAGACCTCATTACTCTCTACAACTACCTGAAAGGAGGTTGTAGAGAGGAGGGTGCTGGGTTCTTCTCCCAAGTGACAGGGGACAGGACAAGAGGGAATGGTCTCAAGCTCCACCAGGGGAGATTTAGGCTGGAGATTAGGAGGAAGTTTTTCACAGAAAGGGTCATTGGGCATTGGAATAGGCTGCCCAGGAAGGTGGTTGATTCACCTTCCCTGGAGGTGTTTCAGGGACGGGTGGACAAGGTGCTGAGGGACATGGTTTAGTGTTTGATGGGAGTGGTTGGACTCAATGATCCGATGGGTCTCTTCCAGCCTGGTTGTTCTATGATTCTATGATTCTATGAAGTTATGTACTGTAGCCTACTTCACAGGTTGTAAAGCTGTCAGGTCACAGGACCAGCAAAGGAACTTAAAATTTTGGGTAGTGCCTTACCCTGTCTGCTGGCCACCAAACAGGCTTGTGCAATGCTCAGTTGGGCTGTAGCTATGGTTGGGTTTGATAGCTCACTGATATACACACACGCTCATGTGTATATACACACTCACGTTAGTATATGTATTAATAGAATCATAGAATTCTTTGGGTTGGAAAGGATCTTTGAAGGTCGTCTAGTCCACCCCTTCTGCAATGAGCAGGGACATCTTCAACTCAGGTTGCTCACAGTCCTGTCCAACCTGACCTTGAATGTTTCCAGGAATGGGGCATCTACCACCTCTTTGGGCAACCTGTGCCAGTGTTTCACGACCCTCAATGTAAAAAACCCCTTCTTCTCTATAATTAGTCTAAATCTACCTTCTTTTCCTTAAAACCCATTATTCCTTGTCCTGCTTCTACAGGTGCTGCTAAAAAAATCTGCTTCTCTCTTTTCACAGAAACTTCACCACAGCCACAGCTTTCCACTTCTTTCATTATATTTAAATTTTTTTTGTGATTTTAACTGTTCTCCTCCCACCCCCCAAAACTGCCTCCCTAAATCTTCCAATTAGAGAATTCAGTTTTTTGGATGAAAAACACCTCCTCCCCTGCCCTTCTTAGACAACCAGCCAGAATCTGGTCACTTAAATAGACATCCACACATATTGCAAGGAAAACGGCACTTAAAGCAGGTTTTATTTATTGTAAAGTTTTAGGTAGAAGAAAAAAAATCAACTCCCTGACTAGTGTCAAAAGCTTAAAGTAAAAGAGGTTCAAAATCCACAGGAAGCCTTCACAGATAAAGGTTATCGAGACCTCCCATGAAGGGAATCAAATTTCAAGTAGTTAGAAGTTTTATGGTGCTCTGCAGTCTAGCAAAGATTTAGTAAAAGTCTTTCTCATTCTGTTCTATAGCTTATGCTGTTTTATGCAGACTATGTATGTTTTAATACCATACATTCCCATGCAATTTCCAGACTCCAAACTTGACTAGCATTTAGATTGGTAATGAAGGAATCACTTAATTCCACTGAGCTAAAAGGCTCTGCAGAGGATGAGCTCAGGATCTGCTTGTGGACACCTTGGTGGCAGTGAACCAGGACCAACTCATATCTGCTCACCTAGGAGAAAAGTATCAGCAAGGGCTATTTTACTTGCTTTGCTTGTAGTCATTTTATAGATAGATTTCTGATCTCTGACAGAGCAGTGATGGCCTTCTGGTACCACAGAATGCTCAGTGATGCTTTGATATATCACTGTTTTAACACAGTAGCCTGGTGTATGCAGCGTGGCAGAAGGGCAAGTTCAGTAAGGGTTACAAGGAGGAATCATAGAATCATAGAATCACCAGGTTGGAAGAGACCCACCAGATCATCTAGTCCAACCATTCCTATAAAACCCTAAACCATGTCCCTCAGGACCTTGGCCACCCGTCCCTGAAACACCTCCAGGGAAGGTGACTCAACCACCTCCCTGGGCAGCCTATTCCAATGCCCAATGACCCTTTCCATGAAAAACTTCCTCCTGATGTCCAGCCTAAATCTCCCCTGGCAGAGCTTGAGGCCATTTCCTCTTGTCCTGTCCCCTGTCACCTGGGAGAAGAGGCCAGCACCCTACTCTCTACAACCTCCTTTCAGGTAGTTGTAGAGAGCAATGAGTTCTCCCCTCAGCCTCCTCTTCTCTAGGCTAAAATAAGGAAAATACAGATAGGGGTAAATCCCAGAGCCCAGATAAGATACAAGGTTTGTAAGAAGCAAAGAAGTTCAGGATAGGGCCTGAGAGAGAAGGAATTACAAGCAAAATAGGGGAGAGTTATCCATCTTTCTAGAACATTTTACAGGGCGCCCTCAGAGCCAGATATGTTAAGTCACAGCCAGGATTGTTTTAGCTATCACTGAGCTGTGTAAATGGACATATGAGGCATATTAGAACACAGGTAGACAGACAGCACCCTAGAGGGTGCTTATATTGGGAAGAAACCTCCTGCAGGCTGTATGAGCATCTTCACACATAGTCTGCAGCATCCTTTGACCCATAGTCTGCAGCATCCTTTGACCCATGTCCTTTCTACAGTGCACCAAATGAGTTGGGTAGCAACCACTCTTCCAGAGCTTCTTCTTGAGGTCCTGGTTGCTCTTTTCCTTCATTATTTTATTTATATCTTCCTCTCCCAAGGACTCAGCAAATCACAAAATCTCCTTGTCAACCTCAGCCTTGGCAAGGGACAAAACTAGATGGGAGATCCTAGAGATGACAGAGATGGCTTTTATTCCCTTGACCTATTGGGATTCACCCAGAGGACCACTTGGCAGCCTGACAGCTCCCTGGACACCTTCAAAACCACCTGGGTTTTATTTTTTTTAAAAAAAGTTTCCAATTTTCCCTCTCTTCCTCCAGCTTTTTCTGTTCTTGGAGAGGTCTATTTGGCTTTAGTACAGCAGCCTGATGCTGTCTTTAAGATGAAAGTCAACAGAAGAGTAGCTGCAAGCAGATCTCAAGGGAGGGATCCATACAGGGCAAGCCCATGTAGTACCCCATTCCAGATATTCTTCAGCTTTCAATTATTTTCAGTGTTTTGTCTAGCTAGTAGTCTCCAAGGACCTCTCTTCGATATTTTTCTTCTAAGGTATGAGACTGGCTGTCTCAAGTAGAGACAGAACTCTTAAGCATTCATAATTAATAATAAGCCATATTTCTTAACTCCATAAACATGCTGGAAGGTGGATTTTCATTACTAAACAGGGAAGGAGAGGTTTAGCTGAGGCAGACTCCAGAAGGTTGACTCTTAATCAGAGATCTGAGCTGTGTTGACAAGTGTGTGTTATAGCTTCATCTTTAACCTCTGTCCTCATGAAGCCAGCTGGGAGATGAGGCTGGAATTAACCTTTCCCTGCTGCTGCAGGACACACACAGTTATCTGCTTATTGGAAAGTTTTCATTTTCTTTTTTTTTTAATTATAGTGATTTCGTGCAGCTGTTGGCATCTTCCTGCTCCTCCTTTTAACTGGAGCCTCATAAGGAGGGATTCTTTTCAAGGAGGCAGCTGTATTTTCTCATTCCCACACTTAATTAGGATGTAATCTTCTACTACAAAAGATGTCAGAAGTCACACTGGGCTCTCCACATTGAGGAGGCACCTGAATTAGAGGTCTAGAAGGAAAACAAGTGATGCTTAGATCCTACTCAAGAGTCAGGGTTTGCACTGCGCAACCAGCTAGCATTTCTTGGATATTGTTGCAGTTTATTACACACAGAGTCATATGTTACTTGCCATTTTATATATATTTGCAGAGGTGGCTATGATATTAGCTTGGGCACATGCCATCCATGGAGGTGAGAACCCAGAAGAAGAGCTGGATCTAACCAACCCCAAAACACGAACCTGGAGCAATGGACAACAAAACCAGACAAATAAAGATATGAGTTGAAATTCTTCCTCCATTTTAAGGTCACATAAGGTCACGTAAAATCTTCTTATTATCTTCTGCATTAGTGCTTGTGGTGCTATAGCTCTTTAGAATCATAGAATCATAGAACAACCAGGTTGGAAGGGACCCATTGGATCATTGAGTCCAACCATTCCTATCAAACACTAAACCATGTCCCTCAGGACCTCATCTACCCATACCTTAAACACTTCCAGGGAAGGTGAATCAACCACCTCCTCGGGCAGCCTATTCCAATGCCCCATGACCCTCTGTGTGAAAAACTTCCTCCTAATTTCTAGCCCAAATCTCCCCTGGCGGAGCTTGAGGCTGTTCCCTCTTGTCGTGAGCCCTTTTGTAAAAGAACAGTGACAGCAGTAACAAGGAGATCCACCCCTTCAAGACTGTATCCCCTTTTAGAGTCAGCTGAAAAATACAAGCGTAGCACTGAGACAATGAGGGCAATGTCTGGACTGTATTTTAATCTCAAAATGTACCCTGAGATTAAGGAAAAATTCACCTTGTGTTGACCATTGAGGTAAGAAGGAGCAGAACGTGCTCCGTGCCACCTGATAGTCTCAGATCTTTGTATTGTATCATGAAAACTGAAAAATTATAGAATCATAGAATGGTTTGGGTTGCAAGGGACCCTAAAGAACATAGAATAATAGAATCATAGAACAACCAGGTTGGAAGGGACTCATCGGATCATTTAGTCCAACAATTTCTATCAAACGCTAAACCAAGTCCCTCAGGACCTCATCCACCCGTGCCTTAAACACCTCCAGGGAAGGGGAATCAACCACCTCCCTGGGAAACCTCCACCAGTGCCCAATGACCCTCTGTGTGGAAAACTTCCTTCTAGTCTCCAACCTAAATCTCCCTTGGCAGAGCTTGAGGCCGTTCCCTCTTGTCCTGTCCCCTGTCACTTGGGAGAAGAGCCCAGCTCCCTCCTGACTACCTTTCAGGTAGTTGTAGAGAGTAATGAGGTCTCCTCTCAGCCTCCTCTTCTCCAGGCTAAACACCCTCAGCTCTCTTAGCCGCTCCTCATAGTACCTGTTCTCCAGACCCTTCACCAGCCTCGTCGCTCTTCTCTGGACTCACTCCAGAGCCTCAACATCCTTCTTGTGGTGAGGGACCCACAACTGAACACAGGATTCAAGGAGCAGCCTCACCAGTGCTGAATACAGAGGGAGAATCACCTCCCTGGACCTGCTGGTCACACCATTTCTAATCCAAGCTAGGATGCCATTGGTCTTCTTGGCCACCTGGGCACATTACTGGCTCATGTTCAGTTGGTTGTCGACCAACACCCCCAGGTCCCTCTCCTCCTGGCAGTTTTCCAACAAGGCTTCTCCGAGTCTGTAGCTCTGCATAGGGTTGTTGTGCCCCAAGTGCAGGATGCGGCATTTGGCTGTGTCAAACCTCATGCCGTTGGACTCTGCCCAGCGGTCCAGCCTGTTTAGGTCCCTTTGCAGAGCCTCCCTACCCTATCATCCAGTTCCAACCCCTCTACTATGTGCAAGGACATTTTCCCCTAGATCATGTTGCGCAAAGTCCCATCCAACCTGGCCTTGAATACCTCCAAGGATGGAGCATCCATGACTTCTCTAGGCAATCTGTTGCAGGGTGAACTAATGTAGCAACCCCATAGATGATCCAGCAAATTCTAATGCAATTTGTTAGTGCTCATTGTTCATTATCAGCCACTGAGACTCTTATATGAGATTCCTGGGTTTTGTTTAAAGAACTGAGAATTTCTAGGAAAAAACCCAAACCTCAGAGCAAGCACATTAGATTCTAAACCTAGTGAAGTCAAATCTTTACTTATTTTAAATATTGACTATTCTGAGCAGAAAGCACTGGTGAATCTTGAACATTCAATGGTTTCAGAACCACCTAGCACTTCTCCCACTGTCTCCTAACTGTTCTGAGAACAAAGATGAAGCCCATGTGGGAAAAGAGGACAAAAATCTGTCCTTACATAGCATCTATGGCATGGCACACACCCTGCCTTGCTTTTAGACAACTTGTATTTCTGGTGCTCTTGTTCATCTAGTGCTTCACGGTCCTTCAGGGCATTCATTGCTGGGGTTCTTATTTACCTTCATGCTGTGGTCTCCCACCACCAATTGTGAGCCCAGGAGGTCTATTTCCAGTTGTGTGACACAGCGAAGGCACCAGTTCTTATTCCTGTGCTCTTCCTTTCTCGTGGGCACATGGCCTTTTGTAACTGGCCAATTTTAGCCACACTTCTAGGTACTGTACTTCTGAAAATTGTTCTCATTATGAAAAAACATTGGTTTTAGTAACATCGAGCCCATTGTTTTCCTTATGTGAAGAAATGCTTGAACACTTTTGAAAAGTGGTCAGTGGAAGCTGTGCTTTAAAGCTGAAATTGGACAGTAAAGGTCTGGATTTCCACACAGGCAACAAAGTGCATACATCTTTTCTTTGTAAAGACCTGAGCAGGAAGGTGGTAGCTCACTGCAGCCAGCTCTGCGCTTCTCAGTTTGCCAGTGCTCCATCAGTGTCAGTGGATCAGGTTTTGTTGGGAAGGGAAGCACATTTCCTTAGGGAACAGTCTCAAAGGATGATTAGATAGTGCCTACAGGCAGGCAGGCAAGGTCAGGGTCATGGTTTGTGGAGGTCCTTGGGGTGGATCCAGACTACAGATACCTTGATGGCAGAAAGTCATGCCAGAGAGTCACTCCAATGACAGCATTGAGGGGAGACCTTGTTGCTCTCTGCAGCTACCTGGTGGGTCTCTTCCAACCTGGTGATTCTATCATTCTATGATTCCCTGGGGAGCAATGTGAAGCAAAAATAGGAAATCAGTCATGGTCTACTGGGTGCAAAAGCTTGGATTTGAGAGTCTTACAGGCTATCCCTGCAATGGAAATTAATGGGGATTTTTCCTTGCGGGTCATTTTTCAGAACCAAACCTGTTGTTCATGACACTATGGGTCCTGTGGGGCTGTTATACTTAACACATCAAGTGTGGAGAAGGACAGGAATAGGACAACCATCTACCAAAGGCTTCATTGGAAAGAAGTACAAAAACAATTGTTGAGAAGTTGTGGCTTCTTCTTTGCTCATTAGAAATCCATGACCTTGTTCCTTTCCAGATTCCCAGTCAGACTTCCCAAACTGCTATAATCAAGGGAAAAATGCATGTGCCATGTACTCTAGGGATTCACACCACTCAATAAATGTCAGTAAGATCTCTGATAATAAGCCATAGGGATGATACCCAGTGCAGCTAAGGCAGGACAGATATACTGGTTTCCTTTCATGCATGGCTTTAGGCACGTGTGTTTTATTTAAGTCTGATACAAGTAGGACTACTCACAAAGGAAGGTTTGGAAGCTGGAATCATTCCTTTAAGACAGGACTTACTCAAGAGGAGATGACTGCAAACTCCTCCAGATTTCCCTTTTTAATGCAATTGGTTTTCAAAAGCTCTCCTCCCCATCACACTCTCTGACCTCCATGGAGGTTGCAGGGAGGAATGTTTTTAATCCCATTGATTTATTAAAATTGTCTAAAGATAGCCAGCTGTAACATATAACAGTGCTGCCCTCTGCACTTTAGAAAGGGCCTCCCTGAGCCAGCTCTCCATGGAAAACATTGGCAATGGTGTAGTGACCTTCAGGTCACTAGGGACCACGATGGTAGTTTCCAGCCAAACCCAGTTTGCCAGTTGCCAGCCAAACCCAGTCCTGGCAAGCTTTCCAGTTGTCCAGTAGGGCTCCTTTCTTCCAGCTCTTGCATCTCCCTGGGATGCAGGATTCATGGAGAAGGGTGTCATGGGGGCACTGGAGCCAGGCACCAAGCTCACTGAGAAAATTGCTCCACAAAGGACTTTGAGCCTTGTCTGATAGCAGAAAGAAGGAGAAACCACTCAAAAAAGAAAAGGTCATAGCAAAGCGAGACAGAGAGAGCTGGGGTTGTTTAGCCTGGAGAAGAGGAGGTTGAGAGGAGACCTCATTACTCTCTACAACTACCTGAAGGGAGGTTGTAGAGAGGAGGGAGCTGGGTTCTTCTCCCAAGTGACAGGGGACAGGACAAGAAGGAATGACCTCAAGCTCCACCAGGGGAGATTTAGGCTAGACATCACGAGGAAGTTTTTCACACAGAGGGTCATTGGGTATTGGAATAGGTTGCCCAGGAAGGCGGTTGAGTCACCTTCCCTGGAGGTGTTTAAGGCACAGGTAGACGAGGTCCTGAGGGACATGGTTTAGTGTTTGATAGGAATGGTTGGACTCGATGATCTGACTGGGTCTCTTCCAACCTGGTGATTCTATGATTCTATGATTATTTGTTTCTGAAAGGATTTATTTTGGGTGTTTGTTCATGTGTGTGTGAGTACATGTACACACTCCTTTGGGGTCTTTACCTGAATTTTTATGATCTGGAAGACAAAAAGCATATTCATGAACATTTTACATCCTTCAAATTGCTGCTATAACCAGATCTTAATTGTGCTTTAGTCTTCCCCTCCCAGCTGCCCTCCCTGGACCACCAGAAGAGCTCTGACCAGCACAGTGCTGCAAAACCTTGAAGATTAGTGTTCAAGGCTCGGGGATGTGGCAAAAGAGGCATTCAAATATCTACCCCATACCTTTCCTGCACGTAACAAATGGTTACAACAAAGCAGAGTTCAGAGTTCTCTGCACTCCTGGCCAAACCAGGGCTCTGCAATACGTGACAGCTTTGGTTTGTGTCTGCGCAGGACCCACCAGAGACAAAAGACAGTGTCAAGAGTAATTGAATGAGTGAGGCAGGCAGACCCAGGAGCCCTCTTATCAGCTTGGGGAGGGAGAGCAGAGCCAAGGAGCAGAGCAGGTACCAGGAACCAGATCTTAAGGTACCAGGAACCAGATCTTAAGGTTACATTCCTTACATACATGGGATTTCGTGGTCTCCCCTAAGTTTTCTTTGTAACTGGAAATCTAAAATCTGCAAGGAAAAAAAAGAGTCTAACTGAAAAAGAAAAGGTAATTAATTTCCTGTGCTGAGTTAATCTATAAAGTAGTATAATAAAAAGAAACTCTTAGCCCAAGCTGGAAGAAGTGTATTGTTTAATCCCCAAGAGAAGCAATGTTTAATTTAATTTCACAGGTAGATATTTTTCAAAGTCTCTGAGGGAGGAAACTCTTACAATACCACTGCTGCAGAAAATTTGACACAATCTAATTTATATCGCTGTTGTGCTGAGAGACCTCAGCGTGTCGCACACACAGGCAGGTACCCACACTCCCACCCACAGAGAAACCCTCCTGTGAACTTCCAATGTCATGACACAAAAGGCAGTGGGGAAAAAAGGAGAGGAACAGTGGAGCTGGCCAGAATCTCAAGACAAGTCTGTGATACCCTAGCGCAGGATTCCTGGTATTCCATGATCCTGTTTTAGCTGTTCCCTTGGGATTGTAGTTCCCTTCTGCCTGCATTTATTTTCATAAGGCTTAGGGTACGAAGACTGCCTACAGGAATGTTGGTTTGTAATCTCTCAGGGAGAATTAGCCTACACAGAAAGCATATAATTGCTCTTGGTGGACTGACTGAATGACACAACCATGTCACTGCACAACCTCTTCCCAGCACTAACGTCACCAAAAGGTGTTGATTTGCCAGGTAAGAGAAGGGACCTCCAGTTACCTTTCACTCCTGCTTCAGCTTCTCATCCATTCCAAACTTGATGGAGGTTGCAGTGAATATCAAGAGGTTTCAGTTTACATTGACAGAAATTACAGATAACGTTACAAGCATCCAAAAACTGTAGTCCAAGCCCCAGGGGCTGTAGTGGCTCAATGCTTTTTGGCAGCAGTTTAAATTCATGAACTCCCCTAGGGTCTAATCTAGCTTTATCCCAAAGTGAGAAGAGCCTTTTTCCCATGTTATTCCCCATCAATCATTGTTCAGATCTATCATCTCTCACACATGGGGTGACAGACTTGCAGAACCGATTCCTTTCTTCTCCACTACTGTTACTGAATGCCTTTCCCTCCAACAGCCCATAAGGCAAACCCAGAAGGCTGCAGTGAGCCGTGATTTCCAGTCATTTTTGGATATTATGGTGATGATGATGGAGAATGAGCAAGAAGATAACATGCCATCAGCTCTTGTGACATCTAAATAGATCCTAGTTTCATGTAGTCCCAGGAAAAGGCACATTTCTCAAGGCCAAACTAGTCCTGTAATCTGGGGGCCAGAGATCAGACATTGCCTCTGTCACGCAGCCCTGTGATGAGCTTTTCAAGCAGCTTTCATAGGAATTTCTTGCCAAGATCTGTGCTGTGAACCTGCAGGTTAATTTGGATCAGAGTGGGACAGCCTAACTCACATCAATCCCTCCTCTGGAGAAGAGAGACCCGAGAGATCAGGGGTGTATGACTTAAGGGCATCCCCTTAGCTCTGCTAATCCCATTTCTATTCAACAGCTGTCCAGTGGCACTTTGCCACCCATGAGTTTTTTGAGTGTGAAAGTTCTTGCCGCACAGCTAGCTTTGAAAAATCCACATTATTGGGATTTCAAAAAGTTGTTCTTGTTCCAAGATAAACAAAGCAACCCAAGCAGCCTGTGAGATCAATCTCCTGAAGGGAGAGACTTGAGAGGGCAGATTAGAAAATAAAAGGAGAAAAAGATATATATGTCCTGGCCAAACGATGACTAAGGCGAAGATAGGATAACGGCTTTTGGTTCTTTTAAGAATGTAAACACCACAATGTGAGAGTAGATACAGTTCAATGAGACGGGTGAGTCCAGGCAGAGAAAAACATTTGCTGCAGGTTGGGAGATGATTTGAAGCCACTGTGGAGGTTATAAATTATTCAGAGGGAAAAGCAGAAGCCCTGTGTCTGTTGTCCATTCCACATGGACAAGCTTACGTACATGGAACATTCCTAGATGGTGTGCTGGTGGCAGGATGACCTGAAATCAGATGGGAGAAGTCAGTGAAAGGAAGGAGTTGTTCCTCTGCTTTTTTGTGTGGTTTCTGAGAGCAGGACTTGGTTTTCTCCTTACAACCACATAGTCCCATAACCTGGGCTGTGTCAAAAGAACTGTGACCAGTAGGTTGAGGGAGGTGATTCTGCCCCTCTACCTCGCTCTAGCGAGAACATGTGGGGAGTCCTGCATCCAGCTCTGGGGTCCTCAGCACAGGAAAGACATAAACCTGTTGAAACATGTCCAGAGGAGGACCACAAAAATAATCAGGGGAACAGAACACCTTCCCTATTAAGAAAGACTGAGTGTTTGGATTATTCAGCCAGGAGAAGAAAAGGCTCTGGGGAGGCCTTATTATGGCTTTTCAATACTTTAAGGGGGACTATCAGAAAGATGTAGACAAATATTTCAGTAGTGTCTGTAGCGACAGGATAAGGAGTGATGGTTTAAACTAAAGAACATGGATTTAGGCTGGATATAAGGAAGAATTTTTCTACAATGAAGTTAGTGAAACACTGGCACAGGTTGCTCAGAGAGTTGGTAGATACCCCAACCCTGGCAACATTCAAGGTCAGGTTGGACACACCTCTGAGCAACCTGATCTTGTTTAAACTTACCTAGCAGACTTGAGATGCAAACTACCCCATGGCTGAGAGATGAAGAAAGGGTACAAAACCCCTTTGGCAAATGAAATACATCTACGCTTTAAAGAACCTGGTCTCAGATGCCTGTTGCCTCTAAATGCTCAGGTGCAGACACCCTTGGCAAAGCACCAGTCACTGCAAAACAATGGTTTTACCACAAAACAATTACCAAACTTTAATCAGTCCCTATTTAAGAGGTGCCGTAGAACTAAAAGAGCACATTGCATTTAAATCCTCTGGTGATTTGCAACAAGAAATCACCCTCCTGTCTGCAGCCCCTGGAAACCACAACTTCCCAAGGATGCAGATGTGTATCTCTCAAGATGCACTTAAGGCCAATGCAAGAGTACATTTAAATAACATGGTCAAAATAGAGCCACAGATAGATCTGGCATTTGCTTTTCAGCCCACTAAATCAAATAAAATGAACTTGACACAGAAAAACCCCCACAAGATTTCTAAGTTGTAAAGAAAATCACTTGAGAGAATGTGTGGAACCTGGCTTCATAGTCAAATCTGTAGTCTAAGCTCAGGCATCTGGGAGTAGTTTCGTTGGGAGAATATTGAGGTGAAAATTGTTTCAGCAAGAAAGTCGATGTAATACTGCAAGAAATAGAAGAATTGGTATTGCTAAATCTTTCAATTTGATCATGACTATGTGTTTTTGAGGTAAAGTCCCAGCTGCTGCAATAATAGTGTGTTGCTGGATTCCCAGAATTACATTGCAGTCGTAGCACACTTGATTACAAAGAAAAAACAACAAAATGCGACAGCTTTTCCATCAGAGGGCTAATAAATGTCTTGGGAATGGTTATATCAGTCTCTGTAAAATGGGCAGGGGCAAAATTTAAATTTGGGGTTGGGGCAATGCTGTCCCTGTGGTGGGAAACACTGCAAATAGGGATCAGTACCAAGATAACCAAGTGTTGTCTCAAACATTGGCCAGAAGATTTTTCCACAAGCCATTAGTCTTGGCATGCAGATTTACTTACCATTTGCCAACATCTTTAATCCCAGAGGAAATCCAGAGTAATGGTGGAAGGAGAGAGGATGGAGAACTCCAAGGTGTGTGGGAAGCCGATCTTTCTGCTGTCTGTTGTCCTCTGTGCACCATCCAACCTGAAGGCTATTCCTTGTTGGACCAAGAAGTAGAGCAATTAGAATGCTTTCAGCAAAGCTTATTGAAACAGAAGATTTAGGGAGACCACTGCAGGGCAAAATGTGCTGAATAAGGCAACTGAATAAGGGGCATCCCAGATTAACCTCAGGTAGGGACAGAAAAGAAATAACATTTTATTCTCATGTCTCACAATCAGATTGCAGGGGAGAGGGATCTGAACCTTGAGAGAGCAAGAACTGGGACCAATTCTGCTGGCAGACAGAACCTGGCAGGTCTGTATCCTCTCATAGATGCTGACAGGGTTGTGAATTAAGGTCTGTGTGTTGATGTGAAGCAAAGACAGGCTAGAATAGATTTTCCCTCACTGCAAAGGTATTAACGAATTGTTTCTGCCTGCTCAGTCTGGGAAAAGTGCTGCAGCAAGTACCCTTCCTGAGAGCAGAGCAGTTCTCTGTAGCTTGGGGTAACACAATGTAATTTGGACAGCGTGGGAAAATCCTCAGAGTTACCCCAGAGAGAGGAGAATTAGATAGCTGGGGGGAGGATATGAGCCTTCCTTTACTGGAGGTCTTTAAGGGCAGGTTACACAAACATCTGTCAGCAGGGGCCATAGGAGAGCTGATCCTGCCTTGCAGGGATGTAATGGAATACATGACCTTTTCAGGTCCTTTCCCTTCCTCCGAATCTGTGGGCAGAGAGGGGAGATGGAATAAATCCTTGCTGGCTCCATAGAGGGATGGATGGATGTGTACATGTGGCTGTAGTTGCCTGGGTACAGGCAGCACCATCACAAATGCCAGTGTAGGCTGAGACCTGATTTGGGTGCAGTCCTTTAGGACTCATCAGCACCTGCAATCCTGTTCAACTGTCTTGTGTGCCTGCCCTTCTTTTCTTTGCTGCATTAATCATAGATAGAGATCTGAGGAGGCTGGACTGAGCCCTTTACAGGGGGAGAACTGAAGCAAAGAAATCTCAATCTGCAGTCAGGCAACTGAAGACCACTACAGCTTCCCTATCTGTTACCTTCTCAGACAGGCTGAGGAATACTTGTAGCTGCTTTAGTCTGAAAACAGAACCAGAGCAGGACCAGAAAAAAATGCAGAGCAAGAAATTTGGAAAAGCTTCCCACAGTTTAGTTGCTGCCACCAAGATGAGATGAATTGACCAAGTTCAGGCACAGGGTCTCTTCAACAGAGTCATGATGTGAACCCAAGTGTTCTGTGACCAAGGCTGTTTCCTTAACCACCAGATCTTTCTAAAAGGTGACACAAATGCTGCAGAAGCGTTGATTAAGAATATCTAAGGGTCTTAGAAAACCTTGGGATGGATGACTGGGGTATGTTACATCTGTATAAGGACTTGTAGTGACTATAGGAGAAACTTCTGCTGATTTCATGAAACAGAAATTTCCTTTTATAGCAGAGAACAGTGATGGGTGCACGCAGCAGGATCTCCCACGATGTGGGAACAGTCCTCATGCAGGTTCTATACAAGACTTAGTTGAGGACATTCCCTCATATGGATAGCATCCAAGTGGTGCGTGTGCCCTCACAGGGAAGGAATTCGGGGTGGAGCCTAGGGAAACAATCCCAGTTTCATAGTGGTGGTGATTAACATGGCTGTTAGATTACAGCACCGGATCAGGTCAGATTAAACAATGAGGTCAGATGACAGAAAGGAGCCATCTGTGCATTGCAGAGGGCTGGGATTGCTCTGAAGATGCCGTGTGACCTGACGTCCTACAGCCTGTGGCTGTTACCAAGGCCACTGCTGTCTTAGGTAGCCTCTACCAACCCCTCCTCACCATGACTGCAAGGACCATTCTGGAAAGAAGAACTCTGCCCAAATCTAATCAGCTTCAGAAAGGAGAATACCCCTGCTGTGGAAGAGAACATCCCATCCCCAGTTCCCTTCCCTGTCTCTGCTTCACTTTTCCCCTGTGGAAGTCAGGGAAGTGAGGGATGATGGGATGAAGTTCTGACTTCCTTGGACCACTGGGATGTAGGGGTGGGAATTTCGCTGTGGCCAAGGCATTTGTGGATATTCAAAAGGGGCTTTGCCAGGGTTCATCTTCCCATGTTCACAGTGGGAGTTGGAAGCACAGAGTTGCAGCAGTAGAAAAAGCATCTTCTCTATAAATCCTGCTGCAGTTCTAGCTGCATTACTCACCTTTTATTTACACTATTTCTATGAGATGCTCCCTGGAGTCATAAGACCTTTTCTACACCATCCCCCAGCCCTGAGCACACATCACAGAGAAAGATGTTTATTTTAGAGGTTTCTTGCTATCCCCATGGCTCTCCCTTGGCCTCCAGAATACCTAGGTTCACACTTGTGGGAAGATGCTTCAGGGATGCTTCAGGGAAGATGCTGGGGTTGTTTAGCCTGGAGAAGAGGAGGCTGAGGGGAGACCTCATTGCTCTCTACAACTACCTGAAAGGAGGTTGTGGAGAGGAGGGAGCTGGCCTCTTCTCCCGAGTGACAGGGGACAGGACAAGAGGGAATGGCCTCAAGCTCTGCCAGAGGAGATTTAGGCTGGACATTAGGAGGAAGTTTTTCGCAGAAAGGGTCATTGGGCACTGGCAGAGGCTGCCCAGGGAGGTGGTTGATTCACCTTCCCTGGAGGTGTTTAAGGGACGGGTGGATGAGGTGCTGAGGGACATGATTTATTGTTTGATAGGAATGGTTGGACTTGATGATCCAATGGGTCTCTTCCAACCTGTTTATTCTATGATTCTATGACCACTCTTTGCTCTGCATCCCTTTTCATTTCTCTCAGCCTGAATTTATTGCTTTTGTTTCTCCATTGTTCCCAGTCATTTTCATTTGTTCTCCCTCATTTGGTTCTCCAGTTTCTGTGTCCCAGGAATTATTGTGGGGACTTGGCTGAGCTACCTGAACATGACTGTTGGAAGTCACTGGAGATGTGTGACATAAGATCCATGGGAGACCTACATTCTTTGAGGTACCAGGATCCTGGGCATCTCCAGTGACACTAGGCATGCCTTTCTAAGAAAGTTAATTATTTAATTCCTTTAAAAATCTATTTTGATACTAAAATTATTTCTCTTATAATTTCTTTTTTAGTTTCTTTTCAGGGTGGATTTAGGTCATCACAGGAAGAACTGTGGGGAGCATCAGAGGCTGCAGATGCAGATATTTTACAACTGTCGTCTTCCTCCCCCATCCCTCCCATGGTCTAACGTTGATTTCTAAATGTTAGTGACAGTTTAATTCTTCGTGTCTACAACTGGCAGTTTTCTTCTGTCATTAATCATAACGACTCTTGGCTGCTGTCAAGAGCTGATAGAGTGAGATTGGAGTTTCCCAAGAAACATCACAGGGGTCCCAAAAGCTTTGAATTAACAGTGACAGCAAAAACACTTCTCTAGAGGACAGCCCTTGTTGTAGAAGAAGGTGTGTGGAGGGGATCACTCAGGACTTTCCCTTAGTAACTACCACGATTATCTCTGCAGTAGCAAAGACTTTCTTTGCTGAAGAAATAATGAGCAGAGTTAAACATGAACCGTCCTCTGCCCCATTTCCCTGCCTTACTGGTCTTTCCCAGTTTTTGCAGGGTGCAGATGTGTGGCTGTTTGTAACCCAGAGGTCTGTTGCTGTTGGTATTATCGACTGTGAGGTGGACTGGAAAAAGCCTTAATCTATTTCCTGCCAAACATTGTGCTTATCTACAAACCAAAAATGCCGTGTTGGGTAGGGTTTTTTTTCTCTCTTTCAGTACTTTGTTGATTTACGAGTTCACAGTTACAGCTTCTTTTTTTTTTTTTTTTCTTTCTTCATTTGTGACCTCCTTTGTCGTGGAATGTGAACCAGCTTCTCCTAAAAGGAGGATATCTATTTTGAGATCTATTTTGATACCATGAAGGTATCTTTGGGTGTATCAAAATGACATAGAGATGCTTCAGATGTTTCCTCAAGCAGCACAGCTCCAAGGACCTTCTCCTTCCAGTTTATATCTGGCAAAGATGCCAGTGTATAAGGGAGAAAGATATCAACTATAAAAGAAGAAAAATGAACAAATTATCTCCTTTGGTGACAGGAGAAGAGGGGCAAGGGAAACCTTGTATTGCTTGAAATAAAACCATGGAAATGCTTGAGTGTCCATCCTTCAGCATGCACAGGTATGAGATGGCAGAGCTGGGAATGGCACCAGAAATGGGTCCTTCTTGACCGTGTCCTAACATATCAACATCAGCAGCATCTTCCAACTATCCCTCTCCTTGTGACAGGAGGTGTTGGCGAAATGCCTGTCATTTATGTCATAGAATCACCAGGTTGGAAGAGACCCATCAGATCATCGAGTCCATCCATTCCTATCAAACACTAAACCATGTCCCTCAGGTCCTCATCCACCCGTCCTGCAGCTTCCTGATGAAACTGCCTCCTTGCACACATCTCCCCACTTTGAGAATCATAGAATCACAGAACAGTTCAAACTGGAAGGGATCTTAAGGATCATCTAATTCCAACCCCCCTGCCATAGGCAGGGACACCTACCACTGGACCTGACCTTGAACACCTGCAGGGATGGGACATCCACGGCTTCCCTGGGCAACACGTACCAGGGTTGTCACCACGCTCCTTGTGAAGAGTTTCTTCCTAATGTCTAGTCTAAATCTCCCTCTCTCCAATTTAAAGCCATTCCCCATTGTCCTTTCACTACAAGCCTTTGTGAAAAGTCCCTCCCCATCTTTCCTGTAGGTCCCCTTCAGGTACAGGAAGGTCACTATAAGGTCTGCTCAGAGCCTTCTCCAGGTTGAACATGCCCAACTCGCTCAGCCCATCCTCATATGGGAGGGGTTCCAGCCCTCTGATCATGCAGGTATCATGATGCAGTTTGGTTGAAGGTTAAACCATCTCTGAGAACAATTCTGCAGACAGCAGAGGTATAGAGAGTATGACACAAGACCTTGTAAGCCTCATTGCTGTTCCCTTGCTGCCCTGAGACCTTACTAAATGCACTTTTTCCTTTCCTTTGTCCCTCAGCTTTTGACACATACCTTGTAAGTAAGACCTTATGGACATTTACAGGCTCCTTGTTCAGGGATTAAAAGCCAAAAAGCTTAAAATGCTGTAGATTCTCCTCCCTGTATTGAAACAGGGCAGTTTGTTGATCAAAAGCTAAAATTTTGCTCTGCCTTAGTCTATGTTTCTCTGAACACATGTGTTTGTTCAATAGTTTTTCTTCATTTTTGAGTGAAGTAGTGCTTTGCCCTGATGAGCATCACACAATGATTATTTTTTCTAGGCAGGAATGTGAACTGAGCTGATCTGGGCTGTTGGGAACTACCTGCTGAAGAACAAGAGCTTGAATGCATCTCACTGTGACCAGCAGGCACCATAGGATGTGTCTTAGATGAACTTTTCATTACAAAATAGAAAGATAGTCCAGTAGGATGCACTATGTTCACTGTTGTGAGGTAGCCAGCTCTGCACAGAGCACAGTTTTTAAACAACCTCAGCCAATGCCATATCCTTTTGCAAAGGATTTGTTACTCCTGTGTGAGCATCTTAAAGGGTTACATGTGTACATGTAGTACACATGATGACTCAAAGCTTTAAATTAGACAGTTATGTCAGGAAAAGCATGGAGGAAGGGAAATGGTTGGAGAAAGGTGGATTGTATTCATTCAAGACTGTTATTCAGAGCTGGAAAAAGAAAACAGCTGGTTACCAGTCCTCTCTGGTCCTGACCTCTGCTTTCCTAGTCATCCCATCTCAGTAGCTGCTCTAGACTTGGCTGTCCCTGCTTCATAGAATCATAGAATCACCAGGTTGGAAGAGACCCATCGTATCATTGAGTCCAACCATTCCTATCAAACACTAAATCATCTCCCTCAGGACCTCGTCTACCTGTGCCTTAAACACCTCCAGGGAAGGTGAATCAACCATCTCCCTGGGCAGTCTGTTCCTACTCCCATTGACCCTTACTGTGAAAAACTTCCTCGTGATGTCTAGCCTAAATCTCCCCTAGTGGAGCTTGAGGTCATTCCCTCGTGTCCTGTCCCCTGTCACTTGGGAGAAGAGGCCAGCTGCCTCCTCTCCACAACCTCCTTTCAGGGAGTTGTAGAGAGCAATGAGGTCTCTTCTCAGCCTCCTCTTCTCCAGGCTAAACACCCCCAGCTCTCTCAGCTGTTCCTCATAAGACCTGTTCTCCAGCCCCTTCACCAGCTTCATTGCTCTTCTCTAGACTCACTCCAGAGCCTCAACATCCTTCTTGTGGTGAGGGGCTCACAACTGAACACAGGATTTGAGGAGCGGTCTTACCAGTGCTGAGTGCAGAGGGAGAATCACCTCCCTGGACCTGCTGGTCACACGGTTTCTGATACAAGCCAGGATACCATTGGGCTTCTTGGCCACCTGGGCACATTGCTGGCTCATGTTCAGTCAGTTTCCCCCCATATATACATCTTAGAAGCACAGAACACTTGAGAAAACTCCAGGATGAAGCAAGAGCACCTCAGACCTTTCAGAACAACATGAGCTGAAAGGAAGGTCTACTGCACAGGGCAACTTGGTTTGAACTTAACTGGTGTCTTACCCAACTCAACTGTATTCCTTTTAAAGTACCTGACAGTGTAGAGGCTTTGAGACCTTTCATCAAGGCCCTCATGCTGATTGATATCTTTCTGTAAAGAACATTATCTGAGCAAGGTGTAGGTTATTTTGTAATAAATTTGGTGCTAAATAAAAAAAAGTAGCACAGAGAGCTGCTGTGGAGGATTACTGCATCCCCTTTGTCAGAGGATACTTCAGCATTGATGCTCATAGCACCGCAAGGGATTTCCCGTCATGACATTGTAGGTTGAAAGCAGGTCTCATACATGAAGTGGCAGTATAAAAAGAGGTCAGAAGATTAAAGAAGACGTCTGCAAGCTGCTCTGCGGGGCAGGTAGAAGAATTCTCCTCCAGGTTCTTCGTGTTGGCAATACAGTAACCCATGACTTCACTTTTTCCCTGTGACTCTAAATTTACTTGCTTGCTGGAGAAGTGGATCCATCCCAACTTGTATAATCTGACTAATGTGATGTAGCATGTCTGATTACCGCTAGGTCACATACAAAAGAGAAACTACAAAGACTTTTGAAAGGTTGAGGGTGCCCAGCATCTCCCTAGGTATTTCCTCTGATGTCCCCCCATCACTGCACATGTACTGTTTTTGTATTGCACTGAGATTTGCTTTTTTCTCCTCAAGGAAAATGATAATGGGTGTATTATCAAATTGATTTTCTATAGTATCACTAGCACTTCTTCTGTGCAAAAGCTAATATAAATCTATTCCTTGTTTGCAGGAGAACTCCTATAATAACCCAGACTACTTCTCAACCTAAAAAAAGGCAACCGTAGGGAGAAATTTACTTTCATTACTTAAAGTAGGAGCCCTACAGGAAAGCTGTGGAGGGACCCTTCATCAGGGAGCATGGTGATAGGATGATGGGTAATGGTTTTAAGCTGAAAGAGGGGAGATTTAGAGTAGATATTAGAAAGACATCTTACTGTGAGGGTGGTGAGGCACTGGCACAGGTTGCCCAAAGAAGTCCTTGATTCCCCATCCCTGGAGGTGTTCAAGGCCAGGCTGGATGAGGGTTTGGGCAACCTTATCCATTGGAAGACGTCCCTGCCCGTGGAAGTGTGGGTGGAACAGGGTGATCTTTAGGGTCCCTTCCAACCCAAGCCAATCTATGATTCTATAATGCTGAAACAAAGTAGGATAGTGCCTATCTTGGGCTGATAATGCATACAGTCCTTCCATACAGATAATAGGTAGGTGAAGTGTCAGCCAAGGTGTCATCTCTCCCATCTGAGGAAAAAGAAGGATCAAAGGAATGCCAGTAAGCAACCCTCCATCATTCAGCCTTTGCTCTTGAACCAAAGACCTCCCCATGTCACGGACTACTCTGATTTTAACTTGGCTGAGCCCTGAAGATGGCAGGTAGGAGAGACTTTCGCATCTATTCTTTCAGTCTACAGAAACCCATTCTGGGGTGGCCTGATGCTAATCTTCTGTCAGCTCATTCATTGTTTTCTCTCAGTGTGGTGCCAGGATGAGATGACTAATCTTTCTGCAATAAACTGCCAATTCTTCTTTTTCACATTTATCTATTTTTGGCAGTTGCCTGATGATTTCTTTTTTATTTGGATGGATCAGCACCACAATAAACCACACAGTAGTTATCTTTGGGTTTGCAGCAACTGGATGCACCCCTTTTCTTCCTCCTTCTTGCCAACGAATTAAAACCACAGCATCTCCCAATCCACAGATTGCTCTGTCAGATATAATGATTTTTATTCCAACTCTTAATTTGCTTAGCATATTGAGGCTGATGCCAGTTTCACTGCTGCTCTGACACTCAGCCAACTGCTCATGCTCAAGCAAAGTGGGTGTAAATTGATAGTCATCCTGATTAACTTGCTGGGACTGTCTGCAGATCTGAGGCAGTGGGGAATTGGGCTCAAGGTTTGATTTGCTGCACAAATTCAGCTCCTATGCACTGTCAAATGACACAGCCAGGACTGTGATTGTTCATAGTTCATCAGGTTGGGCTCTGGTCTTTGTGGCAAATTTACTGTGTATGGTTTGTGGTAAGAAAGGGCGGATGCTGTGTGCTCTGGTTGATGAAGGCTCAGTTCATGGGAAAAAACCCTTTCTCTATGGAGAGGTGAAGGAAGATTTATTCCAGAGGCTAATCCTATACATAGATCTTGGGCATAACATTTCATCGAAATCTTTAAAGACACCCCAGGGAGAAATCTGTGACCGGCTTTTAAGGAGTGTTCAGAGAAACAAGTTTACTTAGTGGTATTCACTACAATACTTTCTCTCTCCAGAGATTTTGAGTGCAATGCTGGAGCCCTCACTCTGGACAGTCAAGCTGAACACATCAGGGTCATAGCAGCACTATGACTATTGAATGAAATCACTCTGGCTCTTTCTACTGATCTTTGCTCCATGAAGGTCTTCTGCCTCCTCTGGAATGTGAATCAAGGGTCTGGGAAACAGCAGAAATGGACACTAGCAAACATTTAATGCATGTATGTGATTCGCCCCCTTCAGTGAGATGTTCTCTCCCCATCCAGTGGTGACTCCATCAAACAGCAGCTGATAAATCTGCTACAGCTTCTGGATGGTAAATTCAGCTTTTATTTATCTGTTGGGCTCTTCTCCCAAGTGCCAGGGGACAGGACAAGAGGGAATGGCTTCGAGCTCTGCCAGGGGAGATATAGGCTAGAGATTAGGAGGAAGTTTTTCACACAGAGGGTCATTGGGCATTGGAATAGGCTACCCAGGGAGGTGGTTGATTCACCTTCCCTGGAGGTGTTTAAGGCACAGGTGGATGAGGTGCTGAGGGACATGGTTTAATGTTTAATAGGAATGGTTGGACTCTATGATCCGATGGGTCTCTTCCAACCTGGTTGTTCTATGATTCTATGCTGTAGGTAGAGGCTCTTGCTGTAAGAGGCAGAAGACTCTGGTTTAGCTCCTGTTGGATATGACTTGCTTGGGAATACAAGATTATACATACTGCTATTCAGCAGCTGTAACATTAATTATGTTTGTATTAACCAGACACTTTCAGTGTTCACAATTTGAGATGTGGGAATACTGTTCAAACCATCCTGAAGCAAGGCACAGTTTTTTGGAAGACCTGTGATGACATTTTTTTGTAATGGGGCCATATTCATAAATCTCTTGTGGGAAATAATTATCACTAGAGTAATATTACCACCAAGGGACTTAAAACAAACTCAAGAGCCTTTTATCCTGGATTTGGGAGTTTGAAGGGGGATTTTTAACACGGGAAGGTGGAAGAGGCTGCCCTCGTGTGGTAGTTTTAATGAAACATCCCTTTCTAATATCTGCCTTTCCCAGATTCCCAGGGAAAGTAACTCTGGAGGGGAGTCCCGGGGTCACATTTACTTTCAGATGGGAGGCACTGGGGACTGAAGAAATACAGGAAGATCACCTCTCAGCAGCTGCCTGTGATGGGGAAACATGTTTAGGCCACAACTAACATCTTATTTTCCCAAAGATATTCTGTGCAACCTCTGCCTTTGCTGATATCTTGTTATATCCCTGTGTCCCAGGTACCCAGCCTGGCTCAGGTTTGCCAGCAGACTGTTACAAGACCTGTCAAGGCTCTAGTGCTATTTTACCTGCTGTCCCTGAAATTACTCTCCAGCTGAAGGATTTGGTTTCAGGAGTTATTCTTTTTTTCTGCAACTCCCGAGAAATGTTAAAAAGCAGTTCTACCCATTCCAGTAGCAGGTGTAAGACGGAGCAGAGCAGTGTAAAGGCATCACCTTCTTCTGCTCTCTAGTTCTGTCTGTCAGTTCTTTTCCTTTCTGCATTTGACCCCATGTGGATGGACAATGAAGGAGGACTCCCCATGGTGCCGATGGAGATGCTGATGTCACCTTCTCCCTGAATGCATTGCAGAGGGCAGAGGGCTGTATTGAAAACAGAGGAAAACCTCCAGAAATGGTTCTGAAGAGCCTTAGCTGAGACAAAGCTCAGCTGTGATTCCTCCTCTGCAGAAACCCAGGCCAGAGAGAGAGCTGAGTCTTGGGTTGTACTCAAATGCGCCATCTATGTGGCTGCAGTGTTGGCTCTAAGACATCTTTAGCTGTTTGTTTGTCTGATGTTACCTCCTGGGAGCAAGACCAAACAGTCTGGGCAGCAAAGAAGCCAGACTAGATTCCCTCTGCACATCCGCAGTGACCCTCTCCTCACCCACCTCATGATAGACGTCTGACCACCACAGGTACTGCTGGCATTTTGACTTAGAAACTCTTTCTCCTCAGCATGAAGATGCCTGTGGCATCCCTAAGCAGTGTTTTTATAGTATGCTTATCAAGCTGTAGAAGCTTTTGTTTCCCTCCTTAGCAGCCCCTTCCTGCCACGCTTCCCCCAGGGATATAAATTTTAAATTTTCTTCTTTTACTTACAGTTGTGAGGCCTCCAGAACTGCACTTAATTACCCCAGGCAGCATTGTCAGAGAAGCTGTTGGCACCAGGGATGTGACTGAGGCCAAACTAATGACAACTATTTCTGCCTATAACCTGTGGCTCCTTGCACTCTCCTCTTAATGATGGTAATCCCAGACTGAGAAGCTGCAAGGAGGGATCTCAGCTACTTCTTATGCAGAAATATACTCACTTTTCTTTGCAGAGATGCCTAATATTGGGGTAAACAGGGTGAACAAGCAACAGAGTTAAATGCACAGACCCTCTCAAACTTTGTTGCAGTGACTAGTCTTACACTGGTGCTTTTAAGATGCCATAAAATGTATTTTTTTTAACCTCCAGCTTACAATTCAGCATGTAAATCTCTTATAGGTTCTATATTATATCCACTAGACCTAAAGAAATGTTTTGGATAAAGTTAGGGCATCTCAAAGAGTATAAGAGAGTTGATTCAGTTGCCTTAACAATGCTTATAGCCTGTGATTGAGGCTCCAAAGAAGACACGCATAATTAGGAAGTCTCTAAGTAATCTGAGTCTAATCTCTCATCATTGCCAGGGCAGGTCCAGTCAATATAGGAGATGGGGATGTGGAGGACATTGACATTTGATCAGCTGAGTCACTTGACCCTGCCAAATCACTGATTTTCAGACGCTCTAATGAGACATCAATTACCTCCTCATGTGGAGATGCCTGCCTCTAAGTAGATACAGGCCCATTTGTATGTCTTTATCTCTGAGTTTATGCACTTCTCTTAAAGCTGGTGGGACAAAGGTGGCCCATGACTGTTTGAGTGAATTCAAGAGACCTGGCAGTGTATTTGAAGAGCCTGAACCCATGGCAGTACCTGAAAACACCTTCAGGTTATGTGTGTAACAGACACACTTGTACAGATAGATGCTGCATCTGTGAGGTCCTAGTTCCCTCTGTAGACAAAAGCCACCTTGCCCTTGCCAGGTCCTTCCTGCATGAGTGCAAGCTGCTTTTCTCACTATGACAGGACAATGGGGAAACGCTGTGTTTCTGATAGTGAGCAGCATGTCCACGCAACCATCCCTCCTGCAGGAAGCACACAGATGAGTTTCTCACAGCAGTGTGCGGGTTCCAGTCATTTATCTTTGGGAGATGTCATCACATGGGCTGAGTCTTGGAAGGAGGTATTGTAAACAGTGTGAAGAGAGAGTGAGTAGGTTCATATCCTATTTCCTGCATGGATGTCACCTGCGTTTGGTGGTCTATGGTAGCAAAACGGTAGTCAGCAGGCAGAGGAAAGTGATTCCTCCCTTCTCTTTAGCATTTGTAAAACTGCATCTGGATACCGTGTCCAATTTGGGCTTCCAGTGCACTGATGACCCGGAGCAAGTAAGTCTAGCAGGAGCCACCAAGATATTCAGAGACGTGAAGCACATGACACTGGAGGAGAGACTGAATCACTGTGGAGACCCTCTCCGGTTTCATAGTCTCCTGCCTCCAGCCGTGCCCTCATTAATCAAGGCAGGAGAGAGGAACTGCATCAAATGCTCCTTGAATGCTGACGAGAGGCCACTCCTCGAATCCTGTGTTCTGTTCTGGGCCCCTCACTCCAAGAAGGATGTTGAGGTTCTGGAGTGAGTCCAGAGAAGAGCAACAAAGCTGGTGAAGGGGCTGGAGAACAGGCCCTATGAGGAGCGACTGAGAGAGCTGGGGGTGTTTAGCCTGGAGAAGAGGAGGCTGAGGGGAGACCTCATTAGTCTCTACAAGTATCTGAAAAGAGGTGGTAGAGAGGAGGGAACTGGCCTCTTCTCCCAAGTGACAGGGGACAGGACAAGAGGGAATGGCCTCAAGCTTCGCCAGGGGAGATTTAGGCTAGACATTAGGAGGAAGTTTTTCACAGAAAGGATCATTGGGCATTGGAATAGGCTGCCCAGGGAGGTGGTTGATTCCCCTTCCCTGGAGGTGTTTAAGGCACAGGTGGATGAGGTGCTGAGGGACATGGTTTAGTGTTTGATAGGAATGGTTGGACTCGATGATCCGATGGGTTTCTTTCCACCTGGTTGTTCTATGATTCCATTTGAACCTACCTGGCTTTGAGATTCACTGTGATACTGCAGACAGGGCACTTTGCATTGCAGTGTGCAGCCACCTGAGGGCAGGAGAAACCCATGAATTGTAAGAATATGTGTGCATGTATTTGTGACAGTGAAGGAGGAGGGGGAGAGTGGGTAAGGAAGAAAACAGCACGGCCTTGAACATATTTTAAAGGTCCATAACTGACAGTGGTCCCAAAAGAGAGAGGATGGGGAGCTGCAATAATAGAAGAGAAGGGATGTTGAAATTTTGTACTATACCAGTCCTGAACATAAAGAGTTGTCCCACGAGCCTGTAGAGTTACTATCAAAGGGTTGGAACAACTCTGCTCATGGACTCAGGATGGTGGTGGGACTCCTACATGTCTACAGCTTCCTCTCTTGTGAGACTTCAGCTGGAGTATTGTGTCCAGTTCTGGAATCCTCAACGCAAGGAGGAGATAGAACTGTCGGAATGTCTCCAGAGGAGGCTGCAAAGATGATCAGGAGCTGAAGCACCTCCCATACAAGGACAGGCTGAGAGAGTTGGGCTTGTTCAGTCTGGAGAAGAGAAGGCTCCAAGGAGATCTTGTAGTGACCTTCCAGTACCTGAAAGGGGCTACAAGAAAGCTGGGGAGGAACTGCTCACAAAGGCTTGTAGTGATAGGACAACAGACAGTGGGTATAAAATAGAGAGGGGCAGATTTAGGTTAAACATAAGGAAGAATTTCTTCACAATGAGAGTGGTGAGGCATTGGTACAAGTTGCCCAGGGAAGTTGTGGCTTCCCCATCCCTGGAGGTGTTCAAGGCCAGGTTGGATGGGATCTTATGCAACCAGATCCAATGGGACATGACCCTACCCATGGCAAGGGGGTTGGAACTCGATGATCTTTAAGTTCCTTACCAATCGAAACTATTCTATGATTCTATGTTTCTAGTATTCTAAAATGAGCTCCCTGCAGGAAGGCAGATGGGAGATGATGTCTTTTTATTTCCAGTTTCTGATGGGAGGATGCTCTCCAGACAATGAGGAAGGTTTTCGTGATCACAGAATCACCAGGTTGGAAAAGGCCTCTTGGGTCACCAAGTTTAACCATTCCAATCTGCCACTAAACCGTGTCCCTGAGCACCTTGTCTATCTGTCTTTTAAATACCTCCAGGGATGGTGACTCAACCACCTCCCTCCTGGACAGCCTGTTCAAATGCCCAATGACCCTTTTTCTGTGAAAACTCTTTCCCTGATACTCAGTTTGAACCTCCCCTGGTGCAGCTTGAGGCCGTTCCCTCTTGTCCTGTCCCCTGTCACTTGGGAGAAGAGGCCAGCCTCCTCCTCCTCTCTACAACATCCCTTCAGGTAGTTGTAGAGAGCAATGAGGTCTCCTCTCAGCCTCCTCTTCTCTAGGCTAAACAACCCCAGCTCTCTCAACCGTTCCTCATCAGGCCTGTTCTCCAGTCCCTTCACCAGCTTTATTGCTCTTCTCTGGACTTGCTCCAGAGCCTCAACATCCTTCTTGTGGTGAGGGGCCCACAACTGAACACAGGATTCAAGGAGAGGTCTCATCAGTGCCGAGTATAGAGGGATAATAACCTCCCTGGATCTGCTGGTTGTGCTGTTTCTTCTCCAAGCCAAGATGCCATTGGCCTTCTTGGCCACCTGGGCACACTGCTGCCTCATGTTCAGTCGGCTGTAAACCAACACCCCCAGGTCACTCTCCTCCAGGCAGCTTTCTAGACAGACTTTTCTCAGTCTGTAGCTCTGCATAGGGTTGTTGTGCCCCAAGTGCAGGACCTGGCAGTTGGCTTTGTTAAACCTCATGCCATTGGTCTCAACCCAGTGGTCCAGCCTGTTCAGATCATTTTGGAGCCTTCCGACCCTCCAGCAGATCCATGCTTCCACCCAGGTTTGTGTCATCTGCAAACTTGCTGAGGGTACACTCAATGCCTTCATCCAGGTCATTGATAAAGACATTGAACAGGACTGGACCCAGCACTGAGCCCTGGGAACCCCACTTGTAACTGGCCTCCTGCTGGAGTTAACTCCACTTAACACCACTCTCTGGACCTGGCCAGCCAACTAGCTTTTCACCCAGGAGATCATTCACCTGTCCAGGCCAGAGACTGACAGTTTCCCTAGCAGAATGCTGTGAGAAACTGTGTCAAAGGCTTTACTGAAGTCCAAGAAGACCATATCCAGATAGTCTCCATAGGATGAAAAGGGTCAGCACCTTCAGACCTTCACATTCTGGTGAGTGTGTAGGGCTAGATGGAAACCCTAAGCATTAAAGAAGAGGGGTATCCACAACTTCTTTGGGCAGCCTGTGCCACCCTCACAGTGTGAATTTTTTTCCTAATGTCTCATCTAAGACTACCCCTCTTCAGCTTAAAACCATTACCTCTCCTCCTATCACTGCAGTGCCTGTTAAAGATCCCTCCTCAGCTTTCTTGTAGCCCCTCTCAAATACTGGAAGGCCACAATAAAGTCTCCCTGGTGCCTTCTGGGTTGGACTCGATGATCTGGTGTGTCTCTTCCTGGTGATTCTGTGATTCTATGAATCTCTTTTCTAGGCTGAACAATCCCAACTCTCTCAGTCTGATCTCATATGGGAGGTGCTCTAGCCCTCTGATCATCAAAGTGATAGAGGGACTGTACTCCTTTCCTTTCCCAATATGATGCGCAAGAAAGTTGCTTAAAATATGCTTATGATACTTAAAATACAGCCCATGATTTTAAGACTGACTGTTGAAGGGTTTTGCTTTTTTCATGATTATCTTTTTCTTAGACTAATTTTTGCCCATCCAAACTGGTTTGCCAAACCTCATTTTCCTTAACTTTTGTTAGAGTATGTTTCACAGAATCACAGAATCACAGAACACAAATCTCTGACAAAAAATGTTCTTTCTTCCAAATCCTATATTAATTAAGAAATCAATCCACATGAAATTGTTTTAAATCTTGCTTTCATCTTCTCCAATTTTACCCAGCTAGAAGGTAGGCAGTTAAATTTTAACTGGCTATAAAGTTTGTTTCACAAAAATGAATTAAATTTTGGGTAGATTGGTACACATCAGCCCTCCTGTTACCTAGAAGGGTTGAAGTGATGTTTGTTAATGGCTAGAAAAAAACCAGTTGCAGTATCTATACGTTGGAACACTTGGTTACAGACAAAGAATTGGTTTTGGGTTTGAATCAAATACAAAGGCAAACTACAACACTAATATAACCATAGCAACACAACAATATATGCTTGAAATGATCTGTGTGGTCAAAATGAACAGAATATCCGAACGTCTTAGCTAGCAGAGCTAAGAAATGATTATGAAAAAATAAGGCACAATAAAAAGCATGTTAAAAAGAGGTGGCTGCTGGGAGCTCTCTGGGGCAGTGTTTTCCCAAATCTACTTGATTTTGCCTGCACCAAGAACCAGATTACAACCCACCATGCTACTGGGAGCCCTGGGAGGTCACAGAGCTCTGCCCAAGTGGTCTTGGTCCCATCCCATTGTGTGATGCCCAGTGGACAATGTGGTGCCAGAACTTCAATGTAAAACAATCTGTAAAACCAGCTGCTTCTGCTGGTGACCCAGTAGATAGAATCATAGTGTCACTGAATGGTTTGGGTTGGAAGAGACCTTAAAGATCATCCAATTCCAACCAGCAGGGGCATCTCCCACTGGACTAGGTTACTCAAAGCCCGACCCAACCTGGCCCTGAACACCTTCAGGGACTGGGCAACCACAGCTTCTCTGGACAATCTGTTCCAGTGCCTCCCCACCCTCATTGTGAAGATTTTCTTCTTATTGCCTAGTTTAAATCTTCTCCCCTCCAATTTAAAGCCATTCCCCCCAGTCCTTTTATTACAGACCCTTGTAAGAGATCCCTCCCCAGCTTTCTTGTACTGGGAGGCCATTATAAGATCTCCCAAGCCTTCTCTTCTCCAGGCTGAATAAGTCAAACTCTCTCAACCTGTCCTCATAGCAGCCCTCTGATCATCTTTGGGGACCTCCCCTGGACCTGTTCCATCAGTTCCGTTTCCTTCTTATGTTGGGGATTGCAGAACTGGATACAATACTCTGCACAATACATGTGCAGATGCAACACTCTACAGCAGGTAGCACTCATCACAGAGATATATGAAGGCCAATTGAACCATGTTGGCCACCATTTGAAGTACGGGTTGGACCAATCTTATGTCCTACACAGTGTGCTAGCACCAGCAAGGATATCCACACAATCTCAATATGATCAATTATTTAAAACATGGAATCGCTGAATCACAAAATCACCGAATGACCAAGATGGAAAAGACCTCTGAGATCATTGAGTCCAACCATACCTATCTGCCACTAAACCATATCCTTAAGTACCTCATCTATCTGTCTTTTAAATACCTCTAGGGATGGTGACTCAACCACCTCCCTGGGCAGCCTCTGCCAGTGCCTGAGAATAACCTCTAGCAAATAATTTGATTTCTCTATCAGTACAACACAGCTCACTCCCCCTTCCTTGCCACAGGGAGCCAGACAGCAATGTCTGTTCATGATACAAGACTGATCTCCAGTCCTGGAAATCATAGAATCGTAGAATCACAGAATCGTAGAATCAAAGAATCATAGAATCATAGAATAGTTTGGATTGGAAGGGACCTTAAAGACTATTTAGTTCCAGCCTTCCTGCCATGGGTATGGATATCCCACTAGATCAGGTTGCCCAAGGCCCCATCAAGGCCCCACAAGCACAGAAATCTTGTGCTTTGTTAAAGAGTTCAGTCTAACCAGTGCAGAATGGCTCAAAATGTCACCGCATTCCTCTCTATAAGACCCTTTGAGGATGCAGGGAAGTGATTTCTAAGAGCAAAGAGCTCGGTCATTCAGCAAGCAAGAGTGTAATTAGATCCATGCAGCTGGCACATGGAGAAAAGCAAAAGGAGAAAAACGTGTAAGTGTTTAAAACTGGGGCAATTATTCTTTTAAATAATTCACCAATGGAGGGTGGAGTAGAATGGAAAGAATAGGGACCAGGTGGGTTCTACTGTTGCAAAAGAAAGACTGGATATCTTTCTTGCACAGATCCTCTTGTCCCAAGCCAGGCTCTGGGCTTAACACAAGGATGCTCAAGGCAAAGCCATGGGGACATGCAAAGTGGGAGGTCAAGGAGCATGATCTGACCATGGGTAAGGGTTTGAGGACTGAGCCTGCAGCCAAAGGGCAAACTGCTCAAATTAGAAACAAAGGAAGCATTTCTGTTTTTTTCTTTTTTTTTCAGATTCACTTGAAAAAAAAATTGAATTAAAAAGGAAAAAATAGAAGAACAAAAGAGCAAGGAAAGAATCCCTGAAATACAACATACAAGTCTGCCTCTGTTTAGGGCCTGGCTGGAGATGAAACCCAAATGTTTCTGAATTAGAATAAAAACAACAAACTGAAGGACATTGTGTTTCGATGGGTTTCATTTTATCCTTTGATAATTTTTCATTTGTAGCCCACAATGGCATTTCATTCAGGTCTCTGCCTGACTGCACATTTTATTCTGGAGCTTGATTTCACGCTATTACTGCATACATCAGTGGCTCCTGAAATTCACTAACTTGGTCCTGCTCCTTAGCAAATAGACATGTCTTTGCTGTAGATACTTTTACGAGCCATTTCCCCATTGTGCAGGCTCATAAGCATTCCTCTGGCACAGTCGCTTCTTCTATAGGAGAAAACAACAGCAGTGAAACCGAGAATCAGTAACAACTACCCAATTTGTCAGTGGCATCTTTGGACAATTAAAAAATTTCCCTGGTTTTTTTCTATGCTCAAGAAGAACAGTGAAAGTTAAAGATGAGAGGAAATGTACGTGCTGCTCATCTAACTTAATTAAAATCCAGGAACAGTGGAAGAAAATGCAGAAGAATTGAGGGCTTTTAACGCAGGGAAGTTAACAAAGAATAAACAACTGATACTGATGTCGACTCTGAATAACTTGGCTATACAGAGTCTTGGTTTTGAGGAGAGAGAATGGCTTAGGTGAACTCGCCAAATTCCTTTAAGCTCTGTAGTTTGCTGATCCTATTTGTCACTGAGATTTGGATAGAAGCTGTCTCAGACACCAATTTAAGTGGTCTGTGTCTCATTTTTCCCACCAGAAAGGTGAAGATGCTCCTTCTGCATCTGTCAAGGAGTCTGTCAGGGTTCAAAACTCCTGCCCTCTTTCTAAGAGGAGATGCTGCAAAAGGTGTGTTTGACACACAACTCCGGTTGCTGTGCACTCCGTGGGCACAAGAGAAGGCAAAGATTAATAGGAGATGCTTTCTGTTCTTACAGCTTTCTCTTTCTACAGGGGACTAGGACCTCTCTTACATTATTATCAAGATCCCATTCAAAGGAAGCTATTTCTTTAACTTCTCTGGTCTCTTCTACAGTATGGAGATCTTCTGAGAATGTAGATCCAACAGCAACATCCACAGCCCAACCCAAGAGTTACACTGTTCTGAGTCTCAGCATACTGCCTCATCTCTGGAAATACCTCTTCTGAGGGATGTAGGGTACTGCAAAACACATCTCCTTGAGGTGATTTCTCTACACAGTGGGATATCTTCTGTGTTATAGCATTCAAAGCCAGGAAGAGAAAATATTAGTGGGAAAGGAGAAAAGCAGGTAATACACGGGAAAGAACTGTCCCTCCCCACTAATGCAAACGTTCCTTTCAGCATGTCCCATAGTGTTTGGCTTCCCCAAAGTTGAAAATATCTCCAGGAACAGCTGCTTCCAGCATTTCCCTTTGAAAATAGTCATGTATCCAAGAGACTGTTTAGGGAGCTTTCCCAGTTGCCTAATATTCTTACTCCACACTGCTGCCCATTAACCTGTTAACCCCTTTCATATTTTCCCAAGTAGTTCCACTTCCTCTGTCCAGCTCACACCCATCTCATGCTCAGCTGCTGTCATGAGGTTCCCTTGATCATCACCACTTGACCAAAGCATATCTCTTGTTTCTGCAGGGATGGAAAACTGGCTTGAAATCAGGATTTTTAGCTTCAAATTCTCTCGCTTTTCTATTAAAATTTGTCCTAATTGAGACTTTCCTTGAGCTCATTATTTGTTTCCAAACTGGAGAGCAGATTCTGTGTTCACAGCTCCTCTAGATACCACAATCATGTACCTTCAGAGAAAAACTCTTCCTACAAATTGTCCAACCATCCCAGTTGCAAACAGTGTGATCACAGTAACAAGTTACTAATATTAAAAAGTGATTTTTTATTTTTGTCTGAAATGATAAAGGATTGTCCTTGCAGGTCAGGGAGTGGTGTGTCACAATCCCATAGTTCAGTTAATGCTATTCATTGTGTCTGCGATTACAACCTGCTGATGGGTGTAGATTGGGTACTTGATGTTGTACTCTCTACAGAAAGCCAGTCTTCACCCAGAAGAAATGACCTATTATAAAAAGGAGCCGGTCAGGAAAGAAGGGAAACATTCACTGGTTTCATAAAAATTAGTCCCCTGGAGTTCCGTAATTAATAGATGCAAAACACGCTGTGAGCCTGTAGCCAAGCAGGGATCTAAACCCAGGTCTCAGCCCAGTGTTGCAATCACAAAGACTCCCTTCCTGTATTTGCAGTGCATTAGGAAAAGGTCTTTGTGACCTAGAATGATCTTTAAATGACTCACTTTTCAATCTTTCAGCATCCTCTTTGAGGGGAGGAGGGATGGGGAGAAAGGCAGAGCTTTGGTTATCATTGTTTTCCATCTTTTTAATTTGCAGCTACATTGCTTGTTAGTCTAAAAGCAAATTGAGACAAGACTGAAGTAACCATCTCAGCAATAAAAGCTCTCTGCTGAGACAGACCAAACACTCTATGAAAGTGCAAGCAAGAGTGAAAAATTGACTGTTTGAGCTAAACAGCTACTCAGGTTGACTTTCAAAGACAATTGAGTCTCATGCCCTGAATGGGGGACATTTACACAAAACCATGTCCCCTGCCTCCCCCTTCCCATCTACATTCAGAGCCTCTTTCCTGCTTTGGGACCCTTTATCAAACACAGCTGGGGAACCAGATCCATATTGTACTACAAGTAATATTTTGCCAGGTGTTTTGTCTAGGGTGAGTGAAGGATGCTTGGGCTGCTGTGATCAGAGAAGTCCTAATGCTTCCAGGCAGGTAATTTCCTTGTCACAGGACTAGAGGGAGCTGATCCTGGATTGCCTGAGCAATCCTTGCCTGGGAAATCCCTTTGTGGGAGTCTCATATGTGGGAAGGAAGGAACTAGGTGAAGCACTGTGATTTTGGTGAGAGCAGGCACTCTGCAGGGTTTGTGGCTAAAGAAGAGGAAGCGCTTTGAAATCCTGAAAACATTCACATGATTCCAGAAGCAGAGACTTTCTGAAAGCCACAAATCCCATCATCCATCAGAGTTGCTAGAATTACCTTTAAGCTCAAGTGTCCCATAAAATGTGATCCCAGAGATAATGCTCTGGTAAGAACTGGAGTGATGGATTACTTGGAGAACTTCATAGGGAAATAGTGAATATTCAAGTGAGAGGGTGAAGAGAGCATGAAACCTTTCACAGTTCAGCCAGAAATGCTCATTTCCTTGCAGAGTGCTGGGATGGTACCAGAGCCACTTCTGCGCTGGTGTCAGGATCTGTGCTTTGGTTAGAGGCTTTTGTTGAAAAGCTATCTCCTGAACATAGATTGCATGTCATTAATGTATTTGAGCTTTTACAGACTTATCTGTATTGAACCTCCCAAGGCTCCCTCACTAAAACTCTTCTGTCTAACGAAGTAATTGGATTAATAGGCAAACAGTAAATCACTATGCTTAATTGATGTTCCCAGGTAAATGAGCACAGGTAGTGCTTATGTTTAAGGGCTGTTTCGGAAGGAAAAGCAGAATTAAATTAAATCCTTTTTCCATCTTTCCTCCTATGTCTGAGACTGATGTGAAAGGTTATGATTTTCTCCCCATTTGTCTTTTGCATTAGAAATAACTTTAATATCTCCTGTCCTGTTTGTACGTGAGTCATAATCCTGGAAGACACCACAGGTGACTGGAAAACCGATGGACCTGCAATATTGAACATTCACCCAAAGAGGGAAGAGCTTCATGCCATCCTACTCTTCCTCAGGATTAAAAAAGCAAGAAATAAAAATGACAGATATGAAGATAATGCTATTAAAAGAAGAAATAAATAACTCCAGGTTATGCTGATTTCCTTTCCAACTCATTGTTACATACATGGCACTGCTGTGACTGCTCCATTGTTCTTCACCACAGACACTGTCTTTAGAGGGAGTGATAATAATGAGCAGGAGAGGACAGTGGAGAATAGAACTAAATGTATGTGAGTAGTCTGGAGGGACTAGTTTAAGAGTTGGGATCAGAGAGAGGTAAGCAGGTCCAGGCAAGGCCAGAAGAAGGTCCAGGAAGTCTCTTCCTCACAAGAATTTGCCCAGAGAGGTTGAGTCCTCTTCCCTGGGAGTATTTAAAAGATGGGTAGATGAACTGCTTAAGGATATGATTTCACAGTGGGTAGGCATGGTTGGGCTTGATGATCTCAAAAGACTTTTCAAACCTAGTGGTTCTATGAGCCTATGATTCCCTCCTCCCTGGGGCAAGACAGCTTGGAGATACAGTGAGATACCAGAGGAGTATCAACCTAGAGGTTTCCACTCTATTCCGATTTTGATAGGAATAGTTGGACTTTGATAGGAATGGTTGGACTTGATGATCCAATGGGTCTCTTCCAACCTGGTTGTTCTATGATTCTACGATTAGAGAGGATGAAGGCAAAACTGACTGGAGATCTTCCTCTCTGCACTCCTTTGAATTCAGAGCCAGATTCTTCTTGCAATCCCCCACCTACTCCTGCAAGACGCCATGAATGAAGTGCTGACCCCGTCCCTGCTCTGGGGAATCATTTAACACCTTTGCACAGGTGTCTTGGTGCCTCTGTTGCCTGCAGACAGTCTCTGCCTCTGGACTCACGATGGCAGCAAAGTGCTGCAGCAAAGCATCGCGAAGCACAAGGTGGTGGCTTTCCCCACCGAGAAATTCAGCTTCTTTCTGAAACATCCTGACCCTTCCCTGAGTCACATCGACTGGTTGGCAACACCCAGATGGCAACTGAACCTGTCCCAGTGACTGCACACAAGGCTGAGGTGGGGAGAAATCCAGCACTGGATGGAAATTGGGACCTTATTGCCTTGCTTCAAGCAAAAGCTCCATCAAATGGAGATTTTTGTGAGGTACTTCCCCCCCTTTTTCAGGATATTCCCAAAGGGTTCCTATTGCTCAACCCCTGTTTGTTTTTTTTTTTTTTTTTTTTTTTTTTTTTCGGCTGCTAATTATAAGTTAGTGGGTGGCTTTGTCTTGAGCAGGCTATGGAGAAATCTCCCATTTGGAAGCCCCAGGACTAAGGGAGGGGGACATTTGGGACCAAGATTCTACTCCACCTGTACCTTTGCTTTGGCAAGGAGAAAGGTGGGTACTTGCTTACAGCAGGAGAGGGCAGCAACACCCTCTGTCTCTCACCTAACTTCTATATATACTCACAGCTGAATAAAAGTTCTTGAAGTTTTGTGTTTTCTGCAGTGTCCATGGGTAGCAACTCTCTTCTGGGTAGCAGTTGGGCCAGACCCCATAGAGCACCTTCTTCCACCCTTCCCTCCTTCTCAGTCAGTAACCAAGAAAAACGTCTTTATGCCATTAGGCTTCTGTGAACCCTCCACAGGCAGTTCCGACTCGGAACCCAATGAGCTGCCACTATCTTCTGCTTTTCCTCAAAAGCTGCATTCACAAACTGCTATGGTGTTGACATGGTTTAGTGTTTGATGGGAATGGTTGGACTCAATGATCCGATGGGTCCCTTCCAACCTGGTTGTTCTATGATTCTATGATTCTATGAAGTGCTCTGGTACTTCACAAGTAAAATCCTGCCTGGAAGAATGGAGGTGGTGATGGTTTTATCTTACAGCTAGTATCTTGCCCACCTCATTACTTGCTTCCATGCTTGCTGGAGGTAAGTAAAATAACAAATACCACAGTTGTTAGATGCTTTGCTGGTGATGGAAGATTGCAGTGTGGAGCTGACAAGATCTTAACATAAAGATAAAACTTACGGGAAATTTTCATATATCTTGAAATTAACCTGGTTACTCAGGAAAGCTGTGGCTGCCCCATCCCTGGAGGTGCTCAAGGCCGGGTTGGATGGGAACTTGAACAGTCTGATGTAGTGGGAGGTGTCCGTGCCCATGGCAGGGGAGTTAGAATTGGTTGATCTTTAAGGTCCCTTCTGACTCAAACCATTCTATGATTCAAAGTGAGCAGAAGGCTAGCACAGCGATGGGATCTGATGTCAACCTGCCTGGGGAGAAGGACGAGGATGCTACAGACACAGGAATTGTGGTTTATGGCTTTACCTTTAGCACTAGCTTTTAACCTGGCCATGCACATGCTGTAAAACCTCTCCAGTCTTATCTGTGAAGGCTATGAGCTCTCTTGAAGAGCTGGGGCTGGACTCAGAGAAGGTTTCAGACAGCATTTAGCACAAAGCAGGAGGAGCTGCCTGGGGACTCCAGGTAGTACCAGAACACAACTACATTAAGTCCATGAAATATGTCTACTGATTTACTTCCCTCTGACCTGGCATGGATGTTTGCCTGGGCCAGTTCAAGAAATTAATCTGATAGAAAGCCAGAGGCTTTTTTTTTCTTTTTTTTTTCTGTTGTTGTTGTTGTTGTTATTCCTCTTTGGAAAGCAGAACTGGTACACACTGAGATTTTGTACAAGAGCCAGACTGACATCAAGGACATTGTCTGAGTGAGGAAGGGGTAAGGTCAAAAAGTTTTTAGGCCACTTCTGATGGTTTTGTGAAACCACACTATGATGGGGCCAGGGTGCTGCTGCCTGGGAGCAGCTCCAAAGGTTTGCTTGTCCCTGGATGCTCAAGCAGAAAGGCAACCCCACAACTGCATCATACATGATGGTCAGTGGAAAGCCATTCCATCCCCTCCAAATAATCGTGTCACAAGCCATTGATGACCCCCCCTCATAAGTCAGACCTCCCTCCCAAATAAATGTGCAGAGGTTTCGTGACTCCACCTTGTGAAGGAGCAGTTGAGACGAACTGCCTGTTGATTTCTTGCAGCTTGTGGATGTGGTAAGCGGCACAGAGTTGATACTGCAGATCCATAATTAATGCTTTGTGATACCAGATCTAAAGACCTTTTTACAGGCAGAGGGACTGCTAAACTGCTCCAGAAGATGAGGCATAGAGTCGTGGAAGGGATTAACAGCCAAGCCAGTAATGAGCTCAGAAAAATACATGCATGGGAGATGAAAAAAATAATCCAAGCTGCAAGTGAAAAACATTCATTTATGAAGTGCTTTTCTGCAGAGGACGGGAGCTTCTGAAGCCATCTAAACTGCTGATATTCTTGTTGTTTGCTTGCTTATGAAAGCCTGAGTCAGGCAGACAGTGCAGAGCCTAAAATTAGCAAGATGTGGTTCAGTGAGATCAAGCTGGAAGGCAGTTGGGGAGCTGACACTCTCTGTCCAGGAGGCAGAGTAGTGACACTAGTGTCCAGGCTGGTGGATCTATCACTGAGTTTCTCTTGCTAAGAATGTATGAGTGATTTTTCTTACATGTGTTATTGACAGATGTGTGAATGGCTTTGGCTGGACAGTGGGAGAAGAATCTAAAAGCAACTACTGCAAGATGTTGCATGAGGACCAAGGACTTAGAGTTGCATAGAATCATAGAATCATAGAACAACCAGATTGGAAGAGACCCATCGGATCATCAAGTCCAACCATTCCTATCAAACAATAAACCATGTCCCTCAGGGCCTCATCTACCCCTCCCTTAAACACCTCCATGGAAGGTGAATCAACCACCTCCCTGGGCAGCCTATTCCAATGCCCAATGACCCTATGCGTGAAAAACTTCCTCCTAATCTCTCCCCTAAATCTCCCCTGACAGAGTTTGAAGCCATTCCCTCTTGTCCTGTCCCCTGGCACTTGGGAGAAGAGGCCAGCTCCCTCCTCTCCACAACCTCCTTTCAAGTAGTTGTAGAGAGTAATGAGGTCTCCTCTCAGCCTCCTCTTCTCCAGGCTAAGCACCCTCAGCAATCTCAGCCGTTCCTCACAGGGCCTGTTCTCCATACCCCTCACCAGCCTCGATGTTCTTCTCTGGACTCGCTCCAGAGCCTCAACATCCTTCTTGTGGTGAGGGGTCCAGCACTGAACACAGGATTCAAGGAGTGGTTTCACCAGTGCTGAGTCCAGAGGGAGAAAACCCTCCCTGGAACTGCTGGTCATACCGTTTCTGATCCAAACCAGGATGCCATTGGCCTTCTTGGCCACTTGGGCTCACTGTTGGCTCATGTTCAGTCGGCTGTCGACCAACACCCCCAGGTCTCTCTCCTCCTGGCAGTTTTCCAGCCAGGCTTCTCCTAGTCTGTAGCTCTGCATTGGGTTGTTGTGCCCCAAGTGCAGGACCTGCCATTTGGCCGTGTTAAACCTCATGCCATTGGTCTCAGCCCAGTGGTCCAGCCTGTTCAGATCCCTTTGCAGAACCTCCCTACCCTCCAACAGATCGACACTTCCACACAGTTTAGTGTCATCTGCAAACTTGCTAAGGGTACCCTCAATGCCCTCATCCAGGTCACTGATGAAAGACCGTGAGCCAGCACCCCTTCCTCCTGAGAGGCCCAGCACAGAACGAGGTTAAGAGCTTGCCTGCTGGGAAGGCCTGTCTAGAAGTGTAATTGCCTAGCACTTCTGTTTTGATGTGTTCCATTCCAAAATATTGCTCTAAGAACTTACACACACTGTGAAACCACACACTGTGTGTTGGTGCCTGTGCTGAAGTAGTAGATGGATGATTTTAAGTGTCCACTCCTTACAAAGAAGGCCAGAGCTTGGTAGTGCAAGGGCTCTGCAGACCTGGTGATGGATATTCATTAGGACTTAAGCAGAAAATATAAACAGACACACACATGTGTATAAGATTATATTCAGGAAACAGTGCCAATATTCTCATTTTTGCTAGGGTAAAAAAAACCCAGTTAGAACCAAAGTAGAGGTCTTGAGGACAAATGTCTTCTGCTTAAGGACTTTGGCTGTCTATATTTCTTGAAAAAGAGAGATTTAAATCAGCTGGAACCTATGGGTAGGTAAAGACCACATTTTAACAGGAAAAATAAGCCATATCCATAGCACAGTTAGCTTATGAGAATGAAAAAAGGGCATTTGGAGAAAATATCTGCCTATTAAATATGAAGTTAAGAGCTTGGCTTATGTTCAGAAGGGAAAGAAAGGCTTTTGATTAACCAATAAAGCCAATGGTGATGTTGAGATTATTCAGAGCTTATTGCTTTTATGAAAAGAATAAAAAAGGAAAGGAAAAAAGTGAAAACAAAAAAAAAAAGAAAAAAAGAAGAAAGAAAAGAAAATGCAGGTTTTTTTACGTTTGTTGGAAATGCATTAGATTGCTCTTGCCAGGGTAGTAAACAGTAGCTTGGATGCATTATGCATGGCTGGTTATGAGGATGAAAATATATGTATCTTTTCAGGTATTAAAATGGTTAGAGATATTTTAGATGACAGCACAACCTTCTGATGCCTCCACAGATGGGAGATTGACTACAACAACCTTGATTGAGGCTACTTAATCTCAAAACAATTCTTCTACTTGAGGGAGTAATGGGAGACCTTCAGTTATGACATTTGGATGGACCCATCAGGATGAAAGGAGAGGAAAGGGATCCCAGGGCTCCCTCTCCTTGAGTAAAAGTGGACAATAAAATTGAGAGATGTTCAAGTGGAGAACTGGGAGACATATTCTGTTGTGACACTGGACTAGTTGGTCTGAGAGGGACTGGAGGAATCTCACATTACGTTAAATGCACATCAGCCTGGAACTGCCTAGACTGGGTTGGGGCTGCGCACTGTGTGGTAACACGTCTCAAGGTCCTTCCAAGACTTAATTATTATAATCAATGCTGCAGATGGCAGAAAATTTAGGGAAACATACCTTTCAATGGACAAATAAATAGGTTACAACACTGCATGTATCCTGCTCATATTCCTCTTCCATCTGGTCACTGAAATGGAGTTGCTGCTTTCTGTAAAGTGGACTTGTACGAATGACAAATAAAGGGAAATAATATTAAAGACTGATTTTGAGACTAATTATTCGAATAACCTACAAAAAGAGTCACTGAATTCCTCACCTTAAGGGGAGAGTGGATTGTCCCCTAATCAGAAATAGATGTAGAAGAAAGTTCTGGAGTGATCAACATAATTTATGCAAGTAGTGTTGACTATGATTTCCTGTTACAGGCAACATAGGAGCTCAGAGTGACCTGATAGGTTCTTTCTAGCCTTGATTTACATGTATGTTCCACTGAGTTCATCATCTCTTGCATCTAAGACTGCCTCAGCTAGAGGTTCTCTTCATTTTGAAGACATCCATCACACAGAACTGGACTCTGGCCATGCCCCTTTGCTGACAGGACTCTGGCAGACACCCGTGACAATCAGTGTCTGTTGCAAAGAAGGGTTCTCTTGTCTAGTCCCTGGCTGAAACCTGATGGGATTTCAGCTCAGAGTTCCCTCATTTCAGCATTTTCTTTGTCTGAGGCTGGAAATGTAATAGGCCTTTTCTGAGGTGAATTTCTGTGAGCATCCTCCAAGACTCCAGTAAGACCTTAATTAAAGCCCTAGGAACTAGGAGAGATTCAATGAGAAACAATCACTGCAGAGATCCAGTTTGCCTTTGGTGAGTAACAGGTAAGAGGGAAGAGAACGGCTCCATTTTGCTTGGGTTTTTTTGCCTGGCAACCTGATAAGACAATTAGCTACCAAAGGCTTCTGGCTGTTTGTCCCAGAGCTCCACAATATACGTGCTCCAGAGTGCTTTGGTGGTTTTTGTTTTTCCTGAATACAACATCCTCATTGTAATAGTACAACTCACACAGCACACCATCAAGAAGTGGTGGTCCATTGCTTAGCTCAGTCTTCATGGCTCCTCATGTCACAGCCCTCAACATTCAAGAGCCTCCATTTATTGGTATTTCACTGGTCGGATGTGGGAATGACCCATAATCCTGCAGAAGAAGCTGTGCTGCCACCATCACAGCCTCATGTGTCACATGATGGGAGAAACTCATAGAATCATAGAACAACCAGGTTGGGAGAGACCCATCGGATCATTGAGTCCAACCATTCCTATCAAACATTAAACCATGTCCCTCAGTACCTCATCCACCCGTGCCTTAAACACCTCCAGGGAAGGTGAATCAACCACCTCCCTGGGCAGCCTATTCCAATGCCCAATGACCCTCTGTGTGAAAAGCTTCCACCTAATCTCCAGTCTAAATCTCCCCTGGAGGAACTTGAGACCATTCCCTCTTGTCCTGTCCCCTGTCACTTGGGAGAAGAGGTCAGCTACCTCCTCTCTACAACCTCCCTTCAGGTAGTTGTAGAGAGTAATGAGGTCTCCTCACAGCCTCCTCTTCTCCAGGCTAAACACCCCCAGCTCTCTCAGCCGCTCCTCATAGGGCCTGTTCTCCAGCCCCTTCACCAGCCTCGTCGCTCTTCTCTGGACTCTCTCCAGAACCTCAACATCCTTCTTGTGGTGAGGGGCCCAGAACTGAACACAGGATTCAAGGAGCGGCCTCACCAGTGCTGATCACCTCTCAGTGAGCATTTGAGACCTCTGGGCAGATTGAGGTAGACCCAGGGCAAGCTCCTCCTTTTTCCAGCATGACTTTTCACTCCCAGCCCTCCATTCAGGGTTGCAGAGGGATTTCAGGCTTGACCTGGTCAGATGGTTACTGAATCGTGTTCCCATTGCCCACTGTCTCTCTCTCATCTTTCTGTCTTCCCTGTGGTTCCCTCCAGTCATCAGCAAAGGCAAGGGCTGCGTGTGCTGCTAGGATAATTAGAGTGCTGCAGGGTGCTTAGTATGCAGGCAGTGGCTATGCTATTGCTCAGGAAAAAAAGAAAAAAGCAGAAAAGCAACTGAAAAAACCCAATTGCCCAAGCAAGAAAAAACCCACTTTTAACTGCTTGATTCTCTGCTTCCTTAGGGACATCATATCTCTGCATAGAGGTCCTTCTGGTTGTCATGGGGGAGATGTCTCTCTGGAGGGATTACTAGGCATTTTTTGACCCTTTAATATGGCAATGCTACCTGCTGATGGTTGCATAGAGTATGGATCTACCCCTTGCCTTCTGTCACGGAGCAGACTGCAGACCCACAATGGAGTAGGGGTGGCAGGTTCTGTGCTCCCTTTCAAGGTGAGGGATGTACAGGGCTCTGATGGAGCTGAAGTGTTATAAGTTTGCATGTTTAGGCCCAGTTGTGCAATGCAATCATGGTGCCCTCTTGGTGTTCTCCGTTCTACTTGTGATGGGAACCAGCCCTGATATTCCAGGTGCATGAAGAAGAACTGAAGTAGGATCCAGGCACACAAGGGAGCAGCTGCTGCCTGTGGCCTCATTCCTCTTCAGGAAATACTGAGAGAAGACATCTCTAGCATCTTCTCTTATTGTATGATAAGAGGGGAGAAAAGACAGGAGAGAGAACTGACCAGAAAGCATTTCCACAGCAGAAAGGAAGTGCAAGCGCAGAATCATAGAATCATTTAGACTGGAAAAGACATTTAAGATCATCATGTCCAACCATTAACCTAGTGTTCCCAAGTCAACCACTAAACCACATCCCTATGCACAACATCTACATGTCTTTTCTACACCTCCAGGGATACTTTCCTGAGTAGCAGGTTCCAATGTTTGACAATCATTTCCATGAAGAAATTTGTCCTAATGTCCAACCTAGATATAACTGGCACAACTTGAAGCCATTTATTTTCATCCTATCACAAGGCTAGAAGATGTATGGATGCCCCTTACTTAGGCAGAGAATAGAGAACCAGTCCCTGGCCAGGATGGAGCAATTACTACCTGCCTACTTATCTGCCACCCACCTTCAGTTTGCAATGCCCATGGTCTTCTCTTTCCCAATCAGCCCAATGTAAAGTTTGCCACTTTCCACTAAAGATGTCTGCTTTTCAAGTGGAGTTGGAAGAGTTAAACATTTTCCTTCACCTAAACCACATGCACAAAGCAATAACCGTAAAAGCAGCGATTACAGCAGCACTTCAGAGTCTCAGGCAAGACTGCAGCACAGCACCTGGCACACAAAGGCAGCAGCAAGTATTCCCTACCCGAAAACCCCATGGGCTGTGGGAAGAAAAGGGACATCATCCTTCTCATTTCACAGGAGGAGCTCAGCACTGTGGCCTATGAGCAGACTGCAGCAGAGCTGGTTTTCATAGAATCATAGAATCACCAGGTTGGAAGAGACCCATCGGATCATCAAGTCCAACCATTCCTATCAAACACTAAACCATGTCCCTCAGCACCTCATCTACTCGTGCCTTAAACACCTCCAGGGAAGGTGAATCAACCACCTCCCTGGGCAGCCTATTCCAATGCCCAATGACCCTCTGTGTGAAAAACTTCCTCCTAATCTCTAGCCTAAATCTCCCCTGGCAGAGCTTGCTGCCATTCCCTCTTGTCCTGTCCCCTGTCCCTTGGGAAAAGAGCCCAACTCCCTCCTTTCCACAACCTCCTTTCAGGTAGTTGTAGAGAGCAATGAAGTCTCCTCAAATCCTTACCTATAGGCTGTTATTCGAAGTACTCTGCTGCAGATGCATTGTTGCTCTGCAGTTCAGTGCCTTCAGTGTGAAGCAAGACTGGGTACAGCAACAGGAAGACAGTGAGATGCCTAGCACGGTTCTCATAGTCAGATCGCATCCTGGGGGATCTCAGGGTCCACAGGTATCCTCAGGAAACCAGAGGATTCAGATAACATAGGCCAGGAAAAGATATCCCACTGCCTTGTACCATGGACCTACTGGAGATAGAATCACAGAATCATAGAATCACCAGGTTGGAAAAGACCCATTGGATCATCGAGTCCAACCGTATCTCCCCAAATGACCTACTGTCTCTGTTTCCATGGTGAAAATACTGCTACTTGGGATGCTTTGCCATTCTGAGTAACCCTCCAGTTTTCTGGCCATCCCCCAGCCCAAGCAGAGCAGAACATAGCTGATATCCAGAAATCCCAACGCATGTCATGATGACTCCATGTGACTACCTGTGCTCGTAAGATAGGGTGCATTAAATTAATCTCTGCGTCTGTTAGATATGTTAGCCTGTTCCAGTACAAAATATGTTACTGTTTTCCCAAGAGCCTCCTCCGCTGTTTCACAGCCTGGATATGAGGACAATTTTGCAAATACCAGCAACCCTTGGTGGAAATTCCCTCATGCTCTGCCAGGGGAGATTTAGGCTAGACATTAGGAGGACGTTTTTCATGGAAAGGGTCATTGGGCATTGGAATAGACTGCCCAGGGAGGTGGTTGATTCACCTTCACTGGAGGTGTTTAAGGGAGGGGTAGATGAGGTGCTGAGGGACATGGTTTAGTGTTTGATAGGAGTGGTTGGACTTGATGATCCAATGGGTCTCCTCCAACCTGGTGATTATATGATTCTAAATTAAAGTAACTATGCAACTTAACTTTCTGGGAGAGCTTCAGGGACAAATGAAAAGAATTGCTCTCCTACTAGCTGCACAAAGTTACAAAACGATGCCTACTAAACCATATCACTGAGCCTCATCTACACATTTTTTGAACACCTCAAAGCATAGCAGCTCCAATGCTTCCCTGGGCACCTTGTTCCAATGTTTCACCACTCTTTCAGTAAGGAATTTATTTCCTGATATCCATTCTAAAGCTCCTCTGGCACAACTTGAGGTCATTTCCGCTTATCCTATCACTTATTACTTGGGAGAAGAGACCAGCACCCACTTCACTACAACGTCCTTTCAGGTAGTTGGAGAAAGCGAAAAGGTCTCCCCTCAACCTTTTCCTCTCCAGGCTGAACAATCCCAGTTCCGTTGGGTTAGTGTCCCTGGGTTGGCCCAGCACTGCACACAGCAGTGCTCTTTTTGGATATTTATTGCTGCTCAATACCACTCCTCCGCTACTTTCTTTTTAATTCCTCTTGACTTTAGCTACTGAAGCAATCGGTAATTATCTCTCTAGGCAGAATTCAAAGCAAGTGGAAAGAGCGAGGGAGGGAAATGCTTTTTCCTGAATAAACTGTGTTTTCCTGAACAGAACATCCCCAAGTGTCTGGAAATACTGACTCTAGATCAAGCCAGGTTTGGCATTCTTTCAAGGGAGTGCCTAACTGGAGATGGAGCAGTGGGCTATGTGCGTTTCAGAACTACAGATGGACGATGAAAACACTTTTGCAGGCTTACTAATACCTAGAATCTTGAGACAAAATGTTCCTCTGGTGAATCAGGGACTCCAAAAAAGGACTCCCTTGGCTTGGGTTAAGTTCATGGTCTGATGGTTTCACTGGGAACCTCTAAGTTAATTCCTGAAAGGAGGTTGTAAAGAGGAGGGAGCTGACCTCTTCTCCCAAGTGACAGGGGACAGGACAAGAGGGAATGGCTTCAAGCTGTGCCAGGGGAGATTTAGGCTAGAGATTAGGAGGAAGTTTTTCACACAGAGGGTCATTGGGCATTGGAACAGGCTGCCCAGGGTGGTGGTTGATTCACCTTCCCTGGAGGTGTTTAAGGGAGGGGTAGATGAGGTGCTGAGGGACATGGTTTATTGTTTGATAGGAATGGTTGGACTCAATGATCTGATGGGTCTCTTCCAACCTGGTTGTTCTATGATTCTATGATAGTGGGGTCATGCTTTATTTCAGCCTGACCCACCCAATAAGTCTTTAGAAAACTTCAAACATTTCTTTCCTATGCTGGAGAGCCCTGTGCTACACAACCCAACTCAATTCACTCTGCAGATCTTTGTTCTGTGGTGCTGCATCTGATTTCTAACCTACTTCCAGTAGTTTGGTCTCAGCCCTCTTCCCTCACAAGGTAGTGCTTTGGGCTGTAGACCTGCTGTCCACCCAAGTCCTTGATCTTGGTAAACCAGGAGTCTTTCCAATATAATAACTCCTCCAAACACCCTCATAAATGCTCTTTTAATAGCAACCAGCTTCTCCTGTGCTTTACTGGAGAAACTGTCTTAATTCATATCAGCTGCTGAGAGATTAATTTTGGGTGTCTGGCCGTGCCTTAGAGAGGGGCACGTTAACCCTTTCTCTGTGGAGATCTCAAAGCGTTCTGTCATGAGTGCTTGTGGGAGGGCTCTTCTCCATGGTCAGGAGGTACAGGCTGCTGGAAATGATGGGCAGACAAAGGTAACCTGAATTGCAGCCACGACTAACATCACTGAGGAATTCATTGTCCTGAGGATCCATGTGGAAAGGAAGAAAAGTGAAGCACAAGGAGCCTGTTTTTCCCAAGCCAGCCATGATGTCCAGGGCTATGAGGAGTGGAAATGAAGTGACTTGGATGAACACCAGGGAATGCTTACACATGCTGCTTACATCCAGACTGGACATGAGCAATGGATTCTTTGGTGCAACTCCTGATACTTGTGTATCCCAGGAAGCAGGCTGGGCTCAGACCATGCCTGATCTGGTGATTCTAGGATTCTATGATTCCATTTCTCATGCAAACAACCTCTGGGCTCCCCTTAAGTAGGATCTAGGATCATATTCTCTGCAGATGATATAATATCACTCAAAGATGGGTTGGAGAGCTGAGCTTCTAAAAGAGGAAGGAAAATCATAGAATCACAGAATCACCAGGTTGGAAGAGACCCATCAGATCATCAAGTCCAACCATTCCTATCAAACACTAAACCATGTCCCTGAACACCTCATCCACCCATGCCTTAAACACCTCCAGGGAAGGTGACTCAACCACCTCCCTGGGCAGCCTCTGACACTGCCCAATGACACTTTCCATGAAAAATTTACTTCTGATGTCCAGCCTGAACTTCCCCTGGTGGAGCTTGAGACCATTCCCTCTTGTCCTGTCCCCTGTCACTTGGGAGAAGAGCCCAGTTTCCTCCTCTCTACAACCTCCTTTCAGGTAGAGGGCAATGACGTCTCCCCTCAGCCTCCTCTTCATTCTTCAAAATCAATCTCCACCGATTCAAAATTCCCATGAAAGCTAGATCTGGCTGCCACCCTTTGGAAGTTGGATGCCCTCAGAGGTGATGCTAAGGAATCTCCTGCAGGCAAGGGTGTTGGGTGGCAGGAGAGCACATCCCTGCTTCAGAGATGCAGCCCATCAAATGGATACCTATCAGGACACATGCTGTCATCGTACTGGGGGCCTTAATGGAAACTAATAGAGAGGAAATCCTATGGGACCTAAAAACTCATTGAAAAATATGATGTACCTGTTCTATGACTCAAAGATATCAGTGCCAGCAGCTCCTGTGCTGGAGCAGAGCTGGTGATACCCATGCACTTCTTTGCTTAGACAAAGGGAGCATGGACATGCTGATCCCACTTTGCACTTGACTGTGAAGGGTGACTGTGAAATCTTTTCAATCAAATTTTCCTCCATCTCCTTCTCTCCACCAAATATTGACTCATCATAAGTAATTTTTGGGTAGTTGTGGTTTTTAAGTCACTCAGCACATTTTCCATGGGTTTTCCTCATGTTGAATGCTTTATAGAACATGAGGCACAGTAGATAAGGCTGTAAAATGGGAATTAGGAATCTTTGAGATAATTTTTCTTGTGCCCTGTTTTTTCCCTTAGTTCAAGATTACTTAATCCTTGTGGTACACTTGCAATCATGATGATAGCTATGATGAGGGCTTGGACTCTGGCACCACTTCAGTTCTGGTATTTCAGTTTGTGTTTCAGTGTGTGAGTCCCTTCTGCCATGATCAGGAGGGTGAGGTGATGTGGGTGGAAATTCAGGGTCTGTCACAGGGTGGGTTTTGACTGAGAGGCAGTGACTGATTTTTCTGATGAAAGCAAGAAGATTTTGGAGTACAGGACTTGGGCAACTCTCGAAGGGAGATGTCCTTATCAGCAGGTGGAAAGCAAAATTTCTAGTTTGAGCAAGTTGTCTAGGGTCCCTGGAGAAGTTAGTGGAAAGACAGATGCTCGGGAACATGATTTAGTAGTAAACAGGTACAGTTGGAGCTGATGAACTATAAGGTCTTTTCCAACCCAATGATTCTATGATTTTCAGGGAACATTTTCTTCTACCTCTCTCCGCTCAGCCTAATAACCTTCAAGAAGTATCTGTCTCTATTCACTCACCATCAGGGGACCCCAAATGACTGTTCAGCCTGGAAACCTACTTTGCTAAATGCTTGTATTAAGTGACATTACTACTTCTTAGGAGAACAGTTACTCCTCCAGTGAGGATAAGAGTCACTTCAAGTTCTAGAGGCCTTCAAGACAATGGGGAGATCTTTCGGGTGTTAACTCTGGAACTTGCAAGGAAGATGGCAATAATCCAGTTGGTCAGTGTATGAGATTCTGAGCAAATTCCCTTCGTTTTTCCTTTTCGATCTTATTCATATCCTGGTATACAGCAAAACTCAAGGTGACCGGTTGCCCTTCCTGGGAATGGCTGATGTGGTTGAAATGACAACATGGTCACCTTTAGGGCTTTATATTCTTCTTTACCTCTGCTCCTCCCAGTCCCTCTTGCAGCAGAGAGTTGTTTGAAGTCCATGCTGAAAAACTCCGTTCTCTTCCACCCACCTCAGCATCTCTAGCAGGCATGTGCACGCATGCACACACACCACAAAAGGCTAAAATTATCTTTGTTGCTGTTGCTGTTGTTTTGATGCTGAACAAAAGGCTTGGCTCCTGCCCCCCTCCTCGCTGTATCACCTTCAGGAGTGTGTGTCAGGAATCAATGCTACAGATGTTGACTTAGCCACGATGCTAGCAGGAGACTTTTAATACATTTCGGATACAACAACAAAGAACAGATGCCAATTCATAGGGAGGGAAGAGAGATGTTTTGATCTGGGTTTTTGGAAATGAATGTTCACGCAGCCTTTATTTCCAATGTTATAGTTTTTCTTTTCCCTGGAATGCATATTAAATGCTGATAGCCTGTTATCCTTGACCTTTAGAGCCCGTGAATCTGAAAATCCAATTCCCTGTGAAAAGCAATGCATACAACATGGACTTGGAAGAAAATGCCAGTAAGAGTGTTATTTTCGTTTTTGGCCCTGCAAAGACCTACTACCAACAGAAAAAAAAAAGGCAAGAGCACAACTTGGGTGGAATACAATCAACAAAAAGAGAGGTTTCTCTACCTCATTGCAGGCAGTGGGTTTGCTCACCCAGTGGAAGGAAGGAGTGTTAAACTGTTAGGAGAGTTAATTCCTTTTGTATTTCTCAGCACTCCAGTTACTGTGCTCTTTAACTCCTCCAGTGCTGCCAGATGGGCTCAGAGCATCTCCAGATGTGCCACCAGATATGTCCAGATATCTCCAGGTATGTTGTGGTGGGGTTTTCCTTAAATACTGCCAGGTGATGCTGAGAATATTATGATCATCTTCTCTCTCTGATGTGCTGAAAGCATTTTGGTGACCTCCAGATGTGTCAGGGATATTCATAGAATCATAGAATCACAGAACAACCAGGTTGGAATAGACCCATCAGATCATCAAGTCCAACCATTCCTATCAAACACTAAACCATGTCCCTCAGCACCTCATCTACCTGTGCCTTAAACACCTCCAGGGAAGGGGAATCAACCACCTCCCTGGGCAGCCTATTCCAATGCCCAATGACCCTTTCTGTGAAAAACTTCCTCCTAATCTTTAGCCTAAATCTCCCTTGGCGGAGCTTGAGATTCCTTGGTGGAGCTTGAGATTCCTTGGGTGTTTCCATGTGTGCTGGAGACACCTCAAAAGAGTTTTCTTCCAGCTGTGCTTGGAACATCCCTGGGGAATTTTCTTCCAGATGATGTGGAGATAAATTTGGGAGACTACTCCTTTGACTGTGCTGGTGGTCACATACAATCTAGCCAAGCTCTTGCAGTGCCCAAGTTGCCGGATACTTCCCTTCTGTTGTCCTCAGTCAGTCACCACCTTCTCAAAACTGCATTTACTTGGGTAGAGAAACACTGACAATTAAACAACCTGCCTTTAGCAGGCTGGAGAACAACTCCCCTCTGCCTCTCTAGCTTCTGACCAGGAGCAATGGATACCTTATTTTTGCTTTTAAGATGTGCTGGGTTCCTTTATAGAAAGAGGAGAGTGTTTACCAAAGGCTGCTGGATGGGGTAGGCGAGATGGGAAATCCAGCTGTTTTCAGAACAAAATAAGAAACTCCTCAAGTAAAAAGGCAATTTATGAATGACAGACCCCCCCCCCCCCCCCAGACCTGCTCGCTTCTCTGGGCATCGGAAAGGCATAACGACACAAAAGAGTAAAAGTTGAAGTTTCTGTTCCTGAAGAATCCTGGCATAATCCCATTGCTTTTCAAGTTGAAGGCCCTTGGCAGATACACAGGACCTCTGTAGCCTGAAGGGAAGAGCTGATCTCTCTTATTCACCATGCACAGTAAGACAGAATATGTGGCCCTTGCCAATTATTTTGGCCATCAGCTACCACAGGACATAAAAGCTTTCACGTAGCTACTGAGAAAGGGCTGCAGGAGGAATTAGCCCTGTGTGCAGGCACTGCATCCCAGAACCAAGACAAAATACAAATTCTTTGGAATTGGCTTTTCTGACTTTTATGAGGAACCCAAACTTTATACGAAATCCAAAGGCTGGACAGTCACGTGGACCTAAACTCCCTAAAGTTGGGAGCTTTCTGAATCACTTTGCTGGCAGCTAAACTCTGTCTCAAATAAGACACAGCTCCTAAGTCCCTTTGTGCATCAGCCCTTCTGCCACGCTCATGCTCAACCAGGGAGTCTGTGTTAGAGTAGGAAAGAAATCCAGGTTTGTCAAACTTCAGGACGGGACTGTGATTGCTGGACATCTTGCCGCTGGCTGTGCTGCCTGTGAGTGGCATGAAATGAATCTTCAAAGGACTGTGCAGAGCCTTTGCCTTCTCTCATCCCCATTGGTGTCCAGCCCCTCTGTCTTTGCACACAGCAATGAAACTGCAGGGTGGTTGGCACACGCAGATATGCTGTGCCATGCTTGGCTTTCCTAGTTTTTTTTTTTCTTCCCCTTCTTGTTTTATTTTTCCACTTATTTCTTTCTAATTTAGAGCTCTAGATTAAATTCAACTTAATTAGAAGGATTATACAACTTATAAATTTAATATTTAATATGCAAGCATAGGCTTTTATTAAAGGTGTCCTAGGAGGAATGGTAATGAGTTATTCCATAATAAATAGTTGGATGAAAACAAGGGTGATAAAGGAGAGGGACTTCTGGAGCAAGGGTGGGGAAAAAGGGATGTGTATGCTTGGGAAACATCACTAGTGATTACTCAGAGTGCTACTGTCATCTCTCTGCTGCTTACACAGACACAAATCCAAAAGCAAGAGGATTTTTCCTTTGGAATAGTCAGGAAAAATGATTCCCAGGCTAGGGGGTGGGAAGGACAAAGAAGGTAGGAAATAAAGATGCTTGCAAAGAGTAGAAAGTCTAATGTAAGGTCTTCTGAAAATCGTGAACAGGAGTTGTAAACACCTCACTCACTGCCTTTATAACTGGTGGAGGGGATGGCTTGAATGTGGTTGGAGGTCTTTATTGCAGGACCCAGCTGTGATGTGTAAAGTGTCAACAAGCCCCCGTTGTCATGCTGCCCCTTTGAACTGAGAGCTGAAGTGGAATTCATCTCTTCAAGTGTCTATACAGTGGGTGTCTTGTGAGCTGGCATCTATGTTCTGACAACAGCATAGACAACAGGGATCTAATTAATACCACCAGCAGGATTTAAGGTGTGAGTCACTGGGCCATGTGTAGGTGTTTGTTTTAGGATGAGACATGTTGCACTGTAAATTCTGCATGCTGCACATGCAAAGTCTCCAGTGACTATAAGGGGTCAAATGCTATGTTTGTGTCGGTAAATAAAATTGGCCAGAGACTCCTCTTCAGCCTTGAGGGCAAATGGACCGGTCTGATTCACACTTGACATTTTCTGCAAGAGTGTTAGTGGGTCCCTTCCCTTCTGCTAGGATGCTTAACAATGAAATAACATTCGCTGTGGGCTAGAGCTGGCTACAGTACCCGGTCTGAGTTTGTGTCCTGGGGCAGAGAAACCACTGCTCAAATGTTGTTGTCTACACTGAGGGCACTCAAATGCATCTTTCTCCTCCTGTTGAACAACCTAGTGAAGAAGGGGATAATTTTGCCATCCTGGCAGAAGGCCTGGTAAAGCCTGGTAGCTTAGCTGGCCAGTGTCCCTGCAGCAGCTCCTGGCACTCCATGGTTGTTGCCAGTCAGCTGATCATAGAATCATGAAATCATAAGGTTGAAAAAGACCTTTGAATTCATCAGCTCCAACCATACCTATCCACTACTAAATTATATCCTCAAGCACTTCATCTACCAAGCTTTTAAGCACCTCCAGGGATGGGGACTCAACCACCATCCTGGGCATCCTCTGACAGAGCTTGATAAACCTTTCTATGACAAAATTTTTCCTAATGTCCAATCTAAGCTTCTGCCGACACAGCTTGAGGCCATTCCCTCTTGTCATATCACCTGTCACTTGGGAGAAGAGACCAACAACCACCTCTCTGCAACCTCCTTTCAGGGAGTTGTAGAGAGCAATAAAGTCTCCCCTCAGCCTCCTCTTCTCAAGGCTAAACAATCCCTTTTCCCTCAGCTGTCCCTCATAAGACTTGTTCTCCAGCCCCTTCACCAGCTTCATTGCTTTTCTCTGGACACACTCCAGGACTTCGATGTCTTTCTTATAGTGAGGGGCCCAAAACTGAACATAGTATTCGAGGTGTAGCCTAATGATGGATAGTAGCTCTTCTGGTAGCAATTCCATAGTGTTACTAGGAGTTGTGCATTTTGTCTGGGTTCCAAAGCAGATCTAAGTCAAAGTACATCTGGGAAAATGAGGCTGGGGAGGTGCTGTGATGCATCAGTGAATAACCTTAGGAAGTGTTTGGTGTCAGCACAGGGAAAGAAGAAACCAACACGCAATTGGAGTCCCAGTGTGAAGATGTGGGGAATACTGGGAATACTCTGACTATGGTGGAAGGATGACAGTTGGGTGATGGAGAAGTGTGTTCTGGTGTATATCCATGTAGCCTGATACAGAATTGAACCTATATTTCTCCACAGGGTAATCAAGATCAAGAACAATCTGACTGATGATGATCTGCCATAGTCTTAAATGGTGAGTGAGAGAATAAGCCACATTCTCCTGGAACTGAAATATTCCCAAGGCTTTGGCAAGTGGGAGAATCCCATTAAGTGGTCCTGTCACACTTCATGTTTATGCTTTCAGGGACTATCCTTTTACTGTGCCAACTCCATTCCCTTCCACTCAGCCAAGATTACCTCAGCTGGTTTTATGCTGCCAGCACAATCATCTCCAGAACTACTTATGTGTATTTCTGTATGGGAAACTGCGTTCTGGAGAGTGTTGGTACCCGGGTGCAGGTCTCCTTGACTGCCTTCAGGATTCATCTCAACTCTCAATCAATGCATGTGTTTTATGAATTATTCCAATAAGCGCACAGGATTTAGACAAAGCTGCCACCCGTGGGACTGGCAAACAGACTTCAGGGTTCATGCAAAGAAACATCTTTTTGTTTCAAGCCAGGACAAGGGCACTGCCCCTGGCAAGAATAGAGTTAAGGTACTGTGTAAATATACAACTTTATGCTCTTTGTATTTATGCAAGGAAGCCAGAAAAGACCTGGAGCCATCTTTGGCTGCTCTGGTCATCAAAGATGGTAGTTGTTATCTCTGCAGATGACCCCCATGGTCTCCCATGCATGATATTTGTAATTAAGAGCAGGGATTATGCAGGAAGGAGATGGAATCAACTATGAAGACCCAGCAGACAGCAGAGGAGCTTAGGCACCGGCTGGTTCCTTGCGAATGAAGGCAGATATAGTACCAAGATACGTGAGTGGGCTTGGGGTGCGTATGTCAAGCCTATGGGGATTCTGATAAAGGGATTAAAACTGAGGGGAGGGGAAGTGGGAAAGCATCCGATTAACATTTTTGATGCATGCCCAGGGCTAACACAGTGTACTAATGAATTCTCATGTAGCAGCAAAGCTTTCTTGGTGCTCTCTGCCCTGGACAGCCTCACAGTAATACGAGACATGGATGGGATTTAACTATTGCATTTTAAATGCAGCTAGGATGGACCTTTTGAAGCACAGATTGAAATGAAGGGTATATTTTCTGGGTAGGAATGTTGCAGGAGGATGAAGGGAAACTCCCATTCCCATGCATAAGGAGAATATCTGGCACCTTTGGTTAGATATTTGGTGATGGGACATGTCTAGTTGGCTGGTCTGTTGCCAACAATTCCAGAAGCCCTGACATTTCCCCTTAAAAGGATCCATGCTGCAGTGCCTGGGGATGCTGGGCACTGAGCACATGAAGCTGCTGAGGAGGCAGAACAAAGGAGGCACCATCACTGAGAGCTGTGCAAAGACTTAGTGAATAGTTCAGGGACCTCGTGGAGACACAGCCTACAGTCCCTCTATGTCCTTGGGGAGGTGGGATGGTGGACTCAGTAAAAGAGTCCTCCCAGAGATCAATACTGGCCACCATGTTACAGGTTTGGGACAAACTATAACTGCTTCATCCCATCAAGAAGTACAATGAGGATGTTAATCCATATTCATAACTGAAGAGTAAGTCAAGGACAAATTCCTAGGGCAAATAGCTGTAAGCTGTTCCTGCAAATAATGAGGAGTCCTTGAACTACTACAGGGTTAGTGGTGTTAGTAGGAAAAGGGACATCCAAAATCTTCAACAAGATAAACTCCTTGGTTCATTATTATGGTCATCTAAAAGAATAGGACTGAATGGGACCAGGCACTGCACAAACAGAGCAGGAAGATGCTCTCTTATCTTCCAGCAAGAGTACATTCCTGTACAATGAAGGCACACAGGGAGTTGCAGTCTTGGTAGGGTCTGAATTCAGCATCCTTTATGAAGAGGTCATAGAATCATAGAATCACCATGTTGCAAGAGACCCACTGGATCATCCAGTCCAACCATTCCTATCTAACACTAAACCATGCCCCTCAGGACCTTGTCCACCTGTGCCTTAAACACCTCCAGGGAAGGTGAATCAACCACCTTCCTGGGCAGCCTGTTCCAATGCCCAATGACCCTTTCCATGAAAAACTTTGTCCTAATGTCTAGGAGCTTGAGGCCATTCCCTCTTGTCCCGTCCCCTGTCCCTTGGGAGAAGAGCCCAGCTCCCTCCTCTCCACAACCTCCTTTCAGGTAGTTATAGAAAGCAATGAGGTCTCCTCTCAGCCTCCTCCTCTCCAGGTTAAACAACCCCAGCTCTCTCAGCCGTTCCTCATAAGGCCTTTAAGGTAACCCATTATGGAGAGTTACAGCATATAATGCCCCTTGTTGGGCTCAGGTACACCGCACGAGGCATCCTGCCCTAAAAACAGCAGTGAATTCCTCTTTTCTTTCCTTGTCTCTGCTTCCTGAGCAGAGGACTGGGAAATTCCTGCTTACTGGGAGTCAAAACAGACAGAAAATATGTGTGATTACTCTCTCTAATACTACTTTTCATCATTAGAAGGAGGAAAATTTGTAGTGAAAGAAAAAGAGAGAGGGGAAAGATATTGTTTGGGTCCAAACCGTGTTTGCAGTTCTTTGCTTTATCTCCTTTTATGAAAGGATCCATGCAAGACAACAGGAGCTGATGATTCAATAATGCGCAGGGCTGGGAGACAAGACGGGAAAGAAAGAAACCATAGCAAAGGGAGTTTTAATAACCTTTCATTGAGGCTGTAATTAAATCCTGGTTTCTGTTTGGAAAGCAAAAATCTCATTTTATGTGTGCATCCTGTCTCCCCACTGCATATGCACCCGTGTTTTCTTGTGGGCATACTGGGAGCTGGTTAGCAAATACAGGTGTGTCAGGTACTCTCTCCAGCAAGGGGAAAGGGAGGAGGAGAAGAGAGGATGAGGAGCTTATTGCCATATCTGACACCAGCCCTGTGCAAATGGGAAGCGGGAATCTGTAAACAAGTTGTGGAGCCAGACTGGTACCCTATGCAGAGCTACAGACTGGGAGAAGTCTGGCTGGAAAACTGCCAGGAGGAGAGGAACCTGGGGGTGTTGGTTGACAGCCGACTGAACGTGAGCCAGCAGTGTGCCCAGGTGGCCAAGAAGGCCAATGGCATCCTGGCTTGGATCAGAAACGGTGTGACCAGCAGGTCCAGGGAGGTTCTTCTCCCTCTGTACTCGGCACTGGTGAGGCCGCTCCTTGAATCCTGTGTTCAGTTCTGGACCCCTCACCACAAGAAGGATGTTGAGGCTCTGGAGCGAGTCCAGAGAAGAGCAACAAAGCTGGTGAAGGGGTTGGAGAACAGGCCCTATGAGGAATGGCTGAGAGAGCTGGGGTTGTTTATCCTGGAGAAGAAGAGACTGAGAGGAGACCTCATTACTCTCTACAACTATCTGAGGGGAGGTTGTTGAGAAGAGGGAGCTGGGCTCTTCTCGCAAGTGACAAGGCACAGGACAAGAGGGAATGGCCTCAAGCTCCACCAGAGGAGATTTAGACTGGACATTAGGAGGAAGTTTTTCACCGAAAGGGTAATTGGGCATTGGAATAGGCTGCCCAGGGAGGTGGTTGATTCCCCTTCCCTGGAGGTGTTTAAGGCACAGGTAGATGAGGTGCTGAGGGACATGGTTTAGTGTTTGATAGGAATGGTTGGACTCGATGATCCGATGGGTCTCTTCCAACCTGGTTGTTCTATGATTCTATGATTCTTCATTCATCCGTCTATCTCCCTTTCTTCTCCTCCATCACATGGGCTGATGGGATCATGCAGGGTATGTGTTAGCTCCTCAGCCTTGCCAGCGCTTTGCTTGTGAGGGTGTTGGAGCTGTTAGCCAAAACTTTTCCAAGAAGGGTGCTAGGAACTGTGTCCCTGGCCCTGGTTCATGGGTTTTTACAGGCTTAACTTCAGAGGTGGGTGGTTTTTGTAGGAGAACGAAGAGCACACTTGGAGCACATCGTGTTGCTCATGTGGAGAATCATGTCAAGTGGGCTAACACATAGCTGTGGTCAGACTATGTGAGACAGAAATATGCATATGTTGTCCAGCTCACTATTCATCTTAGAGAGAATACAGTATTTCACTTGGAGCTGCTGCTTTCTAGCAGCTATCTTTCCTCCTGCTGCTTTCCTAGCTTGATGAAATTCAATGAATGACTGAGGAAAACTCCACCCTTCCTGGGCCAAGCTTTCTCTGTGACTAAATCAGCATTTCTCCCTCTCACTCTCCACCTGCATGGCTCGTTGCTTGATTTCTGTCTGCTCATTAAGAAAGCACAGCAGTAACGCTTCTGTGGTCACTACCTCAAAGCCCATCACCTCCTTGCATTAGTTTTGCCTCCTAATGGCCAGGAGATGAGTGGAGGCGCTGCTCCTGGTCTCTGCCAGAGTTTACCCAGGCAGAAGGGCTGGGTTCGACCTTCATTTATATTCCAGAAGCACCAGACACTTAGCAGTATCTCCTGCCATCAATAAACTGTTGCAAACAGAGATAAGCCAGATAAAGCTAAAGTAGGTCACTTTTGCAGCACAATGACATCCAGATTGGTTATTCCTTACGCAGCCCTAAAAGTAAACTATCTCCCCCATCATGGTATTTCTTTTCTCTTCCTCCTTTTTACTTAAAGTTGCTAGGGAGCTGAGGCAAGGCAATTAAGCAGATATGAAAGTCTGCTTATAGCTCTCCCAAGCACCAGATGGAGAGTATCTGGAGACTGCACTGCAGCTGTGCGCTGGATGGATAGATGGAGGGTTTGATACCATCCACAGATTCTCTAAACTCTGTGTTGCTTTTCTACTGGTTAAAATCCTGGAAAAAAGTGCTTCGTGCTGATGGCTGGGGAAAACTGGCTTTGCCTCTCTTAAGGACCCATACTGGGCAGAGTCCAATTGGGCAGAGTCCAATGGCATGAGGTTTAACACGGCCAAATGCCGGGTCCTGCACTTGGGGCACAACAACCCTGTGCAGAGCTACAGACTGGGAGAAGCCTGGCTGGAAAACTGCCAGCAGGAGAGGGACCTGGGGGTGTTGGTCCACAGACAACTGAACATGAGCCAGCAGTGTGCTCAGGTGGCCAAGAAGGCCAAGAGCATCCTGGCTTGTATCAGAAATGGTGTGACCAGCAGGTCTAGGGAGGTGATTCTCCCTCTGTACACGACACTGGTGAGGCCGCTCCTTGAATCCTGTGTGCAGTTGTGGGTCTCTCACCACAAGAAGGATGTTGAGGCTCTGGAGTGAGTCCAGAGAAGAGCAAGGAGGCTGGTGAAGGGGCTGGAGAACAGGCCCTATGAGGAGTGTCTGAGAGAGCTGGGGTTGTTTATCCTGGAGAAGAGGAGGCTGAGAGGAGACCTCATTACTCTCTACAAGTACCTGAAAGGAGGTTGTAGAGAGGAGGGAACTGGCCTCTTCTCCCAAGTGACAGGGGACAGGACAAGAGGGAATGGCCTCAAGCTTCGCCAGGGGAGATTTAGGCTAGACGTTAGGAGGAAGTTTTTCACAGAAAGGGTCATTGGGCACTGGTGGAGGCTGCCCAGGGAGGTGGTTGATTCACCTTCCCTGGAGGTGTTTAAGGGAGGGGTAGATGAGGTGCTGAAGGACATGGTTTAGTGTTTGGTAGGAATGGTCGGACTCGATGATCTGATGAGTCTCTTCTAACCTGGTTGTTCTATGATTCTATGATTCTATGATATTCATAAAATCATAGAATGCTTTAGGTTGGGAGGGAATTTTATAGGTCTCCAAGTTCCATACCCCTGCAGGAACAGGGACTTCTTCAACTAGATTCTCTACTACTTCCCTCGGCAATCTGTACCGGTATTTCAGCATCCTCACTGTAAAAATTTTCTTCCTTATATCCAAGTTAAATCTACACCTCCCTAATTTAGAACCAATACTCCTTGTCCTGTCTCAACAGGTCTTATTAAGACTGCCAATCTTTCCTATAGGCTGCTATAAGTTCTCCCTGCAGCCTTCTCTTCTCCAGGGTGAATATATTCTTTATATTTCCATATTCCTTGCTGTGTCTTCAGAAAGAAAACATCACCACCACGTGTTCTTCCCTTAGTATTGGCTCATTTTCAAGCCTTTATGTTGGCTGAAAGGTACAGACTTCCTCTGATAGGGAGGAAAGATTCCTGGTTGCCTATTACATCGTTAACTTCCTCATAGAGAACCTAAGAGCTGGTTAGTGTCCCATAAATAGTCACTTTTGTATCATGAGCTGGCAAAAGATTCCTGCTGATGTCATCTGAGATGAAGTATGAGCTGTTAGCATGTAGGTGAAAAGCTTAGTGACCTAATCACTATCACCCGAGCCTCCCTGGCACCTGGGTTATGTGTAATTTTTTTATCAGAAAACGTCAATCCTCCTTATTTGTCAATACATAGGTTTTAGGGGCTTTTGCAAATGCATAAGAACCTCTGGAGACGTTTCTAAGGCCTTATAGCACTGCAAAAAACCAGAAGAATTAGCTCAGACTTGGATGATCTCCAGAAAGCAAGACAAGTAGGGATGATCCAGTGCTCTTCTTCAGAGATTTCTGTAAATGCTGTTCTCATTTACATTGCTGCTTGTGGGAAATACATTTTAAAACTTCTTATTTAAGTGTTCATTCTTACAAAAAGAGGTCCTAAAAGTGACCCTCATCCATCCAAGAAAACAGAGATGACACTGTAGAAGTTATGTGTTTTGTGTACCACCAGCTTGAAAGTCTGAACAACAAATAAACTCTTCCATTGTGCTACTTCCACAGCGGGAAAGGAATTCATTGCAAAGCAAAATGGTGAAATAAATTAATCTCAGCAAACAACAGTCTCCTGTCAGTTATTCCACAAGAGGGAAATACAGCAGCATCGAATAAATGAGTTGTTCTGGAGTGAACAATCTACTGAGCTCCAAATTCTGTTGGCAAGACACAAGCCGCTGGACTGAGCACCCAGATCCCAGCTACTTCCAGGCATGTGGCTGTCAGGGATCGCTGTCACATCTGTAGCATGGGTAACAAATTTACTTGTATTAATCAAAACATTTTTCTTTCCCTCTGAGCTTAGCTGAAGAGACTAACTTCTCCTAAAGTTCTTTCTCCTGCCTTTCCCAAACCATTGCCCCTTTTGTGCCTGAAGAACGAGGAGCAGAGATGGCCATATCTAGCTAGAAGTCCTTATCAAGGCTCTGAAAGCAGTGAGCAGGTCCTGACATGCCCTGGCTACTTAGATGATCTTGGTTTATGGTCCTTTGAAGTGCCATCATCCCTTGTGCCCCTTCCTCTGAGAGATCATTCTGTGCTGCTGAAGCAGAAATCACTTTTCCTAGAACTACTGCTTCTAGCTCTCTGAATCTCTATATTTCTCCTTCAGGGAAGCTCAGAGTATTCACTGCTGCTGGTGTTACCTCTACCAAGTCATACTACTGATCACCTAGCTGGAGAGGGGCTAAGTACTTGCAGCCTTTTCCCATCAAGAATTAGATTGATGAACTGGCTTGTTTTCTCATCACTTATTCAAAGGGCAGAAATGCTCTGCCATGCTCTGCATGTTGGTGCCCTATATTCTATCATACTCATCATCTTGAATTTATATTCCAGGTGCTGCCAGAACCCTGCCTACACATTGTTTTGGGATGAAGTGGTGCTAGTTCATGGAACCCACAGAGCCTCAGAAGACAACTGTCCTTGCTCTTTACTCTAGAGACAGTGTGACAAACAATTACTAAAACCTACTATTTGTGCCTGCTATCAAACCTCACATTCCACATCCAAGGTGGAAGGGTGTATTTAGGATCCCAAAGCCCCATATTTCCTGGAATTATACCTACAAATTATCTGCATGATCCTTAGCAAGATTTCTCCTTGTCCCCTTTCACAAAACCTGGGAAACAGCATTTTATTCCATATTGTGTCATAGAATCATAGAATCATAGAACAACCAGGTTGGAAGAGACCCATTGGATCATCGAGTCCAACCATTCCTATCAAACACTAAACCATGTCCCTCAGCACCTTGGCCACCTGTCCCTTAAACACCTCCAGGGAAGGTGAATCAACCACCTCCCTGGGCAGCCTATTCCAATACCCAATCACCCTTTCCGTGAAAAACTTCCTCCTAATCTCTAGCCTAAATCTCCCCTGGCGGAGCTTGAGGCCATTCCCTCTTGTCCTGTCCCCTGGCACTTGGGAGAAGAGCCCAGCTGCCTCCTCTCTACAACCTCCTTTCAGGTAGTTGTAGAGAGTAATGAGGTCTCCTCTCAGCCTCCTCTTCTCCAGGCTAAACACCCCCAGCTCTCTCAGCCGCTCCTCATAGGGCCTGTTCTCCAACCCCTTCATGCAACTACTGCCTCTGCTGGTATTTGTCCATAATGGACCCCATTTCCTGACAGACCGAGGTTTATTTTTGCTGCCTGGGAGGATGATCTGTTTGTAGAGGTGTTGTCCTTCTGGTGCAGAGGATAAACTGTGAAAACGTGGCTGTTGGCAGAGATATCAACCCATGGAGCAAGCATTTTCCTCTCTCCTCCAGCAGCTGCAGATCCTGCAAGCAGTTCCTGCTATGTGTGAGCTGGATAAAAAACACACGGGGCTGCGGAGCAGGTAAAAGCCAGTGCAGTCCAGTAGCAGAGCTGAGGTGTCCCACAAACCCAGTTACATAGTGCTCTATCCAGCTCCAGTTTTAAGCCTCCTGCATGACAACATCATGTATCCCAGGAGATGAGATGGGTGGATGGGGAGGAAGAGCTGTTATGGATTGTTCCCCTTCATCTGTGCTTCAGAGGTAGAGGAGGAACAGGAAGGCTCTGGTTCTTGCCTTGTGGAGCTAGCGTGGGAATTTCTTCCCCATTTTCAAGCAGACATGGATGCTGGCACTCCCAACAGGTAAGTGCCTGCAGGACTCATCTCAGCATGGATGAACTTTCTATACTGTCTTGTTATTCCCTTAGAGGATCCATCCTCATTTCTGTATCAGTTGTATTTCTTCAATTACTGCTTATTTTTCCATTGCATCATGCTCTCCCAACAACCCATCCAGCATCCATGAGAATTTGTGAAAGCCAAGACACCTTCCCCCTTGTGTGCAAGACCTCTCCTCTACCCAGGTGAGCTCTTGGGCCAGCAGAGATACTAATGCAAGCATGCCTATAGCCAAAGGCATTGGAGAGAGTGTGAGGCTGGCTTCACATCCCATTTAGGAGGAAGTTTTTCATGGAAAGGGTCATTGGACATTGGAATAAGCTGCCCAGGGAGGTGGTTGATTAACCTTCCCTGGAGGTGTTTAAGGCACGGGTAGACGAGGTGCTGAGGGACATGATTTAGTGTTTGGTAGGAATGGTTGGACTAGATGATCCGGTGGGTCTCTTCCAACCTGGTGATTCTATGTTCTATGATTCCCTCTGCTTTGTGTCTAGGCAACCACCAGCACAAGAATTAATTGTGTAACCTCCTGTCCAAAGCCTCTATTGAGTCACTAAACCTATTAACCAGGGGAGGTCAAGTGACCTGTGTAGGGAGCCAAGATAAGAATACTTGGTGTTGAATGCAAAGTCCTAATCATTTCTTCAAATCTCTGCCACTGGTCCTTCATCCCAGCCTGCAGCTTCTCTCATATTTTCCATTATTAAATATCCCAGGAGGCAGCATGGAACCTTGTCCTGCTGCATCCCTGATTTTGAATGGCTTCCTCCATGCATCTAGTTATCTGTTTCTGTTCTCCCTGATACTCTTTGGAAATCAGGCTTTGCTGGCAGCAGGCAGCATGGCACGTGCCCTGTCTGGCAATAAAGCCTCCTCCGGAAGCTCTCCCATTTTCCTTGTATGTTAATATGACCCTAACGGCCTCATTAGTTTTAATTTGTTTGGCCACCAGATTTAGATGAGTATTCCAGTGATGATGCGAGACCTGGAGAGAGTAAACAGTGTCTAATTAATGCAGTTAAAGTTACTGCATAGGGTGACTGTTGAGAAGGAGGATGGTGCTGGAAGGCACAGTTTCAGGCACCTGGATGCTGCTGGCCACAGCTACTGATTCACAGATTTTGTCCTGCAGAGGCTCAGAGCTGGTAAACAGCATCTGCAATCTGACCAGAATGGAAGTCAAAGAAACTTCCCAGAAATCTCTGGCTCAAGGGCAACACCTCAACTGCCACAGTAAGTACAGAAATGTATGGATCAATCCGAGGGTCGCTGATAGAGGTGAAATTCTTCACTACCCAATTTCACCAGGGTTCAGACAAGTCAGTTTAATGGGCAGCTGCCTACATAAGCTGCTGCTAGACAGCATTCTCTGTGTCAGCACAGAGGGAATTTGCACCTTCAGGTGCAAATGTAGGTGTGAATGAAGGAGTCCCAAGAGGATGAGGTGGTGGCCAATGCATGTTTTTTAACAGTAAGAGATATTCCCAGAGCAAAAATAGTTCCAAATTTTTCCAAATAGTTCCACAGTCAGCCTTTGCATACCTCTGCTCTGACACAGATCCCCTGAGTCCTTTGTGTGGAGCACTCTGATAAAAGTAGGGAAAATCATAGAATCACCAGGTTGGAAAAGACCCACCGGATCATCGAGTCCAACCATTCCAATCAAACACTAAACCATGTACCTCAGCGCCTCATCCACCCGTCCCTTAAACACCTCCAGGGAAGGTGAATCAACCACCTCCCTGGGCAGCCTCCATCAGTGCCCAATGACCCTTTCCATGAAAAATATTTTCCTAATGCCCAGCCTAAATCTCCCCTGGCGGAGTTTGAGGCCATTCCCTCTTGTCCTATCCCCTGTCACTTGGGAGAAGAGGCCAGCATCCTCCTGTCCACAACTTCCTTTTAGGTAGTTATAGAGAGAAGTGAGGTCTCCCACCAGCTTCCTCTTCGCCAGGCTAAACAACTCCAGCTCTCTCAGTCGTTCCTCATAAGGCCTGTTCTCCAGACCCTTCATCAGCTTTGTGGCTCTTCTCTGGACTTGCTCCACAGCCTCAACATCCTTCTTGTGGTGAGGGGCCCAGAACTGAACACAGGATTCAAGGAGGGACCTCACCAGTGCTGAGAACAGAGGGAGAATAACCTCCCTGGACCTGCTGGTCACACCATTTCTGATCCAAGCCAGGATACCATTGGCCTTCTTGGCCACCTGGGCACACTACTGGCTCATGTTCAGTCACTGTCAACCAGCACCCCCAGGTCCTTCTCCTCCAGGCATCTTTCTAGACAGACTTTTCTCAGTCTGTAGCTCTGCATAGGGTTGTTGTGCCCCAACTGCAGGACCCGGCATTTGGCCGTGTTAAACCTCATGCCGTTGGTCTCAGCCCAGTGGTCCATCCTGTTCAGATCCCTTTGCAGAGTCTCCCTACCCTCCAGCACATCCACTCTTCCACCTACATGTTCCCTAGAACACATTCAGCTCTGAGATCCCAGATTTCCTCCTGCTTCCCAATTTGAGCCCTTCCTTTGGCAAGGCTGAGAGCCAGTACTGTCAAGAAGAGCAGACAAAACACAATCAGGATCCTCAGCATTTTGCAATTCAAGCATACCCTTAAATTGCCCACACTCTCTGACATCTCTTCTGCACTGCTTGAGCAGGATCCTCATCATCTGGGCAATATAAAAATACCTCCAAATCTACCCACGTTCAGTTCTCAAGTATAATTCCCTAGCCTGGTACCTTTATGTTCCTTCTCCCACTGCCTCTGAAGGGTAGAAATAAGATTTGCTTTTGCAGGAGACAACAGCAGCCCTTGCTCTCATTAGGTCATAGTTATCATCATTAGATGTCTGAAACACAGCATGGGCCAAAGTATATATCAGATACAGCAAGTTTGAGAAAATTGCTGGAGGGTTCATTACAGCCAATGATCCTGGGGAGACGAGCACCTAAAAAGACCTTGAGGTTGAATTCATCTGAGCTGGTTGTCTAGACCTCTGCTCTAGTTGGAGAAAAACAGGTGCTTCCAAAGCTCCATTAATCTCATTCTAAAGCAGACATCTCAAATAGGTCAGATGACTCATGTCCTGACAGTGCTTGTTTCTCTCTGCAGACTATAAAGGGAGCTGAAGGTGACCAGCTTAGCTGCAGACGAGCAGCGTGTTAGACATCTAATATCGGGTAAGATGAATCCTACCTGTGAGACAAATCAAAGCAGTGGACTTTGCGCACTACAAGAAGGAGGTTAAAATTGCCTGGACAGTCAAAGCCACTGAAAAGAGTTGTTAAGGGATGTGGATTTAAAGAGGTGCGGTATCAGACCAAAGAACAAATCTTCTTGGGTACGTGTTGGCTGGCAATTATTGTCCCAGAAATTGTATTTTCAGCAAAGAAGGAAGTTAAAATGAGGAAGAGGTTGGAGTTAGTCATACTGGAGGGTGTGCAGAAGGCTCTAAAGGTGTCAAGTATTTTCCATTTCCACCACAACCATAAAAGATGCATGAGCTCAGGGACTGAACTGCAGAAGACACAGATGGACAAAGCTATGTAGCCTGGTGAGGTGAGGAGTAAGCAGGATGAAACTTCTCAGAGATTGCAAATCCAGCCTCTTTCTCCATGTTCAGTGTATCTGCAGTCTTCAATACCAATTTATGTGCCACATGGGGCTATACCAGGGTGCAAGAAAGAAGGGACGATGTCTTTCATGTCTTGTTTAATGAGTAAACTCACCATTCCTCCTAGGAATCAAATTCAGTCCTTGAGCTCTGAGACAGCAAAAAGTGCTGCCCATGCTGGTTGTCTCTACAAATGTTGTTTGTCTCTGCAAATCATAGAATCATAGAATCATAGAACAACCAGGTTGGAAGGGACCCATCGGATCATCGAGTCCCACCATTCCTATGAAACACTAAACCATTTTCCCTCAGGGGAACATTCATGGGAATGAATGTTTTTGGTATCTTGGATATATGTCTTTCTCACAGCTTTGCTGGAGGACAGAGAGCCACTAGAAATTCTTACAATGTCCACACTCTCCCTGTGCTCCTGAGAGTCTTCTCCGCATAGGAAGCCTTCCTATCTGCTGGAAAATTGACCTGTGGCAACCAAACTAATTCACTGTTCACCTCCAGGCCTATCAATGCATGGCAGCTTCTCCTCCTGTGCCACTCTGCAGCAGGATCGTGGCTCAGCTGTGCTCAGCACACAGGAGGGATGGGCATGTTTTGCACCAGATTTGTTCCAACTGCTTACCATGCCAGGAAATGAGCTTATTTCACCATGTGGGAACCTTCTGGGGTGTGTCTGGGGAGCATTCTTGGACTCATGGCTTCAGAGGATTATAATTCCCTCCATCCTGTGGTCTCAGAGTGAAAGTTCACAGCAAGGGAGCTGAGGAGTGATTCTCATGTTTATTTAAGTTTGAAAAACTTGTACACCACCAAAACCAGTTTTCACACTTCTTTTTTATTTTATTTTTTTTTTAATTCAAATCCCTCCAAGCCTCCACTAGATTTTAGCATCTGATTCCCTCAGTGTGGGGAAAGGATATGAAGGAGACACTCTCTGTTAGCCTGTGGGGTTATTGAGTGGGAAGGCTTTGGTCCAGGAGTACTCCCATTTCTCTTAGCATCTGCCAAAGGAACAAGTAAAAATATTCTTCTCTGCTTAACACCTGAGCATCCTTCCCTACAGAAGCCCATCCCTGCTGTTGTCTGGGCACACGTCCCTTTTGGAAGAGGAGCTATTAGCTCTTCAGGAGCCTCGTTCTCCCAGGAGGAGCCCAGCCCTCTGAACAGAATTGTTGGTTTGTTAAAGCCGCCTATTTCATAGGTTTAAATGTGTTGTACTTGGACGGTAATTGCAATTCATACTGAGCAATCACCATGTCAGCTGTCACAATAACAAAATGTTTAATAGGTGTACACTGATGGACAGTCGCTGGAGCTCCAGAGAGAGAAATACTCTAGCTCAAAGGGAGATGTCATTCCTGGTTTGAAGTAGTCACAAGGGCTGCTGGTCCTGATGTGCAAGTGTGCCCAGGATTTCCTTTGGGCCTTTGTCTGCTCCTTCCTGATGTTTGACCCAAGTTAAAATTTTGTCTGATGCGCTCCTCACAAATCCTGTTCTGCTCCTTTTCCTCCAGTGTTTCCATGCCATCCCAACCCTGTCTTGCTTCTCCTTCTTGCACATTCACTCTGTGTTTGCAGATGAAGGTGAATGCAAATGCCAGGTGCTGTGTGTGCTCTGAGCAGGAGACACTTGCTGATCCCAGGCTGACATGACCAGACCGTGGTACAAGGAAGGAGATGCTCTTCTCCTTGTTATACAGATAGGTCCAAGGCCAGACGAGTCAGGCTGGTGATGACAGGGTTTTGTTTGAATTGCAGCACTGCCTGGGTCCTTCTGCTGAGAGGAAACAGAGGACAAAAAGACAGTAATAGTCTGACTGAGAGAGGACATGGTGGGTGTTGCTTACACGATGACGCAGCAGCAAGGACTTAAAATTCACTATCTACTCTCCCTGGTGAGAGGGATGCTGGAAACTCTCTTTCTCTGAAAGAGGTTGTAGTGAAAAGGGAAGAAACTAAGGATTTGGGAGCATTCAGGTAACTTTAGGGGTTCAGCACTGCAGATGAGACTCTGCATAGAGAGGCTGAAAGGTTAAATACACAGAAAGTTAATGTCTAGTGGAAATGTTAGGGACAAATTTGAAAGGAAATCATGCTGCTATGGTCAGGCATGTACCCATTCTGTGCGTTGCAGTGGGATGCAGAGTTTCCTTATCCGAAGTGGCTCCAAAGGAGATATGGGGTAAATTACATCAAGATGAGCTCGGATCCCACAACAAGACCACTCCTTGTGCCCAGAGTATCCCCAAATAGAATTGCTGCTTAGCATCTCTTTGCCACCCTCCTCCATACCAGGTGGAACAGTAATGCAGAAAGTCTTACCTGAAAACCTGTGTGGTATGTAGATTAGAAGTACTAGGACAGACATTTCAGATAGCAGATCTTGAAGGTTTTGCACGGAGTGACTACTGAACAAGAGAAAGATCCGCAAAGATGTGAAGTTGTGATGACGGGTTTGTGTCTAGGTCAGAGGGATCTACCCAACTCTGAACTGCACAGCAACATGCAGAAGGGGCCCAAAAATTAGTTCACTCCATGGATCGTGAGCACTCTGGCCAGGAACTCAGTCCGTACTCTGTACAGACACTGTTTGATGTTTTATCCAGGTGCTATGCAAAAGGAAGGATGTCTGAGCATGTCAGAGAGACACGACAATTTGAGGTCTGGGGACTATTTTGAGCCCACAGAAGCCATAACTTACCATTACAAGGAAAAGGGTTGACCCATAGGAGCTTTCTATGAAGTCTCTGCACACACACTGTTATTGTAATATTATAACAGATTTTTTCCTGAAGAAGAATCAGGCTCTGGGGGTCTTTAGTGAGACAAAGGCCAAGGTCTTTGAGATTTGTCTTTGCTACATTGTGCAAGAACCATCAACCGTGTCCCAGATATTACTGGGATTGGCTATACTGGGAAAAAAAGTGAACCATGTTAGGGTAATTAGGCAGGAAAGAGAAGGAGAAAGGGAATATTTGGATGCTTTCTGCAGAATCTAGGATATGCAAAGAGATACACATAGTCTGACTTTACAGCTACTTCTCAAGCAAGCCATCTGAATGCTGTTGTCTCACCACAGACGTAGCTACTGCAGACATGGAGCTGCTCTGGCATAACATGCAAGTCCCTTCAGCATCTCCTCTATTAAGATGTGGTCCTGGGGCTTGAGTGCTTCTGACAGATCTCCATGCTCATAATGCACAGCAGCTGCCCGGTTCTGCCTGGGTGCACGCTGGAGATGGGTGGAGGAGGAGAGTGGATATGTTCCTTTTCACACCTGAAAGGACATGCTGAGCACTGTGTGCTGCTTCTGACAGCTGCTTCCCCTGCCTCTCCCTCTCCTCTCCCCTTTCCATGTCCTTCCACAGAGAAAAGCTTTGCAAGGTATGGGATGTCGTGCTGTGGAAAGTGACGTTTGCTGGCCTTAAACAGGTTGTCACATCAGCAGGGCATGGGAGAAAGGAGCCTGCATCTTCCAAGCTAGGCTGTCCTTTTCAGCAGCTTGCAAGGTCTCCTTTCCAGGGCTTTGGTCTGAGAAGGTGAGCAGGAAAGGAGAAAGAAGGGGAGCTTACTAGTAATGACAACTTGGTTGCTTTGTCCAAAGATTTCAGTTAACGAGTGGAAAGGTTGTTGTCTTGTTTTATTCGCAAATAGGGCTTAGAGAAGTTACTTTCTGCACCATCACCTGCTGCTGCATTACCAGCATTATGGTGAGTTTTCCTTCCCAACATGTGTGTGGGACCATTTCTCAGCTAAGAGCTTATTTCTGCTTTGTAGGAGAAGTTCAGGCTTGTCCCAGCATTTACTACCTAGGGCTTAACTCATACCTGATTGCTGTCTAAACATTGCTCTGGGAATCTGTAATTTAGAGCTGCCACCTTCTGAAAACCCTCTGTCCACAAAACTTACCTCCTCTCCTAAGGATGCTAAGGGTTGGAGACGCCTGCAAGAGAAGTGCCTTGTTTGAGGGCTGCCACTCAGGTTCATAGAATCATAGAACAACCAGGTTGGAAGGGACCCATCGGATCTTCTAGTCCAACCATTCCTATCAAACACTAAACCATGCCCCTCAGGAACTCATCTACCCGTGCCTTAAACACCTCCAGGGAAGGTGACTCAACCACCTCCCTGGGCAGCCTATTCCAGGTTTTAGTGAAGAGCAGATGCTGTTCTCCCTCTGCAGCTGGGAAGCCAGGATGTGCAAGTAAAGTGACTTTACCCAAGTTTCAGAGCGGAGTCAGGAATAGAAGCAATGTCCCTTGGCTCTTTTTGGGATGAATCATCCCTGTAAATCCGCTTGCCTTGACTGATCTGGTAAATATAGGGTGTGAGAAAGGGCGATTAAGTGACTTATCTGAAGTCACATGTGGCATTTATGGGATTTGGACACAATCCTAAACCGACTCCACTGCTTTAACCACTATGCTTTCCCTGCTGTAGCTGTGACCCTGAAAGCATGCAAACACCATCGTGTATTACAGCAGCAAAGAATAAATTCACAGCCAGCCTGGAAAATCAGCTCCCTAAGGAAATACAAGATTAATCCCATACGGGAGAAGATGCAATCTAAAGCAGGCTGTTAATTAATTATTATTATCTTAACCAACCCAAGTATGGAGTCGGCGACACAAGTAAGGTTACAATTTTTGACAGATGCAGATTGATTTCTTAGAGCATCCACACCAGGCAGAGCAGCTAATCCCTTTCACAAAGGTGCAAATTGGTAATCTGATTTGCATGCTTGGCTGGCTGCTTTTGTCCCACCGATTAGTTTAGAAGTCACTAGCTGGTGACGAATAAATGAGAAGTTGTGACTGAGCTCCCTCCTGAAATGAATTTCTGATTGACTTTTGAAAGCATCTCCCTGGGGCTGCTTTCTGTTTTCTGAAACAACCCAAACCAAAAAAGGAGGGAGGAGGTAGGTGGGGCTGGTGAGAGAAGGAATGAAATTAAACAAAGGGCAGCTCTTAATTAAGGCCTAGAAGCACATCTGAAGACACTGACAGGTGGTAGCTGGCTTTAGTACCTTGCAAGTCAACTCATTAAACACCAGCTTCTGCCTGCATTTTTAATATCTGCAAAGGGGGCGGCTGAGTTTCTTCTCTGAGGAGAGCAGATATGTTTAGCATTATATTATATTTATAGCACACAGCAGTACTAAAACTGGAACTGGAGCCCCAGACTTGTTAAGCCAAAAGGCACAGTTCGTTCTGCTAATTGAAGCTGTCACTTATAACGAGCTATACTCTTTTCCTATTGTTTATGAAAGTTTCTCTTATTTTATCTTCTTAGTTTCTGGCAAGTTATTGTAAGTGAGGAGATACTGAGTATCAGCTATCTTCTGAAACTGCTGAATTCACAGAGGGGGACGAGTCATCTGAACAATTGTGGGCCTGCTATTCAGCATTCACATGAAGGCATCTAACATAGCAGATTTTCCTTGAGAGGTAGTGTAGTATTATCTGCTACAATTCATAGAATCATAGAATCACCAGGTCGGAAGAGACCCACTGGATCATCGAGTCCAACCATTCCCATCAAACACTAAACCATGTACCTCAGCACCTCATCTACTCGTGCCTTAAACACCTCCAGGGAAGGTGAATCAACCACCTCCCTGGGCAACCTGTTCCAATGCCCAATGACCCTTTCTGTGAAAAACTTTTTCCTAATGTCTAGCCTAAATCTCCCCTGGCAGAGCTTGCGGCCATTGCCTCTTGTCCTGTCCCCTGTCACTTTGGAGGAGAGCCCAGCTGCCTCCTCTCTACAACCTCCTTTCAGGTAGTTGTAGAGATTAATTAATACTATCACAGTCAGACTCCATTGACTTCATCAACTACACGTCCAGCGGTCACTCCAAGAGCTCAAACAGATCACAAAGAAACACCTATGGAGAGATGCCAAAATGTGGATGTTTCCACCTGGAAGACAAGACTTACCCCTAGATGTCCAAAATGCTTACAAATGAGTTTTCACTCTCAAACTGCTTTGATAATCAGTCAGATGTGACTTCATGCCTTTTGGAATAAATTCCTGTTGCTTTTGGGGAAGATGGCTTGAGCCCTGTTGGTGATAAAGGGGTCTGAAGGAAACAAATCTGTGAACCCAGTCTTTTGCGACTCCCTTGTCAGTGGTGCAGAGAGCTGAGAAAATCACCAAGACCTGACACTGGTAGGGCTTTGATTCCAGAACCAGAGAGCTGGTTTGCTTGTGCTAGTGCTTCTTACATGTCTTTAGCTCCTGGAGAAGAATGATACGCTTGAGAGTTGCCAGCCAGTCAGTGAAGTATTTCACTTCATACCAAGTGCTTCATCTGGTCTGCAAATCTGTGCATAGAATCTTGGTGGTCATCTTCTCCTGCACACAATTTGTGTTAAATTCTCCTCTGTGACTCACCCCATCCCCAGGTGGTCAAGGCAGAGGGTGTCTTGCAGCTCTTTGACAGCAGGGAGCCTACAAGAAAGATGGGGAGGGACTATTTACAAGGATATGGAGTGATAGGACATGGGGGAATGGCTTTAAATTGAAAGAGGAAGATTTAGATTAGACATTAGGAAGAAATTCTTTACGATGAGGATGGTGAGGCAGTGACACAGGCTGCCCAGTGAAGTTGTGGATGTAGCCTCCATAGAAAAGTTCAGGGTCAGTTTGGATAGGGCTTTGAGCAGCCTCATTTGGTGGAAGGTGTCTCTGCGCATGGCACAGGGGTTAGAACTGGATGATCTTTAGGGTCCCTTCCAACCCAAGATATTCTATGATTCTGTGATTCTATTTCGTAGATATCTACCCATTCATCCATTTTTCTATTTTTCTTTTTTTTTTTTTTTTTCAACTGTCTCCTTACTTATCTTGTCTCCTTCATGTCCTGTCTTCCCGCCTCTCTTCCTTTACCCATCCTCCAAAGGATTTAACATCTTAGCTGTTCTTTCTAGTAGGTAAAAGCTACTGTCTGTATGTTATAGATTGACAGCTGTGACACACAGTACCTGCATTCCAGTAAATCAAACAGTTCTGGCTCATGGATCTCAGCATCAGGAAGCTTAAGCAGTTGGAATAGACCAAACAACATCTCTGACAGCCAATTTGGACGAGGATTCCCTGTTTTGGAAGCTAGGAGAGTAATAGTAAGAACATAATCACACATGCATCAAGTTAGTATGAAGCTATGGATTTGTCACCACAGTATTCACAGAAGTGTAGGAGGGCAGATCAGAGATAAGAGTTACAGTTATCATGGTGGTCAGTGTCAGTTTGGCTGCAGTCTGTCCCTCAGGAGCTGTACACGTGTATCTTCAGGTCCAACTTATCTGTGGACTTAGCTGCTAGTGGAGGTTTTGGTTCAAATTGGATTTGGGAGCAGGCAGTGACGCATCAAAGTCTGGGTGAGCTAAGATAGGAAAATCCTTTAGAAGACAAAGCTCCATGAAGTGGAGACACCTTCGTATCTACAGCACCTTTCAAACTGGGAGGAACCTTGCAGACATAGTGGAAGTACAGTCAGGTCTAGGGAGAAGCAGAGTGGCTCTTTAAGAAGCTTAAATTAACACCTGGGACTTCAACATGTCCCAATCACAGAATTACAGAATCATCGAACAACCAGGTTGGAAGGGGCCCATTGGATCATCAAGTCCAACCATTCCTATCAAACACTAAACCATGTCCCTCAGCACCTCATCCACCGGTGCCTTAAACACCTCCAGGGAAGGTGAAGCAACCACCTCCCTGGGCAGCCTGTTCCAATGCCCAATGACCCCATGTGTGAAAAACTTCCTCCTAATCTCAAGCCTAAATCTCCCCTGGCGGAGCTTAAGGCCATTCCCTCTTGTCCTGTCCCCTGGCACTTGGGAGAAGAGGCCAGCTCCCTCCTCTCTACAACCTCCTTTCAGGTACTTGTAGAGAGTAATGAGGTCTCCTCTCAGCCTCCTCTTCTCCAGGATAAACAACCCCAGCTCTCTCAGTTGCTCCTCATAGGGCCTGTTCTCCAGCCCCTTCACCAGCTTCGTGGCTCTTCTCTGGACTCGCTCCAGAGCCTCAATATCCTTCTTGTAGTGAGGGGCCCAGAACTGAACACAGTATTCAAGGAGCGGCCTTGAATCCTCATGCAGCTCCAATCGTGGCACCATGGAAATGTACATGTGTCCCAATTGCTGTGCCCAAGGCCAAGCTGGACGTTGATTGCAGAGCTGAGAACTGAACCAAGTTAAAAACCCAAGCCATGAACTTTCCTTCCTTTCCTGTGCAGATCCGAAGGTGATATCTGTGTGATACAGCAATTATTCTGTATGATGTCTGGGTACTGCAGCAGGTTTGATGGCTGCAGTTGGTGACACTTACTTACCCAGAAGTGCTATCAGCTCTGTGACACAATTTGCAATAAGTCACCATTAATTAATGCTAAGTTATGAAGCACTTCTAGGGAAAGTGACACACCAAATTGACACCAATGTAAGAAGAGTTCATTATGGCTAATGTTGCAACAATAAAAGACAGAGGAATTAATGATGAATTTCAATGTTAAGTATCACTTTTCCCATGCTTTAATGCATTGTCTCAGAAGGGAGTGGGCACTTGGATAGGATTTGGAATAGGGCGACGTAATTGTAGCTTGGAAAAAAATCCGTCATGTTCTTCAGGTTCTCTGTGTACACAGTATCTGATCTGAGCTTTTTATGAAGCCACAGTCACAGACTCTTGGAAGTGCACACATCCTGGTGATCACTAACCGTGTAAACACATCCTAAAGTCTGCATTTCGTGTGCTTCTGGGTATTCATCACTATCCACATGGAGGAGATTTGACTTTGATTACCCTCCTTCAACTTACAGCTTTATTTTCATAGCTTGACTAGTCACTGAGTGTTTGAGGTCCCTTCCAACCTTCCAACCCAACCCGTTCTATGATTTTAAGATGATTCTATGATTTTGCTAGATAAGGCTGATACTGAACTCATGACAAGTTTATGTCTTCATACTGTTTTAGAAAAAGAAATGATGATTTGAACATTGACTAACAAACTTTTGCAAGATGAACATGCACAAAAGGCTACACTTAAAAACTGAGGTTTCTTATGACATGAACTTCAGAGAAATTATTCCCAGGGATTTAAGCACAATAAAGCCACAAGTTTCACTTTAAGGAGAGATTTTGAAGATCTCCCATTTTAAATCCTGGCTAAACCTAGCTTACCTATATTCCTACTCCCCAAATCTGCAAACCTACATATGTCCATCACTTAGAAACTCTTCCACAATGGGCTACAAAACCAAGCCAAAGCAATTCCCTCAACTAATCAATATACAAAGTGCTGCTGTGGTTCTGATCTCAGTCAAAGCAACACACGCTCCCCTCATCACAAAGGCCTGTGAGATCAAACCCAGAAATTCAATAAAGAACACACTCCACTCCTGTGTAGCTGCACTTCTGAGATGAAGTAACGTTGATACTGAAGTGCTTGATGCTGGCAACCCCACCGAGTGACAAATACGCCTGTGTCCTGGGAGCAGGCCCTAAAAATAATAATAAAAATCCAATATGTGGGGTGCTGGGAAGATCAGATGGGAAACAAGAAGCTGAGTTGAAATGGATCAGTGCCTGGATGCCTCACTTCTTCAGGTTTTATCTCAGCAACGAAAAACATGACCTCTTCCTTTGTCGACAGCCCAAGGACACACAACCAGAAACTTGAAGATGAATGACTGCAATGGCCTATCTCTCAGGAGGAGAGTCTGAAAGAGAAAAATACATTCTTCTGCATTGTTCAAAATCTGGTGAGATATGAAGAAAGCTCCTTTCTCAAATTATCTGAAAGAATAAGAGGCAACAAACAATCTCTAGATGAAAAAGAGAAGGAAGAATTTGGGTTGGTTTTTTTTCAGTCTTGTCAGTGGTAGAAATAATTGAAATGAAGACTGGAAGTTCTGTCACTGAATTAGACAGGAATGGTAAGGCTGGATGAGCATGTGGATATTGATGTTTTTAGCTTTCCTTTTTGGCCATCAGATTGATCAAATAATTGTGCTGTTTCATTCCCTATTACGTATTCTGGGTATCACACAGAGTAGCCCTAACCCCAAACATCCACCTCCCAAACTCTCAGAAGTCCTCTGACCTACTCATTTATATCTCGACATCTTTCCAGTCCTGTAGGACCCCTCCACGACTGGTAGACAAAGTGCCATTTGCATCTGCAGCAATATTACAAGAAGGATGTTGAGGCTCTGGAGCGAGTCCAGAGAAGAGCAACAAAGCTGGTGAAGGGGCTGGAGAACAGGCCCTATGAGGAACGTCTGAGAGAGCTGGGGGTGTTTAGCCTGGAGAAGAGGAGGCTGAGGGGAGACCTCATTGCCCTCTACAACTACCTGAAAGGAGGTTGTGGAGAGGAGGGAGCTGGGCTCTTCTCCCAAGTGACAGGGGACAGGACAAGAGGGAATGGCCTCAAGCTCTGCCAGGGGAGATTTAGGCTAGACATCAGGAGGAAGTTTTTCACAGAAAGGGTGATTGGGCATTGGAATAGGCTGCCCAGGGAGGTGGTTGATTCACCTTCCCTGGAGGTGTTTAAGGCACAGGTAGATGAGGTCCTGAGGAACATGGTTTAGTGTTTGATAGGAATGGTTGGACTCGATGATCCGATGGGTCTCTTCCAACCTGGTGATTCTGTGATTCTGTGAATATCCTGAAGGTGCTAGACATTCCAATGGGTGACTCTCAGGCATTCCTCCTGATGAAATTAGCAACTGAAATAGAATTAAAGTTGGTAGTGATGTGTATAGGGGGTAGAGGAAAAGTATTAGATCACTATTAGATGTGACATAATCCAGCCATGGATCTAAGCTCGGTAGGAAACTCAGCTTTATGACTTCTGCACACAGAAGTGTTTGTCAAACTAAATTAGGAATGGAAGCTGAATTTGGAAAAGAGGTATATAAAAAGTCTTTCTCCTTTTTTTGGCTGTATTTTCCCCCCATTCCCTTTGTATTTGATATCTCTTTAGTGATAAGAGATCAGGAGGAGAACTAAATCCCATCTCCCATCTTTCATTGCCGTATGGTCCTGAACATCTCAAGAAGGATGTTGAGGCTCTGGAGAGAGTCCAGAGAAGAGCAACAAAGCTGGTGAGGGGTCTGGAGAACAGGTTTTATGAGGAACAGCTGAGAGAGCTGGGGTTGTTTAGCCTAGAGAAGAGGAGGCTGAGAGGAGACCTCATTGCTCTCTACAAGTACCTGAAAGGAGGTTGTAGAGAGGAGGGAGCTGGGCTCTGCTCCCAAGTGATAGAGGACAGGATAAGAGGGAATGGCCTCAAGATCTGCCAGGGGAGATTTAGGCTAGAGATTAGGAGGAAGTTTTTCACACATGGGGTCATTGGGCATTGGAATAGGCTGCCCAGGGAGGGGGTTGATTCACGTTCCCTTGAGGTGTTTAAGGGGTGGGTAGATGAGATGCTCAGGGACATGGTTTAGTGTTTGATAGGAGTGGTTGGACTGAATGATCTGCTGGGTCTCTTCCAACCTGGTGATTCTATGATTCTATGATCTGTCCCCAGGAATGTCTCTCTGGAGATGGTCTGAAGCGTTGTTGTCCCTTCCAAGGAGCATATTTGTTCTTCTTCCACACCAGAATCTCCTTGTCTGGCATGCTCTGTCACTGACTGACATATCGACTGTTCATGCACCTTAATCCTTTGTTTTATACTCATTCTGAGACCTCTTTGCTCTGCTGTCCTGAACACACTTCACCTCATTTGGTGCACTCCAGACCTGTGTACTGTTGTCTTTTCCACATCTCTCCATCTATGCAGATACCCATACCCACACTTGCACACTGCTATGGTGGCAAGGAGATGCAGACTAAAGACACTAATTGCACACAAACAAGAGATTATGAGGACAATTGCAAAGCATACCCCACCCCTGCACTAATTCTTCACTCCTTGCCTAGAGTAGTGCCCTTTTGTTTCCCCAGATAAGTTCCTAATGTTGTTAGGGAGCATGCAAAGACAACGGTGTCACCAAGATGAGCTTGTTAATGAGATTAGCCGAGTTTTAATTTAGATGAAAAGTAGTCAAGGCAAGGAACAAGGCCTGTTATTATTTAGCATCACAAAAGATGGGTTTGGGAAGCAGAGAGGTGTAGAGGCAGCAGGCTGAGGGGTGGGCTGGGGACTTCATGTAGGGGTTAGCAGCAGTAGTCATGCTGAGTCATTCCTAAACTCCTGTCCTAGACTTGATCATCACCTGCTTACTCACACGTTCAAGTTGATGGGACATAGAGGGAAATTGTTTTTTTGGATTGGTGGATTTTTTTTTTTTTTTGTGTGTGTGTAGAGCTGTGATTTGACTCGTCTTTCCCGAGAAGCTGCTAGGTGTTGCTATGAAGCTGGTCTGTATGCCCAACACTATACTCACGGCTTTGATCACTCAAGGATTTGACCTGAGGCAGTTGCTGGAGGAGGTTTGCCTGCATGGGTGGGCAGTGATCACTTTCTGCTTGTATCTGTTTTGCTACCAGGGCTCTAGTGGTAATCCTGATCCCAGTGCTTTGTCTGAAAGCTGCATTATGCTCTGTCCCACCATTATGTAACTTCTGTTTGACTGTGCTACCATCTCCTCTGAAGATCTTCTCAGAGTCCCCTCTAGACTGCATTGATATTTACTTCATGAAGTGCTTTGAAGGAACCCAAATTCCTTCTACTTTTTCAGCTAGGGCATAGGGTTTATAGTCCAGTACTGTCCTTAAAGGTTACCAGATATTGCTTTGAGTACCTATACTCAGGATAAATGAAGGGCATGGTAGGTTCATTTGAACAGCAATTCTAGAAAGGCTGTGGAGCTCAGAAGACATTCACAGAAAGGGTCATTGGGCATTGGAATAGGCTGCCCAGGGAGGTGGTTGATTCACCTTCCCTGGAGGTGTTTAAGGCACAGGTGGACAAGGTCCTGAGGGACATGGTTTAGTGTTTGATAGGAATGGTTGGACTCGATGATCCAGTGGGTCTCTTCTAAACTAATGATTCTATGATTCTATGACAAAACTGCCTCATCTATGTACTCACTTTTGTATGTACTCACTTTTGTATGTGCCCCATCTCCCCATGGATTGGACTCCGTGGTCTGGTGGGTCTCTTCCGGCCTGGTGATTCTGTGGTTCTCTGGTTCTAAGCTGCAGGGCACCTGGGCTCTCTTGGAGACTCCTCCCTCCCCAGGTGTTGCTGCTTTGCCCTCTCCAAGGGATCCCTTTTTCTTCCCGGGGGGGACCAACAGCCTCTAGCTGTGCCCGGCTGGGCTGTGGGTGAGGGATGCATCTCCTGGCATCACTGCTGCCCTGGCATCACCGGTGAGTCCCCATGGCACACCCTGCATCCCACGGGAGTGTGGCGGGGGGGGAAGAAAGGCTGGGGGGCCACCAGGCCCCCCAGCCAGGTAGGGATGTTTGGGAGTATTGGTGGCTGCTCCAACCTCACCTCTTGACCCCTCTGTGTGCCCTCTGGCTGGGAGGAGTTATTCTGAGGTGGGTGATGGGTCAGTGGTGGGACAGAAGCCCTTTGGATTGGGGCTCCTTGCTTGGTGAACTGGGGGTTCCTGTTGTGTGCCTGCTGAGGGACATGGGTTAGTGAGTGACAGGAAGGATCGGACTCGATGATCCAGTGGGTCTCTTCCAACCTGCTGATTCTATGATAAGTTACATCTGAGGTGTACAGATGGAGTCACGTGAAGCCCGTGTGGTGCATGAGATTCCTTTCACCACAATGTCTCAAAGAAGGCCACTTTCATGGTATGTGGAAAGATATAGTCTGAGTCAGGTTGAGAAAAGGGGAACCCACAACTCTTTGTGAGCAAAATGCAGGTGCTGTGAGGCTCTGGGCAAGCTGGAGTCATGGAGTCTGGTGGTGACTGATCTCCTTTGTTCTTCACTATGACATAGTCGTTGGGTTTTTAATGAGGAAATGGATTAAGGAAACATACCAGAATTTCCCATGAGGCAGACCCCTGATTTGACATCCCCCTTCTTGGATTTAGAAGTCCCCTGGTGAACCCAGAACCTTAAGGACTGCAGCCTCTGGTTGGAGGGAGGTGGTTGATTCACCTTCCCTGGAGGTGTTTAAGGCACGGGTAGATAAGGTCCTTAGGGACATGGTTTAGTGTTTGATAGGAATGGTTGGATTTGATGATCCGATGGGTCTCTTCCAACCTGGTTGTTCTATGATTCTATGACTTCTGTGTGAGGGCCCAGTAAGGAGGAGCAGAGGTGAGAAATACAAATGATTGGAAATGGCTGTCAGATTTCTGGTTCAACACACATTTCTAGCCTTGATGGCAATGAAAGCTAATCTAGAGGTAGCAGAGCAGCAGGCAGAGTGCTCTTTCAGCATTATCTCCTTGTCACAGAGCCTTAACCTGGCCGTGCAGTTATGCAGGAGAATATGGGTTGGTTGCTTGAAGCTCTGTAACAGCTTCCTATTCCTGCTCCCATGGGAGAGTAAATAGAGACATATGAAGACAAATTTGGCACCAAAAGAGGAAAGGGAAACTGCTCACCATACTCCCACCCACTGTATTTTGCAAGTCCATTGGCTTGTCTTATCCTGCCAAATCCCATTGATGTTTCCTGTTCTATTTTCTCTACACATAATCCCCTGAAAATCCCATTTATCCCTTCCAGTTTAGCTTCATAGTGCTCTTCTCTTCCTCCTAGTAAGAGGAACTCCTTTCTCTACTAATGAAGCTGTTCTCCTTCCCAGAACTCCTGTTGAGATACTTGCTTTAGCTACTTAAGGAGCTAGAGTTCAGAGAACAACCCCGTTCAATGTCTTCATCAATGACCTGGATGAAGGCATTGAGTACACCCTTAGCAAGTTTGCAGATGACACTAAGCTGTGTGGAAGTGTCTATCTGCTGGAGGCTAGGGAGGCTCTGCAAAGGGACCTAAACAGGTTGGACAGCTGGGCTGAGTCTAATGGCATGAGGTTTAACACGGCCGAATGCTGGGTCCTGCACTTGGGGCACAACAACCCTATGCAGAGCTACAGACTGGGAGAAACCTGGCTGGAAAACTGCCAGGAGGAGAGGGACCTGGGGGTGTTGGTTGACAGCCGACTGAACATGAGCCAGCAGTGTGCCCAGGTGGCCAAGAAGACCAATGACATCCTGGCTTGGATCAGAAATGGTGCAACCAGCAGGTCCAGGGAGGTTCTTCTCCCTCTGTACTCAGCACTGGTGAGGCCACTCCTTGAATCCTGTGTTCAGTTGTGGGTCCCTCACCAGAAGAAGGATGTTGATGCTCTGGAGCAAGTCCAGAGAAGAGCAACGAGGCTGGTGAAGGGGCTGGAGAACAGGCATTATGAGGAACATCTGAGAGAGCTGGGGGTGTTTAGCCTAGAGAAGAGGAGGCTGAGAGGAGACCTCATTGCTCTCTACAACTATCTGAAAGGAGGTTGTAGAGAGGAGGGAGCTGGCCTCTTCTCCCAAGTGACAGGGGACAGGACGAGAGGGAATGGCCTCAAGCTCTGCCAGGGGAGATTTAGGCTAGAGATTAGGAGGAAGTTTTTCACAGAAAGGGTCATTGAGCATTGGAACAGGTTGCCCAGGGAGGTGGTTGATTCACCTTCCCTGGAGGTGTTTAAGGCATGAGTGGATGAGGTCCTGAGGGATGTGCTTTAGTGTTTGATAGGAATGGTTGGAGTCTATCCGATGGGTCTTTTCCAACCTGGTGATTCTATGATTCTAGAGTGTCTGGATGGAAAGTTCTAGCCTACAGCAAATCACATAGTTCTTCCAAGTTTCATCCTCAGAGAAAATTCTCATATAGTGTTTTAGGCAAACAATGATAGGTAGTGGCCCCAGGATCTTGAGACCTGTAACTTGATGACAACAAGTGGTTGTAGTGGTTTGCAAAACACAGCAGTGAAATAAGGGGCTGTTGACTCTTATGAGTTTTGACTGAACTAGAGCCTCTCTCTGACTTTTTCCCTAATGCATCTGAATTTCTTCTCCTGAGCTAGTATTGAGGAACATCTCCAGAGAGACTCTCTAGGGCAAATCAACAGAATTTGTTGTATCTCCTGCTCTGAGTTAGTGCAGCTTATTTGCTACAGGACCTCCATCCCAGCATTTTTGAGGGATGCACTGACCAGCCAAACCTAGTGCAGAAAGGAAACCATGACCTTTTAGGACAGGTTCTCCTTTTAGAAGTAGTCCTTCTGTTTTCCTATCCTTCCTGAAACACAACTTGACTTCTCAAATCAAACACTCCTGACTCCTTTTCAGCAGGGTTCACTCTCTCTGTACCTGTCTCCTTATCACCTGTGGGGATTTGTTCCCTTATATAGGTCTAGAGTGGGTTTGTTAAATCACATTGTCCCCTTTGATTTGCAGTGCTGAGAGTTTAGACACTCAGGGAAAAGTCTAACCTCTGTCAAACAAGTCACATGTGACAGATTTCTGAGCAGCTTGTGATAATTAGAGCAAAGCAAAGAAAGAAGAGCTTTGTAGGTGAAGAGAGGGATATTTGGGATACGTACCAGGACCAAAGCTCTTGGAAAATGCAAGGGAGACAGAGAGAGACACATGTTAAGCAGTACTTCGCCTGTACCTGCAAGCCCTGGGTGCCAGCAGAAAATGCAAGTCAGTCAGGAGGTGGATTTATTTCTGTCAGTTGCTGGTTGTGAATCACTTGATACCTTTAATTGTTTTCGGTTAGCTCAGGCAGAAGAGGTTGACTACAGGACACAGAGACAAACCTGAAGAGCATTTCATAGAATCATAGAACAACCAGGTTGGAAGGGACCCATCGGATCTTCTAGTCCAACCATTACTATCCAACACTAAACCAAGTCCCTCAATACCTCATCCACCTGTGCCTTAAACACCTCCAGGGAAGGTGAATCAACCACCTCCCTGGGCAGCCTATTCCAATGCCCAATCACCCTTTCTGTGAAAAACTTCCTCCTAATGTCTAGCCTAAATCTCCCCTGGCAGAGCTTGAGGCCATTCCCTCTTGTCCTGTCCCCTGGCACTTTGGAGAAGAGCCCATCACCCTCCTCTCTACAACCTCCTTTCAGGTAGTTGTAGAGAGTAATGAGGTCTCCTCTCAGCCTCCTCTTCTCCAGGCTAAACACCCCCAGCTCTCTCAGCCGCTCCTCATAGGGCCTGTTCTCCAGCCCCTTCACCAGCTTCGTTGCTCTTCTCTGGACTTGCTCCAGAGCATCAACATCCTTCTTGTGGTGAGGGGCCCAGAACTGAACACAGGATTCAAGGAGCAGCCTCACCAGTGCTGAGTACAGAGGGAGAATCACCTCCCTGGACCTGCTGGTCACACCATTTCTGATAAAAGCCAGGATGCCATTGGCCTTCTTGGCCACCTGGGCACACTGCTGGCTCATGTTCAGTTGGCTGTCAACCAACACCCCCAGGTCCCTCTCCTCCTGGCAGTTTTCCAGCCATTTCATTCTGTGAAAAAAGCTAAACCTAGAAGGGAAAAATGAAGCACTGTCTTTTATTCCTGCCATGAGATGGGACAAAAAGAAAAGTAAAATGGGGAGAAGATAGGGATTTATCTAAGGATGAACAGCTGAATTTGTAAGGATATCAATTAAATAATGGATGTATATTACACAGGGATCTTGGACTAAGAAGACCCCTAGGAAAAGACATCTGAAAGATCAAGACCTAAAACGAATCCCAGAATTCACTGAGGAAAAGTGATTTTCATAGTCCAAACTGGTGACATTAGTTGATTTAAGTGCCTCTGAGACCAGATAGCAGCCCATCAGTCTTATCCTCATACAGTTCCAGAGTCAATAACGCCCTAGTTTTGTACAAGCAATGGTTCCTCTGCAAACAGGTAGTGGAGTGTCTAAGAAAGATGCATACACATATAGAAGGATGATTAATGATCACCTCCAACTCATGTTTGCTCATGAGGTTTGGCAAGCCACATCACTTTCTTCTCTTTGTTGTAGGTAATGGGCTGTCTGAGCCACTGATGTCAGTGGGATTATGTCCTTTCACAGGGAGGGAGCTGGGCCCTTCTCCCAAGTGACAGGGGACAGGACAAGAGGGAATGGCCTCAATCTCCGTCAGGGGAGATTTAGGCTAGAGATTAGGAGGAAGGTTTTCACAGAAAGGGTCATTGGGCATTGGAATAGGCTGCCCAGGAAGGTGGTTGATTCACCTTCCCTGGGGGTGTTTAAGGCATGGGTAGATGAGGTTCTGAGGGACATGGTTTAGTGTTTGATAGGAATGGTTGGACTTCATGATCCAGTGGGTCTCTTCCAACCTGGTGATTCTATGATTCTATGATTCTGTGTTTTTGTGACCAACAATGGTGTTGGCAACACGTTTTTCCTGGAATTTACCCAGTTCCTGCAGGCTGTCATACAACAGAGGTCCTGGCCCACAGGAGTTCTTAGAGCGGTCCAGTGACTGGAACTAGACTATCACAAAAGATTAAAACCTGTCCATCCACAAAAATGGGCAAAAGAAATATTGGAATTCCCTCACCAGCTTATGTATTCTCTATCTTCCAGCTTGACTGCAAATCTCCTGTTCTGAGCTGTGGCAGCACTCAAGGTGGAGATCAGCTGGCAGCTCAAACACTCTTTGCAGAATCAGTAGTAGCTCTAATTACAACTCTTACATTCAGCCATGGGAAGACAATAAAGTCCTGCTAGTACTTCTGAGTTCTGTCTCCTTTGACTCCAAGAGGTTATGGAAACCACAGCACTGCTGCAATGAATCTGAACTACAGAGACAAGGGAAGCATCCTTCGGGGTTGGCATTAATTTTAAATAAGGCTCTGTCTCTTTCCTTCTCATTTTACAGACATGTTGGTGTTTACAGACTTGTTTTCTTTCAGAGCTATCTGTTTCACAATAATAGAGCTATGGAAAGAGGTAGCCAGTTTACTGGGAGGTATCTATGTCTATTTGCAGGGAACAGAGTGGGTTGTAAAGGGTGTGTCAGATAATGGGGGTCAATGTGGGCATGGAGCTTAAAGGCATGAAGTGCACTGCATTGATTTTTGTGTCTGTGCTTGTTAATGGCACCTGTATGAGCATGATGACTTTGGCCTTTGCTCGTGCCATCTCTCTGATGATACAATATTGCTTGCCTGGAGTAAAGAATGAAGATTCACTGTGAGGTTAATGGTATTGATGAAGAAATGAAGTCCCTAAGAGGTTCTGCACTGTTTCTGATGACCCTTGAAATCCCTGCAAATCTCTGTGTTGACATTGGATGGGAGCTGGGAAAAGCCATAAAGGTTTTGTCTGTGTTGATGGAAGAGGTGGGAATGGCACAAAGCTCATGCTTTAGCACCAAAATCATCCATCTGCAGAATGGCAGTGGATAAACATAACTTGTAGCATGATTCTTTCTCTCGTCTGGAGACAGATCAATCTCTTCATATAACAGAGACCTTACTCTAGCAGAGTTGTTTAATTCTCAAATCAAATGTTGAATGGTAAAGCTTTGCCAGTTCCTGTTTCTCTTCCTGTGGTTGCTGTGATGGGTCCAAAATTAAGCAAAAAACTTTGATATATGGGTTCTGACTGTTCACCCCTCTAAAAATGGGATTAGGGAAGAGGAATGGAAAGCTGCTGCTGCAAGGGTTTGGTGGCATTAAACATCTGTTCAGACAAACAACCCAGCCAAAAGATGTCCTGGGATTTATGTCTTGAGGGTCATGTTTGGTAGCTATATTACCTGGATTAAGGAAGGTTCCAGATCCCCCTAAATCCTGTGTCACTCTCTCTTGTGTCTGTGTGGTGGGTCATGCAGAATGGCTCATCTCCAGCTAAGGGAAGACAATTCCTTAGAAAGAGTGGATCTGATCACAGATGGACAAGTTAGGATGGTTTCAGAAGACATAGCACCTACTGTTGGAAGAATCTGTCCTGCAGGGGAGAAGAAGCCATATACTTAGCCTGCAGAAGTGGAGGCTGAGGGGAGACCTTATTGTTCTCTACAACTACCTGAAAGGATGTTGTAGAGAGGGGGGAGCTGGCCTCTTCTCCCAATGGACAGGGGACAGGACAAGAAGGAATGGCCTCAAGATCTGCCAGGGGAGATTTAGGCTAGAGATTAGGAGGAAGTTTTTCACACATGGGGTCATTGGGCATTGGAATAGGCTGCCCAGGGAGGGGGTTGATTCACCTTCCCTGGAGGTGTTTAAGGGGTGGGTAGATGAGATGCTCAGGGACATGGTTTAGTGTTTGATAGGAGTGGTTGGACTGAATGATCTGCTGGGTCTCTTCCAACCTGGTGATTCTATGATTCTGTATTTGACTACAGGCTTTGGCAATGAGAAATAAAACAGTGTCTCTGTAACACTTGGAGAGCCCTTATCCACTCCTGCTGGTGGTTAAAGCCATTTCAAGGATGAGCACCTCTGCTAAGTTATGTTGTGTCTTATTTGGGTACATTTGACTGAGCTGACTCACTTCTTCAATGCACTCAGCTTGGTCAGTTAAGAAGGTGCCCTACTGCAGCGAATCAAAATAAGCCAAAAACCTGCACAGCCATGTTAGGTTTTGAGACACGAAATTTGTCCTGCTACAACTGATACCAAATCTCCCTGTGACCTGGAGGCTTGGACTGGAGATGTGATTCTCTGAAGAAAATCCTTTCATCGCTGATGAGTCCCCTCCTCCAGCAATGTCAATGCCACTCTCCACAAAGGTCTCAGCTTCTTTGATCTATTTAGGTTGAGTTACCTTCCCTGGAGGTGTTTAAGGCACGGGTGGATGAGGTCTTGAGGGACATGGTTTAGGGTTTTATAGGAATGGTTGGACTAGAAGATCCAATGGGTCCCTTCCAACCTGGTTGTTCTATGATTCTAGTCCTACACCCTGAAAGGCTCCTTCCCCGGAGTGCAGAGACTTTCTTAGCTACAGAATCACAGAACAACCAGGTTGGAAGGGACCCATCGGATCTTCTAGTCCAACCATTCCTATCTAACACTAAACCATGCCCCTTAAGACCCCATCCACCGGTGTCTTAAACACCTCCAGGAAAGGTGACTCAACCACCTCCCTGGGCAGCCTATTCCAATGCCCAATGACTCTCCGTGTGAAAAACCTCCTCCTAATCTCCAGCCTAAACCTACCCTGGTGGAGCTTGAGGCCATTCCCTGTCGTCCTGTCCCCTGGCACTTGGGAGAAGAGCCCAGCTCCCTCCTCTCCACAACCACCTTTCAGATACTTGTAGAGAGTAATGAGGTCTCCTCTCAACCTTCTCTTCTCCAGGCTAAACAACCCCAGCTCTCTCAGCCGCTCCTCACAGAGCCTGTTCTCCAGCCCCTTCACCAGCTTCGTCGCTCTTCTCTGGACTTGCTCCAGAGCCTCAACATCCTTCTTGTGGTAAGGGGCCCAGAACTGGACACAATATTCAAGGAGTGGCCTCACCAGTGCTGAATACAGAGGGAGAATAACCTCCCTGGACCTGCTGGTCACGCCATTTCTGATACAAGCCAGGATGCCATTGACCTTCTTGGCCACCTGGACACACTGCTGGCTCATGTTCAGTCGGCTGTCGACCAACACCCCCAGGTCCCTCTCCTCCTGACAGTTTCCCAGCCAGGTTTCTCCCAGTCTGTAGCTCTGCATAGGGTTGTTGTGCCCCAAGTGCAGGACCCGGCATTTGGCCATGTTAAACCTCATGCCGTTGGACACTGCCCAGTGGTCCAGCCTGTCCAGGTTCCTTTGCATAGCCTCCCTACCCTCCAGCAGATCCACACTTGCACACAGCTTCGTGTCATCTGCAAACTTGCTAAGGGTACCCTCAATGCCCTCATCCAGGTCATTGATGAAGACATTGAACAGGACTGGACCTAGCACTGAGCCCTGGGGAACACCACTTGTCACTGGCCTCCAGCTGGACTTAACACCATTTACCACCACTTTCTGGGCCCAGCCATCCAGCCAGTTTTCTACCCAGGAGAGTGTGCATCCGCCCAGGCCAGAGGCTGACAGTTTCCATAGCAGAATGCTGTGAGAAACTGTGTCAAAGGCTTTACTGAAGTCCAGAAAGACCACATCCACAGCCTTTCCTTCATCCAGCAGCCAAGTGACTTTGTCATAGAAGGCGATCAGGTTGGTTTGGCAGGACCTGCCTCTGGAAAACCCATGTTGACTGGGCCTGATCACCTGGTTCTCTTGTAAGTGCTTCATGCTAGCACTCAAGATCACCTGTTCCATGACTTTCCCTGGCACTGAGGTCAGACTGACAGTTACAGGTTTAAAGTCTTTCTCTAAGAAACTTCTTCCCAGTCCATGATTTTTGCCACTGCCACATTTTGCATCTTCTCTGAGATATATCCCCAGCAGGAAGATAAGACTGCAGGCCAGGCTAGATGTGAGACAGCACCAGCCTGCAGTGATGTCAGCATAGCTTCTGAGACTTATTGTTGTCTGGTTGTGAGGAAGGAACCAGAGCAGAGGGGAAAAAAAAGCAAATCAACGTTCAGCATTAAGTGGATTATGGAGATGGATTGTGATGTGAGAGTAACTAGATTTCTCCCTAAAGTGATTATCGCTGCACAAACTTGTAGCACATCTTTTCTTTGAGACCTCATTTAGATGTCTTTTACGTTAAAGCCCTTCGACTGTTGCTGTGCCATATACATCCTCAGCAGAGGGAGATAATGCTGTTGCTAACAGTGCTTTTACAGAGTGTTTATGTCATAGTGAATCAGGCAGCCTGTCTCAGTCCAGATGGGGGAATCGGGACCTGCTCCTGGCAGCAGTGCAATTGCGGAGGGATGCTGAGTCGAAGTCCAGACTGGATCCAGTCTTGAGTGAGGCATTAAGTAGCCCCTTTGGTACTAGCACAAACCTTTGCCAAATAATGTTGCCCTGGGTACTTGATGGGATAAACCCTGGAGATTCTGTGAAACTTTGGTTTTTGAGGTAAGAGAGAGATGCCTCCAATGGAGTCGTGTTTATTGGATTGGTTGCTACTCAGAGAGACCAGCAGGGGCTGAAAAAACCTGAAAGTCAGACTTTTAAAAAACTCAGGGAGAACCTCAGCTGTATCAGTGTATGTATCGGAACCCATTTGACATGACCAACCAGCTCTGAAATTCCCAGGGCAGTGATACCGACCCTGTAATCAGGATCTTGTAATCAGGGACTGCTTCTAGTAGAGGGCTGCTCTTTCACCGTGGAGTGTGTAGAAATGCCCAGAGATGGGAAAAGTGGGGCTGGTCCTGGTTTACAGGGGTGCACAGTGCACCTGTGATGCAGGTTCTGCTCTTCAGGGAGATGAACCTCACATGACACTGCTGGGGATTGAGGAGTGCTCATAGCTACCAAACATTTTGCTGGTGGCACAGGAGGAGGAGATGAAACTGGAGCAAGAAGAGACAAGCCCCTGTGTCTTTCAGTGCATACTTGTCACCGTGACTTTTTGTGGGTATCACAGCACCTACTCTTTTACTCTGAAGATCCCTGTGGTTCAAGGATATCCTTGCATACAAATGGAAAAAAAAAAAAAAGAACCCAACCAACCCCCAAATATTCAAATCAACAGAAATTTTAAGAATATCTTCACGATTTAGGGTCTGTCCTGCCCCGTCTGCAGAAGTCAGAAAACGTTTATCCTAGTGTAGCATCACAGTGAAAACTCAGGATGCAAGGAAAACAAGCCTGTGTTATCACTTCACGTCTTTATTTAGTGAATTTTAAGCCAGTGTTTTGATGTTGAGGAAACTGACCCTTAGTTTAGGATGTGGGCCAGATGATTGAAGGTGGAGGCATTGGCAGTTGGCCTGTTTGCTCAGTTGGCAGCAGACTGTCCTGTCACACTAGGTCACCAGGAAGAGCAAAACATGTCCAGGCTGCTCAATGCACTTCAAGAAAATTCAGTTTGTCTGAAGAGCACTGGTGGGATTTTAAGAGACAGAGAAAAATGATAAAGATGGCAGGGAGAAGATGCTTCTGTTGAAGATACTTATATAACAACTGTGCTTAATAGCATTAATTGGTGTTTGACTCTAGTGAGACCAGAAAGATAGAGATAAATGAACAAGCTGCAGAAAGAATGATCCTTGCTGGTGCTGCCTGGCAGGAAGAGACAGGGAAAACATGAAGGTTAAAAGTCTAATGACAAGCATCCTTAATGATTGCTCTTCCTTTATTCCCTCTGGGTAACATTTCCTGACTTTAAATTGTCTTGAAACTACACTAACACGGCTGAAACATTTCTAAATATAAATCGACTTGACTAACGTTAAAGAATATAGTGGTTTTTCGGGAAAGAAAATCAAGAACAGTTAAGTTTTTAACCATTATATGTTACTCAGAGCAGGTCAAATGATGCATGAATTTGGGTAAACAAGAGAGACAAAACCAGTGTGTTAGCTGGAGTGGAAGTTCACCTGTCTGTAGCAGCACATGATCCGGTGGGTCTCTTCCAACCTGATGATTCTATGAGTCTATGATTGCATCTTCTTAGACAGTGTGAATGTCTCACTGTGACAATAATAGAAACTCCACCCATATTCCCATGGGAAAAAAATCAAAGCAGTTTCCTGAAACAAAATTAAGAGTTGTCACACAGTGATTTCTCGCTCCTGGGCAAGTGGGTCTTTTCTTTGGTAGTCACAGGTAGGCTGGAGGCTTGCATTGCTTCTTCTACAGCAGCCTGAGCTCACCAGCTTCTCACAGAGCTTGGCTGCAGAAAATGGCTTAAAAGCACAATTAGCTTTCTGTAACAATAGCCTCTTTGTTCTTCATTATGAAAAGGCCTGAAAGGGAATTTGTTTTCCAAGATAGATGTGAAATGAAGCTCTATCAGAACAAGTAACCTTGCAAACCAGACACAATAGCCGGTATCTAGCCATCGCTTCCTCCCTTGCCCTGCCGCGGCACTGCACAGCAGCTCATGAAAAGCATGGTTTTGTCTGCTCCCCTGCTTATAAATTACACTCATTAATAATATTTTCATTTCTTGTGAAAGCAATAAAATAATAAATGTGCCTCCACAGTTCCTGCTTTGCTTGAGGCCGAGCTCCCTGCCTCCCTCAGGCAGGAAGGTCAGTGCAATAGGCTGGATTCATGCCCATTGTTTAAAAGCTCCTTTAACCACCACGTTCTGATAATGTCATTCTCTCCCTTCACTGACCTTCCTTGATCCATCCCCCAATATTGTCCATAAGTTGTTAAAGAGACTCAACCTCCAAGCACAAAACCCACATGATGAATCTGTTTGTGCATTTTCATCACCCTGCATTTGAGCAGTTAATGAAGCTAATGACCAGTCTCATGTACTGGCTCAATTTCCATGTAGCAGATGTCAGTGTGGACACCTGAGACAGCTTCTCCCACCCTTGAGGGACTTCAGACCCATACCTACCTCTGAATAATGCTGCTCAGTCCTTGCTTTTTCTTATGAGCAAATGTGAAGATGATACAGTTGCTTTTAGTATCATACTTTTAGTACCATCCTATTGTTATTTCAGTCACCTTTGGGGGAAAAAAAAAGGAATGACAGGGATTCACAGGGTGCTGGAGAATAAGAATTGGAAGTGCTGTCATGATATTAGAATCGGGGAATAAAATTTGCTGCAAAGATATGAAGTAATAAGGATGAATAGAAGGTGACTTGTTTCCAAATAGTTCCAGACAGGAAAAGCTGGTCTGTTCTTACAGCAGAAAGGTAGAACACCCTAAGCACAAAACTTACTGGAGTAGTCTCTAGGCACTGAACTGGGTGCTTGGTGCTGTTTGAAGAGTAATCAAAGACCGTGCATGCATAAGGGAAAGGGTTATCTAGCAATTAAGCTGGGAAAATCCTGGGAAAAGGATTTATTTTCCCAAGCTTTGTCAGAAAGTCCATAGCAGAACTGAGGTGTGAACAGTGCTTCCTGTTGACAGTAGGAGACTCATCTCCCTGGGAAACTGGAGGGAGTGGTAGCACATAACTCAGCTCTTTGGATCTTCCAAATAGTTGAATTCAAAGGGAAACACGGCTCCTTTCCCTGGTAAAGATACTGCGTAACTACATCACAAATTGATCTGTGGAAAGGTTTTTGGGAAGCCTGTTGCTCTTACAAGGTAGGAAAGGATCATATCTTTTGAATGCACTACAGCCAAAAGTAGTGACTGACTCCCTGCTATCCAAAGACCTTTTAGAGGTCTGACCTGAGTCTGGATGTTAGTGAGTTACTCAGATCCAGGTCTGGTCCCTTCAAGTGTGCACACTTCATAGACAGAAGTGCTGTACTGAGAGGTGCAGATGGGTGTCCAAGCCCATCTTGGGGCACAGTTGGAGCTCTGTAGCTTAGGAGAGTCCAAGGATGTTGTAGCAAGGCTGAGGGCAGACAGATGGGGATAGCCAGTTGAGCAGAGAAAAACTAGTGTACAGTAATAGTAAAGCTATTCCTATACCAGCCAGATAAACAGAACCAGAGCACTGGTCCAAGCGCTGTTTACAATCATCCACAGGCTTTGCTAATATGCTCGTTGGCACTGCTTTTGACGAAGCTCAGCTAAGCACTGTCACAGTCAATGTCCAAGGGATAATACAGGCCAAGGGCATCCCAGCAATCAAGATGGACAAGGCTGCCTTGTTTTGGTGTGGGAGAAAAAGTTTAGTTGTATGGAAGGGAGCTGTGCTACCTGGGCCAGGAGGTGATGTGTGGACTGCTTTACTTAGTGGTGCAGAAACAGTCTGATAATGTCTGTGTTCTAGCCCTGGGAAGTCAGGGCATACAGTAATCAAGTCACACTGCCTGCGTGACTGCTCAGCTCAGATGGCTGCTGGCTTTACAGAGTGCATATTCCTATACCTAGGAGGAGTTATTAAATCCTTCCAAAGCCCATGGGTGCTCAGATCCATCTTCTACAGGAACAGAAACAAATTCCCATTCCCTCTGCAGGTAATTACTTGCCTGCTCAGGCTCCTTGTACATGTATGTGCATATGTGATTTGCATGTAGCAAAGGCCGTCTGTTCTGCGTATAAAATCAGCAAGGAGGCACTGACTGTGGCTGTCCCGAGGCTGGTTTCCTACTTCTACAAAAGCAGATGCTCTTTCAAGGCTCAGGAACAACCTCAGGGCAAAAGGAATGAATGCAAGGGCGTAGGAGTGAGGTAAGACTGAGGTAGCGATCTGCAGCCAACAGGTAAAATCATCTGCTGGAATTTACATGGAAGGAGGGTATACCAGAGGATAGAGGGGAGGAGAGAGGAGGCAGAGAAAGACAACAATGAAACATGGGGAAAACTCTCATTCAGCAGAGGCTGCGACAGGATTCAGACAGCATTGTCTTGTAGAACCATATCTAGAGCCCTGGTTAGTGGGCATGTGCAGTTTCTTCCCCAAATCTCCCTTAGACCTGAGCTAGACTAAATGGAAATCAATAAAGGTGTGTGGATTTACTGGAACTACATGCTGAGATGGTGCTATATAAAAAAAAAAAAAAAATCTTGACTCCTATTTCCCTTGTAAAGACCATGTTGGATCTTAGGAACTGTACTTGCAGTAACTACTGAAAAACAAGAACCTTCACCGCATACAGCCCTGCAGGACCCCATCCTTGCAGGGAGTGCATGGGGAGGTTGTCTTGGTTTCTAGGCTGGAGACTACTTATCTGAAGAATGAAGATCCCACCAATGTCTTTGCAATCTGCAACAGGGACGGGAGGGAGTGCCCTTGGGATCCACCGGGGGAGGATTTGGCTGGACATTAGGAAAAAGTTTTTCAAGGAAAGGGTGATTGGGCAGTAGCAGAGGCTGCCCATGGAGGGGGTTGATTCACCTTCCCTGGAGGGGTTTAAGGGATGGGTGGACGAGATGCTGAGGGACATGGTTTAGTGTTTGATAGGAATGGTTGGACTTGATGATCCAGTGGGTCTCTTCCAAACTGGTGATTCTATGATTCTATGGCAAGGAAAACTGCTGTCATATTCAAGCTGTCCTGGAGATAACTGAGTGGGTTTATAATAAAACACCTGCGGGACAGAAGTATTGTAGGAAATGTCTCTCCTCTCTGAATAACAGCTGCACAAAATTTGTTGTGGCAGCTCTTCTTTCCAAGACCTTCAAGCTAAGACATGTCTTTCCAGTACTGCATCCAGAGCTTTATCCTGGCCACATGGAAGGTGTTCAGTTGGTAGCTTGTCAACGTCCCATCTTCTGCATTTCTCTTTGCTGTTCTGAAGTGGGTTGAAGCACTCACTGGGCTGATCTTCTCTTGCTTCCTCATTTATATTTGCTGGCTCCAAAGTGAGTGCTTATCGAGCTGCAGGACCAATACCTCCAGGCTGTTTTCGCTGCTCTCCCACTGTCTCTCAAATACCACTCCACTGGAAGTGACCACAAAAGCTTTCACTTCCATCAGATAACAAGCATGAGCAAGAAGGGATCTGCCTGGGGACACAACAAACAGGAGCAAGTCTGAAGTTTGCAAGCAAAAGCATTCAAGCCAAACACAAGTTGTCCCAGCTGCTCCTACCATCACTCCACAGAGCGTGGTGGTGATGTTTCTTATAAGGGCACCCAGCCTGCAGTTTAACAAGCACAATGAACAACTCGCTGGGCTTCCTCCTACTACAACAACATATGGTGGTGGGAGGGTGATTGACTGGTACAATGTGAATTTCAATAAAATGTCTTCAAGCCAGAAAAGTTCCAGGTGACTAGAAGTAAGCAATCATTGTGCCAATCTTTCAGAAAAAAAGGGTCACGCGTTGAGTACAGCAACTTGAGGGAATAAGGCAGCTTTTTATAGTGAGTAATATCTCTTCTGACAGTGCTAGTGAACTGCTTCAAACCACACTTGGCTGGGAATGTGCTAAGATGAATAGCTTTGTCTTTCAGTAAATATTACCGGGAGCACTAGGGAGAATGAGAAATGGTCTGTAAAGTAAGCAATAGCTAAAAATCCTCTTCTTTCCTGACCCTATTATAAAGAAAATCTTGCTGTATAGGGAGGTGGAAAAAATTGTGTAAAGGGGTGTCCCTGGGGAGGAAGAACAATCCACCCCAAAAGAGAAACTTAGACAATTTTTTTTTTTTAATGAGGATTCAAGGAGTGTTAAGGATCAGATGGGGTGAGCTGGAATATCACAGTCCAGTCTGGAACTGACCTCCTCATTCACTCCTGTTTACCTTAGTCTTGGATTGAAGCCTTGACTGGACCTGGGTGCATGGTGTGACAGGTCTTGTTTGTTCCTGTAGGAAGACATAGTCGGAGATAACTGAAGAAACAAGGCACTTACAGGAAGACATTTATTCCCTCTTCTTCCAGCCTGACCCAATTTGCAGCTAGAAACTGGGGTAATGTGGGGAAATGACCACAGATCTCCTGTACCTTTCTAGTCTGACCTGTCGCTGGTTGTTGCATCTTATGAGGGTTCAGGTTTGGAAGATGAGGAGACTTTCCTGGTGAGGGCCTGGTCCTTCATGGCTGGGAGCTCAATCTAATGGATTATGTCTTCAAGATTTTGACAGTGTTGCAGGCTCACATGTCTTTCCCTCTTGTCCTCCAGAACTGTAAAGAAGCAACACAATCTGGTCTTCACAGTTCTAGGGAGCGAGAGGGAAAGGCATGTTAAAATGTTTATTTGAATTGTCATGGTTTATTTCTGAGAAATTGTCACTGTGGTTCGTGTCCTCCCAAATGTCATTTTGTAAGGACTGGAAAGCATGAGATGACCTACCTTTACCCTCTCAAATGTCAAGCACCTGTACTGGCATCTCTCATGGAATTAGGTCTGTGAGCTGAGCTTCTACACAGTAGCCAATCACTCTGGTATGTGCCAGTGCTTCTCCTAGCTCTAACTCAGCCCTAAAACATGCAGAGTAAAGTAACATCCCTGGGAGTTACTATCTGTAACCAGCATTCCTCTTTGGACAGCCACCAAGCAGTGCTCTTCCATAGAATCATAGAACAGTTCGGGTTGGAAGAGACCTTAAAGATCAGCTACTTCCAACCCCCTTGCCATGGGCAGGGACACCTCCCATTAGATCAGGCTGCCCAAGGCTCCATCCAACCTGGCCTTGAACCTCTCCAGGGATGGGGCAGATGCAACTTCCCTGGGCAACCTGTGCCATTGCCTCACCACTCTCCCCATGAAGAAATTCTTTCTTATGTCTAGTCTAAATCTGCCCCTCTCCAGTTTATAGCCATTAAAGCCTTCCTTTTGCATGTGAGTCTTTTTAGAGACTTCTTCTTTGCATTGCAGTAGTGTATACTTAGTTTTTTTTGAGAGGTTTTAAAGAGAAGGCTCTCCTAGCACACCTAGCACTAGTATTGCATAGAATTTACTAATTACTGTCTTAATGTAAGCTGGCTGACTCATCATGCCATGGCTCAGTCTGCTAATAGGGAAAAAAATCTCCTGTGATGCTATTTTTCTGAACTGAGCAATAGGAAAAAAGGGAGAAGAATTGCAGATACCCCTAGACAACAGTTGTGTGCCTTGTACTGTGGCTGCCTGAGCATATGGTTTTTTATAGGACTCCAGGCCCAGTCAACTCTGAAAGAAAATCTTGCTGCTCTGTCTAGTTGGAGAGCAAGTCTGCTCCTCTCTGACCCTGTCACTGAAGCATCTGGCAGGAATTATGAACTCTCTATCTCCTCATGTTAAACTTGGAGTTACTGGTTGTTTCCGTTCTCTGTTTGGTTTTCCCCATAGGGAACAAAAGGAGTAAGGATATATCTAAAGAAGTAATGACTGGTGTCTGGCATTTCCATTTTAGCTCAGGTTTCTCAAACAGAATTTCCCCATTGATTTAACCAGAGAAATAGTCCCTTCCATACCCATCTCCAAACCCAGCTTGCTTCCTTTTCTGCAAGTGCATTGCAGACGTGCCCTTGCTCTGCCCACAGAGGCAGAAGATCTGTGCTGGATTGAGGAAGGAAAAATGCTGATATTAGATTTTCTTAGATGCTGATATCTTGAGAGTACATAGCATAAGGAGCATCTTCATGGGTCTGAATTAGGGGCTGAAGGACTCAGAGGAGCAGGAACCACTCACTGTTTCTGTATTACCAGCTCCCACTCAGGGACAGAGCAGTCAGATCTAAAAATGTGGGTGAAACCCCATTTGGGAGAGATAAGAAGTGGGGGAGTAACGTGAATGATCATTGATCCTTGTTCTTTAGATGGAATCCTTATATAGTTCACCACAAACCAAGACTGGTCAAGACTGATGAAGTAGATCACTTTTCCTCAATGCCTTCTTGTCAGGACAGTAAATGTAGGACATGGTCTTCCTCTCCCCATTCAGTACTTGAATGGTGATAGTAAAAGGAACACCTCCCATATGAGGACAGGTTGAGAGAGTTTGGCTTGTGCAGAGGGAAGGGAAGGGACATTTTTTCCTGTGAGGGTGATGAGACACATGCACACGTTGTCCAGAGAAGTTATGGGTGCCCCATCCCTGGAGGTGTCCAAGACCAAGGTGGATGAGGCTCTGAGCAACATGATGCAGTGGGAGATGTCCCTGCCTATGGAAGGGGGTTGAAAATGGATGGGCTTTAAGGTCCCTTCTGATCCAAACCATTCTGTGATTTTGAAATCCAGAACTCAGGGCATGTTGCAGATGCCAGAGGGATATACGTGCAAAGCTGCAGCCACGGTTCACAGAAAGGCACAACCAGTATTCGTATCTGTGCACTCCCTTCTAGGAGATACCTCCCACGGATGTGTGGCCAAACATCTTCGAGTACGTTCATTATTCTGGCCATGATTTATCCCCAAGTAAGACCTTTGGGAAATGTTCAAACTGCCTCCTTTTTATCTTTGATTATCCAATTCACAGGCCACTAACATTTAGTCCAAGCTTCCAGTATTATAAATAATTTCTACTCCATGTTAACAAAGTCTGTGTGGATGCTTGAAGAGTTAACAGTATACTTTTCTTAGGCATAATTAATGTTTACTCCATTTTTAGCTTCAGACACAAAAATGCCTAGAAGGCATAGGGGACTTAAAGATCTCCTTTATACCCTTAATTCCTGACGATCATTACAATCAAGGAGACTTTAAATCCCCAGATAAGTCTCAGCAAAGGGATGATGAATAGATAAGAACAGCAGCAGCGTATTGCAATAACATTCATCCAGAGATCTATCATGGTACTTACACTGAAGAGAAGAGCTTGCAAAACAAAAGTGAGGTGGGAGGAGGGGTGGGCATTTGGCTAATCCAGCAGTACCATGTGGATGAATCACACTTTTCTCATCAAAAACAACTTGTCCCATGACACCAGAACTAAAGGAGTTTTGTTTCTAGCACAACCACATGACTTCATTTGGGGTGAGCCAAATCCTTTTAATCAGTCTCTCTTCTCCCTTCTTCTTCTGAAAACTTACCTTTAAGATGCATTGTGTCTCAATGATATTTAGTTAAAATCAGAAGGTGGGTTTCATTGCTACTTGAAGGGAAGTTTCAAAGTCAACTGAGCTCTTCCTCCTCAGTAAACCAGGGCTACCTCTTTTACATATTCTAAACCTCCTAGGCTATGACCTCCTAGACCTAAGACCTCCTAGGCTCAAACCCACATGTATTTCTACACAAATACAGTACTGGAGCTCTGTTGTTGAGAGTGGTATTATGGGATTGCATCCTTACACACTTCCTGAAACGTACATTACTCATCAGCATTGGAGAGAAGGCAGTAAGACAGTAAGTCCTTGAGTCTGACTCCATATGCCTGTTCTTGTGATCTTGTATGATGATCTACCTGCTGTCCTGTACCCATGAATACAGCCTGACTTCCAGGAAGGATGAAAAACAGGCAATACTCTTAAACCCAGCTAGGTCACAGTAAGGCATTAGGCATTTCCCTGCCTCTTCTGGAACTCTAGCATCATCCTGTATGGGAGATTAGAACCAGGTCTGGAGGACTGTGTACCACCTGTATAGCCTGATTTTCAGAGGTATTTCAAAATGGAGAACAAGAATAGCTTCTTTATTCAGCATTCTGGAGCCTCAAATCCAGAAGAAACATTTTTGCACCAGTGGGTGAGTCTCTCAGTTGTATCTTGCTTGGATTTCAGAGGTTGGTCTTGAGGAAGAGAGTCTGAGTCTCATGAGGATCATGCATTACTGGTTAAAGTGGCAAGACAGCATATTTGTCTGATATAATCCAGGATTTCAGGCTCAAGAAACTTTGTGCTGACCTAGTGTTTTGTCTAATAAAATACCTGAGTCACAAGGCAGCTAATTGTAAAACAAATCTGTAAAGAAAACCCAACAGGAGGGTTTGGTTAATTGTGATTTTGGTTTTTTCCTGTCTTATAATTGGAAACCTGGTTCTCCCAGGGGCAATGAATAACTTGCTTCAGCAAAATTAGTATGATATTGTATATATGAAGTCCAAATCAACCCTGTGTGTTTGCGTGTGTCTTTATCTCATTAACACCTTTTTCTTCCACTGTTTTTGATGAAGAAAAAATGACTTTTCAAAGAACATTTTTCTAAAGACCATTACAGAAAGACTTCTTATTTCAAAATTATTTCAGGTTCAGTGTAAAGATTATTTTTCTTCCTCAATCTTCTGCTTCCTGCTTAGCGCAGAAAGTAATATGTTGACTTTTCATACCCTTTGAAAAATTCTTATTGTATTAGGTTTTCCTCTTCCATGTTTCCTCCCAAACTGTTTCCCATATTGGATATAGTTAAATAAACAAACAAACAAACAAAAGTGAAATTCTAAGTCTGTTAATCTAGAACTTTTCCAAAGATGGAGATGCTTAAAAATTTTAGAATATGTTTAAAATGATAAAATGGAAAAGAGAACACTAAGACAAATTAAAGCCAACAAATAAGATGCTTGAAGTGTTTGAAGTGTTTTACAAATAAAATTTTCCTACTTATAGCAGCCTTCTAGTACTTAAAGATGGCTTGTCGGAAAGTTGGAAAGGGCCTCTTTACTGGGGCGTGTAGGGATAGGAAGAGAGGGAATGGGTTTAAACTGAAAGGGTAGATTTCCATGAAGGTACTAGGAAGAAATATTTTCCTGTGAGGGTCATGGATGTCACATCTGTGGATGTGTTGAAGGCCTGGTTGGATGAGACTGAGCAACCCGATCCAGTGAAAAGTTTCCCTGCCCATGGCTGGAGGGGTAGAAATGGATGATCTTTAAGGTAACTTCTAACTCAAGCCATTCTACGGTTCTATGAATTCTGTATATATGCCTGGAGGGACTGTGATTTTTAGCCATGTAATACCTATTCTTTCTCTCTTTTTTTTTAAACAAACTTTGAGAGAAGGAAGAGAAAGCAATGTCTAAGATGGGAAGGGAAAGTTTGTGATTAAGGTATTGCAAAGACTCACTGTGAGGATGGAGGTTGCTTCCTTGCACCTGGCTAAGACCTTTGTCCTTATATTTCCCAATATATGTGTCTGCAAAGGTGATAAACAAGCCCTAAGAAAAAAACTAAACAATGGAAAAGAAAAAACAAAAAGAACCCACTGGCATTGATAGAAATGTATACTGTTTCCACACTGTGATTTATAATTTACAGCATTTTGTATGTTTGACATGGTTCTGGAAATGTTGTTGTAAGCTACAAGGAGAGAAAATGGCTGAATCTAAAAAGAAGAAATTTTTTGTAGGAGACAGAAAGTGAGAGTGTCAGCTGCATGAAGAGGTTTATCAGAAGCATGAAATATAGATCACCAGTGTTCCAGAGCTGTGAGCATGTTGTCCCTTCAGTGTATGTCAGACTCTTTGAGAATATACTTGAAACCTTTTCTGTCCAAAAGGAAACAAAAGTTTCAGATATTGTACTTGCACATTGAATCTCAAGATGCAAACTTTTCCCTCCTTCAGTGATGAAGCTGCTTGTGTCGAGGAGCAAGCTGGGTTAGGGACAAAGAATCAGAGGTAGGTTGTGTACAGCTTCTTCAGCAGCAGCTGAGCACTGCATAGAGCAAGCAGTTGGCTTGAAGTACAGGTGTGCATGGAAAGCCCAGAACATAACAACCAATCTTTGATCTTCCTATTTTATGAACAGTAGAGCAGCATAATTTCCCTAGCTTTAGACTTCTGCCCTCTAAACAGCATGGAAAGCAGGCATAGGGGAAGAGGAGGCTGAGAGGAGATCTTATTGCTCTCTACAACTACCTGAAAGGGGGTTGTAGAGAGGAGGGAGCTGGGCTCTTCTCCCAAGGGACAGGGCACAGGACAAGAGGGAATGGCCTCAAGCTCCACCAGGGGAGATTTAGGCTAGAGATTAGGAGGAGGTTTTTCACAGAAAGGGTCATTGGGCATTGGAATAGGCTGCCCAGGGAGGTGGTTGATTCCCCTTCCCTGGAGGTGTTTAAGACACAGGTGGACGAGGTGCAGAGGGACATGGTTTAGTGCTTGATAGGAATGTTGGACTTGATGATCCGGTGGGTCTCTTCCAACCTGATGATTCTATGATTCTATGATTCTGTGTTTCCACCGTTAATCACATTTTCTGTTAACTGAGTAGCTTTAATGCTACCTGGGCAATTGCATAAAATTTAGACATCTAGGTTAGTAGGATCATTGATTTTTTACACCAAGCAAAGAGAAACCATTCTGGTAAGTGATGGACTAGAAACCCAGCACATGAGTGAATGTGCTTTAGAAGTCCTGTCCTTAATGCTGGAGACAAGAGTCATCTTCCTAGCAACTGACCTTAAAAGTGGATACCTTGCTGAGGATCTTGCAAATTTAGCTAATTACTAAACATAAATGTGATGACATAGACTGATGTTTTTCAACAGTGATGATAAGAAATATCTGTAGATGACACATTTCCCAGTGTAATAGTATGTTCTGTCTCGTTGCCTATGTCCCAGATGCTTGTCACAGGATCTAGTTTCTGAAGGGTTCTTACATGAAGATTCATTGCTTTGTACTCAAATGCATATTTATGTCAGTCTTCTACTAATAAATCAGAAAGATTTTTTTGTTTTCCAACTGTTAATTTCTCTAATGGAAAGGTAACACCTGCAAGCAGTACTGAATGAAGGGGTGAAATAATTTTTTTCAGGCTTTTTGGGAGTGATTTGGTCGTTGTGTTTGATGGAGTCAAAATATTTCACCCAAGAACTTAAGGGAATAAAAGAAATTTCCTAGACACCGCACCTTTTCTCCTGACATACCTCTTGTTTCAGATTGAAGAGAAGAAATTTGAACCACTGAGGGCCATAGGCTGTGGGTCTTTCAGCAGTTCCAGTCAAAAGTTGCCTCTTCTGATGCCTTTTATTCCTATAAATTCCTATCCATCCTACTGCTGGTTCTTTTTCTAGAGGTTCTCTGAAACTAGAGATACCTGCCAGTTATTACCAGGGTGAGATGCTCTCAAGCTGCAAGCTTAAAAGCAAGAGAGGAGGACTCTGTAACCCAAACCCATACATTTCTGCAAAGAGTTATAGCAGAAGAATCTCAGCGCTTAACAAACAGTTTGGGAACTAATGAGGAAAAAAAAAATCAATTACAGTGCAAGACAAAACATGTTGCTTTCATTTTCCAAAGAACTGAAAATAAGATTAACCTTTCAGTAGAACTTTTTTTGAGTCTAAAGATAGCTTTTGACCTAAACTCCTATTGACGTCTTTCTTTTTGTTGGCACAACAGAGGTCATCACTTTAGGGAGCTCATGCTGTTGAAACGAATATAACAAATTACCATTAAATCAAATGAAGCCTCTCAATGGCTTTGGACAGCAAACTGCTGGGTCTTGATCTTAAACCTCAATAATTTTTCCAAAATGAGTTTTCAGTGCGAAGCTCTGTCGGCAGGGCTGCAGCTGTGGAGAGCTGGGGAATGACTTAATCACCAAGATTCAAAGAGTCACCAGGAGCAGGGCAGCATGGGGATATTTGTCTCCTAGGTTGGTACAGATGGTCTCGCAGTGAGCACCTATTAGTGATGCAGCAAGACATCGCATGGTAATTACTGTGAGCCCTGCTGCAACATTATAAAGCAATGCTAAGTGTTTGTGTGTGACAGCACTTTTTTGTCAGAAGTCGTGCACATTGGATAAGAAATTAAAAATGTCATTTTCTGCTTGTGCAAAGGGAGATGAAATGAGTTTCTTTTGTGTTTGATGATCAAAACAGAAGAGTGGATATCCTGCTGTGAAATCATGGGGTATATCTCAGTTATTGTATGTATGAGATGGTCTGACAAGTTTCATGTGTCGTGCAAGTGTGTACAAACCTACTGAACTAAATGTGTGTTAGAAAAGTCCAGGTTGAGACTATAGTAGCAGTTCTTTGGGTACATGTCGAAAGAGGAGTACAGCTCTAAGACTGAATTGAATTGGTCAGGTAAAATGTTTATGGATGAAGAGGGAAGGGAGTATCACATTCTTCTTTTTACAGATGGAGAGCTGAGGTTCAGCTTTCTAAACCTGTAGTGAAACCGGAGGTTGATTCTTAGAGTAGTTCAATCTGTACCACAGTTTGAACCAAGCCTTCTCATTAGTACTTGTGGAGTTATTTGTAAAATTTTTATTGAGGTGATTTGTTGAAGTACAATGAGATTTATACAGCATCAAATCTGGTGAACCCTTTTACTCTGTCCGTAAATCAAAGCAGGATGCTGATCATGATCTATCTTACTGCCATCAGCAAGTAGTGTCAGAACTACACACAGGCATCTGGGTTGTTCATTTGATATCACTAAATCATATAGTCATAGGATGGTTTGGGCTGAAAGGGATCTTAAAGATCACCTATTTCCAACCCCCTTGCCATGGGCAGGGACACCTCCCACTGGGTGACGCTGCTCAAAGTTTCATCCACAACTTCTTTGGACAACATGTGCCAGTGCCTCACCACCCTCATAGTAAAAAAATTCTTCCTAATATCTAATCCAAATTTCCCCTCTTTCAATTTAAAGCCATTCCCCCTCATCCTATGACTACAGTCCCTGATAAATCCATCATTGTACTGCAAGCCTATATGTTGCAAGTCTCTAGGTACGCTGGTCAGGACAGATCTAGGTTGGAAACTGCATATTCTTTAATTAACAGCTCAGGAAGGCATTGAATCCACTTGGGCTAAGCCAGCTGCAGCATGCACTAAACCCAACCCTAAAGACAGATACAGCATTAAAGCTCCATTGCCTCTAAGGAAGAGTTGCTGGCTTTTGCCCTTCAACTGAGAAAAGGCTTGTACTAGAATGAAGTTATAGGAGATGTAAGAGACCACCATGAGCATCACCTGATAGAGCTGAACCTCATCCCACAGTAGACATCTGGGGTTGACCCTTGTTGATCTGCAGTGCTGTGATGGTCTAGCTGATGTCTGTCTACTTTGATTTCCATTTGTTGTGTTCTTCTAGCAGAGGATCAACTCCTACTCCCAGTAAGGAAAACCTCATGGTCTAACTCTGAGAAATTTTGCGTTTCCTGATATACTTTCAAAAACCTGTCAATCCCCATACTGTTTGAGTTTCACATTCCACAATAAGCAAAGTATGGAGCAAGAAGGAATAGAAGCCCATGGAGTGGTTTGGAAGCCTTTAACCAAGACAAAAGTTTGATGGAGTAGAGTTAATGCAGTTGAGTTTATTCTTAATAGAAAAGAAGAGATTTTGAGATGACTTGGCAGAAATCTTCAGCCCTAGGAAGGAAAATAATGGGTAGTTTTCATTGGTGCCACAGTTAATAAACTCAGGGTATAACTTAAAACTGAGATTGTTTGGGAGATGTACCACATCAAGCAAAGGGAAGAAGGTATAAGGAGTGAGTTACTAGTCAACTCACGAGCTCATATATATTAAGAATAACAATCCCCTAGATTTTTTTAGTTGGTCTGCTACACAGCAAAACCCTCAAATGTGATCTTGATTCTTCACAAAGTTGCATCATGATATTTTTGAAGAAAGGTAGCTCTAAGCGTTATGTCAGAGGACACTTTTATGCAGGTAGATGAGTGCCTAGTACTCAAGATGGAACAATATCTTAACACTTTTAGGGAAACATTACGGTTTTACATTTCCCTGTGGCTTAGCTTTTTCCCTTGGTAAATAGAAGGAATGTCAAGACAGTTATCAGCTGTTGGTCCAGTTCTCTTCACAGAGAACTTTAATGGGAGGGGGAGAACAAACACAAATCATTTTCTCAACCCAGCCATTTTCTCAACCCAGAGTTTGTAACTTCTGGCATCTTCTTTTAATGTAACCCCCATTCAATCAATTTGCAATTAACTCTAGTCTTGACACTTATGGCTGCTAAAGCAAGCAACATATCTGTGTGCTAGAAACCAGGCTGCTTGATAGAATTCGTGTGAAAATTGCTACTTGTTGAATGATAATATGGGAGAACTTCTGCACCTTTTAGAGAGTTGGAATGGGGTTTTTTTGTGCTGAATGAAAATTCTACTGTGTTTCAGGGACCTCATTACCTGAACGTGCACCCTCACAATCCTTCTTGCAGGTGTGTGAGGAAGCCTCCCAATGAAGTGCCTTAATGGTTTCTTCAGCACTTACTATGAGAACAGAGGATTTGAAGTAGGTTCTGTTGGCACCACTGTGCTTGAAGACAAACTACTCACTAGGTAATCTCAAGAGATGACACAAAGCCTTGAAAGTTAAATTAGCTCTTAATTAAGAGAACTTAAAGAAATGTAAGGGCTCTTAACTGCTCTTACCACTCAAACCATGATTGAAATCTTGCATCTAGGACTCAATAACCCCATGCAACAATGGGGGTCGTTGCCAGCTGGCCACGAAGCAGCTTTACAAAAAATGATCTGGGGGTTTTGGCAGACAGTAGGTTGCACATGAGGCAGAAGTAAATTCTTGTGGGTCATTGGGCATTGGAATAGGCTGCCCAGGGAGGTGGTTGATTCACCTTCCCTGGAGGTGTTTAAGGGACGGGTATACGAGGTATTGACGGACATGGTTTAGTGTTTGGTGGGAATGGTTGGACTCGATGATCCGATGGGTCTCTTCCAACCTGGTTGTTCTATGAGTCTATGAAATTGCATGTAGAGCAGTGCTAGCCAGTGATTCTCCAGAGGAAGATGTGGTTCTTCAAGGGGAGTGATCGTTCTCCTCTGATCAGCACATATAAGACCACTTCTGGAGTATTGTGCCTAGTTCTGGATTTCCTAGGCAAGAAACACATGAGTGTGGTGGAGTGAGTCCTGTGGAGAGTTGCCAAGTTGTTCAAGATCCTGGGGCACATAACGGAGGAGGAGAGGTTGAGAGCTGAGCCTGTTCACCCTACAGAAGAGAAGGCTTGTGTGCATCATGTTGCCATCTGCAAATATCTAGTGGAAGCCTAGAGGAGATAGAGTCCATCTTCTCAGAGGTACAGAGTGGAAGATTTAGAATCATAGAATCATAGAACAACCAGGTTGGAAGAGACCCATCGGATCATCGAGTCCAACCATTCCTATCAAACACTAAACCATGTGTTTATTTAGAGGCAATGTACACCTTGAGTGGACGAGGTCTAAATAATTTAATCTATTTGGCCCTGCTAGAGCATGGGCTCTTTTCCAGCCTATTATTATATTCTGTTAGTCTACAAAACAGACTGTCCTCTAGTAAAGACAGACTTTTCCCTTTTTCAGCTAACGGAGCTCTCCAATGAGGTTGTCTTCACCTATATCATTGAAATTGAGTGGACTTAGTTTATATAGTCTAACCAGTAAATAGAATCACAGAATCATAGAATCACCAGGTTGGAAGAGACCCATCGGATCATCGAGTCCAACCATTCCTATCAAACACTAAATCGTATTTTGACTGCAACAAGTCAAGAAGTGAGAAAATGGATTCTTTGTCGAGGGGTGGTAACCTCCAGCAGAGTGTGAATAAAGAAAATCTAGGGGAAGTGATTTCTGGATCTAGAAGACAACTATTCTCAGCAGACTTAGATATTTAATTTTTTCTCACTCCTTTAAATCAGGCCAGCAATTGCCTGGGGCTCTTTTTGAGTCATTGCATACAAATTGCTTTGGGGGCAACCATACAATATAATTTCTGGCATAGAAAATGCGCAGAATGGTAATAAAGGCAGTGACTGAAAGCAGGGAGATTTTGAGTATGCAGCTCATAGGTTTTAAGCAAGATCTCAAAGCTTACAACAACCTGCCACTGCAGAAGAAGCAGACAGACATTTAGCTATCATATTCAAAACTGTGTTGCTCCACGAAGGATGTGAGCATCAGATGGGCTGTAGAGGGTCAGACGAGGCTTTCTGCCTCCAAAACAACTAACAGCAGATGCCTGGGGAGTAGTGTCAGCATGTGGTAGTCTATACTGATACTTCTCCAATATGTTCTCCCAGCCTCCGGTAAGAGGATAAGGGGGTTGAGCAGTAGCTGTTGTCATTGTGTTTAGAAGGCCTTGAATGACTTTTCCTCTTTGAGCTGTTCTTTGTATTTCCCAGGATTACCACAGTTTAGCTACATGCTATGTGGATGCCCTTTACTTCTGGTGAGCCCAATATTGTCACTGGAAAACCACCAGTTTTGGTATTACAAGAATTCATGAACCATTGCCTTCTCTTCATCTTCTTCATGCTGACCCAGCAATATTCAGAAGATTGTATTGATTGGAGCTTGGTCCCAGCACCACTACTAAACAGAAGATATGAAACAAAAAGAGTCATATAAACAGTCAAGGCATTCAGAGACCAATGGTTGAATGCAGGACACTCCAAAATTTATCTCTCAAGGTCAGCCAAAATTGACTGCTGTGTCCCTGTATTAGATCCTTCTTGAGTAGCTCCACTTTATCTCTGCTGGAATGGCTGTTACAAGCTCCTGCTTGTCTAGTTGGGCATTGGAATAGGCTGCCCAGGGAGGTGGTTGATTCACCTTCCCTGGAGGTGTTTAAGGCACAGGTAGACGAGGTGCTGAGGGACATGGTTTAAGTGTTTGATAGGAGTGGTTGGACTTGATGATCTGACGGGTCTCTTCCAACCTGGTGATTCTATGATTCTGTAGTGCTCAGAAACCTGTCCTTTTTATCTCGTGTTTGTTCTTCCACTCTTTCTAGAACAATCTGAGCCCCTCCTTTGGTGGTTCTTAGCTACCAGAGCTATATGTCATTTCTTCCTCAGCTTATCCATTGTGGCAGTGACCACACTGGTGGTGCTCCAGTGCTTGATTAGAAGTGATTATTTCTTCCCTAACAAATAATAACTTTTTCTCCTTCTTCTTCTTTTTTTTTTTAAAAAAATCTTTGATTTCTGTGTTCCTTGGGGGAGTTATCTGCACAGCGCTGCTGATGCCTCAAGGGTCACATGGAAATTGTCCTCAGAGATAAGTGCATTAGGATGTTGGGCTTGTCAGAAGATAGAAACATGTGATGCTATGAAGAGTTATCATAGATGCAGGAAGACAGAAAGGTTCATGAAGGTTCATCTGAGGTTTGTTTGCAAGCCCAGCCAGGAGACTAGGAAGTCATCTCATCACTGTATTTAGATATGACACAGCCTGGGGGCTGAGATAAATTGCAGATCACATAGGCAACAAGTGAAATTGAGCTGTCAAGAAGTGCTAAAATTTGGGCCAACATCAGTCCTTCTGTGGCTAAGACACCATGACCTGTAAAATGAAATTAGGGAACACCAGGCTGGAAAAGGTCTTGGAGGATGGACCTGACTTTGCTGCTGGATAATAAGGCCACTGCTGTGGTACACTTTTCTACCCCTGTTGCTGTTTAAAATGCATATCAAGGGACTTCCCTGCTTCTGTTCCCAGTGTAAGTACATTTGCTGATAGATTCTGGCATGCTGTGCATCCCATGTTTTCGAAGAAAGTGCATAATGATGGCCCACTCTGCAGCTCATTGAAAGTTTGTTACATAGTTGGAGACGTTACTATGAAATTAGCAAATAAAACATGCATTTTCATTCCCTGTGGTAGTAAAAATTATTGAAGTACCTCTCCTGGGACAATTATACTGAGATAATACAGAACTCCTGACTGATTCCAGTGGCTGTGGAAAAAAACCTGAAGAACATTCAACAAGGCATTAGTGTATGGCTTGTCTCCAATCACTTCCCCATCTCATACAATAATAAGCTTATCAAATTAGTTTTAAAAAGGTGAAAACTCCATTTGTCAGCCCATTTGACAGGTTCTCCCCTGCATAATTCCATTACAATGTGGTGTACAGGAGAGCATGAACGTTTATTGCTTTAGGTCTAGACACTACTGGACATTAAGAAAATTTGCCCTCTTTTCTCCACAGTATGTTTATACTCTAAGCACCCACACCAATTAAATGATAAAGAACAGGGGTTTAGTTCTGGGGCTTTCTTTCTCCTTCTGCACACCCCAAACATAACATCAACCATATGTTCAAGCCTGTGTTTGCAGAAATGTAGCTGGGTTATGTAGCTCATCTGTTTCTCACTACTGCACCGCAACAAATTGCAATTTTTCTGAAGAGCGATACTGATATGGGCAGCCTAACAGCCTTGTTTCTGAGGGACGTGGTATGGAGGTCACAAAACATATTCTTAACTACTCTAAGGTCCAATTTTTCAGGCTGGTAGTAGCAGAAACTCTGCCCTGGGATGCCTCTTGTAGCATTGAAGAGAGCAATGATCTATGAGAAGATGTTTCAATCCATCCCTGAAAATCCTTCTTACCTCTTCATTGAACATTAGGAGAAACAAGACATCAGAGCTCCTAATTCAGTCACTTAAGTCTCGTGCCAAAGTTAGAGCTTTGTGCAAGGGCTGATGGTTCCCCTGGTTTGAGTCATAGGTCATTCACTTTGCAGGCATTATCATCCTTCTCTTTGCTGGGAAGTGAACCCCAAACTTTCTGGAGTAAGAGCATCAGCTCCCACAGTTCCAAACTAAACAGCTCAGTACTGTTCTTGAGAGCAAACCCCTCATCCTGCACAGGTCAGAGCCCCATAGGCAACACGCACAAAGCAACTTCTATATTTACCTTATCACTACTTGAGCCACAGCCTTTGCCTCTTGAAAAGCAGTTGTGTTTATTATCATCTCTTTGGCATCTTGGTGGCTGTTTTCTTTGAGGATCCTTCTGTTCATCAGGGCAAACAGGCAGTTTAGGGTCTCTCCCCCAACTCATACCATGCCTGCACTCCTCCTCTGACTGTCATTACCCCAAACGCCTGCTTTCCTTGAAGTAGCACTGAACAAGCTGTGCTATGTTTTTCCCCCCTCTAGGCTTTTTTTTACAGCAGTTCTTGCAGGGAAAAGCAATTTATCCAGAATTAAAACATCTGGTTATCCCACTCCCTGGGTAAGTTTTCATGAAAATAAGTGGAAAACATACTGCCTGGTTGTCTCCATCAAGTGAGAGGGAGAACGTGCCCTGTGGCTCCATGCAGCCACAAGGTGAAAGCTCTCCCCGACAGACAGCTGTGTCGGATGTACAGAGTGTCCAGGTTTGTGGAGATGCACACAGCTTGCTGGGACTAAAGATGGAAGAGCAAAATGCTAATTTTATCTTGGACCTAGCTTTTCTTTAGTTCAGCATTGTAGACTGATAACACAGGAGTGTAGTGATGTCTCCTCTTCTCCAGAGCCCTAGTGCACAGTAAGAATGATGTCTGTGTTATGAACCCTCTCTGTTCACACACACGTTTTTATTTCATGAATTCAGAGTATTGGAGACAGCAGCCTTGCTAATGCCAAGATGTTGGTGGCTGGGTTGGTTTTATAGTTAATTACTTTCCCAAGTCTCCTCAGATCCTGTTTCTCCACTTTTGTCAGAAACTCAGACAGGGAAAAATCTTACACTGTGTCATTGTCCCCTCCTGAGCATTTTCCACCTTCAGTCTTTGCACAACTGTTGTCACTGTTGCAGAATAACCTCTTCTGAAGGACATGGTGGAAGAGCTGTGACTTGGGAGACTGGATAGAGGGATAAGAAGAGCCCTGATGAATATATGACCCTGCATTAGTTGCTGAAGTACTGTCTAAACAGCTTTCTCTTAGCCGCTTCTCAATAAGATCTCTTGCTGTGTAGAGCTTTCCTATGCTGCCTGATTCATCAGTGAGCTAGAAGCTGTGAACCTTGCTGCAAAACTACTGTATTGTCATCATTGCTGATGGTTCAGAAGCTACAAATTCGCTTAGGTCATCCAGGAATGGTTTTCATTGTGGAGATAATAAGCCATCCCAACCAGGCAGACATGATGAAAGACAGATTTGGTGATGACACACATGGGTGGTGATCAGGTGATATCAGAGAATCATAGAATCACCAGGCTGGAAGAGACCCACCAGATCATTGAGTCCAACCATTCTCATCAATCACTAAACCATGTCCCCTAGAACCTTGTCCACCCGTCCCTTAAACACCTCTAGGGAAGGTGACTCAACCCCATCCCTGAGTAGCTTTTTCCAGTGTCCAATGACCCTTTCCATGAAAAATTTTTTGTTAATGTTCAGCCTAAACCACCTCTGGTAGAGGTTTAGGCTGAACATTAGGAAAAAACCAATCATATGGTTGAACTTTTGCTACTGACCTCCAAGGAAATCTTATATTTTATAGCTGCTGTGCTGGAAATGGCTGTGTGGACAATGGGGTCTTGGGATCACCATCAGCCGTCTCCTAAGCTTTCCCTGTGCTCCATCTGTCTTTCCTGATGCTCTGTTACTTCTTTCTCTGCTTTTCTCCTTTCCCTTGAAAGGTATTGCAGTTTTCCTTACATCTCAGGTAAGCACTCATCTAACCACAAATACTATGTTCACCTTGTGAATGAGGTTTGAAGTTCAGGTCACTACTACATTGTACTGCAGAGACACTTTGACTCTGTCCCAAGTGAGACAAGCTCTCTGGTAAATGATACAGAGAAAGTTGAAACCTTCCCTGGAGATGTTTAAGGGACGGGTGGACGAGGTGCTGAGGGGCATGGTTTAATATCTGATAGGAATGGTTGAACTTGAAGATTTGATGGGTCTTTTCCAACCTGCTTAGTCTATGATTCTATCTTCACCTACAATCCACAAATATAACCACCAGATAAGTATTGTATAGACTGGGACTGTCTTGTCACATTTACTGCTGTCCTGTAGAGTAACCTTCATCTTTAAGTGAATCACTCCACTCATCTGCTGCTTCTCTCTGCTCCTTCTCTCTCCTCCCAACATTTACTCTGACTATTTAGGCAAGAAACTTTCCATTCCAGTATGTGCACACAGTGTTTATCACGTCGGTACCTCCTCAGGCTACTGGCATACAAATAATAAAGAGCAATAATAACTGGTTGCCAATCAGCAGAGAATCAAGTTTTCTTTTTCTAAATCAGTTGGAAATTGTTTTTCTCTTGCTTTCAATAATGTGCTGGGAATATAAAAATGAAGCCTTGATTTTTTTTTAATTTTTTTTTTTTTGGCTAGAAGCAAAAATACCCTTTATCAGCAATCCAAAATATGATTAATGCTAATCTTGACCTTTCAAAAGTTCCATGCCAGGCAGCTGATGATGCTTCTGCATTGTAAAGAATCAAACAGAAGGTGTTTCTATCCAGAATGAAGTGTTCTTTATTAATGAATAATTTGCTTACCAGGAACTCCAAGAATTCCTTTGCACTCTCTTTTTACAAACGTGGGGGGTGTTTAATCATTTGGAGTGGATTGAAGCATGAATATATTTATGAATTTCTCATCTCTTTTCCACCCTTTCTTTCTCTAAAGATGGAACACAAAATCTATTAGCTTATTACAGTAGGTCAGAGACCATTTTTTACCTTCCCATGACAAATAAGTAGGTTATCAAATAAATTAATAACTCAACTCAATCAGTATTTTGATATCTCGCTTCATCTGTTTGTCACTCTTCACAACAAAAGAAGAATTCACACTGCAAAATATGAAATAGTAAAACCAGTTGTCCAGCTTCCAAAAAGGAAATCATAAAATAAGTGTCTAGGTTTGAGTCAAGGCTAGGCATCTGAAGCTGGACTATCCAGGATGCTGGCAAACATCTCATTCAGCTTTTCTGTATGTAAAGCCTTATCTCAAAGACTCCCTACCAGTCTCAGTACTCACATACTAAACAACTTCAAAGACTCACCTAAGTTTAAGGAGCCTTTAGGGTGCACTTCACATGGGGACACACAGCAAAAGGACTCTACTCCACTGGGATGTCAGTGACCCTTTCAACAGGTACAAGGGCTAATCACTTTGATGGACTCTGACATATGTCATGTAGTACCAACATATAATTAACAATAAGACATAACCCTGTATAAGCTACCATAAAGAAATTTAACTCTACCCCAGCCTAAACCAGTATACCATGAAACTCCCCACAGATGACTTGCCCTGGTACCTGCTAGTGGGGTTTCCTATAATATCCTGGAAAAATGACTGCTGAAAGAGGAGAATTAGGAGAGTCGTGTCCTAGTCTAAAAAGAGCTCCCGAGTTAGAGTGCAGAAGTCCAACACTGAACATAAATATTGTGCCATACTTTACTGTGACTCTACAACACAGAGTATCTTCAAGCCATGCTCTGAGCAGTACCATCAGTAGTAGCACTCCTGGAGAAGTGGCTGCAGGGAGAAAGGTCCTCTTGTTTCTCCTGCACCTGGGGCACAACCCTATACAATGCTACAGACTAGGAGAAGTCTGACTGGAGATCTGCCTGGAGCATAAAGACCTGGGGCTGTTGATTGACAGCGAAAGAACATGAGCCAGCAGTGTCCCCAGGTGGCCTAGAATCATAGAATCACCAGGTTAGGCTGTATATTAGGAAAACAGAAAGGGTCATTGGGCACTGGAACAGGCTGCCTAGGAAGGTGGTTGATTCACCTTCCCTGGAAGTGTTTAAGGGATGGGTGGACTAGGCGCTGAGGGACATAGTTTAGTGTTTGATAGGAATGGCTGGACTTGATGATCCGGTGGGTCTCTTCCAATCTGGTTATTCTATGATTCTATGATTGCTTGTTGTTAGTAAAAGAATCTAAGAATCATGTAGGTGATACTGAAGGTGATGTCCACACTGTTAATTTTCTTAAATATTCACTCTCTAGAAGAACTTAACTGTCTTGGATGATGTTCATGAGAACTTGGGATGACTTGTGGAGATCTGAAGTTCATTTAACTTAGGTGGTTGTTGTAGGCTGAAATAAGTTGTGACCACACAGTTCGGTGTGGTTTCTATTCCTTTGCTGGAATCACACAAGACTGTGAAAGGTATTGCGTAAACAAAGTGGAAATGGCAAGAGGAAAGCAAAGTAAATTAGCAGGGGAATGGCTCCCTTGCTGAGACCTGGTAAAGAGAGATTCAAAGATAGATCAAGTGAAAACTTTGTGTATGTAAGAGTGGGCAGGATGGAAACCATGTCTCAGTTTGCTGAATCATGGTTAATACTATCAAAACCTGCTAGAATCTGAAGATTTGTCAGGACTTTCAAGAAGTTTCAAGTCCAAGGTCAGAGAACAGTGGGATTTTCATCTGGAGATTATAGAGGGCAAAGCGCCTAATAGGCAGAAATTGAGCAATCATTGGACATTCTGTCTAATTCACTCAGAAACACAGCATTTTAAAGGTTACCAAAATATGATACCAAAGGGTTATGTAAATTCATTAAGTTCTTTGAGAGTCACAGATTAGAGAGATGAAAACTGTAAGATATATTTCTTATTTATCATTATTCCTACTTGTGAGTAATTCAGTCCACTTATCTGCAATCTCATTTTTACTGACTACTTGCATTATCAATGACAGGGATGTCTCAGACCATTAGTGACTAACGCTCTGAATAATTAGGCTGCGATAATCTAACGGCAGGATTTATTATTACCAATTTTTCCATTCTGTTGTATTAATTCCAATTATTGGTCATTGTTTTCTTGGAAAACAATGATCATTCATACAAAATCATTTCTGCGCAAAATTATTTTCATCATATGATTTAACAGACCATGAAAAGCTTTACGCTGGTTTTCATATTTTCAAATCCATGTCAATACTAGGATGACATTAATACCTTCCTTGCATCACTGCTGAAATACTTATTTGTAACCAATATATCATTCTTCTCTTTTTTAATTCCTATTTTCAGCTGTCCTTTGTGTCTTTTCTTCATCTTCCTCCTGTTGTGCATAACAATTTGTGCACTAGAGATTTCAGTGATGGGTTTCTTCTCACTTAAATGACACTCTTGGGCAGATCCTGAAGGTCACATCTCCAGAAGACAAATCTACTGCCTCCAAGTGAAACTCCTGGCTCCATCTCTCCCTGCACAAAGGTGTTGGTTTCTTTTGCTGATTTCATAGGATCATATAATCATAGAATCATAGAACAACCAGGTTGGAATGGACCCATCGGATCATCGAGTCGAACCATTCCTACCAAACACTAAACCATGTCCCTCAGCACCTCATCTACCCCTCCCTTAAACACCTCCAGGGAAGGTGAATCAACCACCTCCCTGGGCAGCCTATTCCAATGCCCAATCACCCTCTGTGTGAAAAACTTCCTCCTCATCTCCAGCCTAAATCTCCCCTGGCGGAGCTTGAGGCCATTCCCTCTTGTCCTGTCCCCTGTCCCTTGGGAGAAGAGCCCAGCTCCCTCCTCTCTATAACCTCCTTTCAGGTACTTGTAGAGAGTAATGAGGTCTCTTCTCAGCCTTCTCTTCTCTAGGCTAAACACCCCCAGCTCTCTCACCCACTCCTCATAAGGCCTGTTCTCCAGTCCCCGCACCAGCCCAGCTGCTCTTCTCTGGACTCGCTCCAGAGCCTCAACATCCTTCTTGTGGTGAGGGGCCCAGAACTGAACTCAGGATTCAAGGAGCGGCCTCACCAGTGCTGAGTCCAGAGGGAGAATAACCTCCCTGGACCTGCTGGTCACACCATTTCTGATGGTTTTAGTTTGAAGAGGCCACAAATACCATCTAGTTCCAATCTCCTTGCCATGAGCAGGGACACTTCCCACTGGATAAGGTTGCTCAAATCCTCACCCAGCCTGACCTTGAACACTTCCAGGGATGGGGTATCCATGACTTCTGTGGGTAGTCTGTACCAGTGCTTGTATGCCTCTTCCTCCTTTGTAAGAAAAAGGATGTTTTTAACCTGTTCTCTTGGCTCGAAAGGTCTAGCTTATATGGATTTGCTTTGCATCCATAAGACTGTAGACTCCATATCAGTGAATATAACAAATTTAACAAATAATAGCACAAAAATGTTGTGCAGTGCTGTACAACAGCCTGGAGATCTGACTGTCAAACAGCCATTGCGTTTGGACGAAAGGCAGCTGAGTCCCTTCCGGTTCTGATTTTGACAAAATGCCTCAAGGGAAAGAGGTCAAGCAGTGGTCTTCTGAAACCTCTGCCTTTGAGGGGCATCACCTAATCATTCTTCCACTCAGTCACTTAATGTCCTGGTCAACATGTCCACAAGTCAAAACCTATCCTTACTGTTGGGAGACAGTGAGGAGGAAAATGTGAGGCCAAGTGATTAGGAGACAATCTCCTGCAGCAGATACTCAGACTGGTCCTAGAACCAATATTTTTTGACAGCATCTCATGCCAGTGAGCTCACTCTTTCTTCAGTCCTCTTGCCTTGCCTTCACAGACTCATAGAATGGCTTGGGCTGGAACGGACCTCAAAGATTTTTTAGTTCCAACCCCACTGCTGTAGGTAAGCACACATTCCACTGGATCAGGTTTCTCAAGGCCTCATCCAACCTGGCCTTGAACAATGCCAGGGTTAGGGCATCCGAGACTTGAGCAACAAGGGTGGTGAGGGGTCTGGAGAACAGACCTTATGAGGAACAGCTGAGAGAGCTGGGGTTGTTTAGCCTAGAGAAGAGGAGGCTGAGAAGAGACCTCATTACTCTCTACAACTACCTGAAAGGAGGTGGTGGAGAGGAGGGAGCTGACCTCTTCTCCCAAGTGACAGGGGATAGGACAAGAGGGAATGGCCTCAAGCTCCACCAGGGGAGATTTAGGCTGGAGATTAGGAGGAAGCTTTTCACAGAAAGGGTCATTGGACGTTGGAATAGGCTGCCCAGGGAGGTGTTTGATTCGCCTTCCCTGCAGGTGTTTAAGGCACGGGTGTATGAGGTCCTGAGGGACTTGGTTTAATGTTTGATAGGAATGGTTGGACTCGATGATCCGATAAGTCTCTTCCAACCTGGTGATTCTATGATTCTAGACTCATCCAATCTGCCTTTGAACACCTTTAGGGATAGGGCACCTACAACTTCTCTGGTCAACCTGTTCCACTGCATCACCACCTTCATATTAAAAAAAATTTCTTCTTACCTTATATTTCCATCCCATCCCATCCCTTCCAAATAATGTTAAAGGAAGTAAAAACCAGATTTTCACTGTGGTTTAATTTTAAAAATGGCTGCTTGCATTTGCCATTCACGTCACAAATTATTGACTTTCTGTTGCCTTCCACGTTCCCTGCACTCCAGTAAAACTCTACTCATTTATCTACAACTTGCTAAAAAACAATTTTTCCCCCACAACAAAATGCTGTTGTCAAAAACTTCAAATCATCTCATCCATCAAGTGCTTTGTGAGTGTGTGTGTGCCTGTGTGGGCGCATGTGCAGGAAGGGTAAGTGTGTGATACATCCAGCAGACAGTTTCTTCCTCTCATAGTGATAGCTCCAAGGTTAGCTGGACTCTTTGGGGTTTATCTAGACCAATATTCAACACACGCACAAAACAAACTCCCCCAAGGCATCTCCACTTTTTTTTTTCTTTAATTTTGGGAACTAAATTAGGGGCACAGTAAAAATGCTTTGGTAGCTGTCACAAGCCCATTTCACCAGAGCCCTTACCCTGAAGCAAACTTGAAACTTTCTGCCAAGGGATTTGCAGAGGAAATGGTTTTCTTCTGACAGCCCCGTCCATGCCCCAATAACTGCTCCTCAGCCCATTTATTAAATAAATTTATTTCTCCCCACAAAGGAAGGCTGTAACAGCTGAGCTTTTTTTCTTCTTTTTCACTTTGCAGTTTTTGCATGAACTGCAGGCTTCTGGTTCAGCTGAGAGCTAAATCATTGCCTTTTTGAACTAGTTTTGCCTGTAAGGGTCTAAATGTCGTGCCTTTATTTTGAGAGACAATTACTGACAAGAGTAGGGGACACTGCGTTTTCAAGGGACTGCCCTGTCTCAAAAGCCAAGTGGTGAAACCAGAATTCATTCTCAAAGCTGCCACTTGGCTTGCCAGCCTGCTTTGGCAAAGCCATTTCACCTCCTGACATCTTTGATTCCTGCTCTGGGATGCTGATACTCTGGTCTGGCAGACAAAGAGGGATCTACTGATGAAGGTTTGAGGACACTGGGTGTCAGGACAGTCTTGAGCACAGTGCACTCTTGCAGGTTCTGAAGGCATATTTAGCATCTTGAATCATAGAATCATAAAATCATAGAATCACCAGGTTGGAAGAGACCCATCGGATCATCGAGTCCAACCATTCTTATTAAACACTAACCCATGTCCCTTGGCACCTCATCCACCCTTCCCTTAAACACCTCCAGGGAAGGTGAATCAACCACCTCCCTGGGCAGCCTGTTCCAATGCCCAATGACCCTTTCTGTGAAAAATATTTTCCTAATGTCCAGCCTAAACCTCCCCTGGCAGGGTGTGAGGCCATTCCCTCTTGTCCTATCCCCTGTCACTTGGGGGAAGAGGCCAGCTTCCTCCTCTCTACAACCTCCTTTCAGGTAGTTGTAGAGAGCAATGAGGTCTCCCCTCAGCCTCCTCTTCTCCAGGCTAAACACCCCCAGCTCTCTCAGCCGTACCTCATAAGGCCTGTTCTCCAGTCCCTTCATCAGCTTTGTTGCTCTTCTCTGGACTTGCTCCAGAGCCTCAACATCCTTCTTGTGCTGAGGGGCCCACAACTGAACACAGGATTCAAGGAGCAGTCTCACCAGTGCCGAGTACAGAGAGAGAATAACCTCCCTGGATGTGCTGGTCACACCATTTCTGATCCAAGCCAGCATGACATTGGCTTTCTTGGCCACCTGGGCACACTGCTGGCTCATGTTCAGTCACTGTCAACCAACACCCCTATGTCCCTCTCCTCCAGGCAGCTCTCCAGCCAGACTTTTCTCAGTCTGTAACACTGCATAGGATTGTTTTTGCCCCAAGTGCAGGACCTGGCATTTGGCCATGTTAAACCTCATGCCTCATGCCTCTTGCATTTCTTTGTCCTATCTGTGCCTACAGCTGGGACTTAATGGAACTGGAAGATATCTCCCTGCAGAGCTGGGAGATGGTGACTGTGGAAGCTGGAGAGGTTAACTACCTCAAATTTTGCTTAGCTATGCTGGTCTGCTTGCCAGGAGCAGAACACGTGAAGGACAAAAGCAAAAAGATAGGTATGTACCTGCAAGAAGTCAACTCCTGAGCCTTATGAGTGGCAGGCCACTCATATCATATCATATATGCAAATTACCTTTTTCTTGGCACCCTTTGCCGTGGCTCCTTCAGCAGGGATAATATTCATTCTACGTTTCAATCTGTGATCATTTATCATACTAATAAAATGGGAGTGGTTGATTGCTGGGGAAGATGAGTGCTTCGGGTGGGTTTCAGGGAAGAGTCAGGTAATTGCTAAACTTTAATGACATGTCTACAGAGGTTGAACATCTCGTCTGACTTTTAGTGTCATTTTGAACAATGTGCAGAGCACGGTTTGCTCCTTCAAGGCACTATGACCTTTTATAGGATGTAATTCCATAATTAACAGTGAGGTCAAGGGGCTATAGTTGGCCATTGGCAGAGTTTGTGTGGAAACAGGCTGAGCAGGAATTTGAACTCGGAGGGCTGAACTCAGAATCTATGAGTGCTAGCTGGTAAATAAATGTAAAGGGTGGATGAGCGTCATGAATTCTCATTAAAGGAAGTGTAGAGTTTACTGACATCTTTCTTAACCTGTCTATAACATGGCTTTCTGACCATACTGGGAGAGGTCTGTCTAGAAAGCTGCCTGGAGGAGAAGGACCTGGCGGTGTTGGTTGACGGCTGACTGATCGTGAGCCAGCAGTGTGCCCAGGTGGACAAGAAGGCCAATGGCATCTTGGCTTGTATCAGAAACGGTGTGACCAGCAGATCCAGGGAGGTGATTCTCCCTCTGTACTCAGCACTGGTGAGGCCACTCCTTGAATCCCGTGTTCAGTTGTGGGCTCCTCACCACAAGAAGGATGTTGAGGCTGTGGAGCGTGTCCAGAGAAGAACAACAAAGCTGGTGAAGGGTCTGGAGACCATTCCTGTGAGGAATGGCTGAGAGAGCTGGGGTTGTTTAGCCTGGAGAAGAGGAGGCTGAGAGGAGACCTCATTGCTCTCTGTAACTGCCTGAAAGGAGGTTGTAGAGAGGAGGGAGCTGGGCTCTTCTCCCAAGGGACAGGGGATAGGACAAGAGGGAATGGCCTCAAGCTCCACCAGGGGAGATTTAGGCTAGAGATTAGGAGGAAGTGTTTTACAGAAAGGGTCATTGGGCATTGGAACAGGCTGCCCAGGGAGGTGGTTGATTCACCTTCCCTGGAGGTGTTTAAGGGAGGGGTAGACGAGGTCCTTAGGGACATGGTTTAGTGTTTGATAGGAATGGTTGGACTCGATGATCCGGTGGGTCTCTTCCAACCTGGTGATTCTATGATTCTATGATATTTCCATAAACTGTAGCCATACCTGATGTCTTTATCTGTAGTATGAGGTAGACAACCTTAATGAGGCAGAGAAAAAGTGATGTGGGAGAAGATATATCATCAAGTATTTGGCAAGTTTCATTGGGACAAGCTGTTTTGTTATTAATCATAGAATCATAGAAAGCTTTGAGTTGGAAAGGACCTTTACAGTTCACCTTGTCCAATCCCTTTTCAGGAGCAAGGATATTTTTCACTGGATCAGATTGCTCAGAGACCTATTCAACTTGACCTTTAATATTTCTAGGGATAGGGCACCCACTACCTCTCTGGGCAACTTGTTCCAGTGTTTCATCATCCTCACTGTAAAAATTGTCTTCCTTATGTCCAGTTTAAATCTGCCCTCAATTAGTTTAAAACTATTACTCCTTGTCCTACCACAACATGCCTTGCTAGAAGGTCTGTTCCCATCTCTCCTATATGCTCCTTTAATTGCTGGAAGCTGCTCTGAGATCTCCCTGGAGCTTTCTCTTCTCCAGGATGAACAACCCAAATTCTCTCATCCTGTCTTTTATCTTTTCTGTATCTTTATTATTACCCCTTATCAGTTTTTGGAAATCGGTGCAACACTTTTATCCTTGTGGGATGACATTTTCAGCAGAATCATTGGCCAAGTGAGTCCCAATTTCCTGAGAAAAATGTAATCCTCCATCTAAGCTTTTTTCAAAATGGTCAGTATACCCCTTTCAGCCTGTTTGTTTAAATAATAATCATTTATTTGGAAGAGGAAATGTAAGCTTTTATTTAACTCTGTAATCATGTACGAAAAGAAATGAGTAAGTTGGGAATTATTTTGGTTTCTTATTTCCTCATGTATTTACCTTAAGCTGGCCAGACCTATAGAATTTCAGCCAAAAGGTGATGAAAAAATGAAAATGGAAGTGTAATAATGAACTGTTCAAATAACGTCAACTCTAGCTGTCACCAGAAGTCAGCCCTGTTCTTCTTCATTGTGGAAGGGGTGAAGTGTGGGGTCTTGTCAAAGAACCTGACCATATTTTTATGAGGTGATAGATGAAATTATGAGTACGTCTGACTACAAAGAATTTTTGTCATTGTAGTTTTGGAGAACTACTTGCTTGTGATTCAATAATGAAATTTTCTGAAAAGAAATGATTTTGCATGGGTAATGTGTTTCTTTTTTCATCTGTTCCTGGGGCAAATATGTAAGTAAGTGGGAAGGAATCTGCTGGTGATCCTGTTCTTGTCTTTGCTTTCATTCAAATTTTGCTATGTTGCTATTGAAACTCTCCCATCCTGCTGAAAACGGAACCCTTCTTGTGAAGAACATTTGCAAATATAAGGCAGATTCACCACAGACAGTGGAAGAAAAAATAAATACATCAAAATATTTAATTTCCCAAATTTCATTCAGCTCTAGCAAATGGTAATTCTTGCCTGTGCACTTTCATAGAATCATAGAATCATAGAATGGTTTGGGTTGGAAGGGACCTTAAAGATCATCCAGTTCCAAACCCTCTGCCATGGACAGGGACACCTGCCAGTGGATCAGGTTGCTCCAACCTGGATTTGAACACCTCCAGGGAAGAGTCATCCATGACTTCTCTGCACAACCTGTGCCGGTGCCTCACCAGCCTCACGGGAAAGCATTTCTTCCTCATACCTAATCTAAATCTCCCCTCTTTCAGCTTAAAACTATTGCCCTTCACCGTATCCCTGCACTCCCTGATAAGGAATCATAGAATTATAGAATCATAGAACCACCAAGTTGGAAGAGACCCATTGGATCATTGAGTCCAACCATTCCTATCAAACACTAAACCATGTCCCTCAGGACCTCGTCCACCTGTGCCTTAAACACCTCCCTGGGCAGCCTGTTCCAATGCCCAATGACCCTCTGTGTGAAAAACTTCCTCCTAATCTCCAGCCTAAATCTCCCTGGTGGATCTTGAGGCCATTCCCTCTCATCCTGTCCCCTGTCACTTGGCAGAAGAGGCCAGCTCCCTCCTCTCTACAACCTCCTTTCAGGAGCCCTTCCCCAGCTTTCCTGGAGCCCCCTACAGTCCTGGAAGCTGCTCTAAGGTCTCCTGTGGCGCCTTCTCTTCTCCAGGCTGAACAACCCCAACTCCCTCAGCCTGTCCTCGTATAGGAGATGCTCCATCCCTCTGATCACCTTAGTGGCATCCTCTGGTCTTGCTTCAACAGATTCATGTCCTTTCTGTGCTGAGGACTCCAGAACTGAACACAGGGCTACAGGTGAGATATCACAAGAGTGAAATCGAGGGGGAGAATCACCTCCCTCGACTTCATGGTCAGATTTCTTTTGATGCAGCCCAGGATATGGTTTGCCTTCTGAGCGGAAAACACACATTGCTGGTTGAAATTGAGCTTTCCCTTACCAGCTCACCTGTGGTCCTGCCTGTAGCATCTGCTCTGTCAAGCTACCTGCCAGGGTGACTAGCCTGCCCCGTATCCTCACTGACTTATTTATTTTCACCTCTGATCTAAAACTCACTGGAAATGATGGAAAGATGTCTATGGGTCTTAGTGGACTTTGAAGCAAATACCTACCCTTCAAAGTACTCCAGTAATCAGTTCACAGGACAGAAGCTACTCTCTACAACTACCTGAATACTCTCTACAACTACCTGAAAGGAGGTTGTAGAGAGGAGAGAGCTGGCCTCTTCTCCCAAGTGATAGGGGACAGGACAAGAGGGAATGGCCTCAAGCTCCACCAGGGGAGATTTAGGCTGGAGATTAGGAGGAAGTTTTTCACACAGGGGATCATTGGGCATTGGAATAGGCTGCCCAGGGAGGGGGTTGATTCACCTTCCCTGGAGGTGTTTAAGGCACGGGTGGATGAGGTCTTGAGGGACTTGGTTTAGTGTACGATAGGAATGGTTGGACTGGATGATCCAACGGGTCCCTTCCAACCTGGTTGTTCTATGATTCTTTGATTCTAAGCTGTTTTGAGGAGCACCCAGCTCCTACGAGCATTGTTCACATCCATTTCAAACCCATGAGGGAGAGCTCTTGGAATAAAAATGGCTAACTGTATCACACCCAGAGCTTTTTCTTCCTATGAGTTGGATGCCAGAGGAGAGAAGAAAGGGTACATTGCTTCACCTTATACCTGCAAAATTAAACCAGGTGTATGCCTGTATGCTCTAGATACACTATTCTCCCCTCCATCTATTTCAAGATCTGAGTTGCTGCTGTCTGTGATGATTTCATTTACAAAAATGCAGTGGGCTGCTTCTGCCGCAAGTCATGTAGACATGATGGGAGTGTGGGGGGAGGGGTTTTACGTCATAAAGATAACAAAATCATGCCTGCAACACAATGTGATTTATTACTCTGTCTTGTGGCCTCAATAACTTCAGTATCTTTGCAGAGCATCTGCACCAGTTTTACACTGCTTCAAGCCGCTGCAGCAAGTCAGACCTCCTCAATGTCCAGGAGAAGTCAGGAGGGCTCTTACGTCTGAGTTTTATTCCCCAGCCTCACTATGCCCAAGTTATTTGCTGTCAATGTAGCATCCCCCACCAGTCAGAGGTATCCTGTGTCCTGGGGAGGGGTATTAGTGTAGATTTTACTTACAAAATCATCTCTGTGGTCTTGTATCAGCCCTAGTAGGAAGGAAAAGAGTCAGTTGTGGATTTGAGGGTGTGGGAATGAGTGAAGGGAACAGTGAAGGATAGCAGGGTAGGATCATTAGGATGCCATCATCAAGATGCATCAGGAATCATCAGGATGCCTGCCCCAAACCCCTTGGGCAGTGGTGTACTTTTCCCTAAGTCTTTTTTTTTTCCCCTGCATATTTTGCTCAGTTTATTGAACAGGGAATCACTGCCTTTCCCAGAATGTTACAATGCCCAGCCAGCATTAAACCCTCTCCTTTCCTTTCTGGATACCTCCTCATTCTCTGCCCAGCTTCCACACAGCTACAAAAAGATGCTTCAGGGAAATAGTTTTGCTTTAAAAACTACTGGTTTATCACAGCTTTCATTTTCAGGGAAGGATCCACCATTGTACCAACAGGGAGTTTCTGCTCACAGAGACAGTATGTGTCCCATGCTCCAGGAGAGCCAACAGTCTCATAAACCTACTCACCTGTGCTAATGGAAATTCAGGGTATGAACCAGCGGATGCCTGTGTGAATTCCTACAAAGGAAGTTTTTCACACAGAGGGTCATTGGGCATTGGAATAGGCTGCTCAGGGAGGTGGTTGATTCACCTTCCCTGGAGGTGTTTAAGGAATGGGTAGATGAGGTGCTGAGGGACATGGTTTAGTGTTTGATAGGAATGGTTGGACTCGATGATCTGGAAGGTCTCTTCCAACCTGGTTGTTCTATGATTCTATGAAAGCGAAGGCTCCAGCTGGAGACATGAATCCACAGGCTGTGCCTTGAATGGGAAAATGTCTGTATCTGGCGCATAAGGGACATGATGTTTGGTATTGCAAATGCCAGGAGAACATCTGAGTACCAATGGAGGGAAGAGAAAAAGTTCTCTTTCTCTCATGTGCACTTTAGGAACGAATCTTTGAGAGTTTGAATTCCTCCTGACACAAAGCAGAACTGCCTTTGAATTCTTGTCAGGATATAAAGTTCTTTCCCACTCAGCTTTACAAATCACAGGCTGCCTGAGGTTAGAGGAGACATCTGGAGGTCATTTGTTACAACACCTCTGCTCATAATGTGTCACAAAGAGCTAGTTGCCTAGGACCACATCCAGACCACTTCTGAGTATCTCCAAGGTTGGAGACTCCACAGCCTCTCTGGCAACTTGTTCCATTTCAGAAAAAGAAAAACATGAGTCTTATAGTTCATGCTGAAATGTCTTCAGCACTGTCAGCTACTTGTGGATGCACATTTTGACACTGGACATGTCATTAATTCCAAAGATGTGAAATATTACCGTGGGTTGACTTGACAAGCAATTTTCTTGCAGAATTTAGCCTTGAAACCCACAAATCTCCACAGCAAGCAGCAGCACAAATCAGATGGTGGATAGGACCTTCTGCTTTTAATTCTTTTTTAACCTTTGCCGAACTTGTGTTCTTTCAATTGCTGCTACAGCTACTAAATTTTCTTCCACAGCATTATTGTTTATTATTCTTACTATGTTTATTTAATTGTTTCATCTCTCTAGAAAAGTAGACAAGAGTAGCTGTGTCACAGGAATGCACCAGCCCTGGTGATGCAATAGCCATGCCACAGGAGGCAGCAACTTTCTACAAGGTTAGACCTAAAGATCCACAGGGGAGATTTAGGCTGGACATTAGGAGGAAGTTTTTCACAGAAAGGGTCACTGGGCATTGGAACAGGCTGCCCAGGGAGGTGGTTGATTCACCTTCTCTGGAGGTGTTTAAGGCACGGGTAGACGAGGTGCTGAGGGACATGGGTTAGTGTTTGATAGGAATGGTTGGACTGGATGATCCGGTGAGTCTTTTCCAACCTGGTGATTCTATGATTCTATTCTATGATTCTAAAGATAAGGAAACATGTAGACAGTGTACCCCACCATGATCCTGTGGGCATCCGGCAGCTCCCTGCAACCATAGCCAAAGGGAATTCCTCCTGCCTCTCTCCCCATCCCCATAACCCTGTATGCAACTAATGACAGGCCCTCAGCATAAAAAAAAAAAAAAAAGAAAAAAAGTTTGTCAAAATACGTCTTCTGATTCATGAACTCTCTGGTTGGTTCTTACTGTCTTTTTTAAGGAAAATTTGCAGGATTTTCCCTATTGTCCTTTTTTTCCATTATTGCACTCCATTTATACATCCTTGAGTCTTTTCAAACAAAGTATTACTACAATAGGTTTCAATACAGTTTATAATACACGGGTGCTCAAGGAAACAGTTCTCACCTGCTTCCCAGAATGCTCCCACTAACGCCCTGGTCCCTTTCTTGTTTCAGAATAAACATTCATGCAGCTGCACTGAATTTGACTAATAAAGAATTCAGCTTTAAAAAAAACAAATTCCCATCCTTCACCCCTTCAATCTGGATCATTTCCCTGAACAAAGACTCTAGTTTGAGGCCAACCTATTGCATTATTATTGCTGTCACAATTGCTACTGTTATTTTGCTATTAGTGCTATTATTGCCGCTATTCCTACCTGGCTTTCAGTGAAGAAATCAATGACAGCTCTATTTTCTGCAAAGACACATATAAAGAAGCTTCTGTCTCAGGAAACAGCCAGATGTTCAGGTGTGGTTCATTGAAACCAGCAGATGAAGAAATCTTGTGCCATTTTCTCTCCAATCTTAGCTTTACACCAACAGAAAAGGCATCAACAGTGCTCTTAGAATCATAGAATCATAGAACAACCAGGTTGGAAGGGACCCATCATATCTTCTAGTCCAACCATTCCTATCAAACACTAAACCATGCCCCTCAAGACCTCATCCACCTGTCCCTTAAACACCTCCAGGGAAGGTGAATCAACCACCTCCCTGGGCAGCCTATTCCAATGCCCAATCACCCTTTCTGTGAAAAACTTCCTCCTAATGTCCAGTCTAAATCTCCCCTGGCAGAGCTTGAGGCCATTCCCTCTTGTCCTGTCCCCTGTCACTTGGGAGAAGAGCCCAGCTCCCTCCTCTCTACAACCTCCTTTCAGGGAGTTGTAGAGAGTAATGAGGTCTCCTCTCAGCCTCCTCTTCTCCAGGATAAACACCCCCAGCTCTCTCAGACGCTCCTCATAAGGCCTGTTCTCCAGCCCCTTCACCAGCTTTGTTGCTCTTCTCTGGACTTGCTCCAGAGCCTCAAAATCCTTCTTGTGGTGAGGGGCCCAGAACTGCACACAGGATTCGAGGAGAGGTCTCACCAGTGCCGAGTCCAGAGGGAGAAGAACCTCCCTGGACCTGCTGGTCACACCATTTCTGATACAAGCCAGGATGCCATTGGCCTTCTTGGCCACCTGGGCACACTGCTGGCTCATGTTCAGTTGGCTGTCGACCAACACCCCCAGGTCCCTCTCCTCCTGGCAGTTTTCCAGCCAGGCTTCTCCCAGTCTGTAGTTCTGCATAGGGTTGTTGTGCCCCAAGTGCAGGACTCTGCATTTGGCCGTGTTAAACCTCATGCCATTGGACACTGCCCAGCAGTCCAGCCTGTTTAGGTCCCTTTGCAGAGCCTCCCTACCCTCCAGCAGATCGACACTTCCACACAGAAGTGTGTGGAAGTGATACCCTTTACTAGCACTGTGCTAGGCTTTTAAGACTGTCTCCCTCTAGCAGCTCATTACAACACTTAAGAGAGCCTGGCACTTTCCCCAGGGAAGTCAGCTCCGTTTAAAATGGGAATTACAAGCATTTTAGTGCTGAATTCAGTGGTTTGAAACTCACCATCTGCAGTCTTCTTGCAGTACTGCTATATCCTAATTCCATCTGTCAAAGCTCAGGAGAATTGAGGTGATGAGTCTGGCATTGTGAAACAGCATCGAGCTCAGGCAGAGAAGGGAATTCCAGGTCCAAAAGAAAATTAGGGAATCTGAAGCTGTCACCACTAGAAATAATGCTCACACGTTTAATGAAAAAAGGGACAGCTGAAATATTGTACTTAAAGATGTGAGCAACAGAGCTACTGAAAACTCTTTTCTGTCTTAAAAAACTTCTTTTGTGTCTTTTATAGATCTGTGCTTTTCCTTTAACTTAAAAACCAGAAAAAAATTCCCTTGTCTTCTCTGGCACAACCTTTATTGGACTGATCACAGCGTAATAAGTCCAGCTCTAAAATATTTTCCCTCTGATTTGCCATGTGCAAGCCAGTTCTGATCATTGTAGCTGAGTCTTTCTGCTTTATCAGACTTGCTCATGATGTAAGGGGCTAACTGGATCCTGAGAACACTGAAGTCCTGTATGTAATACCCCTCCAAACTCTCTCCCAGTTGCCTTTAACTTGGCCACCTAAACCATCCTAGTGGCATCTACAAACACCTCAGTGGCTCTGATCACCATCTTCCTCCTCCTCTATAAAATACATTAATAGGCTATTTTCCAAGTTCAAGAAGGCTGAATTATTCATTGCAGAGGGATAAATGTAACTCTTTTTATTTGCCCCTGAATGGATTCTGATCTCAGTCAATGCTTATTGTTATTCATAACTATTCTCCAGCTAGTTTGGATAAACAGCTTAAAACCAGTCGGCTGTTTCCAAATGGTTCCTCGCTGTTCCTCACCCCAGGGCTAATGGTGGCAAGAGCTTTTGCTACCAAATGGATGGCTGAAAGTTGAGAGAGCGAGGATGAAAGATGAGAAGCAAAGAAGAAAAAAGGAATCTTCTTTTTTTTTATTTCCTCACTGTTGCCCTTGCTCTTAAGCGTATGTGAACGTTTGCTGGGAAAATGGTCATTCCTTGCATCCTTTCATGAGAATGTTTTTGAATAGCAAATGACAAGGGACGTGGGCATTGTCACTGAGAACACCTGCATGGGATTCAGAGGAGCACGTGGGAAAACTGCAAGACTCATCCCAAATGCTTCTGCTTTCCTGCTGTTCATCTCTTGCTCCTCCTCTAAAGAGCTGCTGTTCACCTCCACTCTTTGTTTCCCCTCTCTGGGGAATTTGGAGAGAAGTGTGGGCATCTGGTAACGAATCTCAGCCTTGGATGTGAGGATGAACATCTGGAGCTAAAATTCAGGCCAGGTACAGCCTGGAACACTTGGGAATCACGACCAACACCTGAATTTGCACTGTGTCTCAGATCAGGCTTAATTTTAAAGGGAAAGGGATTTTGGTCATAGAATCATAGAATCATAGAACAACCAGCTTGGAAGAGACCCACTGGATCATCAAGTCCAACCATTCTTATCAAACGCTAAACCATGTCCCTCAGGACCTCATCTACCTGTGCCTTAAACACCTCCAGAGAAGGTGAATCAACCACCTCCCTAGGCAGCCTATTCCAATGCCCAGTGACCCTTTCCATGTAAAACTTCCTCCTAATCTCCAGCCTAAATCTCCCCTGGCGGAGCTTGAGGCTATTCCCTCTTGTCCTGTCCCCTGGCACTTGGGAGAAGAGGCCAGCTCCCTCCTCTCTACAACCTCCTTTCAGGTAGTTGTAGAGAGTAATGGGGTCTCCTCTCAGCCTCCTCTTCTCCAGGCTAAACAACCCCAGCTCTCTCAGACGCTCCTCATAGGACCTGTTCTCCAGCCCCTTCACCAGCCCAGCTGCTCTTCTCTGGACTCGCTCCAGAGCCTCAACATCCTTCTTGTGGTGAGGGGCCCAGAACTGAACACAGGATTCGAAGAGAGGTCTCACCAGTGCTGAGTCCAGAGGGAGAATAACCTCCCTGGACCTGCTGGTCACACCATTTCTGATACAAGCCAGGATTCTTTGATTTCCTAAATCACATCTTTGGAAGGACCTTGAAGAAAACTCTATGGATGACCTGAGCAACACTTCTGAATGCTACCTCCAAGTTACAAGAGAATAATGTGCCTTCACAACTGTCCTTTCAGCTTAGCTCTCTCAGATATATTTCAAGGGAGTTTCCTGTAAGGCACGAGATGGAGCACAGTGAATGAAATGACAACATGTAATTTCCTAGTGGAAATATATCACTTCCTACATCCACTGGGAACACACAGAGTTAGGCAAGGTGGTTAGCTGTGTTGCTCCACCTCTCCTTGCACATCACCTTGTCTAATGATTCAGGAAAAAGATACCACTTAGGCGTTGGCAGGGAAAAATCTGTTTGCAAACAATATGCAAAGATTCAGGGGAGATGGACATAGAATGGGCTGAGTATTTGAGGTTCTTCAGCAAAGAGAATGTTTATAAGAGCAAGTACAGGCATAAAGAAACAAACTGAGACTTTATAAAGCAGCCACATTCAGTCATTGAGAGGAAGAGGAAATAGTCTCAAGCTCCATCAGGAGTGGTTTAGGCTGAACATTAGGAAAAAATTTTCATAGAAAGAAGGGTCATTCGGTACTGGCACAGGTTGATTCACCTTCCCTGGAGGTGTTTAAGGGGTGGGTGGACAAGGTGCTGAGGGACATGGCTTAGTGTTTGATAGGAATGGTTGGACTCGATGATCCGGTGGGTCTCTTCCAACCTGGTTATTCTATGATTCTATGATTCTAGGAGTGACATTGCAGTTCCATGTTTGTGTCCAGACATAGACCACAGGTAGAAAGCACAGTAAACTTTATAGCAGTGCAGACTCTAAGGAAAGACAATCCAACAGCCTGGGCACACTCAGGTTATCATAAATTTATTCTTCCTTTGCTTTCCAATCCACTTCTTTACTTGCATTCCCAAGTGCTCTAGGCAGCTTGGAAGGTAGGAGACAACCATAAACTATGATATCCCCTTCACATTATCCTCCGAACTGCAGCAGAAGTCCCCACTGTAGAACCTCTCTGCTTGGTGGATGCTACATGATGGACACATGTTACCAGTGTAGCAGTTTTCTCTCTATCCTCTCAAAAATATGGGGCCAAAAAGTGTTAAGATTGACCTCTGAGTTAATACTTGACTCTACAAGAGAGTGAGTTCAATTGCAGCAAGGTATTTCTTCACTGTGTAGCTATCACTGACTGCTGGAGTGTCAGAAAGGAAACATCTCGGAGGCCTCAGTGCAAGAGGTTTTTCTCTTTCTTGTGCTGCAGCCTTCACTAAAGGATTGTTTCCTGGTAAGTGTTGGCTAGGAGTCCACCAGAAGTGCTGTTGCTCTGGTAACAAGTGCCAGCCCTAAGCCTGGCATCAACCACAACTGAGTTTACTTTCATCTTGTGCATGGAATGGGCTCTCAGACTCACATTAGGAGGCACCATGCGTTCTCTTGACTCTGATGAAAGGAAAAAAGAGCATTTTCAGAGGACATTTGATTGATGCCACTCATTCAGGTCTCCACTTCAATTACGAGTCATGTATTTTCATCACAGCTGCAATGCACACCAGGAATGGCAGGTGGGTCTCCAGCTCCTCCCTTACCTGCTCTTCCTGCTCCTTGATATCTTCTGCTCTGCTTTCCTTTATTTGCTGCACTGTCAGGGAAGCTCAGTCAGGGAATGGGACGCCAGGAACAGGAGACATTATCAATGTTAGATCCAATATGCTCTGATTTATCCTGTGGGACTCACATCTCAAAGGCACTTTGTCTTTGCCTCTACACCTAAGACCTTCATCCCAAAAGAATGTGAGTGCTGTCCTTCTTGCTCGTATCCCCCAGGATGGGATTGCCTGACTCTCTCTCTTACTGCCCTTAGATAAAAACACCAGACAGTGCTTTGAGTGATAATCAGTAAATTCCCTTCCTTCCATCCCTCTACTCAAGACATCTGAATTTTCACTTTCCTAGCATTTTATCTACATCTGCAGGATCTCTGCTTTGCCTGCCAGCAGTCCCTGAAGAACTGCACAAATAATTTAAATGGCTGGTTTATTGTTAAAGGCATGTACCTGATTTCCCTGACGCTCAGGCGGAGTGAATCGTCCCAGCTCCATTGATTTCAGAATTAGAGTGTCAATGATCCAGCCCATACCTTATTGAAATCAATACCAGTGATCAGGACCACACAGAAACTGCTCATAAGCCGTTATCTTGATATCAACTCAAGTTAACTGGCAATGACAACAAATTCCATTGAATCAGATGGGCCATTAAATTTAGACACTCAACTCCCGAGCTGAAATTCAAGCCAAGCGTTAGTAGGAGGGACACTGTGGCTTGCAGTGCCAGATCCAAGTCTGACCCTTCTCGTGCTGGACTGAGCATTAGTGGCTTTTTTAATTATACAAGGTTTCCTTTTATGTTCCATATTAGCATATTTGTTTTGTGGGTTTTCTCTTTTAATTGAGTGTAACTAGAGGACAGCTGAAACCCACTCTTCACCTTTCTCCCCAGTGCTGTCATCTAAACCTCTGCCTCCCAAGGGCAGGCAGAATAACACTGTGAACCAATAAAATCATCATATACTCAGCTTGAAAGCGATAAGACAAAATCAAACTGCCTGCAATAACAAAGACTGAGTCTTTTGATGGGGAGGAAGGAGGGAGGGCGTCATTATGCACATTTTATTACTGCGGTTTTCAAACCTGGTAGTGATGGGGATTTAATTCTCTGCTATGCTGGCATTTTACCTGGAGCATAGGGGGAAGGAGGTAGTTTTTAGCTGTTGTGAGTATCCTTGGATTCCTGATATTCTGTCTAAGCTGGGGTTGGCAGGAGGAAGGGTGACAGAGAACAGAAGGTCGTGCTCTCACCATGCCATGTGATCAAAGCGCTAGGAATCTCAACAAGTTTCTGCTATGGAAGCTGTCAGCCTCTGGCCTGGACAGACGCACACTCTCCTGGGTAGAAAACTGGTTGGATGGCCGGGCCCAGAGAGTGGTGGTAAATGGTGTTAAGTCCAGCTGGAGGTCAGTGACAAGTGGTGTTCCCCAGGGCTCAGTGCTAGGTCCAGCCCTGTTCAATGTCTTCATCAATGACCTGGATGAGGGCATTGAGGGTACCCTTAGCAAGTTTGCAGATGACACAAAGCAGTGTGCAAGTGTCGATCTGCTGGAGGGTAGGGAGGCTCTGCAAAGAGACCTAAACAGGCTGGACCACTGGGCAGTGTCCAATGGCATGAGGTTTAACACAGCCAGATACCGGGTCCTGCACTTAGAATCATAGAACAACCAGGTTGGAAGAGACCCATCGGATCATCAAGTCCAACCATAAAGAAGATAGGCCGTAAGATTACTACAGGTCGTAAGATTACTACAGACCGTAAGATTAAGTTCTTGACATTTCTACCTTTGCCTACGATTTGGGAAGATAAAAGGATGACAACAACCCTATGCAGAACTACAGACTGGGAGAAGCCTGGCTGGAAAACTGCCAGGAGGAGAGGGACCTGGGGATGTTGGTCGACAGCCAACTGAACATGAGCCAGCAGTGTGCCCAGGTGGCCAAGAAGGCCAATGGCATCCTGGCTTGTATCAGAAATGGTGTGACCAGCAGGTCCAGGGAGGTGATTATCCCTCTGTACTCAGCATTGGTGAGGCTGCTCCTTGAATCCTGTGTTGAGTTGTGGGCCCCTCAGCACAAGAAGGATGTTGAGGCTCTGGAGCAAGTTCAGAGAAGAGCAACAAGGCTGGTGAAGGGGCTGGAGAACAGATCCTATGAGGAGCGTCTGAGAGAGCTGGGGTTCTTTAGCCTGGAGAAGAGGAGGCTGAGAGGAGACCTCATTACTCTCTACAACTACCTGAAAGGAAGTTATGGAGAGGAGGGAGCTGGGTTCTTCTCCCAAGTGCCAGGGGACAGGACAAGAGGGAATGGCCTCAAGTTCCGCCAGGGGAGATTTAGGCTGGAGATTAGGAGGAGGTTTTTCACGCAGAGGGTCATTGGGCATTGGAACAGTCTGCCCAGGGAGGTGGTTGATTCACCTTTGCTGGAGGTGTTTAAGGCACGGGTGGATGAGGTCTTGAGGGACTTGGTTTAGTGTTAGATAGGAATGTTTGGACTCGAAGATCCGATGGGTCCCTTCCAAGTTGGTTGTTCTATGATTCTATGAAGTTAATCTGGATTTCTGGAACTACTTGCCTGTGTGCTTCTGCCTCCTCTCAGCTGCAAAGTAAAAGGTGTTTGCTTAAAGTGAGATTGTTTATTGATTAATAATCCTACTTAACTTCACGACTTCAGATGGTCAGGAATGTGCAACTGTCTGAGCTAACTTGTTTCAGGTCCTTGTGGGGACACATGTAGCTATAAAGTTCAGTTAATATATTAAGCAAGAGCATTTTTCTCTTTTTGCAGTGAAGAGGGAGTTAAGGGCATATGAAGAACTCATGGGAGAAGCTCACTCTGCAAAACTGGGGAAGAGGAGGGTTGCAGGGACAGGTCATTACTGCTGACAAGCAACAATGGGTGAAAATGAAGGCATTTGAGCACTTGTGATTATGTCCCTGTACCCATTATCTGTGCACACCTCCAGTTCAACCTTAACTTCAGGGGTCTTAAAATACAACTATGCACAAAGTCATAAAATGATTGAAGTGTGTCTGAAGATCATGTGCCCCCCCACCCCACCCCATTCAAAGCAAGTCTAGACTCAAAATTAGGTCCCACTCCAAAGACAGACTGTGTGGATCAAGGTGATGAGCCTATGTCTAGATGTGACGCCACTTAGAAAAATACATGTAGGTGACAGGTTCCTCCCAGGGGATGGGAGCAGGTTTACCACAGTTTTCCCATCACTTCTACAATGGTCAATATGACCTTGAAAGCAAAAGGCATCTCCAAGAGGTTTTAATGAGACATATTTTAAAGGCCCTTTACACCTGAACATGATAAAAGAGGCTAATCCCACTAGGCATTATGCTTTCCCCATGCATTCATAGTTCAGGCTTATTTCTTACAAGAAGAAGCAGGAAGATAGCATTTATGGGGGAAAGAAGGGAAAAAGAATATTTACTTTTGTTCGCTGTGTACCATCAGGCAGTGATAAGGTGCAGCTAAAGTGGTAGGCTTCACTTTATGGGGATGAACTATTATTCAGATAAGATGGAGGCAGGAGATCTTAGCTGGGGTAAGGAAAAATAATACTGGTTTAAGGTTATTACACAGGAAGTGCCCTGATGCATGAAATCTATGGGAAATTGCATATTCTGTCACATTTACTTATTGAATCCAAATTTCATCGTAGCATGAGGAAAAAATACATCAACCTCCCTTGTAGCTCTTATTAGATTTCACAACCTTTCAATATTAAAATGCCAGCTCCTGTAAGAGTGTTTCTCTCTCCATTTTCTCTGCCTTTCCCCTCCCCCCTAGCCCTCGGCAACACTGCAGTATTGGAGGTGTGGTACAGAAACCCTGGTCTAGAGATTCTCTGAACCCATATGCTACAGAATGAGTTTGAATTGCTGGCTCTGCATACAGAGATCCTTCCAGGTTTCTCCTCAGCCACCTATTTTTTCTCCACAAGTACACAAACAGTCCTCACAGTACCCATTCCCATGCTGAGAGGCTTCCAGCCTAGGATTGCATCCCTCCCTGTTTTCAGGGATTCCCCAGACTTCCATTTTTCGCAAATTATTTTAGTTTCTACTCAGACCAACAGCAGCTTAAGGGTCATCAGTTCACCCTGTCATCTCCTTCCCCTTAGACTCATGCTCAGCAACACCCGTCATGCATTTGAGTTGGTTGATAAACCAAAATTTTAGTGCAAGAGGAGGATAAAATTGCTTTGCAGGCCAAATACTGCACTCAAGGTGCTCCTCCTGTGACCTGCAGGCTGGACATGCAGCTTCCTGTAGGGGAGTGGAACTGGGAGAGCATTCTTGATTCTAGCTAGAAGGATCAGGACCTCCAACAGGACTTGAGATTTCAGGATTCTTTGAACGGATTATGTTGTAATCCCAAAGGTCGTCCTCACTATTACCAGAATCTCCACAAAACAAGACAACCATTTATGCATCCCCAAGTCAACCTTCATGAACCTGATTGCTGAGTAATGAGAAACTTGCTGTTTGATAAGGAGCTCGATATGAGCCAGCAATGCGTACTTACAGCCCAGAAGGCCAACCATGTCCTGGGCTGCATCAAAAGAATCTTGGCCAGCAGATCAAGGGTGCTGATTCTGCTCCACTATTCCTCTCTTGTGAGACCTCATCTGGAGTCATGTCCAGTTCTGGAATCCCCAAAGTAAGAAGGAGATGGAGTTGTTGGAACAGGTCCAGAGGAGGCTACAAAGATGATCAGAGGGCTGGAGCACCTCCCATACAAGGACAGTTGGATTTGTTCAGCCTGGAGAAGAGAAGGCTCCAAGAAGATCTTATAGGAGCCTTCTAGTACCTGAAGGGACCTACAAGAAAGCCGAGGAAGCATTTTTTACAATGGCTTGTAGTGATAGGGTTAGGGTCAATGGGTATAAACTGAAGAGGGGCAGATTTAGACTAGCCATAAGGAGGAATTTCTTCACTATCAGAGTGATGAGACACTGGCCCAGGCTGCCCAGGGAAGTTATGGTTGCCCCATCCCCGGAGGTGCTGAAGGCCAGTTTGTATGGGTCTTGGACAGCCTGATCTAGCAGGATTTCCCTGCTAGATGATCTTTAAGGTCCCTTCAAACCCAAACCATTCTATGATTCTATGACCCACCTCTTCCACTACTAGTGAGAGAAGGCAAAGCCTGAACTGAGTGTAGCCACAAGTATTGCTTTGCCATCCCCAGCTTTGTAAATCTCCCCTTGTTATGTAGGGAGCGTGCAGAAGGATTGACTATCCAATGAGTGGGTGTTTAGCACTTCAGAGTTGGGCTGGGAGTGTTCTGCTATAAGTTATCCATCTCTCTAATGTAAAAGCACGTTGCAGCTGCTGCAGGGCAGAATGTACTGTTTTCTCTAGTCTTAAAAAATATTCTCTTCTATCTGTAAACAAATCGGGGGAAACAAATGGTTTCCCCCAGTTAAATAATTTAAAGAGCAATCCAGGCTTTTGATGTTACATAGGATGGGAAGGAGAAAGCAGTTGTAGGCTAAAGGAATAGATTTCTGCCATAGTCTCTGCAGAATACACTTTGCATATTTATCCAGAGTGGTCTCTACCTGTGATGCTTTCCTGATCCATGTGGCTCTAGGGAGGAAGAAAATCGTAACAAGCCCAGGTCAGCCCAGCTTTCTGATCTGAATTTGTAACAGGCCACAAGAGAAATAAAACAATCCCATGACTCCATAGCAGGAGCATAGAAGCCAACAACAGGGGGTAAAAAAGATGGGAGTGCCCGAGGCTCAGTTCAGATAAAAGCTGCAGCTAATTATCCAAATAAAACACCCACATCTTTGAATCAGCAAAATGGGGCTGGAAATCTGAAGGGATATGCTTCTCCTGTGATGCCTCAGTCCCTCTGTTTCAGTCCCTGTTCCCTGGCAGAAAGGGGAGAACAAAGAAATCTCCAAGTGAAATGTGACCAGGACACAGGGAGGACCTTGTCGAGGGCTGGTTGAGCAGCTTGTTTCTCTAAACACTTTTAAGGAATGCCTCCCTCCCTACAAAGTGAGGAAAGCAACACTGCACCATCCTGAAATCCTATACCAACTCTGCTGGGGCTTTTCTAATTAATTACCCTGCATCATAGGTACCTTCTCATGCAAATGAAAAGTGATATCAGGTGAGACACAGAGGCACAGGTGTGTTGCTTTATACAGCGTAGAAAGGATAAGAACCAAATACTCTTGAAATACTCTTGGCAGACTTAGATGAACAACTGTAAAAAAAAATGTACTAAAAAGCCTTCTTCCTCTGAAGCACTCCCTCTGAATAAAAATAACAGTGCTGAGGCAGCACTTTGTGTCCTTAAATCCCTATATGCTTTTCCAAAGGAAGGTCAGTACCATTGCCCTTGTTCATAGGTGTCAGAAAGGAGTTACTGCTTTTTATAAAGGAGTTGCCACCCCCCAGCTTGGCCTCATTTAATGAGGCCACTGGACTTACTTTTGTCCAGAGGATGAACTAGTCCTGAAGGTTTCTGTAAAGCTTCCCATCTTTATGACTTCTTGTCCTTCCTCCTTTAAAGAGAGAAGCATGGTGTCATTCCCATCCTGAAGGCCAGATTTCCCTACAATTTTTTGAGTTTCCTCTTTTTCATCTAGCCAGACTCCCACAGCACTTTACTACAGTGAGAATGGATTTAGGAGCAGAAGATCAGGCTTCATGAGATTAACCTTTTGCTTTCCCTCGGTCATTCTTGGAGTTTGCATCTAATCAAAACTGGTTGTCTCTTAATCTGCATCATGTGAGGCCAAGTGATAACCAGACAATAAAGCCAAACTCATCATTTTCCCATCTACCTTCCTGGGCTGTCCCATCCTTGCAGTGCTTCCATATTTCTTTTGGAGGATTAAGTGTGATCTTGAATGTTCAGTGTTGGGGAAACCACTGCTTCCATGGGGAGATTATTCCAATGGCTGATAGTTCTCATGGTGAAAAATTTTCCTCTTGTGCCCGATCAGAATATCCCCAGGAGTAACTTCTACCCTTTAGCCCTTGTCTTTTCCAGATTACTTCTTGTAAAAAGGGAGTGTCTCTTTTATTTTTAGCCACCCTTTAAATACTGGAGCACAGTGATAAGGTGTCCCCCAAGGCTTCTTTTCTCAAAGCTGAACAAATCCAGTTCTCAGCTTTTCCTCCTATGCCAGGCTTCTCAGTCCTTTGATCCTCTTTGAGGCCCTTCTCTGGACCCTCTTCAGGCCTGTCCAAGAATGTTTTTTGTATAGCAGGGACCAAAACTGAACACAATGTGCCAGGCATGGAGTGACAAGTGGTGAGTAGAGTGGGATAACGTCTTCTATATCTGCTAATGACGATTTGTTGATACAACCAAGTGTCCCATTGGCTTTCTTTGCCACAACAGCACACAGTTCACTTGTATTGAGCTTGTTGTCCACCAGGATCCCCAGGTCACTTCCCACAGAGTTCATTCCCAGCTGAGTAGATCCCAACCTCTGTTGAATTCCTGGATTATATTTCCCAGCTGCAAGACCTTACACCTTGTCCTTGCTAAAATTCATCAGGCTTTTGTTAGTCCATTCTTCCAGTCTATGCAGGTCTTTCCACAGGTTTGCTCTCCCTTCTGAAGTGTCCATTTCTTGATTCAGTTTGGTATCAACAGCAAACTTCATCAGAGTATCGAATTCTTGGCTTTGCTTATATTTACAAAGTGTTGTTCCTCTTTGCCCATAAACAAGTTTTTTTGAACACAACATATGTTTCCTAAAGATGGTCTGAATACAAGGACATCATTATAGGGATGAGAGCTACTATTTATATTAGAAGTAGTTATAGAGATGTGAAGGATGGCAGTGAGTTTAGGAGACTTCATATTAAATGGCATGTTGAAAAATTGGAGGAGTCAAAGACCTTCTTGGCTTTGAATGATGACTCAACACCTACGACAACTTTGGTTTTGTGATGAGGAGTGGCTGAGAGAGCTGGGGTTGTTTAGCCTGGAGAAGAGGAGGCTGAGAGGAGACCCCATTACTCTCTACAACTACCTGAAAGGAGGTTGTAGAGAGGAGGGAGCTGGGCTCTTCTCCCAAGTGCCAGGGGACAGGACAAGAGGAAATGGCCTCAAGCTCCACCAGGGGAGATTTAGGCTGGAGATTAGGAGGAGGTTTTTCACAGAAAGGGTCATTGGGCATTGGAATAGGCTTCCCAGGGAGGTGGTTGATTCCCCTTCCCTGGAGGTGTTTAAGGGAGGGGTAGATGAGGTGCTGAGGGACGTGGTTTAGTGTTTGAGAGGAATGGTTGGACTCAATGATCCAATGGGTCCCTTCCAACCTGGTTGTTCTACGATTCTATGAACATGTGCAACTCCTGGAATGAGCCTTGTTTAGCAATATATGGTAGGGGGGATGCTGAGAGTTTAAAGGTGTGAGAGGGTCTGAGGATCTCACATCCATTGGTAATGGGGATCAAAGAATTCAATTTGTAGATACTTCATTTCATATAAGACCGAACATCTTCTCTATGGCATAATGCTTTTTTTTCAACACTCAGAGCTGTGTAGGAAATAAAAATGTGCATTGCTTCTGTTCATACTGTGTATTCCAACAACTGCCCTGTGTCTGGTGTCAAAACTATAAGCCCATGAGTACAGATTGCATATCCCAGTACATTGAACTGACATTTATAAGCCTATCATGGATGACATGAGGAGACCTAATTCTAGTCATTTCTACTTAGAAAGAAAGAAATTCTACAAAAATCATATTTTCTCCTGATTCAGAATAGCAAGAGCGGAATCAAGACCACATGTGGCACTTTTAGAGCTTTAAACCAAATCTTTTTTAACAGTGGAGGCTGCTAATAGCTATAGGTTGCGATTCACAGCCTGTCCACTCAGTAATTTTGCATGGCATCAAAGATTTTTGCAAGCAGAAATATGTCCAAACTAACACTTCAGCTTCACTAGATCAATACCACTGAAATATAAAAGCATCCTATTGCTAAAGAGGTCTATTTAGTTCCTCTGGCAGACAGTGATTCTAGGTGGAATCAGTTGATTTTACTTAGGACATTAAAATATTTCATCTTGAGTACTCCCAGCCCAGGAACAGGAGTGCTGTTCTTGATAGTGAAGCTGAGAAAAGGTTGTCCAGTAAGTGCTGAACATTCAAGAAATCAAGATCTGCAGTAGTTTCATCTCTTATCCTTGTGGCAGTTCTTCATTTTAGCAGATGTTTAAACTAAGTTAGAGGAAGGGTCTCAAGGGAGTGTGGAAGATATCATGTAACAGAAAATAGATGGTCATCTCTTTACTTGCTGATGGGCTGGGAAAAAGGAGTGAAGGATGACTTTTCGCTATTGGTCAGACCTGGTTCAGAGAGAAAGAAAAACACCCATGGGAAAGAATTTAGGAAAGTGTAAAGCTGTGAATGATGAAGGAGGTTGGATTACTCCTGTCTCTGTCATTTTTAAACAAGCTTTTGGAATTAGTATTATTCATGTGATGAAATAAATGTATTTCAACTTTTTCTCCTCAGTTTGTAATAATTACCTCAGAGAAACAGGACTACCTTGTTTCTTCTCAAAAAAATAGCTCATGGATCTTTTCATGAAGAGAAATACCCCAACCACTGTTTCCAATTATATTATTGGGTAACATTAATTAAGAGAGGGCAGACAAGGTTGAGAACTTGGCTTGGCACACCTCAGAGGGCAAAGGAGTTAATGCTGGTGACTTTGAAAATACCCTGTTCCTTAATTCAGACTTGTATGAATAGATAGGAAGAGCATTAGGGGGCACTGCAGATACTTTTGTAAAAAATATGCATGTTTTATTAATTAATAGCTGGTTAAGTAACTGTTAAGCCACCCAAAACCCTTTCAAACCCTGCAGCACTTTTCTTCTAACTGTCCACATCCTTTCTTCTTGCAATTGTTGCTAGTGCAAACCTTTTCATTCCTCTGCAAAATGTAGAAAGCATATAAAAGATAACGGGAGATATTCAGTGAGGTGTCCAGGTGTTAAACTCCAAACAGATGAAGGGAAACATCCCCACACAATTAGTCCCTGGCTGTTGTTCCCAGGAGGTGTCAGCATCAAGACCTGAACCTTTGTGGGTTTCTCCAAAGCCTTATTTTCTGTGGAGAATGAGGCCATCTGGAAATGAGAAAAAACTCTACAGCCTCCACCCTCTGAGTGCCACCCAAGGTCCAGCTAAGGAGCTTTAGAAATAATTTTATTCTCTGGGAAAACTGTTTCATAAGCATCAACTCCTAAGTCTTCATGTCATGTAGATGGAAATATCCAGCCAACAATGTCTCTCAGGGGGACTTGATTAGCAAAATAACCAAGTCTTAAGGATGCACCAGAGTACTGACAGATATTATAGCTATTCTGTCATCAAATCCCTTGACTTCACCTTACCCAGGAAGACTTATTTTTGTTATTCTTAAAATTATGTGGTCTGTTCCCTCAAAGGACACTTCCTGAAGGGTTCCCTACTTGTTATACAGACTAGGAGAAGTCTGTGGAGAAAGCTACCTGGAGGAGAGGGACCTGGGGGTGTTGTTTGACAGCTGACTGAACATGAGCCAGCAGTGTGCCCAGGTGGCCAAGAAGGCCAGTGGCATCTTGGCTTGTATCAGAAACGGTGTGACCAGCAGGTCCAGGGAGGTGATTCTCTCTCTGTACTCGGCACTGGTGAGGCCGCCCCTTGAATCCTGTGTTCAGTTCTGGGTCCCTCAGCACAAGAAGGATGTTGAGGCTGTGGAGCGAGTCCAGAGAAGAGTGACAAAGCTGGTGAAGGGGCTGGAGAACAGGCCTTATGAGAAACAACTGAGAGAGCTGGGGGTGTTTATCCTGGAGAAGAGGAGGCTGAGAGGAGACCTCATTGCTCTCTACAACTCCCTGAAAGGAAGTTATAGAGAGGAGGTAGCTGGTTTCTTCTCCCAAGTGAGAGTGGACAGGACAAGAGGGAATGGCCTCAAGCTCCACCAGGGGAGATTTAGGCTAGAGATTAGGAGGAAGTTTTTCACAGAAAGAGTCTTTGGGCATTGGAACAGACTGCCTAGGGAGGTGGTTGATTTTTTTTGAACACAACATATGTTTCCTAAAGATGGTCTGAATACAAGGACATCATTATAGGGATGAGAGCTACTATTTATATTAGAAGTAGTTATAAAGATGTGAAGGATGGCAGAGAGTTTAGGAGGCTTCATATTAAATGGCATGTTGAAGAATTGGAGAAGTCAAAGACCTTCTTGGTTTTGAATGATGACTCAACACCTACGGCAACTTTGGTTTTGTGATGAGGAGCGGCTGAGAGAGCTGGGGTTGTTTAGCCTGGAGAAGAGGAGGCTGAGGGGAAACCTCATTGCTCTCTACAACTACCTGAAAGGAGGTTGTAGAGAGGAAGGAGTTGGGCTCTTCTCCCAAATGACAGGGGACAGGACAAGCGGAAATGGCCTCAAGCTCTGCCAGGGGAGATTTAGGCTGGACATCAGGAAAATATTTTTCACAGAAAGGATCATTGGGCACTGGAACAGGTTGCCCAGGGAGGGTGTTGATTCACCTTCCCTGGAGGTGTTTAAGAGATGAGGTTCTGAGGGACATGGTTTAGTGTTTGATGGGAATGGTTGGACTGGATGATCCGGTGGGTCTCTTCCAACCTGGTGATTCTATGATTCTCCATATGGAGATGTAACTGAGCCATGGGTGATCCCATCTGACATCTGAGGTTAACAGACCTCCTTGTGCTGACAGCAGAGCAGAATTTGAGTTGAAGACCTTAGTACCACTGACACTAGTGGTAATCACAATGCATTTTCCCTTTTTAAAAATGTTGTAATATTAGTGTGAAAGAACAACAACCTAGCACATCATGCTTAGTTTTTGGAGATAAAGAGAAGGTGAGGGCAAATGCAACATTTTTGGTGGAGGACAAACATTTTTTTTTTGCTTCTTCTTTTTTCTTCATCAAATTTTGAAAATATTGTCAGCAATTTGCAAACTTCCCACCTGTTCTCTTCATACATGAAAATTGCCTTAGTCCTTTCTCCTTTCTAAGTGATTGTTAGTGTATAGCAAGAACGCACAGTGTTGACAGCTCTCCAATTTTATCACAAGCCTCATTATACTCTTTTTCTTTACACTAATGCCACCTATCCCAAAATACAAGATGGGTTTTTTGGGGGTGAAAATATGCATGGAAAAGTGTCTATTTTTTCCCCCCTTTTTTTAGTGAAGAAATTTCAAGTACAGCAAGAAACTCTATTTAAAGATCCACCACCTTTACAGGGATCACAAGATTACTCGTAATTCACATCTTCTGTTTAAAAAGGAAGGGAGTATTTTTCAAGTCTTCATAAGATGGGAAATAAAGTCTCTGGAATAATATTTCCAGAAGGTAAAACTTGGAAAGCTCAGCTATTATTTAAATCTGTGTCTTTCAGAAGGGCTCTGCCCTGTCACATTCATATCCTTTGGGGCTGGAAATAATCAACAAGAAGGATGTGAAGGTGCTTCTTGCAACAGGGTTGAGCAACAAGGCTGGTGAGGCGTCTGGAGAACAGGCCTTATGAGGAACAGCTGAGAGAGCTGGGGGTGTTCAGCCTGGAGAAGAGGAGGCTGAATTGTGACCTCATTGCTCTCTCCAACTCCCTGAAAGGAGGTTGTGGAAAGGAGGGAACTGGGCTCTTCTCCCAAGTGCCAGGGGACAGGACAAGAGGGAATGGTCTCAAGCTCCACCAGGGGAGATTTAGGCTAGAGATTACGAGGATGTTTTTCACACAGAGGGTCATTGGGCATTGGAATAGGCTGCCCAGGGAGGTGGTTGAGTCACCTTCCCTGGAAGGGTTTAAGGCACAAGTAGACGAGGTCCTGAGGGACATGGTTTAGTGTTTGATAGGAATGGTTGGACTCAAAGATCTGATGGGTCTCTTCCAACCTGGTGATTCTATGATTCTAGGGTTGCTGCATGAAAATTTCTGTGAGATAGTAATAGCCTCTATGAAAAGCTGGGAATTTGTTTGTTTGGAGTTTTGACCATTAGGGAAAATATTGAAAGCTAATATCAGAACAACGATCAGAACAATGTCTGTTTCGGATGAATATTTCCGTTGCTCTGTTTCTAGGTAGGTGTGCTTCTGTTTACATCTGAAAGCTAAGGTGAATAGTTCTTCAGGTGCCTAACAGGAGAGGTAAGTGTGTTGCAGACTTGTGTTTTTAGAGCCTTAAATTCAGCTTGAATCCTCTGCTAGGGATTCCTGTCCTTTAAATTTCTTACATCCAAATCCATGGCAAATACATATTTACAATGAAGCCTTCACGGCTAAACAAGGATTGCAGGAGTTAGACTCTCCTTCAGAAAGACAAGACTAGCTTAATTATCACATAACTCAAAATGTAGTTCATCATTCTTAGTTTCTGGTTCCTTCAAGCTTTAATTGTTGAGGGTTTTTTTTGCTAATAGTCACAAAAAACCCATACCGCAGGATGAATTCTTCTGTTCTCCATTTTACCTGCTGATGCTACCCCAAGTTGCTGTGTTTCCAGGTAGAGTTTCTCTGCTTCAGTTGCACCGTTACCTCTTCCTTCCCTCCAGACCTTTGGCTTCTCTCTTCTTCTCTCAACATACATTCTTCGATCACCTCTTAAACCTGCATTTTCTCACATGTATAACCCCTTTCTTGCTTGCTTGGTGGAGGAATCATAGAATTATAGAACAACCAGGTTGGAAGAGACCCATAGGATCATCGAGTCCAACCACTCCTATCAAACACTAAACCATGTCCCTCAGGACCTCATCTACCTGTGCCTTAAACACCTCCAGGGAAGGTGAATCAACCACCTCCCTGGGCAGCCTATTCCAATGCCCAATCACCCTCTGTGTGAAAAACTTCCTCCTAATCTCTAGTCTAAATCTCCCCTGGTGGAGCTTGAGGCCATTCCCTCTTGTCCTGTCCCCTGGCATTTGGGAGAAGACGCCATCACCCTTCCCTCTACAACCTCCTTTCAGGTAGTTGTAGAGAGTAATGAGGTCTCCTCTCAGCCTTCTCTTCTCTAGGCTACACAACCCCAGCTCTCTCAGCCGCTCCTCATAGGACCTGTTCTCCAGCCCCTTCACCAGCTTCTGGACTCGCTCCCAAGCCTCAACATCCTTTTTGTGGTGAGGGGCCCAGAACTGAACACAGTATTCAAGGAGCAGCCTCAGCATTGCTGAGTCCAGAGGGAGAATAATCTCCCTGGACCTGCTGGTCACACCGTTTCTGATACAAGTCATAGGAGTCTGATACAAGACTTGTTTCTGATACAAGCCAAGGAATCATATGCTCCACCTACAGACAGCTTTCTTCTGTAAGGGCCACTTGACCACAACCACACAGTTAAAAAACCAAAAAAACCCAAAAAACCATAAGAAAAAAACCAGACCGATTTGTTTATAAACAGTAGTTTGCAGGAACTCTGTAAGATTACCTAGAAGGCCTAACACTGTAAGAGAATCAGTATTGCAAGAGTTGCCCACTTTATAAAAAACTTGCATGGCTTTCAAGTCCAGTTTCCTTGAGAGCAGGAGCAAGTTGAGATCTGGCAGTTTAGATTGACCCCCTGTAATGTGAGCAACTGTGAAATTTGGATCCAAAACTTGAAGCTGGTTTAGTTTAGCTTTTATGATTCATGTCTTTGCTGTGCTAGTCTTGACAGATTAAGAGAATTACACACCCATGCTTCTCTTATTTACACGGATGAGTTGGTTTGTGATCCCCTGTAGAGTTCATTTCAAACACCCCTTGTGCTTGGTGAAGGAAGAAACTTCAGTAACCATCAGCTGTGGCATTGATCCTTCAGAGAAATTAACCAGCTGAACAGAGACTTACTGTGAAATCAGTGATGCTCAGCAGCCACTGACTTCATTTGCAACTCACCAGTGTTAATGCATTTAAAGTATTGATCCTTCCTAGTGTGCTTTGCAGCTCTGGCTCGCTTTTGGCATTGCTAACACAAAGGCAGCTTTTTCCAAACTGGGATGAACAAGCAAAACCCTCTGACCCTGAAAACAAACTCATTATTCAAAATGCTTGTCGGCTTGCTGCTGCAATTGAATTTATTTCCAAAAAACATAACTGAGGCAGATAAAAATCGAATTATTTCAGAGCATGGGAAAAGAACAGGCAGAGGAAACATCCTACTGTGTGTGGGGAACAAATCTTCCTCCCCTCTTGTTAACATTTCTTGCTTTATTAATGCATAATTGTGTTATTTTTAGGTTTTTGTGTACACACAACACATGGAATACAGAAGGAGCACTGAGAATTGTGACTGTGTTGTGAACAGCTCACAACTTGGACTTCCAGTGCCCAGCAAAAATAGGTTTGCCCAATACTCTTTCTAGTGCTTATGCTGGTGGTTTTGGGAAGCACATCCTTGAATTGTCCTTGAATACTCCTTGAATCCTGTGTTGAGTTGTGGGTCCCTCACCACAAGAAGGATGTTGAGGCTCTGGAGCAAGTGCAGAGAAGAGCAATGAAGCTGGTGAAGGGTCTGGAGAACAGGCCCTATGAGGAGCGGCTGAGAGAGCTGGGGGTGTTTAGACTAGAGAAGAGGAGGCTGAGAGGAGACCTCATTGCTCTCTAAAACTACCTGAAAGGAGGTTGTAGAGAGGAGGGAGCTGGCCTCTTCTCCCAAGTGACAGGGGACAGGACAAGAGGGAATGGCCTCAAGCTCTGCCAGGGGAGATTTAGGCTGGAGATTAGGAGGAAGTTTTTCACACAGAGGGTGACTGGGCATTGGAATAGGCTGCCCAGGGAGGTGGTTGATTCCCCTTCCCTGGAGGTGTTTAAGGGACGGGTAGATGAGGTCCTGAAGGACATGGTTTAGTGTCTGATGGGAATGGTTGGACTCGATGATCTGATGGGTCTCTTCCACCCTGGTTGTTCTATGATTCTATGACATTATCCTTCAAACACCCAGGGCTCCTAAAATAAAGGCTTAGCTTTCAGTTGGTTACTGAACTAAACTAGCTTGGTTTTTTTTTCCTAGCTATAAATGAGTATTCAGCTGTAAACTGGACCTGCAATCAGGAGAGCTGCTGTTTGCATCCTGCTCTCTGTGTCACTCTGCCTGAGGTTTCCACTATTTTGTTCTCCAGGCTTTGCAGTGAGCTTGCTTATGCAGTACTTTCCCTTGCCCTATTTAAGTGCCTCTGCAGTGTGCTTGTGGTGAATTAGGTTACTTTATAGAAACAGTACACTGCCAATGCTCTTCTCTCACTTCAGCTGTTCCCCCTTTCCATAGGTGAGAAGCCAAAGGCAGTCTGTCTTTCTACAGCTTTTGGAAAATATTAGCCACATCATGGGGGCTATTGCATAATAGAATTGGCTTCTCCCTTGGACTGCTCTTGGGACATCAGAGAATCATAGAATCACCAGGTTGGAAGAGACCCACCAGATCATCTAGCCCAACCATTCCTATCAAACAATAAACCATGTCCCTCAGCACCTTGTCCACCTGTCCCTTAAACACCTCCAGGGAAGGTGAATCAACCACCTCCCTGGGCAGCCTGTTCCAGTGCCCAGTGACCCTTTCTGTAAATTTTTTTTTCCTAATCTCTAGCCTAAATCTCCCCTGGTGGAGCTTGAGGCCATTCCCTCTTGTCCTGTCCCCTGTCACTTGGGAGAACAACCCAGCTTCCTCCTCTCCACAACCTCCATTCTCCAGTTTCTCCAGGGATTCCAATCTTTCCCTACTTTCAAGTTTTTAGTTGCTTTCACTTCTTTTACCCATGTATCCTGTGCACTTCTAGACACCAGTTCTTAGTGTTTGCTCTCAGTTTATGATCTCTGTCTTTAAATATCACACCTGGGCATTTTCAGATGCTCACATCTCATTCTTTAAAATACGCAGGTGTCTTATCCTGACCTTCATTAATGCTGTGAGAGATTCTAGCTATCCTGTTTGTTAGTCTATTATTTAGCTGCTTGTCAGCTACTCTCTGCAGCTACCCGTTACTTCTAATGAGAAGATGTAATAATTAGATGCCTTGTTTTTAGGCATCTTTAGCGTTGCTTGAACCTACTGATTCAATAACATAAGCTCAGACAGGATGAAAACCCATCTGTTCCCAGGTTGTTCAGAGAGGATCCACTATTTTTAGTGACATGGAATAACTTGGGAGCTGAGGGGGGTTGAAGTGGTGGATCTGTGGCTGAGAATTTCTTTAAGACAGGCACAAAGGAGATATCATGCTTGCCTTCAGCACACAGTACCTGCTGGTCTCCATGAAACACACAGAGAAGCTGCAAAACTTATCTAGTATGAGCCAGGTAGTTTCTGATCCCTTTTCCAACAGTAAATTATAATGTGGCATCTCTAAGTATTATTTTTTAAAAAGAGAGAGATTTCCCAAATGTTGTGGAAAGGCTTGAGGCAGGACCTTTCTTCTTACTCTTCTGACTGTACAAACAACATCTGGCTTTTTTTTCTTTTCTTGAGTAATTGTGTTGTTTACAGAAACTGTTATCTCTTCTGGATATGCTGGGAAAATATACAGCCAGGTATGTGGTAGCATGCCTGCAATCTCAATCTGTTGTGGGTAAGTCAACACTAGATGTGGCACTTTGGGACATGGTTTAGTAGGCACAGTGGTGTTGGGTGGGTTGGATTTGATGATCGTAGAAGTTTTTTCCAACTTTAATGATTCTATGATTCCATGAATCTATGATGGAAGGGAGAATCCTGCACTTGGGGCACAACAACCCTATGCAGAGCTACAGACTGGGAGAAGCCTGGCTGGAAAACTGCCAGGAGGAGAGGGACCTGGGGGTGTTGGTCGACAGCCAACTGAACATGAGCCAGCAGTGTGCCCAGGTGGCCAAGAAGGCCAATGGTATCCTGGCTTGTATCAGAAATGGTGTGACCATCAGGTCCAGGGAGGTGATTCTCCCTCTGGACTCAGCACTGGTGAGGCCTCTCCTTGAATCCTTTGTTCAGTTGTGGGCCCCTCACCACAAGAAGGATGTTGAGGCTCTGGAGCGAGTCCAGAGAAGAGCAACAAAGCTGGTGAAGGGGCTGGAGAACAGGTCCTATGAGGAACGGCTGAGAGAGCTGGGGGTGTTTAGCCTGGAGAAGAGGAGGCTGAGAAGAGACCTCATTACTCTCTACAACTACCTGAAAGGAGGTTGTAGAGAGGAGGGAGCTGGCCTCTTCTCCCAAGTGCCAGGGGACAGGACAAGAGGGAATGGCCTCAAAGTTCCACCAGGGGAGATTTAGGCTAGAGATTAGGAGGAAGTTTTTCACACAGAGGGTGATTGGGCATTGGAACAGGGAGGTGGTTGATTCACTTTCCCTGGAGGTGTTTAAGGCACGGGTGGATGAGGTCTTGAGGGACATGGTTTAGTGTTTGATAGGAATGGTTGGACTAGAAGATCCGATGGGTCTCTTCCAACCTGGTTATTCTATGATTCTATGATTCTAAGTGAGTTGAGTAAACTTGAGGTGGAAAAGTTCAGTGGAGGAAGGAGAGGAAAGGTTGTTTCCTACTACTGAAACCTCTTGTCCCTTCAGCAAACATCTTGTAGAGAAATTGTCCCACTGGACAGGTCTGCCTGCCTGCTTCACTATGCAGACCGCATCAGTGCATGGTTGTGTACTTGTTGCTGTCATCCAGGAATGCAGCCACAGACTTGTGTGTGCCAAATTCAGAAGAGACTAGAGGCATTTCTGTCGACACCACGCGTTATCAGCATGGGCTCCAGATCTGATTTTGGTACTTCAGACAAACCAAATGGCATGGTGGATGATAGCTCCCCGCTCTTTATCCTGCTGGGTTGGGCAGCAGTGTTCCTGCTGCTGCCTGTGGATTGAGTTTTGGTCTGAGCCAGGAAGAATTCTTATGTCAGTATTTTCAGGAGACCTCAGCCCAAGCAGCCACTGAAAACATAAAAAATGCAAGGATGCCTCTGGAAGTGCACATCTGTTCCCACTGGCTCAGCGGCCAAGGTCCAGCACAGCTGGGAAGTGCCTGTTGGGACTGAAAGGGTCATTGGGCACTGGAACAGGTTGCCCAGGGAGGGGGTTGATTCACCTTCCCTGGAGGTTTTTAAGGGACAGGTGGACAAGGTGCTGAGGGACATAGTTTAGTGTTTGATAGGAATGGTTGGAGTTGATGATCAGGTGGGTCTCTTCCAACCTGGTGATTCTGTGATTCTATGATTCTACTGCTCTTTCTCCTTCCTCCCCAGAGAATGATGCTGTCTGGATGATCATCTAAGGCTGTGCCCACCAACCTAAATGGGCTAATAGAACCCAATTCCCTCAGCATCTTTTTGCCCCATCTGGCTGATTTCCCATCCCTTGCCCAGTGTTATCAGACCTGCTTCCAGGTAGGATACTTGACCTTTAGAGGAAAGGGAGGTTACTGTGGTTGTGACTGTTCCTGAGCAGCAGCAAGACAGGAAGATAAGAAGCAGATGCAATTGGACTGTGTGCACCTTGTGTGTTTTAGATACCGAGAGAACAAGCCTAATTTATTATGAAACAGAAGTTAGCTTTACATTTTCATAATTAGGGAGGATGCTAATGTTGCATGATTGGAAAATGTCACCCTGCACAACTAATTTGTGAGGCCTAATTGAAGTTCAGCATCATCTGCAGTTCTTCTAATGATAACTTTTTCGAAAGTTGCTGCACAAATGCAGAGAGTGGTTAGCAGAGAGCAATTTATCACCTTGCTTCCTAACAGATAGAAGGATCTGGGAGGAAATGGCCAAAAAGAAGCAATACCGAAACCCAGTGCTTGAGGCTGGTGGAACAAAGCACTCCACACAAACACAAGTGACAGGGTTAATTATCCACGGCTGCTGCAGAGGGCACTACATTTTCCAGGCACTCTGTCCTGCAAAATTGCTGAAGAAAGTGGGATTGGGCATGTCATTGTATCACAACACGGTGTCACAAGGGTATGGATGGTCCTGCCCTTATAGCTGGGCATTGCTTTGCCTCCTGAATGCAGAAGAGAGGGGAGCCATGAGAAAGGAACACACACAAAACACTGCAAGAGTCAAATCTTCTCTTTGCCATACACAGACTACGATTGTGCAAGGAAAAGTCAAATCTTTTCTCTGGTTTCAAATGATCTAACACCATTCACACTTGCACAGCTTTGCTCTAGCAGAGAAAAGCTGACTCTTAATGTTTCTCAGACATCCCATAGTTATGCAGTACTTAGAATCATAGAATTATAGAATCATAGAATCACTAGGTTGGAAAAGACCCGTTGAATTCCTATCAAATACTAAACCATGTCCCTCAGCACCTCATCCACCCATCCCTTAAACACCTCCAGGGAAGGTGAATCAACCACTTCCCAGGGCAGACTGTTACAATGCCCAATGACCCTTTGTGTGAAAAATGGTTTCCTAATGTTCAGCCTGAACCTCTCCTGGAGGAGCTTGAGGCCATTCCCTTTCGTCCTGTCCCCTGTCACTTGGGGGAAGAGGCCATCACTGTCCTCTCCACAACCTCCTTTCAGGGAGTTGGAGAGAGCAATGAGGTCTCCCCTCAGCCTCCTCTTCTCCAGGATAAACACCCCCAGCTCTCTCAGATGTTCCTCATTCTCTCCATTTTTCTTACTTTGCGGCAAGACTTTCCTGCTCTCTGTTGCACTTCTAAGGTAGCTCACAAATACCTCCCAGGGTGTGCTTGGGCAAGTGAGGTCCTGTGTGCTCAAAGCAGGAGGGGAGAACATTAAATTTAGAAATAACCCTTCTTAGACATGTCAGGTAGCCATAGTCAGCGTGACTCAGTTTCCAAGGTCCATGAAACTTAGGAAATGGCATTTCACTGAGTAAAGGAGCAAGATTTGCCCCTGTTAGAGACAACATAGAGCAGCTGCATAAGTCTGATCTTCCCAACTCAGAGTTTCCAAAAGTGGTTATAGGCATATGAGTTATGCATAAGGGCAAGACAAGGGTCTGTGGTGTTTTCTCCCTGGTACTGTCCCTGCCTCCAACCATTTGAGACTCAGTGACCTCCAGGGCTCCATGGATTTAATAACACTAACCAGATTTTTCTTTGAACTTCTCTGCTCTTCCCCAAGCCCTTGTTAGCTTGGAGAACCAACTATATATCTAACAGCAAGAAATTCCACAGCTCAATTACACCTCCTCCGGGACCATCAAGTTCTTATACTGGAAAAGACCATGAGAAACAATTATCCACTCATCCTTTCCATGACACTCGTGATTCTATAGCCTTCATTGTCATCTCTGTAGCATTCTACATTATACTCTAATTCCTCATGGAGAGTTCATTCCAGCTTTTTGAGCACCTTTTCCTTCATTTGGCCCTGAGTTGCATAGCTCCCTCTCAGATGTTTCCAGCTTCCCATTTGCATATAGTCTGGGAACCTCAGTGGCAGATATTCCAGTGGGTCTTGTGAAGATGAAGGCTTCTATGTAGAATCACAAAATAGTTTGGGTTGGAAGAGGCCTTTAAAAGTCATCTAGTCCAACAAGCCTGCAGGAACATCTTTGACTCAATCAGGTTGCTCAGAAATCCATCCAATCTGGCCTTGACTGTTTCCAGGGATGGCACATCTACCTCCTCTCTAGGCAACCCCTTCCACTGTTTAACCATGCTCATAGTAAAAAAATTATTCCTTGCATGTCCTCTTGCAACAGATAACCACTGAAAAAGTTCAGATGTTTGCAATGATCATCTCACATCAAGCACCTGCAGCCTACTTGGGCAGAATTAACAGGGTATGTCTTTGGCCATGAAACAGTAAGTGAGGAGATTTATCAGGAGGGTGGAAGAGGACAGGGAGCAAATCTCAGGGCTGCCTGTTGACCTGATGTTCATCTCATCTCAGAAAGCTGGGGAAAGCAAAGCCAAAAGCTGGACTTGTTTGACTCTGAAACTCATGGGAATGGGCGAGAAGAAAAGGGTTTTGCTTCCCATTCAGGCTCCTCTTCCTCAGCCAAAACTCTATGAAGGAGAGGGTGCTGTGCTCTAAGTTGGCTTTCCACTACCAAGGGTGGGAGACAAGAAATTGTGAGCTCTCTTGCCACCTACCTAATCACCAGCTGACTCCTCCATCCTGGTGCTGGGACATGGCACCTGCTGGGAAGTGGGTCAGAAGCTTCTTGAGTCCTTGGGATCTCGATCTGCAGGTGGCTCCCTATTAGCCTCATCTGGAGGAGAAACCCTGGGGTTTTGGGAGGGTGCTGCATGTTCCTATTTACTGCCTGACACAAACACACAGTGACATTTAATGTTGGACCCTCACAAACACACATCCATCCATCCATTTCCCTATGTGCCTCCCTCCAAATCCCAAACACGTTTAACATCTCGCTCCACAGAGAAATATCCAGAGCGTAACTCAGGCATGGGTGCCCTCTGAGAGATTTAACATACGCATCTGCAGGGTTATAATGAAACACACACACACATCTCAGTTTAATGTCCCAGTGCCACCCAATGGGGAAATCACACAAGCTCTGTAAAGCCCCCTGCGCTACATTACATGAGAGTTAATTCACTGGAGGAAACTATAATCTGATTTCAGCTTTACAAGCCAACATTATTATTCTTTTCCTTTCTATTCTTTCATGCTTAAACTGATCTGCTGTCACTCTTTGTCTCTCTCCATCTCCAGCCTGTATTGCTTTCAGTGCAGCCTGTCCCCATGTTGTTTTCCACCTCCTAATATACAATTTCTTTTTAAAGCCTGTCCATGCTCCCTTCCTCTTTCCCTCTCCCCTTCTCCCCCTCCCCTGCAAACCCTCTCCCACCCCCTGCCATGACATAGCTTTCTTCTTGATTTTCTCCTTCTCATTTCTCCTCCCTTTCTTCATTATCAGCATGTCAGATTAGGATCTGACAAGCAAGTAGAATCGACTGTTCGTCCGGAGGTTTACAGCCTAAGCAGGATTAGTTGCCCTCATATAAAGGACATTCTTATTTTTTTTTGTAACTAGAATGCCTCTAAAGTTTTCCATCATCCAACCAAAGCTGTGGGTTTCTCTCCTTTTCCACTGGGAAATGGGCAGTCCATTAAAATATGCTCCTTGGCTTTGTAAAGTTGTCTTTGTGCATCAAGAAGAGGAGATGGTGCTTGGTTAGCGACTGCCAAGAGGAAATACATAGGAGATGAAGTCCTGAGGCTTGTTGGTTAGAGATACCTGGAGCAAGAGATGTTTGAGATTAGAGTAGTCTCATCACAGACCACTCTGATCCCAGGGAATATTGTGCTGTTCAAAATGAACTGAGGAACACCAGCACCCTTCATCCTATGACCATGGGTCACTCCTAATGAAGAAAGAATGCAATAGACAATTGCTTACACTTATTTTGAGGACCTGAGAAGTCACCTAAGTCAGACGTAAAAGAGCTTCTCCAAGCTCAGTGGAAGTAACTGATTAACACATTGAAATGATGAATCTGATTTCCACACAACAATGAAGATTTTTGCAATGAGATCTGTTGGCCTTTGAATCCCTGAGCTGTAAAATCCCTCTGGTTAGTGTAATGATATGCTGGCTGATTTATACACCGTACCCACACCAGGTAATGCTCTGTCTCAAGCCATAAACCTCTAAAATTGGAATGAGAGCTCTAGGGCTAGTAATGCAGAAGCAGAATAAAGGCAAAGATGTTTAATGTTTCCCCTTAGCCGAGAGGACTGAGTCAGTGAGAGTTCCTGGGCACCCAAAGCAGGATGGACTAAAGGATTAGCAAGGCAAAATGATGCATTCCTTTTGAACTGAGGTGCACAAATACTCTTTGGTGTCCTTGCAAAGCCCTAAAGGTTGATTGCATGGAGAAATCCAGTGTGAACTATCCTTGTGATAGAAAAAAACATGAGTTGGGAACTGCATGATTTTACCATCCTGTGCATGGGTTGCCTCTTCCTCTCTCTTTAGCACCTGAACTGGACCATCAGATGAACCGTTTAGGGATGATTTTTCCCTCTTTCACTCAGGGACTCTTCCCGTATCCAGTGATCTGTACTGTCTAATGCAAGGCACTATTTCTGGTTGTAGTCATTGGTAGAATTTTCCAACAAAAGTGTCAATACACTCCAAGGCATGTAGGGAAAACAATTTGCTCCCTCATAATCTCTTCATATCTAAGAGATTAGTTTAAAGTCTGAAACATAGGACATTAGACACCTCTTGAGAGTTTTTTTAACATAAACTATTACAACTTCAGATGTTCGGGTTATCTTTATAAATGTCCAAGCCATCTTTGGGTCTGGCTGAGTTCCTGACCTCATTGATATCTTAAGGAAATGACTCCCTCAGTCCAATTACACTTTGTATGACAAGAGATTTCCTTTGCATTGGATACATCTATCTGTCTCATTCTTGTCATACAAGACAGAGAGGAGAGCCATTCTTAACCTACCTCCCTCATTCTATGCACATCCTCTTGTCTGTGCCTTTTCCTCCCCTTTGTAATGTAAGAAAGTATAATTTCATAGACTTTATTTACAAGAGCTATTTATCAAGAATTTAATCCTACTTACTCTTCCCCAAAACCTTCCCTCTATCCTTTTGTAGACATGATGACCTTCCAGGTAAATTGTTGCTGCAGTGATTTATATTACTGCAATGTAGGATGTTCTGTAACATCAACCAACTCCTTATGTCATAAGAAAGTGTCACAAAGATATGACATAAGGAAGGAGTAGATCAGTAAGGATATAGCATAAAATATGCAAAGTCTTATTTACCTTTGGAATACAGTTATCTAGGGAGCTGAGGAATCTGATAAGTTGATCTTCTGGGTGTCTTCTTGATATAATGTAATTAATTGGGACGTTAGGAAAGTCAGTGAGAAGTCTATATAATTTTGTTTCCTATGCTGTCTCATTTGTGGACAGGTGACTATTCAGCTGCCTGGGGTCTCTGAAGCAGATCTTGTAGTTGCTAGAGTTATTGGGAAGATCTGGGAAATCCTTGAGATACTGAGTGCAGATATGAATTTGCATTGTAGATGCACTACAAAAAAAATAGGAGTGAAGATTTGCTTTTGCTAAAGGATTGGGCAGGCATGAGAATGAGAATAAGATCTTCATGTGGAGGTGGCAAGAAATGCTCTTTTACTTCCTCTACAGGAGATGCTCTGAGTTCCTGAGATAAGGATAGATGAATATGGGATGTGAGTGGGTGTCAAGTATGTACAGAAAAGTGATAAAAGAGTAAGACCAGATTTGGGATACTTCAATTGGCTTGGCCTGGAAGAGAAGCTCCCTTGTTCCTCACCCAAAGGAGAAGAGCCTTCACACAAGACTTTTAGTTTTGCAACTCTTGCCGACTCAGCCATGGTGAATAGTTGTGAATCTCCTTCTGCCCTTCTGTCTGGCAGTCAGACCTAGAAGCTCTCCAGTCAGCCCCTCAGAAAGCAGGGGGGTGTTTTGTGACAGTGTAGCTCCCACATGCTCTGTATTTCTTCCCTTTAAGGAAAATTTCTTTCAATGGAGCTGATTTGGCTTATGCTGAAAAGTGAGCTAAATAGGCTACAAGACACTGTACCGAGAGATCAAAGGGAGTTAAAAATAAGTGAAAGAAGGGAAATGCAAGCCAAAGAGAGGGGAGCAGCATGAAAAAAGGAGCCGTGGTGAGAGGGTAAAACACAATGCTCGTGTAAAAGGTGAAGCTGCAGAAACTGTGTTATTGTTCCTGTGATTTTCTCCTAATCAGAGCATAGAAGCAAGAAGCAGAGGAATATTTTCCCCCTGTTGCACTGAAATGCCTATCATTTTCTGTCTGAAGCTACTAATCTCAGAATTATTAGGGGAGCAATTGCGAAGGAGCATTTGTCTGAATTGCTTTTCTTGAAAACTAAAGACTGAGGGCAGCTTTTGCACCCTCTCTGCTGACCATGGGAGAGCAGGTCTCCAGTGTCAGACAGCAGATCTCACAGTGATAACTATGCGAAACAATAGTGAAACACAGATCTTTAGTCCCTAGCAGTTTAGAGTAACTAAGAAGAGGCAATTTCATGACTTCTAGTTAATGTCTTGCACTCTAACTTTTCTTTGGGGTTTCTTTCTTCACCCCTGGGTCCACAGATAAATCCCATCTCTCTCTAGTAGCTATTGTCATGGCTTTGTTGGCAAGTTTCTCTGTCCAGCGATGGAGAGAAGGAGGTCAGGAGCAGGGAAATAGCCTACAAAGGGCCATGGAGCTGACAGAAATGAGGTCTCTCATAAAGCAAACACTTTTTTTCTTGTACTTGCTTCTTTCTCCAGCATTTACTGGGCAGAACTTGAACCCTGTGAGCTTTTTGACTCACATCATCCCATCAAGAATATCAGTGCTTGCATCCATTCTTTAAATAGGGGATAGAGGAACATGAGGAGTTTGACCATGTGAGTGCTAGTCATACTATATTAGGGCCAGATCCAGAAAGAGTAAAAGTCCAGAACGAGTGCTGAGGAAGGATCTATCCCCACTCATATCTCACTCTTCATTTTTCTCCAGGATGATATGAGGCGTTGACTCTCATGAAGCCAATAGGAGATTCATACTCCAATGTCCCATAATCTATCTCAAAATCCCAACACAAGACCATCTACTGCATATAAACAAACAAACAAAAAAATCCCAACTCAACTAACAGCACATAGGGGTAGGATTTACCACTTCTATATCTCTATTTCTTCACAAACTACCAGCTCAGGCAAACCCAGAGAGCTGGGTGAGTTCTGATTGACCTGACATCTGCACTTATGGGTAAGATGCTCCCAAGAGCAACTCAAGAGAAGATGAGACAGTGCCAGGCCTATTTAAAGCAGTGGTTTTAAATTTAATTTCCTAGCTGGGGGACTAGGGGGAGGGATAGAAGGCAACAGCTGTCTCATTATACTATTGAGGGTTCCTTAAGTGAAAACTGAATAGATTAGTCATGGAGAAAATTAAGACAAGGTCTTTAAGCCATCAATAGCTCCCGACTTGAGTGCAGGAGGGAAGGGAGCTGGTATTTTACTTCATCTCACTGTCTGTGATTTCATATTTTATTTTTAAATACATCTTGAAGCCAGATGTAAAAGATATTTTTTTATTTTAGTCTTTTATATTGTTTCCAATGCAGAAGTGATTTTTCTCCATCAGTCCCAAAGCTGATAGGTGGGGTTGGAGAAACTTGCAGAAGACTGCATTGCAGTTTTAGTCAGTGATATGAGCCTTCCTGCTTTTTTCATTTAAGCAGAAAGCCAGGATCAGTCCTCCCACACTCCACCAAGGGGCTACATCCAGCAGGATGCTGCTTCAAACTCATGACCTCTTGTCTGTTATCCTTGACCTAGTCAATGTCTTCAGGTCCATCCTGTAGCTTCAACGGGAAGAACTACATATGTCAGAACAGACATTAACATGGTTTGGGGGTGTTTTATTCTTTGGAGGCTTCCCTGAGCATCTGCATCTCCACATCAGGACTCTGGGGGAGTGATCAGTGTATGATCAGTGCTTCTGACTGCTAGTTTAAAGTGGTGCCCCTCATAGAATCACAGAATCACAGAACAACCAGGTTGGAAGGGACCCATCGGATCTTCTAGTCCAACCATTCCTATCTAACACTAAACCAAGTCCCTCAAGACCTCATCCACCCGTGTCTTAAACACCTTCAGGGAAGGTGACTCAACCACCTCCCTGGGCAGACTATTTCAATGCCCAATGACCCTCTGCGTGAAAAACCTCCTCCTAATCTCCAGCCTAAATCTCCCCTGGCGGAGCTTGAGGCCATTCCCTCTCGTCCTGTCCCCTGTCACCTGGGAGAAGAACCCAGCTCCCTCCTCTCCACAACCACCTTTCAGGTACTTGTAGAGAGTAATGAGGTCTCCTCTCAGCCTCCTCTTCTCCAGGCTAAACAACCCCAGCTCTCTCAGACGCTCCTCATAGGGTCTGTTCTCCAGCCCCTTCACCAGCCTCGTTGCTCTTCTCTGCACTTGCTCCAGAGCCTCAACATCCTTCTTGTGGTGAAGGGCCCACAACTGGACACAATATTCAAGGAGCGGCCTCACCAGTGCTGAGTACAGAGGGAGAATCACCTCCCTGGACCTGCTGGTCACACCATTTCTGATACAAGCCAGGATGCCATTGGCCTTCTTGGCCACCTGGGCACACTGCTGGCTCATGTTCAGTCGGTTGTCGACCAACACCCCCAAGTCCCTCTCTTCCTGGCAGTTTTCCAGCCAGGCTTCTCCCAGTCTGTAGTTCTGCATAGGGTTGTTGTGCCCCAAGTGCAGGACCCGGCATTTGGCCGTGTTAAACCTCATGCCGTTGGACATTGCCCAGCGATCCAGCCTGTCCAGGTCCCTTTGCAAAGCCTCCCTACCCTCCAGCAGATCCACACTTGCACACAGCTTTGTGTCATCTGCAAACTTGCTAAGGGTACCCTCAGTGCCCTCATCCAGGTCATTGATGAAGACATTGAACAGGGCTGGACCTAGCACTGAGCCCTGGGGAACACCACTTGTCACTGGCCTCCAGCTGGACTTAACACCATTTCCCACCACTCTCTGGGCCCGGCCATCCAGCCAGTTTTCTACCCAAGAGAGTGTGCGTCTGTCCAGGCCAGAGGCTGACAGTTTCCGTAGCAGAATGCTGTGAGAAACTGTGTCAAAGGCTTTACTGAAGTCCAGAAAGACCACATCCACAGCCTTTCCTTCATCCAGCAGCCGAGTGACTTTGTCATAGAAGGCGATCAGGTTGGTTTGGCAGGACCTGCCTCTGGTAAACCCATGTTGACTGGGCCTGATCACCTGGTTCTCTTGTAAGTGCTTCATGCTAGCACTCAAGATCACCTGTTCCATGAACATGCTCTTCCTAACACTGGTTCTGCTCCAGAGTCCAGGCAGGTCTCCAAATCCCTTGCTGGTTCTATCTCAGTTTCTTTGTCTTTCTCCTCTCCCTTGGAAATTCCCAGAAATATTTGACATGGTAAGATGAAATGTGGTAGAAAGGGACTCCTAAATGGACTGCATGCAACTAAACTAGATTATTTGGCTGATTTTTGATCTGATCAATTGCCAGCTCAGGGTGATCAAGTACCTAAGGTATTTATTGATGTAGAAGATGTTGCGTGAGCATGTCAAGGGCTTTACTGAGGTTAAGCTGTCTTACATCTGCTGCTGCTCCCCTGACCTGCAAGGATCATTACACTGTCACAGGAGGAAATTAGGTTGGTTGGACATGATTTGTTCCTGGGAAATTGAGGCCGGATGCTACTTATCCCCTTGCTATTTTCTAGGTGCTAAGAGACAGATTGCTTGACTGTTCATTCAAAGATTTTTCTGAACATTAAAGTCAAACTGATTTGTCCTTAGTTCCCCAGACTCTCCTTTCTTTTTACTCTTTTATTTTTTTTCTTTAATTCAGTAGGATGATGTATTTGCCGGGTGATAATAGCTTTGCATTTCTACAAGATCGTGTGGTTCAAATGACAGAGAGTTGCTCTGCAGTGCTGAAGGTCCTTCCTTCCCTGTGGAATGTGGAAGAGGAAAGGCACATCATCATATAAAGATATAGTGATTACGATTCCCACATCATAAAGCTAAGTGGGCTAAGTCTGCTACAAGCTGAGGAGCTCTGTGGCTTTGGCAGCAGAGTGCTGCAAAACATACTACTTGTTCGTTTGTATTTAAATCAAATCAAACTGTTATTAGGAAAAGCTGCTGCAAAAAGCTAACTGGGAAATAAGAATGAGCACAGACTCTTTTATTTTCCAAACACGAGTATAATTTCTGTTGAGATTTTAATTATTTTTTTTCTTTAATAATGTGTCGTTGCATTGTTCTCTCATTGTGCTCACATTATTATGGCTCTGAAAACACAATCAGAGTATCGGCTGTTAATTTCATCTTGAAGACTGTATTGTGGGGAATTAAAAAATAAAGACGAGGGGACCTTGTATTCACTGTTGTTGCTGCAAACAATAGTGAGCAGGGTTTAGACAATATGCTGGATGGGAAGGCTTTTGTTTCCTGCCTTAGGAGAATGAACAGGGCACAGAACAAAGCCGGAGCCGAACATTTCATGGAGTACGCTCTGTTGACCAAAATGCAAGGGTCGCTGTATGTGAATAGCACAAAACAAAAGAGATTTTAATTGCAAACATTGATCATACCCTTTAGTCTCTGGCACAGGTTGCTATGGCTTCGTCACTTGGAAGGTTTGCTAGCTGCAACTTTGCAGATATATTTCAGAGACCTTGTCAAAATGACTGAGAGTTGCTTTTTGCCCAAGAAACAATAAATAATCCAGTTTTTTCTTTCCCTTTTCCCTTCTTCTTTTCTTTTCTCTTTTCTTTTCTTTTCTTTTCTTTTCTTTTCTTTTCTTTTCTTTTCTTTTCTTTTCTTTTCTTTTCTTTTCTTTTCTTTTCTTTTCTTTTCTTTTCTTTTCTTTTCTTTTCTTTTCTTTTCTTTTCTTTTCTTTTCTTTTCTTTTCTTTTCTTTTCTTTTCTTTTCTTTTCTTTTCTTTTCTTTTCTTTTCTTTTCTTTTCTTTTCTTTTCTTTTCTTTTCTTTTCTTTTCTTTTCTTTTCTTTTCTTTTCTTTTCTTTTCTTTTCTTTTCTTTTCTTTTCTTTTCTTTTCTTTTCTTTTCTTTTCTTTTCTTTTCTTTTCTTTTCTTTTCTTTTCTTTTCTTTTCTTTTCTTTTCTTTTCTTTTCTTTTCTTTTCTTTTCTTTTCTTTTCTTTTCTTTTCTTTTCTTTTCTTTTCTTTTCTTTTCTTTTCTTTTCTTTTCTTTTCTTGCAAAACCCTGTTAGCTGTGAAGCTGCTACTATTCCTCAGGTCACAGTTTCACTCTCATATGACCAAGCTGCAGGAAACTAGGACTCTTGTATCCCTAGGCTAAAGAACAAGGCACTCTCTGACTTTTCCTCTGCTCACAAATTCTGTTTGAGTAGATAGAGGTAGCAAAAGGTCTAAGTTGTGGCCTTGCCATAGATCTGCTAGCTGGGGTCTCTCCTGGGAAGCCAGAAGAGAGATTACATTTGCCTCTCAGAAAACTTCTGTAAATGCCAGGCTGTAAATACAAACAGAGGAGCTGCAGCCTCCTGCAAGCACTTTTCCAAGGAGGACAATGTGGTGTTCTTAATGAAGGTGGCTAAAGAGTCACTCAGGGTTTTTGAGCACAATGATAGACCAAGATAGAAATAAAACAAACCAGGACCAGTTCTTTGATCCTGAGGCCAGCTGGTACAGTGTAGCTTGCATCCATACTTCTGAGCTCTCTTGTCCCCATGTCACAGTGACTTGGTCCATGCTCTCTTTCAGGAATGGCCCAGGTCTTGGCTAGACCCTGAGCTGTGCTCTAGCATGGTTCAGAGAAGGGTTGTGTGCCCAGGTGGGTTGTGTGTCCAGCAGTGTGCCCAGGTGGCCAAGAAGGCCAATGGCATCTTGGCTAGTATCAGAAACTGCGTGACCAGCAAGTCCAGGGAGGTTATTCTCCCCCTGTACTCAACACTCGTGAGACTGCTCCTTGAATCCTGTGTTCAGTTCTGGGCCCTTCACCACATGAAGGATGTTGAGGCTCTGGAGCGCGTCCAGAGAAGAGCCACAAAGCTGGTGAAGGGGCTGGAGAACAGGCCTTATGAGGAGCGGCTTAGAGAGCTGGGGTGTTTAGTTCGAAGAAGAGGAGGCTGAGAGGAGACCTCATTGCTCTCTCCAACTCCCTGAAAGGAGGTTGTGGAGAGGAGGGAACTGGCCTCTTCTCCCAAGTGACAGGGGACAGGACAAGAGGGAATGGTCTCAAGCTCCACCAGGGGAGGTTTAGACTGGACATTAGGAAAAAAAAATCACAGAAAGGATCACTGGGCACTGGAACAGGCAGCCCAGGGAGGTTGGTTGAGTCACCTTCCCTGGAGGTGTTTAAGAGAGGGGTGGATGAGGTACTGAGAGACATGCTTTAGTGTTTGATAGGAATGGTTGGTCTCGATGATCCGATGGGTCTCTTCCAACCTGGTGATTCTATGATTCTATGATTCTGTGACACAGGGAAGCTGTTGCAGGATCTATACCTAGATTTTAGCAGTATGGGTCACTTCTGGTCAGTGTCATTGCCCGGGTTAGGTTTCTGGTGTATGCAAAGCTTAGTTAGGCCAACAGCAGTTTTGCTGTGATGATGGTTTTACATACCAAACTCTTCCTGTCTATTTCTGCATTGTGGGCAGTGGAGATAGTGTTAACAATGAACATCATGAGTTAGTTACAATACTAAGCATCTTATATGCATACAGACACATATGCGATATAGGGCAAAGCTTAATTGAAATAACGCATACAAAGAACTTGCTCATAATGATCTGCAAACTGTTCAGACATCTTCCTTCCAGCAAGTGACAGGGGACAGGACAAGAGGGAATGACCTCAAGCTCTACCAGGGGAGGTTCAGGTTGAACATGAGGAAAAATTTTTCACTGAAAGGGTCATTGGGCATTGGCAGAGGCTGCTAAGGGAAGTGGTTGAGTTGCCTTCCCTCGAGGGGTTTAAGGGATGGGTGGACGAGGCGCTGAGGGGCATATTGTATTATTTGATAGGAATAGTTGGACTTGATGATCCTGTGGGTCTCTTCCATCCTAGTGATTCTATGATTCTATGATTTCAAGTTTTCATGGCAGCAGCTGAGCTAAGCTTAAATCTCCCTTTAGTTGCTGTTTTTTTTCTCTGCAGTATCATTGTGACTATCTTCCTTTCTTCTACCATGATAAAACATGCCCTTTTCCTTCTTCTTCTCAAATGTTTTCCATCTCTTTTTGTGACCTGTCCTTTTTTTTTCTTTCTTTCTTGGATATTGACACACTTTTTTCTAGTTAGCCCTCGGGAACTTCTGCTGAAGATTCATTTAGCTTGAAAGACATGTTTACCTATGCCAAACAAAGCCTTGACTCCTTTCCCATCATTGGAAGGAGACAGGCACACCCAGGACATGATTTTGATAGGAATGGTTGGACTAGAAGATCTGCTGGGTCCCTTCCAACCTGGTTGTTCTATGATTCTGTGATTCTATGATTAGTTCATATCTGCATCTCAAATGGATCAAGTAAACTGTACTAGGTGGCATGAAATCCAGCCTGGCAGGGTATCAGTAACCACATCAAAAGGCACAGATGTTGAGAGAGACAACACTGGCAGAGCATCCTGAACTGTGATTTCTGCTCTGTGTCCTTCGACTGTTTGCCCTGTAAATCATAGCTGAACAGACAGGTTTAAGTGAGCTGGAAAAAGGCAGCCTGGTAAATACAACTGTGGATACTAGCAGTTAGCTTGTTTGTTTTTATAATGTTTCCACGTTTCTTTAATATTTAAACATTTTTTTATGAGGTTGTTCCTCTGCAGATAGATTTCTACCTCACATGGCTCCCACTTTTTTGTACTAAAAGCAGCCCCTGAAGTGAGAAATGCTGCTGTGGGTGTACACAGGAAGCTTTGTTAATGTCAAAACCCATCCAAGTTTGACAACAAATGGTGGACTGGTTCCTGTCAAAAATCCTGTGCAGGTCAACTTTCCTGCCCACTGTGATCTTTCCACCACTTTCCTCTGGAGCCACAGGTGGGTCCCTGTCAGTGCTATTTGTGGTAGAGGTTGAAGACATGGTACGTACAATGATACAGAAGAGGAAAATAGTGCTAGGGCTTACAGATTCAATGTCATAGCACTACAGTAAATAAAATCTCAGTCCCATGATGGTTGGTGTTATGCCTTATGAGGAACAGGTCTTCTAAGGAATGGTTGAGAGAGCTGGGGTTGTTTAGCCTGGAGAAGAGGAGGCTGAGGAGAGACCTCATAGCTCTCTGTAACTATCTAAAATGAAGTTGTAGAGAGGAAGGTGATAGCCTCTTTCCCCAAGTGACAGGGGACAGGACAAGAGGGAATGGACTCAAGCTCCACCAGGGAAGGTTTAGGCTGAACATTAGAAAAAAAATCACGCAAAGGATCATCGGTCACTGGCAGAGGCTGCCCAGAGAGATGGTAGAGTCACCGTCCTTGGAGGTGTTTAAGGCACAGGTGGATGAGGTGCTGAGAGGCATGTTTTAGGGTTTGATAGAAATGGTTGGACTCAGTGATGCAATGGGTCTTTTCCAACCTGGTGATTCTATGATTCTATGACAGTACTATAGTAAATAAAATCTCATTCCCATGATGCTTGATGTTATGCAAGACAAAACTGAAATGTGAGCCATTCCAGCCTGAAAATTTTATCATATAAATCTAAAAAAAAAAACCCCTCTATTTAGAAACCTTTTGTAAGACTGTGGTAAAAGAGCAGTAAAAATCAGACCATTTTGCACACAAGGTGAAGCAAGGAGGTAATGCTCTCAGTGTGCCGCCAATCATTCTGCACTGGCTTTGGAAGAAGACGTGTAAGGGCAGATTTGGGTTTCATTTTAGAATCATAGAATCATAGAACAACCAGGCTGGAAGAGACCCATCGGATCATCGAGTCCAACCATTCCTATCAAACACTAAACCATGTCCCTCAGCACCTCATCTACCCGTGCCTTAAACACCTCCAGGGAAGGTGAATCAACCACCTCCCTGGGCAGTCTGTTCCAATGCCCAATGACCCTTTCCATGAAAAACTTCCTCCTAATCTCTAGCCTAAATCTCCCCTGGTGGAGCTTGAGGCCATTCCCTCTTGTCCTGTCCCCTGTCACTTAGGAGAAGAGCTCAGCTCCCTCCTCTCTACAACCTCCTCTCAGGTAGTTGGAGAGAGTAATGAGGTCTGCTCTCAGCGTCCTCTTCTCTAGGCTATACAACCCCAGCTCTCTCAGCTGCTCCTCATAGGGTCTGTTCTCCAGCCCCTTCACCAGCTTTGTTGTTCTTCTCTGGACTCGCTCCACAGCCTCAACATCCTTCTTGTGGTAAGGGGCCCAGAACTGAACACAGGATTCAAGGAGCGGCCTCACCAGTGCTGAGTCCACAGGGAGAAACACCTCCCTGGACCTGCTGGTTGCACCATTTCTGATCCAAGCCAGGATGCCATTGGCCTTCTTGGCCACCTGGGCACACTGCTGGCTCATGTTCAGTCGGCTGTCGACCAACACCCCCAGGTCCCTCTCCTCATGGCAGTTTTCTTGTATCGCTCCTTTCAACCCATTGCCTCTAGCTGGTGCCATCTGCTCCCTTCATCATGTTCTAAATATGGCCCAGTGAAATAAGGCTGAGTTCAGCATTGGCAACGCAAAGGTGAGCAGAGTCATGAGACCAGGCGGGATATATACACTTCCAGTATTTCCCCTCCGTCTCCGAGACACTCAGTGTGGAAACTCATTTCAAATATCAACAAGCTTTAAGATCTGGGCTATAACAAAGTAAAGACATCCTTTCTGACATGAAGCAGACACAGGCAGAGTGCCTGGCTCCTGTTAACCCCTGACATCTGCTTGTTAAGTAGCCCTGGAGCCTTGTATATGGAGAACTGCCTCTAATCTGTCCTGGGAAACTCAGCAGCTCTCCAGAGTCTCCAGCAACACCCTGGAGCTGGCTGTGATTCAGAACGGTCTCAAGAAAGGGAAAGGAAAAATGTTACTGCAGGGAGATAATTTATAATAAATTTTAGAGGGGTTTTACAGTTATGCAGAGATCCATCAAATGTCTGGAGTTTGTCTCTGGTTTGCATGTAGAGTTTCTCATTGTGTGCTTGTGTATGCGTGCAGGCACAAATTTTGGCTAGAGAGATGCTGTTGCTTTAAAATCTTACCAAAGTTTGCAGTTTTCCAACCCTTCAGGGACAATTTCACAGAATCACACCAGTTTCCTGTAAACATCTGAAGCCCTAGCTCATCCTGACTCATCTCCCACCAAGTCCTTATGCCCAGTGCTTCTTACAGGATGCCTTCCGACAGCTCCCTCTGCAGCACTTTCCTTACGTTGCCTGAGCAGCTGAACTCACCATTACCTAGTCTCTAATGAGCAGCAAATTTAAGCTGGGAATTTAAGCTGCCTGCATCTGGGCTTGCTTTCCCAAAGAACCATGAGCACAGCAAAATAACTCATCAACCTGCCCAATCAAACCCAGTTTTGTAAAGGGGCTTTTAGCCCTGTGAATGCCTGAAGACAACACTACCTGACTCTACTATTCCTATCCCGATAAAGCACTAAATGGATTTGCTTTCCTGCAATAAACCTGCTAATGGCTTTTTATTATGTTTGTCCTAATGCTGGCATAAATTCTCCCAAATTTATTTCAAGTTTGCTTGAAAACCTCATTTGCCTAATTGTAATAATAAAACAACATCATATGCAGATGTCTTCCTTCTTTTTTAGACTCAATTTACTTTCAATTAACGGTGATTCACGGGTTGTTTTTTGGGAGGGGGAGGCACACAAGCAGTCGTTAGAGGAAAGGTGTGTATGCCAGGTGGTATTCTAGAGGTATTAGAAAAACATCACATTTGAGCATAAGCAATAGACATAATCCATTACCCTAGTCTGGCCCTGTAAATGTGTGAGAGATCAAAGCCAGAGCAGGTAAAAGTATGATCTGGGAGCCTTGGGAAGTGCCTGGAGAGGAAAACACTGTCCAAAGGACTGTCTCATAGGCAGATGCTACCTACCAGTTCTGGGAGAGATCTGGACTTTGTTAGCTGTGGATTCACTCATTTCAGAGATGCACCAACACAGTTGGTGTTGGTTTTGATAAAGAAAAATCCAGAGAGAACTATGAGAGGGAAATGACTCTGGTTTAGCTTGCTTCAGACAATGGGGTAATGGTTTTAAGCTGAAAGAGGGGAGATTTAGATTACACATTATGGAGAAATTTTTTATTGTGAGAGCAGTGAGGCACTGGCACAGACTGTACTGAGAAATCATGGATACCTCATCCCTGGAGCTATTCAAGGCCAGGTTGGATGAGGTTTTAAGCAACCTCCAATGGGAGGTGTTCCTGCTCATGATAGGGGAGTTGAAACTGGATGATCTTTAGGGTTCCTTCCGACTCAAGCCATTGTCTGGTTCTATGATTCTATACTGAGAGTCCTCCTTAGTTCTTCACTCCAAAGCTGCCCTATGGCAGAGCATCTTGGACAACAGTTAAGCCCTGCAGGCATTGGTTTGGAGTAAAGAAATTATGTTAGATGCACTTAAGTGATGGGGAAACTGAGACATGGAGTAACTCACAGATTCTGCATTAGACACTCAAAGTAACCTATGAGGAGCGGCTGAGAGAGCTGGGGTTGTTTAGCCTGGAGAAGAGGAGGCTGAGAGGAGACCTCATTACTCTCTACAACTACCTGAAAGGAGGTAGTAAAGAGGAGGGAGCTGGCCTCTTCTCCCAAGTGCCAGGGGACAGGACAAGAGGGAATGGCCTCAAGCTCCACCAGGGGAGATTTAGGCTGGACATCAGGAGGAAGTTTTTCAAAGAAAAGGTCACTGGGCATTGAAACAGGCTGCCCAGGGAGGTGGTTGATTCCCCTTCCCTGGAGGGGTTTAAGGCACGGGTAGATGAGGTGCAGAGGGTCTTCGTTTAGTGTTTGATAGGAATGGTTGGACTCGATGATTCGATGGGTCTCTTCCAACCTGGTTGTTCTATGATTCTAATGTGATTATACAGAGTTCATAAAACATGATTTTTCTCCACATATTGTAGTTATTAACAGGCTACAACTAAGGGGCAATTCTGCCTTGATCTTCTAGGGTGGTAAGCTGTTTTCATCTGTTGCAGGACTCAGTTACAGCATGATTTGATGTGACTTGACCCCATGTGGTTGCAATAGGCCTGGAAGAAGTATAATCCATCTGATTGATAGACACCACTGAAAGACTGTGATGCAGCACCCGAAAGCAGTAGAGAAGCAACAGCATGGATGAGATGATGTGGCTTTGTTTCTTCTCCCTGCTGGCATAAATGAGGCAGAGGTTTCCCAAAGTCATCAGCATTTTTCTAGTATGTGTTTGTACTAGTGAGGTCAGATGAGGCTTGCAAGTACAGGAACATGCAGTGGGAGCAAACCATTAGTGACCTTTCCAGGTGCTAGCAGAGTCATGTTGGTCACGGTGGCCTGGCATTTGGTTGAAATTCAAGCCCTTGTGCAGCCTTTGGCTATCTGGAGTTGAGCTGAGTGAGATGCAAATGGATTGTGACGAGCATCTGGAAGTCAAGGAAACTGCCATAAATAATGTATATGACATGCTCAGGTTGTTAAAATTCTCAAGTGGAATCATCTGGTAAGTCATTTAGCACTGGTGAAAGATGCTAGGTCAGCATTCCTAAAGTAAGGGGTCCTGGTTTATACCCCATAACAGCAGCGGCATGAGCAGGCTGCCCAGAACTGCAACCTTCTCCTTCCACTTTATTATCCAAAGAATTTTCAGCTCTTGAACTTCTCCAAGATGTTCGGGAAGAGTATCCCTTATTGCCAGCTGCTGCTATGACGTTATGAGAAGGTCAGTAATATACTGAGAACAGATCCGAGCAAACCCAAACATTTCATAGGGTGCTTGACAGCCACTAGCTGTCATTTACCCATCCTGCTATTTCTTCTGCTACTAAGGATGTCTTCTTATCCAAGACAAGAGAGGTTCTTTTTCCTGTGCCTTCTCTATGACTTTGCCCTCCTCTCTCAGCTCTTAGAGAGGAAAAGAATAAAATCTCCCAGTGCTGTAATGGAAAGGACTCTGCTTTTGGCACTGAGGATTTGCCAGGGGAGGTTTATGTTTGATTTTAGGAAAAGAATCTTCACCCAGTAGGTAGTGGGACACTAGAACAGCTCCTCAAGGGGGCAGTCATGGAACAAAACCTAACAACATTCAAGAAGCATTTGGCCAATGCCCTGAGACTTGTGGTGTGAATTTTGGGGTTTTCCTATGCAGAGACAGGAGTTGGACTTGATGATGCTTGTGGGTCCCTTCCAACTCAGGACACTCTGTGATTCTATGATTCTATGATTTGATCAGTGTATTATTTTTTTAATTGCTTGGAAAAAAAATCGAATGGAGGGTTTGTGTGCCCTGGGGTATGTCTGTTTCTTCCAGATGCATGTGTTGGTGTAACAGATAATTTCTCCTTTCCATTGTGCTGCATCTGAACTGGGCAAGTAACTATATTCTCTCAGTGATTGCATATGGTAGTAAAGCACCTTGTATTTAGGTCACTTGAAGGTTTCCAAGACACAGTATCTGGGCAGAATCCAATGGTTTGCTGATGTGTGAGGGAGTAGATTAGAAGTGGGAATTGCTTCGTTTTGGTTTTAGATCTGGGAGACTGGAGAGAGAAGGGTAGTATGATTCTACAGTCCCTCAGGAAAGACCTGCTGCTGACTCCAAGATCCTGGCTTCTGCCATGGGACCAGGAGGTTTCAGTGCCATCTGCCAAAGAGCAGAGGTATCCATGCCTGCTGCCTGGGTCACCACTGTACAACTGTGCATGCACAAAATCCAGAGGAAGACTGGAAGAGGGTTTGCATACAAATTTGTACAGGATTAGTGCTCGTAATGGAAACGTGAGGCTTTTGTTTTCATGTACCTTCTCCTGTTGCTATGTTTAGGTGAGAAACATTGAAGAGGAAGTTTAAAATCAGTTCCATGTCTTCTTTTTTAAAACCTCTCTTTACAAAGGTTATTTCTGGAGATTTATATGCAGTATTTAAGGCAAGATAGCTGGACTAGCAGCAATAATATCCCCTACAATGCTTGAAGATATTAGAAACCTCCATGTTTACAGCCTGTTAACTAGATTTTTTTGTAATATCCCTGGGCAAAAAGTTTGACTTTTGCAGGAGTGTAGCAAGAAGGGAAAGCTTCACATCAGTACAGGAGCTGTAATCTTGGTCTATACTTTGGCTGTGAATCCCATCCTTCTGAGCCAAAATAAGAAAAGTTTCTGCAGCTCAATGTCAGATTTTTTACAGCCTCTTTCCTCTGAAGGCATGCAGATTGCAGAACAAGATAGTGTGCAAGCTAGAGTGCCCGTAAGAAAGGGGGAACCTTTTTTACTGAAGAGTTCATGCTGCATATGGCAGATCCACCACTCCTTTGAGCCGCATGTGGCACAGAGACAGAGAAATATAAATCCATTTTCCATGCCCCAAGCCCAAACCAGGCTGCATTTCTCCAACGTAAGAACATCTCTTTCACTGGTACTTCATGCAGCTGTTCTCCAGATGAAAGCTGATGGGCAAAAAGGTCCAAACTCTTAACTCTTTGGGGAAAACTTTGTATCTATGAACATTTTCACATTTTGTCAATACTGAATCAACTTTTAAAAAGCATTCAGTTCTTGCAATCTGGAAAGTATAGTCCAGGTTGAATTTGACAGTAGTATTAAAATGACCTTATGTAGTATCTTTCTATTTCCATCTAGATCACTTCTGTTTACTTTTGTGTTTTCACTCCAAGCCTCCTTTGTTCCAATAGGTTTCTAATCTGATTCCTTTCCTCCTCTTTCCACGAACATTCACTTCAGTCTGCCCTGCTAAACAATCAAATTTATAAACCAATATATATTGTAATTACAACCTGAAGCTTATTTCCGGGATGTTATCTTTACCCTGAGACTGTGATGACAGAAAATTATGAGCAGAGAAGGTGAGTTAGGATGGCTTCCAAGAGAAACCTGGAGGATTGTCACTGGGTGGCAACACTCATTTGGCTAGAAGGGCAAGAACATAGGAAGACATCGTCATGTGAATAATAGGTTTCCTAGGCTGCTTCTTTGTTTATCATTTGTGAAAAACAGTGAAGTGCAGAAAGAAAAGAAGAGACATCCATTTGCAGCCTCTTGGTCAAGATACATGAAAGCACCACAGTAGGAGTCAGCATTGAAAGAGTGAATTTCTGGTCCTGCAGCAACATTTTTTCCTACTAGAATGTTTCAGACAGCTCCTTTTACATAAATTTTCCCTTTCATAAATGAAAAAAGGTTTATTTTTGTTGCATTACTTCTTTTGAGCCTGTGCAGTTGCTCCCAAATGTATTTTAAGTGTGCAAGCACCCTGAATGTCACAGTTAGCCATGGCCTCGGTGTGAGACCTTGATGGGTGTGTTTAGATTATTATAGTTTGCATGGAGTGCTCTGGAGGACAGGTATCTTCCTAAACTAGTGTATTTGTTTACCCTCTCATTGGTTAGGCAGGGGCCCAGAGTAAGTCTACTGTTGATTTGAGGAAACATTTTGCAAATTTCTCAGCAAGACACGAGAAATTTATACATCTAGCACTGAGTGGCTCCTGCTCCATTAGTTTAATGGCTCCAACTCTTCTGACTCTTTATGTTGGGCTGTATCATGATTATTGACATCTTTGTGCCTTGTTCACTGATGACTACAAGTTGATCTTGAAAGCCACATCATATGATGCAAGTTACAAGCATGATTATGACCATTCATAGAAGCCTAAAGACATCGTTATGGTCTTATGGGAGCTTAAACACAAACAAGAAAAGCAGAGGTTCATGATTTTGTCTCTTTGTGGAACAGAGTCCATTGTATTTGAGTTTTTCTTGTAGGTATACCTATAACCTAATTTACAGTAGATATATCTATAACCTACTTTAACACTAGAACCCTCAATGAGGAAAACTTTACACTGGTCAAAGTCATTTTTGTGAGCATTAAATAGTCTCCTAATATCTGACTTTTGCTTCTCTCTTTGCTGTTTAAGATTCTTATTGCATCCTCCATGAATCTTTTTACTTGCCATTGCCAAGTCATCTCACAGTCTTGTCTCCTTTCAATTAATCAGCCCTGATTTTCCCAGCAGAAGCTGTTTTCTGGGCTTTGTGGTCCTCTTCCAGGCTCTCCAATTGCTCTACCAGTTTTAGGAGGAGCATAGCTCTAGATGAAGCCTTCCTCACACTGACTCAAGAGGAATGAATTCATCCTGTGATCTGTGATAGCATTTAAGTATTCTTCTAGAGTGCTGCTGCCCTGCTCCACATAGTATACATGTAATGTATTATCCCAAATGATGCCCTGTTCCTGTTGAAGCTGTTTCTACTTTCTTTTTCAGCTCATTTTCTCTGCTCCCTTATTTTTCTCTTCACTATCGGGTTTAGCACTAGGACACAGAGATGTTGAATTTTAAAGCTGGTGGGGGTTGTAATAGCAACCAAGTGGATAATTGTGGCATAGAATAATAATTCTTCTATCAGCTGATTGCAGCTACTTTGAATTTGAAGCAAACCCTCCTGATGTTTCAGTCAGTGGACTGAACATAAGTGGTTTCCTGAAATACGTCTCACATTTGACAGCTGAGCAATCTACCCATTTTGAATTAAGAAATTCCTGAGGTCCAGTTCCCTGAATGGGCCCAGTCTCCAGTGCTTTCCAAACATTAATTTCTCCTTGGATGAAGTCTAAGAGAGGACTTTGTGGACAGCTCTGAAATGCGCTCCCACCACTTCGGCTGTGATGAGGGACTACTACTCAGTTCCTCTGAGTCCCTCTCTCAGTGTGCCTTGTAGCAGAGGATATTTGTCTCTTTTGTTGCTGGAGAGTCCATGAACCACCTCCACGGCTCTTCTAAGGTCCTGAACTGGGAGATTTCCTTTGCTTAGGGATGTGCTTTGCAGTGGAACATTTGCTTCTATGTTTTCGATACCTGATCTTGTGCTCATGCAACCAGATGTGAGCCTGAGTTTGGCTGACAGGGAAAGTTATTTGGTTTGGTGGGGACAATGTTGGTTTGCAGCACCACTGCTTACACTGCTGCAAGCTAAGAATGCCCTGCGCTTCACATTCATGTATCCTGTGCACTCTGCCTGAAATTCCTGTGAAAACGTGAATCTCTCTCAACTGGCTGTGAGCTAAATGCAAGCATCCCCTTACTTAAGACATCTGTGATTACACAAGGTGAATCCCGGCTTGAGCATCACTGTTCCCTGAAAAATTGATGACAATACTATCCCTGGAAGCTCTTTCAGGGGATTAACTTGATTCTATGGCGAGGGAAACCTCATTGATTAATCACTCACTAATTTAATTACCATTATATGTGCAAAACCAGGGAAATACATCTTAAAGTAATGGTAAATCCAAATGCCTTCTTTCATCTGTGACTATCACTACCTCGTTTGGAGGTCAGACGAGGCTTTTAATCTTGGCTAGGCTCATCCTGAGGGAACTATAGACTAGCACAAACAGCTCCAAGGGAAAGAAGAACTTCTCCTGCAGGAACTGCTTCGATCAGAAAACCATATGTATGTAAGTTGTTTTGTGAGGGCATTCAGGTGGTGTTTACTGGGAGGACTGATTCTCAGTAAAACTTGTATTGTCCGGCTTCCACAGGAAGCACATTTTGTCCCCACAGAAACACATTTTGCACTCAAAAGATCTAGAATTTCCTCAAACTACTTCCTACAAAAATTGGGTGTACTTGAAAATCTTGATCAGGGCTCCAAAGCTGTCACAGCAGAAACCTGGTTTGAAGAACTCAAGAGACAGCACCAGGCAACAAGCTAGTGATGCAGCTGAGGAAACCAAGACACATGTCACCTGCCATCACTCACAGGAGTGAGGGATGGAGTGAGAAGAGACTTCAAGGACCAAAGTTCTCTTAAAAACAGGTGATTTAAAAGCAGTGCAATCCCAAAATGGGTTAAATCGTTTCATAAAGGAAGATCATTTTCCTTTCTCTGGATTTGCTCCAACCCCTCAATGTTTTTCTTGTACGGAGGGGACCCAGACTGAACCCAGGATTCGAGGTGTGGCCTCACCAGCGCTGAGCACTGGGGGACAATCCCTTCCCTACTTCTGCTGCCCACACCATGGTTGATCCTTCTGAGGCTGTATGAGGAGCAGCTAAGAGAGTTGGGGGTGTTTAGCCTGGAGAAGAGGAGGTTGAGGGGAGACCTCATTGCTTTTTACCTGAAAGGAGGTTGTAGAGAGGAGGGAGCTGGCCTCTTCCCCCAAGGGACAGGGAACAGGACAAGAGGGAATGGCCTCAAGCTCCACCAGGGGAGGTTCAGGCTGAACATTAGGAAAAAATTTTTCACAGAAAGGATCATTGGGCACTGGCAGAGGCTGCCCAGGGAGGTGGTTGAGTCACCATCCCTGGAGAGGTTTAAGGGACGGGTGGATGAGGTGCTGTGGGACATGGTTTAGTGTTTAATAGGAATGGTTGGTCTCGATGATCTGATGGGTTTCTACCAACCTGGTGATTCTATGATTCTATGAAATTCACAGTCAACATAAAACCAGGATAACATGTAAAAATGAACAAGCCAATACATTCAGATATGGAGTTCCCTCCTCTTAGGATCAATGCAGCTTTCTTTAACAGGAAGGTGGTAAGACATAGCCAAATAAACAAGAACAAAATCTTGATCTCATCTTGGAGATGAGAAAAAAAGGAAAAAAAAGAATATATAGATATGAAGCAGGAAAATTAGTTATATTTTCTGATTAACAAACACAATTAAGGAAACAAAGCAAGAAAAACACTGCCAGCACTAAGGAAGGTTATTTTTATGTTATTCTGATTACATGAGATGGTCAATGCTGGGTGACAGCTTTATTCTGATAGCTATTAGAGAGACAGAAGCAGATAACACTACAAACTAATTATTACCGCAATCTGTAATTTCTCTGCAGGGAACCAGAACTGCTGGGGACCAGGGTGAGAGACAGGAATAACCAACGACATCAATAACAAATGTGAAATTGAGGGGATGAAGGAGGAAAGTGGAACCAATGGGGAAATTATTTTCATAAAGCAGAAGTGAAAGGATGGGAAAGTTGTTAAGCTGATTTCATGGACTAACACAGGCAGGTCTTTCAGGGTCAGAATAAAAAGATTAAAAAGAGTCCTGTACAAGGAAAAAACAAACATACATTATTGCCATTCAGAGAAAATAATACATGTCTGGGTTATCAGCAAATGCTAACAACAATTGCTAGTATTCTCAGAGATTACATCGACCTTTTATACTGTGAGGGAAGCAGAACTATGCTTTCACTCCAGATGGGATTTAAATGAATAAGTGTAGGCAGAGACAGCTGACCTGATCCTTTTATAGACAGTGGAGACTACTGTAAATCCTCATTCTTTGGGGCAAGTGCCTACTTATGACCTGAGAACTGTCTTTCTGGTGACTAAGCAGGGATGGTAAACTTGGCTGAGGAGATCTGAAGCAAAGAGAGAGCACTTCTGTTGTCACTTTCTTTGTTGATATGACTGCTTAAGGGTGGCTATGAAGCAAATTTTTCTTCTTGTTGACATAATTTACATGAAGGAGTCCCCCCAGAGTGACCTGCTTTGGGACCCAGTGTGCTTCATGGAATCATAAAATGGTTTGGATCAGAAAGAATGTTGAAGATAATCTACTTACAATCCACCTGCGCATCTTCCACTGGGTCAGGTTGCTGAAAGCCTCATCCAGCCCATCCTTGAACACCTCCAGGGCTGGGGCATCCATGACTTCTCTGCGGAACCTATGAAAGTACAGCAACAGCCTCACAGGAAAAAATTTCTTCCTAATATCTAATCTAAAGCTCCCCTTTTTCAACTTAAAACCACTCCCCCTCATGCTACCACTGCAATCCCTGAGAAAGAGCCCCTCGTCAGTTTTCCTATAGGCCTCCTTTAAGTACTGGAAGGCTGCTGTAAGGCCTTCCCTTCCCTTCCCTTCCCTTCCCTTCCCTTCCCTTCCCTTCCCTCTGCATGAGCCAAAAAGTGATCTACTTCATCAGTCTTGACCACTCTTGGTTTGTGGTGAACTATATAAGGATTCCATCTAAAGAACAAGGATCAATCATCATTCACATTACTCCTCCACTTCTTATCTCTCCCAATAGGACAGGTATCTAAGTATTGTGTGGTGAATCCATCCTCCTCCTTTCTGGACTCATGACAAGGGAGCAGAGGACAAAGAACCAGGTAAGACCTCTTGGGTCACCACACTGGTAGCTAAGTCCTGCAAGAAACCACGTCATAAAACTGCCATAGTTCTTGGAAGTGGTCACAGAGGTGCAAGCTGCTTTCTTTGGTCTGATGCTGCAGTGGGCAGTCATGTTGTTGTTGTTCTTTATGTTGCAATGATTCCTAGGGTGAAAGCTGTAACAGGAATTTGCTAAAATCAATAAAACAAAGATGGCTTCCAGAACTTGATATGTTAAAAAATGCATTGTGTTGATCTGCTGAAATTAATTCCTGCTGCTGGGAGATTTTGGTGCAAGGGGAAAAAGGGAAAGGAGGAAGTAGGTTACATTTCTGTTTAAATGAGAGGGGAGGTACTTTGTGCCTTCTCTAATTCCTCCACTGGGCCTTAGGGACAAGATAAATCTATTCATTTGCCAAGACGACCCAAAAAATGGACCACATGACTTTTTGCAGTACAATTCCAAGCCCTTCTCTCCTCCCCACCCTCCTTTTCATTCATGAGATCTCTTCTGGGACATGAGAGGACGGGAAAGCCAATGGCTGTGGCAACCTATATTACTCTAAAAATAGAAGCCTACATCCAATAACATCACAAATAACCTCAGTTATAAGGTCTCAGATAGATTGTGAATGTACCACTTTGAGAAATTGTTACTCCTCTTCATATGCTGTGGGATTTACTGCTTTTAGTGTGGAAGGTCAAGCTATTATAATGTGTGTGCTGATGCAGGTTTGTGGGATGGGAAAACATTCTGAAGAGAAAAGACTTATTTTTGTAGGTGAGTATGTATGTCCTTTGTTTTGAATGACTGTGACTTTTTACAGATATCAATGAACAGATATCGAAGAGAAGGCTGAGAGGAGACCTCATTGCTCTCCACAGCTACCTGAAAGGAGGTTGTAGAGAGGAGGGAGCTGACCTCTTCTCCCAAGTGACAGGGGACAGGACGAGAGGGAATGACCTCAAGCTCTGCCAGGGGAGATTTAGGCTGGAGATTAGGAGGAAGTTTTTCACACAGAGGGTGATTGGGCATTGGAATAGGTTGCCCAGGGAGGTGGTTGATTCACCTTCCCTGGAGGTGTTTAAGGGATGGGTGGACAAGGTCCTGAGGGACATGGTTTATTGTTTGATAGGAATGGTTGGACTCGATGATCTGGTGGGTCTCTTCCAACCTGGGGACTCTATGATTTTATGAACCTGTTGGTGTGGAAGAGCTCTGTGCATACATGCAAGGGAGCCACCTATCTCTAGGCAAGTCTCAATCTGTCCTTGCTGAGAGTCCTTCAAAAAGTTCTTGATGTTTGTCTTTGACTAGACAAACTGAACTCCATTCCTCATTGTCATCCTGTTAGATATTCAAACATACATTTTTTTGAGTGATTTTGTTTCTAGCTCTATCTTCTGCCTGTGGGTTTCCTTGATCTTATGTAATCATTACTGCTACTTATATTGCCTTGACCTCTGTTGTAAAGCCATGTAGTAGGTTAATGTCCTCCAAGGATCAGGACAGTGCAAGCTTGATCACAGCTGATGGCTTGGGAACAGCTTTAGCTATAGGTTGAAATCTTTGTATGAAGGAAAGATGAAACAACCGCAGAATGAAGCATATTGGACAGACAGTCTCCAACAGGATTCCACTGATTACCACATACCAAAGACAACTGTGCAAATTTTTCAAATGTCTTCGCCATTCAGGGCCCTTGCTACTAAATAGCGTCACCAAATATTGAAGATCATTAATTAAATAAGCCTGTTCTTCTCATTTACCATACCTTGAAGCAGTCAGCTCTTGTTGGCATAGAATCATAGAACATAGAACCATAGAATCATAGAACAACCAGGTTGGAAGGGACCCATTGGATCTTCTAGTCCAACCATTCCTATCAAACACTAAACCAAGTCCCTCAAGGCCTCATCCACCCGTGCCTTAAACACCTCCAGGGAAGGTGACTCAACCACCTCCCTGGGCAGCCTATTCCAATGCCCAATGACCCTTTCTGTGAAAAACCTCCTCCTAATCTCCAGCCTAAATCTCCCCTGGCGGAGCCTGAGACCATTCCCTCTTGTCCTGTCCCCTGTCACTTGGGAGAAGCACACATCCTGGAAATAGATGATATCTCCTTATAGAGCTCAGCTGCCAGACCTTTCTAGAATGAGGACAAGCACCATAGAAAGGATACCTTGAAGTTTCATGAACCACTGTTGGAGGTTTCATGATGATCTCGAGGGTTTGCTATGATATTGCCCTTGCTAATGCAGCAGATATCTGAGTCCTTGACAATGGTGGGAGTGGCATTAGTGGATTTTGTGAGGACCATTTCAGATTAGTTTTGGAGGAGTGTGGTGGCAAGTGGGCTAAAAAATAATGACAACTGAATTCCACAGTGCAGTAGTGGGGTAGGGATAAGCAGGAACCATAATTTCTAGGCAGCTGAAATAGGTTTCCAGAGGACAAGACCAAATAAGATCCAGGGGATTTGAATGGGTCAGGTAGTTATTGGAGAGTGAATGTAGCTGTATGTGACTTGGTGACAGTTGAAATTGTAAGGTTTTTATTTGTTTGTTTGTTTCAGAAGGGGAAGAGATATGGGGAAAAATTCTGAAAATCTAAAGGTGAAACATAACTTCTTACCAGGCTGTCTCAGAGACAGAAACTGGCGCTTGTAAAGAAGTGAAGGAGTAAGAACAGCAAAAGAGAAACAGGCTTAACAAAGCAGGTAACAAATGTGAAATAACACTGCTTCCTTGCTAGAAACATCTCAGGAGCAACGACATAAATATTGGCTCTTGCTGAAAGAGTCTGTCAAATACATATCAGAACTTTAAGCTAAATATGAGGAGATTTAGGTTAGATATTAGGAAAAAAATTTCTTCCTATAAGAATGGTAAGACACTGGCACTAGTTGTCCAGAGAAGTCGTGGCTGCCCCATCCCTGGAGATGTTCAAGGCCAGGTTGGATGGAGCTTTGAGCAGCCTGGTCCAGTGGAAAGTGTGGCTGACCACAGCAGGGGGGATTGGAACAAGATGGATGGATGATCTTTAAGGTCCCTTCCAACCCAAACCAATTTGTTACAGAATCATAGAATCACCAGGTTGGAAGACACCCATCGGATCATCCAGTCCAACCATTCCTATCAAACATTAAACCAGGTCCCTCAGGATCTCATCTACCCCTGCCTTAAGCACCTCCAGGGAAGGTGAATCAACCACCTCCCTGGGCAGCCTGTTCCAATGCCCAATGACCCTTTCTGTGAAAAAACGGTCCCATTGTTCCACTGGGGAGGAAAACACAATCTGTGGTGCAGAGTTGGTGAAAGTGGACTGAGCTTTCAGAAAGATAGTAGGAAATTTCTATCTTCCTGTTAAAAAGATTAATTGTGATCAATAGGTAAAACTTTTAATTACAAAATTGATGTAAAAGAAAGTCCCAAGAGAGAAGACTGGATTAAGCAGTGTGGAGGAAACAAGGATGGATCTGACCCATCAGGACCTTGCAGAATCATCTTGAATGCTTAAGGAAGTGGTCCTGAGCAGTTAAATTATTTTGTTCAATAATTCAGAGCTGGCAGGTGAGGTCTCAGAGGACAGGAGAATGGTGAGCATGACAAGAAGGAAGGAAAAGAAAAGACCAACCAGCCTAATCTCAATGCCCAGGAAGATCTCAGAAGACATTTCTAAACTATAGTGGTTTGAGTTGGAAGGAACCTTGAATATCATTCAGTTCCAAGCCCCCTTTCATTGGCAGGGGCACCTCCAAGTGGATCAGATTGCTCAAAGCCCTGTCCAGTGCTTGTTTTGATACAGCCCAGTATACATGTGGCTTTCTGGCTGCAAGTTCACTTTGCTGGGTCAAATGATGATCCACCAGCATCCCCAAGTCCTTCTCCTCAGGACTACTCTCAATCCATTCTCCTCCCAGTTTGTGGTTGTGCTTGGGGTTGGCCCAACCCATGTGTAGGACCTCACTCTTAGCCTTGTTGAATTTTATGAGGTTTGTCATGCCAGCACAGTTCCTTACAATGGTAGAAGTCTCACCAAGACCCACAGAGGTTCTTGCACTCCTGTCTGACGTTGTGAGATAGATCAATGTCCTGGATGAAGGCATTGAGTACACCCTTAGCAAGTTTGCAGATGACACTAAGCTGGGTGGAAGTGTCGATCTGCTGGAGGGCAGGGAGGCTCTGCAAAGGGATCTGAACAGGCTGGACTGCTGGGCTGAGTCCAATGGCATGAGGTTTAACACAGCCAAATGCCGGGTCCTGCACTTCGGGCACAACAACCCTGAGCAGAGCTATGGACTGGGAGAAGTCTGTCTAGAAAGCTGCCTGGAGGAGAGTGACATGGGGGTGTTGGTTTACAGCCGACTGAACATGAGCCAGCAGTGTGCCCAGGTGGCCAAGAAGGCCAATGGCATCTTGACTTGTATCAGAAACGGTGTGATCAGTAGTTCACAGGGAGGTTCTTCTCCATCTGGACTCAGCTCTGGTGAGGTTGCTTCTTGAATCCTGTGTTCAGTTGTGGGCCCCTCACCACAAGAAGGATGTTGAGGCTCTGGAGCGAGTCCAGAGAAGAGCAACAAAGCTGGTGAAGGGTCTGGAGAACAGGCCCTATGGGGAGCCTCTGAGAGAGCTGGGGTTGTTTAGCCTGGAGAAGAGGAGGCTGAGAGGAGACCTCATTGCTCTCTATAACTCCCTGAAAGGAGGTTGTAGAGAGGAGGGAGTTGGGTTGTTCTCCCAAGTGCCAGGGGACAGGAGAAGAGGGAATGGCCTCAAGCTCTTCCAGGGGAGATTTAGGCTGGAGAATAAGAGAAGGTTTTTCACGGAAAGGGTGATTGGGCATTGGAAGAGGCTGCCCAGGGAGGTGGTTGATTCACCTTCCCTGGAGGTGTTTAAGGGACGAGTGGACAAGGTCCTGAGGGACATGGTTTAGTGTTTGATAAGAATGATTGAACTCGGTGATCCAATGGGTCTCTTCCAGCCTGGTGATTCTATGATTGTATGATCTCAGCCTAGACAAAAAAAGGGTTCAATTGAAGGATGTGAGTAGGGCTGTAAAGCTTGGAAGATGAAATGGAGGAGGCAAGAAGAAGATGGCTGATGGCAGCCTGCTTTGGTAACAGCAAGTTGCCCCGTCCCACCACACTTGTAGCAGCTCACAACTCCTTCCCACCTCAGGGAAGCACTGCTCCTGCTCTATAGGCTTTTGCATTCATAATAAGTATCACCCATTAACGTTCATCTTGGCTGCTGCTTTTAAACTCATGCATGTCTCCGTAACATCACACAGATAAATGTGTTTGCAAACAGAACTTCAGGTAACTTATACTTCCTTCCACTACAAAAGCTAACAGCTAAGTATTTGCTGGAGGGAGGTGCGTTCAGAGGATTTTCAAACTTTGATGCCCAGTGATTTGCAACTCTCTGTAGTTGAAACTTGCAGTCTCTGCTTTGCAGTAGGGGAAAGGAGCCAGTCGAAAGGCTCTTGCTGATTTCAGTGGAGTTTTGACCAAACCCTCAGCGAACTCTTAAATGACTTTAAGTGAAACTAAAACTTCACACATCCTCCTTTACCCCATGCAGTGGCTGATTGCTCCAAAGTTTTCAAGTTCTCAGCTTGCTGAAGAATTGAAGAAACTGTTTCACCTTTCCTGACTTAAAGTTATCCTTTCTTAGAATCATAGAATCATAGAACAACCAGGTTGGAAGGGACCCCTTGGATCTTCTAGTCCAACCATTCCTATCTAACACTAAACAAAGTCCCTCAAGACCTCATCCACCCGTGCCTTAAACACCTCCTGGGAGGGGGAATCAACCACCTCCCTGGGCAGCCTATTCCAATGCCCAATGACCCTCTGTGTGAAAAACCTCCTCCTAATCTCCAGCCTAAATCTCCCCTGGCAGAGCTTGAGGCCATTCCCTCTTGTCCTTTCCCCTGTCACTTGGGAGAAGAGGCCAGCTCTTAGTTCCCTGTTAGTTATTTTCTAAGTTAGATAACAAGATTTGCCTTGTTAGTGAACAGATCTTACTCTTTGGGTGTGCTCCCATGAGCCTGTTGGGATTCTGATCCTGCTTGCATCCTTAGGCAGTGCTGAAAGGCAAATGATAAATAATCACAGTACAAAATAGGAGACATGACTGATTGTAAAAGTTGCAAGCTGCTCTCTACCTGGTCACTTAAAACTTTCTTATAATCATTAAATGTGTCTGGCCATACAAACAGGCTGAAATTGCTTTTGGCTTCCTCACTTGATGTCTGAAGCTTTGAAGGTTTGGTCTTTTTTTTCCTACTTGATATAAAAATTAGAAATCACAGGAGAAGGACAGCCCCATGCCTGGTATGAACATTTAGGATCTGACGCTCTCCTCCTTGCCCTGTGATAGTTCTACAGGCCACCAGAATAATTCAGCTACAGGAATGTGTCATTAACTCCTCACATCTTGGCAAATTCATTTTCCTTTCCCTGTCCTTGCTGATTACAACATTGTGCACAGGACAGTTGCCACATGTCTGTGGATAATATAAAACACTGAATAACTAATGAAAGGGGAAAAGAAAAGGTGTCATGTAATGATAAACCAGGATCTTGCTGTCAAGGTGACTCGTGATGTAGTTCAGATGCACTAACGAGAAGGCACCCTAAGGAGAGAAGGGTGAAAGAGGACCTGTTGGCTATGGAGACAACTTGTACAGAGAAATCTTGTACAGAGCAACCTCAATACAATCAAAAAACTCAATCAGGTTTTGCTTCCAGACATGAACAGCTGGAGTCAGCTGCACTGCTGCTAATCTGAAATGAGTTGGTGGCCAATACCAAGCAGTTCTGCAAGAGAGACATTTGCAGGTACATATAAGGAATGATCATCACCTCACTTCAAACAGGGTGAAAAGACAAATTAAACCATTTTGTAGTGTGATAACTGAAAGCAACAGAATCCACTACCCAAAGCAATGGCCAAGCCAGCAGGTAGGCAGTGTGAAAAGAGACCCAGGCAGAGAACACACTCCATCACCGCAATTAACTATTTAGGAATTAAATACCTCATTTTCTAAGTTCCTTCAGAACTGTTTCAACTACATATGTTGGCTTAGGTGAATCCCAGCCATAGCTCTTGGGCGGATAGGAAGGTGAGCACCATGCAATGGCATCCACAGGTACCTATCAAGAGGAAATGCTGAGGACAGAGGTCCCTCTAAAACCCCACACATCTGGAGCTCAGATGCCCTGGGTGACTGCAGATCAGATCTTACTCCTAAGTGTGAAATACCTGAACAGATGTCATAATTTCAGCAGAAGCACAATTACGGTTATAAACTTGTTATGTGCTAAATGGAAAAACTACAGAGGAAAAAATGTCTATTAGCAATAAACTAATACTTTAACTCTCCAATCATCTACATTATTTTATCTGTAAAGAAAAGCATAATTAGTTACACAATGTACCTGATACGCCTCACTATCTCTCTGTTCTGTCGCTCGCACTTGCAGTGTCCTTTCGCACCACAGGGTCGACAGCTTTGACCTCTTCAGGCAAAGTCAGGAAGAGTTCTATGGAATGTCATCACCACCCAGAATGTCCACAGTGAAGTCTCTTCCTCCTCACTCTTGGGTGCCACCAGGGTTATCTCCAAGTCCTGCTCTCTGCATCATCTTCTCTCTGTTACCCGGAGGCTATCAAGAGCAAGTATCAGGAGCATAGACATTTCTGAGGTGCCAGTACAGACTTAACTGGCAGATGCCGTGGCCTTTTGTAACCTGAAGAACACCCACAATTGAGAATACAAGGAAAGACCCTCTGTCAGAAGGAAGTTTTGGATTCGATGACGCTGAGGGTCTTTCCCAATCTAGTGATTCTGTATGCAGGCTGGCAGGGAAGGCTCAGAGATAACACTTTGCAGGTGAGTATCTGCAGGAGGGTAGGGAGGCTCTGCAAAGGGACCTAAACAGACTGGACGGCTGGGCAGAGTGCAATGGCATGAGGTTTAACACTGCTAAATGCTGGGTCCTGCGCTTGGGGCACAACAACCCTATGCAGAGCTACAGACTGGGAGAAGTCTTGCTGGAAAACTGCCAGGAGGAGAGGGACCTGAGGGTGTTGGTGGACAGCCGACTGAACATGAGCCAGCAGTGTGCCCAGGTGGTCAAGAAGGCCAATGGCATCCTGGCTTGTATCAGAAATGGTGTGACCAGCAGGTCCAGGGAGGTGATTCTCCCTCTGTACTCAGCACTGGTGAGGCCACTCCTTGAATCCTTTGTTCAGTTCTGGGCCCCTCAGCACAAGAAGGATGTTGAGGCTCTGGAGCGAGTTCAGACAAGAGCAACAAAAGTGGTGAGGGGGCTGGAGAACAGGCCCTAAGAGGAATGGCTGAGAGAGATGGGGTTGTTTAGCCTAGAGAAGAGGAGGCTGAGAGGAGACCTCATTACTCTCTACAAGTACCTGAAAGGAGGTTGTAGAGAGGAGGGAACTGGGCTCTTCTCCCAAGTGAGAGTGGACAGGACAAGAGGGAATAGCCTCTAGCTCCGCCAGGGGAAATTTAGGCTAGAGATTAGGAGGAAATTTTTCACACAGAAGGTCATTGGGCATTGGAATAGGCTGCCCAGGTAGGTGGTTGATTCACCTTCCCTGGAGGTGTTTAAGGCACGGGTAGATGAGGTGCTGAGGGTCATAGTTTAGTGTTTGATAGGAATGATTGGACTCGATGATCCAGTGGGTCTCTTCCAACCTGGTTGTTCTATGATTCTATGATTCTATGGTATCTCATGGAGATGAAGATGATATATGTTCATTTGTGTCCTTGATATAACCAGATCTGTGCTGTTGTCCACCAGAGCTGGTGGCCTTTGAGCGTGTTGTTCCTCTGCATAGACACAGCCGCTTGTTCAGGGACTCATTCAGGTGTTTCCCTGAAAGAGGTGAAATGGGGAGCTGCATCTCCCAGAGGGAGAAAAGCTTGGAGCGAGGAAAAGAGTTGGACATACACCTGCGTCTGTGCATGTGACGGGGACAGGACAAGAGGAGCTGGCCTCAAGCTCCACCAGGCAAGGTTTAGACTGGACGTTAGGAAAAATTTTTTCACAGAAAGGTTCATTGGGCAGTGGCAGAGGCTGCCCAGGTTGGGGGTTGAGTCACCTTCCCTGGAGGGGTTTAAGGGATGGGATGAGGTGCTGAAGGACATGGTTTAGTGATTGATGGGAATGGTTGGACTCAATGATCCAATGGGTCCTTTTCAAACTAGTGATTCTATGATTCTATGATCTGCCCACTACCCAACTTGGTGTGGGCTGCAGGACTGCTTTCTTTCAGTACTCAGGTCATTTTCCTGTGATACTCTAAGATAGTGTTCTTGTTCTGCTTTTGCTCAAAAACACTCACATCCACCTCTTCTATGTCCTAAAATAACACCTTAAACTACCATGAACACCAGCTTTAGGGTACTCAGACTGCAGGAGGAGGCTACCTCTTGTTTCTGTGGAGCTAATGCAAAAAAGCCCCCACTCAAGCAAGTTATCTTCATTTATACTCTATCTTCACCAGAAAGCAAGAGTTTGATTCAGGTGGAGGAGTAACTGTGCTCTGGACCTTCTCAATCCAAGAGGTTCTCTCAAGTTATTGTACAGATGGAGGGAAGAAGGAGCTGTTGTGTTTTAAAATAAAGCAGCACAGCTCTTTAGTGTGAAGAGAGCCTCAGGGTCTCTTGAGACTGCTGATGTATGAAGGGATGCCCAAGGCAGGAAATATAAAGAGGATGGAGATTTCTCTGTAGGAGCTGCTCAGGTTTGCCATGATTCTGTGATTCTGTTACCGAGGATCTTCTGTGCATGCCTATAGGCAGAGCTTTAAGGGGGTAAAAATGGTACCTGTGTAGCTCAGGAGCCTCTGGGATTAGGAGGTGGATGAGTGGGGATTTTCAGGATCACTGTTTTAGAGTTAGGTGCCTAAATTCCCTATAAATCCCCCTTTAGGTTTGTAAATCCTTTGTGAATGCTCTTGGTAAATAGGATTGCAGCCAAGAAATACCTGGCTTGTGTCAGCCATTTCCCTCCTCCAGAAATTAATCCTGCAAAAGCATGAATATTGACTAGTCTGAAGCTGTTGAGTTTCCTGTACTTGGAGCAGGATGATGGACCAGCTGAGCTGCTACCTGTTTTTTGTTCTTGTAAAGACCTTGCTGTGCTTCTCCTGCATGGAGTCAGAGACAAGAGATTTAAGCCTCCAAAGGTATGAAAGGGGACTGATTCATCCGACTGCAAGAAGGGAAATGAACCCTGGTTTCCCCACACCACCAGTTTCAGCATCTACCCTCAATTTTGAGAGCTGTGGGGCACTTTGAACCCTGTTTTGTCTGTCCTGGGTAACTGCTCTGCACCTCAGGCTGTTTCCATCAGCAGTGGATCCTCTGTGCAAGTGAGATTCAAACCTTCAGTGCAGACTATGAGTCCAAAATACACAGAGGAAGATGAGGACAAAGCCCCTGGTTCTCCCTTCCTGCCATATCAAAGTGGACAAAGATAAAGGAGAGTTAGCCTCACACCAGGGCAGGAGGCTTTCCTGGTCTTCCCCAGCCCCAACACATATCCTTTTCTTTCCCCCCTTTTTTTTTCCCCCGCAATTTACATTTTTCATTCATTTACACGTGATGTTAATCTTTCCTTAATCTCCAATTCCTTGGTGTGTGTGCGGGGGATGAATTCCATTTGTTTTTGTTCCACTCTATCAGACACAGCAGCTATAAGATTAAATGATAACTGTGGACCTAATAATAAAAATACAATATAATGTAATGAAAGTAATGTAGATCTAATCCTCTGTTTTATTGCATCCTGAGTGCCTTTGGTGCTATTATTTTTTTCCTATGCCTCTGTCTTTGACTTTGCTGCATCTTTTCAAGGAAGCAAAGGGATTTGTAAAGATTATAGTATTATTCTGTTGAGCACAGACTTGCTGTGGGGCACCTTTAATTACAAAACACTATCACTGCTTATAGGGATGTGTGTTTATATATATGCAGTGCTGGTGTGTGGTGCGAGGAGAAGATATTCCAAGCACCCCAAAGCCCTAACGCCAGCTCAGACAATTCCCAGGCAATGCTGCTGTCTGCTTCTTTACAGTGTATTTTTTTGTGCTGCTCCTTGCCTCTTCCCCCTTCCATTTCTTTCTCCATTGTTATTTGCATTGTTTTAATCCTTGTTTGAGAAGAAACTTTAGAATTGTTTAAAGCAGGAACGTCTCTCTGTGAAACCTCTCTGGTTTCATCTGACCCTGTTTTTCAGGTAGTGAACATTTTCAGGTCTCTGAGGTGCAAGGTAGCATGCACTTTCTGACCTGCACTGCCCTCACTGTATCCCTCTCTGTCTGCATCATGCTGGGAGTGTAACTTAGAATGCTGGGAGTGCCTTTATCTCAAAATACCTAACAGCATGGCCAGCCAGCCTTTAATGACAAGGACACTTCACAGGCAGTTCAGATGAGGTGTGAGATGGGGAAGCGCTGGCCTAAGATCCTTCATGGGACCAGTGGCAGAGATTTCCCACAGCTGTAAGTTAATCTATCCAGCACTGCTGGTCTTGACAAAGAGAGGGAAGGAGCAGGTGAAGTGGTTGATTTGTTGTCCCTGTGCTCATTTGCACAGGTGTGTTGCACAGGGCATGGACAGACCAACCCTGCTGTTGGGTTTAATCCTCTTATTAAACTAGAGACTACTTGCAGCTTGAGGGATCCCTGACAGACCCTCGTCTTTCACTATGTCTCCCCAGCCTCGAATCTCGTGTGCCTCTTTAAAAAGCTGGGATATCTGCCAGTTTTCTTCTCAGTTTCCCAAAGCTCTGACACAGCTTGTTCTCCTTCTTTAGTCCTTGTGGCCCCTGAGGATTGATGCTGTTGTACAAATACAGGTGCTAGGAATGATCTTGAACATCAGGCAGAAGAAAAATCAAGAATTCATCTGTGAAAAAAAAATTCAAACATAAAATACATTTTTATTCTGCATCAAGATGAAAGCAAGGCTTTTGAAATGCTCCCCAGAGAGGTGTGCGAGAGAAAGGAAATGTTTTTTACTGTGGACATCAAGGAACTCACCTGGGATGTGAGACAGCTGCAGTCAAGGCTGTCTTGGCCCAGGAAGGACTTAAATGTGGATTCGTCACAGCATCAGAGCAGCCCCTTACCTCTAATTGTCATCTCCTCTTAGCTGTGGAGGAGTATTTTTTGTGCAAACAAGGGAGTACTCACTCAGAGGAAAGGACAAGGCAACATCCTTGGAGCAGGAGAAAATTCACTATGAAGTCTCAGCCTGGAATTCAGACCTGCCATAACTATAGTATAATCAGTGGGATCCCACAGTGGGATCATCTATCCTAACATTCTGAATGGACTTGGCTCCAGACACAGAATTCTTAGAATTTAGATAGGTAAACACGCGTGTCCAGCAACATTGAAGATGTCCTAAGGCTTTCAATTGGTCTTCAAATGCTGCTCTAGAAGAAGACATCTCTCCAAGACCTTAACATGCCTGCTAGATCCATGTCAAATATGTCAGGGTATCTCATATGTCACCAGACATGTGTTTAGGCAACTGAATCACCATAGAATCATAGAATCATAGAACAACCAGATTGGAAGAGACACATTGGATCATCGAGTCCAACCATTCCTATCAAACACTAAACCATGTCCCTCAGGACCTCATCTACTTGTGCCTTAAACACCTCCAGAGAAGGTGAATCAACCACCTCCCTGGGCAGCCTGTTCCAATGCCCAATGACACTTTCCATGAAAAACTTCCTCCTAATCTCCACCCTAAATCTCCCCTGATGGAGTTTGAGGCCATTCCCTCTTGTCCTGTCCCCTGTCGCTTGGGAGAAGAGCCCAGCTCCCTCCTCTTCACAGCCTCCTCTCAGGCAGTTGTAGAGAGTAATGAGGTCTCTTCTCAGCCTCCTCTTCTCCGGGCTAAACAACCCCAGTTCTCTCAGCCGTTCCTCATAGGACCTGTTCTCCATCCCCTTCACCAGCTTTGTTGCTCTTCTCTGTACTCACTCCAGAGCCTCAACATCCTTCTTGTGGTGAGGGGCCCAGAACTGGACACAGTATTCAAGGAGCGACCTCACCAGTGCTTAGTACAGAGGGAGAATCACCTCCCTGGACCTGCTGGCATCCTGTGTCATCTGTAGACATCAATACCTACATGTGAATGTCTTAATCTGCTAATGAATCTTATCTCTCCCCTCTGATTCAGATAAGAACTAAGAAACCACCCGAAGGATAAATTATCTAAAGTAGTCAATGGAAGAGGTCAGCCCCTCTCTCTTTTGAATATAGAGGATGCCTTCTAAAACTGGATATGGATTTTGCATCTCTAGAAGTAAGTAGTGTGAGTTGCATTCTGGATATGGGTGCAGTCATAAGGTAACAGTGCAGCATCTCCATTCAAGGCATGAAGGACAGTCTAAACCAACTCTTACTCCTGGTCAGTTCAGTTGTTTCTACCCAGTGTCCTGTTAATTAGCAAGTGGAGTGGGCGCAGTTCATTTGTTCAAACACAGAAAATTATTCGAGTTGTTCTAGCAATTCCCCAGAACCCTCTCCACAAAAGCATGGATTTCCACCAGTTCTAGTGTCACAAATTATTCCTATAAGTGTATCTCAGGGCAATCAGGTGGCACTAGACCCCATAAAACTTTGCAGACTTGGCCTAGGTTCCCACTGGTACCTCAGTTTCCCTTTAATGAAGCTCTGTGCTTCCAGCTTTCCCCTTTTATCTGCCTCACCTGGTTAGGCTGTGAGCTTCCCCTAAACATGGTCACCTTCCAAAAAAAGGGTTCAGTCACTTGAACAGAGGGAAAATAAATCCTGCAAGCTAGATTCAACTCCAAATTCACTATGCTTTTAAGCATGGACAAAAATTTGTCTATTCTGCATTGAAACCAGCTACAGACGTGGTTGGGTGAACCAGCCATGTGATTCAGCCTTCTCCTTGCTCTCCTGAAAATGATTGCCCTCCTTCCTCTGAAGAGCTCCAAATTGCTAGTCTTCTGTCTGTCAGAGGGATACACATACTGTTTATATGCTTGTGATACACCTCCAGCAGTGCCTGTCACTGCTGCAGCACTGGGGAGAGCATTGCTAACAGGGCTCACAGGAGTATATCCACTAGGACACTATCAATCCCTGCTCTTTGAAATGTTTGAGCACCAGGAGAAGGCGAATCCTAATTGTTGAAGGGTGTAGAGGACAGTCTCTAGAGGGAGACATGATCCTACCAATTTCAACAAGAGGAGTTGTGTATGTTGGGGCACGAGGGACCAGCACCCACAATGGCAGCTTTGCAGTCTAACCACCTCAGAATGGTCTTCCATCAGCTGCAGTGAAGGTTTATTATGCCTATCTTCTTTTTCCAGCATACTTTTGGAACAGGGGCATGGTTTAGTGTTTGATAGGAATGGTTGGACTTGATAATCCTGTGGACCTCTTCTAACCTGGTGATTCTATAATCATTTTATAACAGTCAAGCCAAACATTACTTTAAGGGACAAGAGAGAAAAGTCTCTTAACAATAGTTCTTTAATTCAGGTAGTGCCTTTGGATGTGTGGTGGGTTGACATTTCCTAGATGTCAAGTGCCCACCAGGCTGCTCTATCCTGCCCTTCCTCAGCAGGACAGATAGGGGAGAAAATAAGACAGAAAAAAATTCATGGGCTGAGATAATGGCAGTTTAATAAAGCAAAAACAAAGACCATTCTCGGAAACAAAGGAAAAGAAAAATTATTGTGTACTTCCTATCAGCAGTTGACTTCCAACCGCTTCCCAGGCTTCAGTATGTGTAGCGTATTTCCGGTTGCTCTGGAAGACAGATATCCACTGATGTGATATATAATGCTAATACTATATAATTAAATTTTAGAATAATATAATATATGTTATAATGAATGTTCCTTCCTTCTCCTCCTTGTTCTTTGCTTTTATTACTGAGTAGACGTTATTTGGCATGGAATATCCCTTTGGTCAGTTTAGATCATTGTCCTGGCTATACCTGCTCCCAAGATCTTGGCCATCCCTGGCTTACTGGAGAGGGGGGAATGCTGGAGAGACAGCCTTGATGCTGTGGAGCTCTGATCAGGAGTAGCCAAATCACTGCTCTGTTACCAACACCTTTCTAGCTGCCAATACAAAGCACAGCACTATGAAGCCTGCTACAGGGAAAATTAACTCTGTCTCAGCCAGAGTCACTGCAGGGTGTAACCTGCAGGTTGAACTAAAAGATCATCTTGAATTGACTCTGTTAGACAGAAAGGGAGGGAAAGGCGCTGTGATGTCTGAAGCAGCACTATATCTGTTTAAGCGGCTGAACCGAATGTCATAAAATAAGGGAACATGCTATCCATGATTCTTTGTAAATTCACTACCATATTCTGGTAAATGTAAACTTTGTTTCTCATTTGTGTCCTGTAGAAAGGAAACTAAGGCTCTGTGAGATCATGTTATTTCCTTAAGGCAGCACAACAAATGAAAATACAGGTCTGTGGGCTCCTGCTGCTTCATGTCTGCCTTTGAACATAGTAAAATGAACCCTCTGCTTGTTGTCAAAGCAGGATTTAGCAGAAATCCCCATACGTTCATGACTACTGGGACCAGCACTCTGCAGGTGCAATGTTTTGCATACCTGTGAGGAAAGGAAATTACCGAGACAATAATCTCCACTCAGGGAGCTGTTTTTGCTTTCTCCTTTCCCCTTCTGCAGAGCAATACTCCCCCCACACCGAGGAAGTGCATCTTAAACACTCAAGCTGGTTTTCCTGTAGTGACTTTCTGAGTGACTTTCTTATCAGTCAAGCACTTGAATGCTGGTGTCACTTGTCCTGATTTGTGCTGCTCTGTCTCCAATCTGCTATCAAAACATAAGGAGGTACTGAAGCAGAAGATGCAAGACTCTCACTGGCTGAAATTACAAGGTGGGCTGAGTTGGATGTCATGCAATCAGAAACCTCGGTTACGGTTGTAGCCTTACTTTGTAGTTATCTTCGTGCCCTGGGAAAATACATTAAATGTTGCAATGATGGGTTTTCAATCTGTCCACTGTGGTAGGTGCAATGTCTGGAGGTTTTGTGAGTACGTCTTTGGTCTTGATGCAGCTGCCTGATACTGTGAGCTACAAACATTTCTCATTTGTAATGACTACATCAGAGTTGCATCTCACAACTGTAGAAATCAAACTGGGCAATGATAGTTCATCTTTCCTTCTACTGGGTCTTTACAAACAGTTAGTCCTTTCCTTTGGAATTCATCTGCTTCTGGAGAGTAAAATTTCATCCATCCAAATTTACAACGGTAGCAAAAGAGAAAAGCTTATGATCTACTTGGGCATAGAACAGAGTCTTGGAAGATCTAGTGAAAAAAATTATAGGGACTGGTTGACTTTCAGAGGCTTTGAGGGAACATGCTGTTTAAAAAAGGTCGTCAGCATTGTTCATGGAAAATATTTCTGCCAATGCTTACAAAAATATTCTTGCAGAAGTAAAAAGTGATGCTGAATATCTCAGTATCTCAGAGTGTGGAGGGACCTAATGGGTTGTGTGTGTGGCTTAGGAGAGGTGGAGACTGGTGGCTCACCTCAGTTCTTGAGGACACTCTACTTCCTATAGGAATAGCAAGTTGCTGTTAATCTATTTGTGCAAAAATGCTGGGTTCATGGTAACTTCTTTGACTTTCCAGAGACAAGCAGTGATCTTTGTTAATGCTCCATGGCAGAATGACCAGGATCAATCCCAAACCGGACGTTCCCTGCTTACTTTTTCCTATCATCAGGATTCCCCATTTCAAGCTCTAGGACAGTCTGCCCATGGACTTGTCAGAAGGACTCCACAGGACTCCAGCAGTTCTACCAAGAACTCCCTTGTTCAGTCTAAGCTTTGCAATTGCCAGACATGCAGGCAAACAAAAGCTCTGACCTTGATGACCTTCTACAGCTACCAGTTCCTGCTAACAACTCCCTAACTTACTAGAGCAGCACTGCAAAGTTTATCTTCCCTTTCCTACTACACTGGGATAGGCAATGGTGTTTGTTTACCATCACACTGCCAGTCTGAGGAGTTGTAAGGACAGAGAAGTTCTGGCCCTAGCATTCCACTGACTCATCTCCTTCACAGTGTAAATTCTTAAGGATGGCAAGGAGGAAATTTAACATGTCTTTCTCTAATAGAATCATAGAATCATAGAACAACCAGGTTGGAAGAGACCCATCGGGTCATCGAGTCCAACCATTACTATCAAACACTAAACCATGTCCATGCATTGGTTGTCAGAGAGGCAGCAAAGGGAAAATCTTCATCCATTGTTGCCAATGGATATTGTCAAATGTGAGAGAAATCAATGGTCACACATAAAGAAATCAAAAGATGGGGTCTTAGTTCTCTGTGAATCCTCCGGTTCTCTGGCAGACTGCGACTGATGGTTTGTATTAGACTAGTCTGGTGTCTTTTGCTACACAGTGAGGTTATTCTCCCTCTGTATTCGGCCCTAATGAGACTGCTCCTCGAATCCTGTGTTCAGTTCTGGGCCCCTCACCACAAGAAGGATGTTGAGGCTCTGGAGCGAGTCCAGAGAAGAGTAACAAAGCTGGGGAAGGGGCTGGAGAATAGGCCCTATGAGGAACGGCTGAGAGAGTTGGGATTATTTAGTCTGGAGAGGAGGAGGTTGAGGGAAGAGCTCATTGCTCTCTATAACTACCTGAAAGGAGGTTGTGGAGAGGAGGGTGATGGCCTCTTCTCCCAAGTGACAGGGGACAAGACAAGAGGGAATGGCCTCAAGCTCCACCAGGGGAGGTTCAGGCTAGACATTAGGAAAAAGTTTTTCACGGGAAGGGTCATTGGGCATTGGAACAGGTTGCCCAGGGAGGTGGTTGAGTCACCTTCCCTGGAGGTGTTTAAGGGATGGGTAGATGAGGTGCTAAGGGTCATGGGTTAGTGTGATAGGAATGGTTGGACTCAATGACCCAATGGGTCTCTTCCAACCAGGTGATTCTTTGGTTCTATGATTCTAGGATTTCCTAGTAAACAGGTCGAAGTTTTAATTGAATTATGCAGTGAGCCAAAGAGATATTCTGACTTTTCCCCTGGGTTAGAGGAGACTGAGAGGAGGTCAAGGGGGCTGCTCTTCCTCCCAAGGGTCTGCGGTCAGAGGAGATGGTTTCAAATACTGCCCCCTTTCAAATGCTATGTATTTCAGATGATATTTTGATTTCCACAGAGAAAGGATTTGACATAGACATGTAAGAGGTACAGTATACTCTATGTCCCTTTGCTTACAAACATGAGGAGTGATGATGCATCAGAGGTTAATTCATACAGCAGCTGGAGGAGTGGAAAAGAAGAGAAATCTGTAGTGAGACAGATTTTCTGCAATCACCGTTGTTGTTTAGGAAGTGCTCACTGTGGCATGCAAGGGTTCCTGAGGAACCTCTGCCCTGGTGGTGACCGATGTGCATCCTAGGCAACCGTGGGTAGCAATGGTTTCTTTTCATTACATTTGAAGCTTTATTTTATGGTGGCAAACACTGATTGAATTGTACTGTATCTAAACTTGTGGATGCCTCATCCCTGGAGGTGTTCAAGGCTAGGTTGGATGGGGTTTTGAGCAACCCGATCCACTGGAAGGTGTCTGTGGCCATGGCAGAGGGATTGGGACTAGGTGATCTTTAAGGTCCCTTCCAACCCAAACGACCCTCCAATTCTAAACCAAGTTCTTCACCAGCACATGGGAACCATGGACTGAGATAGACTATAACAACAACAGAGTCCAGAATACATGAATTGAAAGTATTTAGTGCAGATAAGAGACTCCTGAAAAGAAGAATAACAGCATTCAACAGAAAGACTGAAGCAGAAAAGTGCCCAGTGACAGATACCCATGCCCTTGGGATTAGAGACACGTGTGAGAGAGAATCCTATTCAAACATCTGCTCATTGTCCTATAGGTCAAGTCAAGCAAGTCAGATGTTGGGTGCTGCTGTGACAGGAATAGAGAAGGGAAGATATAAGTTCTTAGCTCAAGGCTATCTCCAGGTTTTGAATACTGTGTGTAGTCCTGGTCTCATCTCAAAAGCAGAGGAACTGAATGGGAAGTAGGTCAAGGAAGAGTAAACAAGTGTAATGAGAGATCTGAAATGGCTTCTTGAAAAGTAATAACTGTTTATGGCTTTACTAGGGGCAGGATGTGACTTCAGAGACCATGAAGAAGTGTCATCCTTTTGTGGCTCTTAGGTTTCTTTTGCAGCCTGTATTTGGGCTGGTTGTCTAAGCAAAAACAAGCTCATGCAGCCCAGGGTTATTTCTCAATTTGTTCTGTCCCTGTCTCTGTCAGCCATGCTTGTCAGAATGCAGATATCTAAAAGATATAAAATTCCTACAAATTTAGTGGCATAAATCAGGCAGGTAGGGGACAGATACACCTCTCAGGGTCTCCTCAATGGAGTGGCAGTAGTATGACTTTAGTTACTGTTATCAGGGAATTATAGAATCACAGAATTATGAGTGTGATTTGGTTTGGAAGGGACCTTAATGATCATCTAGCTCCACAGCAGAGGTACCCCAACCCTCATCTGGATCCATTCCAACACTTCCATATCCTTCTTATGTTGAGGTTGTTTTATTAGAGAGAGTATAACTCACGCAGGGGTCCCTGTGATGCCCAAACAGTCTGTGCATCTGTGTAATTAATGCTTGAATATTGACATTGAAAGTATAGATGTAACCATGCCCTTCCCTCTGGGAAAGCTCCTGCCTACATTGAATACCTGAACTTTTTTTCACCTGCAGACAATCAAGCAGGAGGAGCTGTTCCCTGCAATAGTTTATTTCATTGACTCTGCAGTTCATGGAAGGAGCTGTCAGCTGTGTTTCTCACTCTTTCCTCTTTTGAAAGACTGCGCTGGTTTTACACTACATAATGTGCACCTGTGAGATACTTCTGCCCTGACCTTTAATGTAATTGCAATAAAACAACTCTGTACACCCTGGACAGATAAAAGCATAAGATAAAAGCTATAATGAAGGTATAGCTATAGTAAAAAGTTATCCAACACAGACATAAGGTGTAGTGTAATGAAGGATGCTGGAAAAGGGCCAGAGAAAGCTGCCCTTGTCACTCTCTGCTCTTGTGCAAAATGCAGAGAGACCCTTAATGCCCAGAACGTGGTTGGCTTTCTGTCTTACATCTCATTTGAAAGGACATTCAACACAATTAGCCACCTATTACTGGTGGTTAATTGACTTCTAAAAGACATCAGGATTATAGCTAAAGCTAAAAGTCAATTAATGGCTCCTAGCTTTGCTCCAGCCAGTGTTAAAATGCAGAAACAACCATTGTCCCAGTGACGTGTAGATTTATTCTGGATTCTCAAACCATCATTGATTGATCCCTCCTTCTCTTCCTTGACAATATCAGTCATTATGATTGTTGCTGAATGGTCATGTTTTCCTGATGTTGACAGGTCTCCTTTGGACTTCCAGGGGGTTTGGTTTCTCTCTCCAGCAGGCACCTCTTGCTGCAGTTTCAACAGAAACTCATGGTTGAACTGAGCAGAAACACTCGCTGGGGATTAGGCGCTTCAGTCCTTGGGTCTTCTGTATTCAAAGGCTGCACCGAGGCACTTGTGCCACTCAACCTGGGGGGGTAGAGTGGAGTGAGAAAGTGGGTCATGAGAGGCAGTTGGCTGCTCCACCTTGTTCTTCTGGTTGATATGATTAGACTGAAACTGCAGAATACTAGGTACATGGAAAAGGTTAGATGTCAGCTCTGCTTTGCCTAACATTATAGCAGAAAAGTAAAACCTTAAAATTAGAGTAGAACTTCTTAATGCTGACAGACCACTTGCCCTTGCACACTGCTTCCTTCACCACATCAAGGATATGTTTTTCTGAGGAGGGTAGGGAAGCATCCAGATGGCAGAATATGGGGAACAGAGGTAAATTCTGCCTTTTCCTTTTAATGAAGCAAATCATTCCACCACACTGCTGCACTCAGGAAGCTTCATTTCCCAAGGATTAGCGTTGCTCACTCCCATGTGGATTCTCAGGTGGCTTGTAAGGGGTAAACTCATTTTGCAAGCTTTCCCTCAAAGCAAATTGGACTCGTGTCCTCTATTTTGATGCCTGTCACCTCCAAACTCGTCAGAATTCCACCCTTTGATGTCATTAATGCATTAATCTGATGCTACATCAGATGTGACAAGAACTGATCAGAATCAAAGAAGAAATTGTAACCGGTTAGAGACGTACAAACAAGTAGACATATGCACAAATATACAAAGAAGTTTCGTAGGTCTTGTTATAAACATGCAGGTTCTTGTTTTCCCATTAGAATTTGAGTTATTTTCCCTTTGACAATTCATCTGAGAGTCTAACCATGGACCACTCAGTCAAAATGCTGCTCAGTTTTGAGTAGGATTTTCACTGTCTAGAACCTGCTTCCCCAATCGAATCACAGAATCACCAGGTTGGAAGAGACCCACCGGATCATCGAGTCCAACCATTGCCATCAAACACTAAACCATGTCCCTCAGGACCTCGTCTACCCGTGCCTTAAACGATATTACAAACCGTTTGAAAAAACAAAGTGATTTTAGATTTGCATCTGGAAATGTGCATACACATAAGGAATGGCAGGGAGAGGGCTCAACAGGCCCATTCTTGGACAATAAATGGGGCTCAACCCAATCTGGAGCACATTCTTGTTGCCCTTTCCAGAAATGCTAGTTAACACTCCCAGACAGTTCTCAAGCCTGGTTATGGTGTGAGCATGGATCAAGGACTGTCTCCTTAGATGTACTAGACCTTTCCTTGGAATAGAGGGTCCTGCTTGTGCCCTGGGTGAGCAATTAGATGCGCACTGGGTAAGGTTAGAACATTAACAGGTTAGGCACTGCCTGTTTCTAAACTAAAAATACGGTAGAGACGATGTGCAGGGAAACTACAGCTTTGTCTATTTTCATTGTGGGTAGCGTGTGATTGCTTCGTTTTGTAGGGGTGAACTAGGAACAAGAAACATTCACCTAGGAGTTAATGATGGAAAAATTCTGAAGAAAGGAGAGATTTCTAACATGTTCTGCTGCGAATTCACAGGTCCCTATGAGCAGCAGGGGTTGTGTTTGTTGTTTGCACTGCTGGAGTTTGCTGGGTCAGGTTATTTTGTCAGGGGGTGTTCAGTTGTGTTCAGCTTTTGAGGTTTTTCTGTTCTTGGAAGATATTTGAGACCCTAATGAATGATGCCCTGAGCAACCTGCTGTGTGAGCAGCACTGTCCATCCTTTGAGCTGGAGGCAACTTCATGGGGTTCCTTCCAAGCAGCGGGAGGTGGAAAATAGAGCAGAACCCATGTCAGGTGGATTTGGTTCAAGCTGGGACAGGCTTAGCAAAGCTTATGGAGCTCACAACCATGTGTAGAAGTTGCTGGTGAGCCCTAAAACTGTGTTGTGCTACAGAGAATGGTGAGCGGTGAGATGGAGGATGGGCTGGGAGGAGGGGAAGGGAACTACTCAGCCTGAACTGAAGCTGGTTTGGTGGGAATGGTTGGACTCGATGAGTTGGGTCTCTTCCAACCTGGTGATTTTATGATTCTGTGATTCTAAATCCAAACCCGTGTTATCCCAGTAGGCCACGGGGCTGGACAAATGAGGTTCCTGCAGACATGTGCAAAAGTCCAAGTGACGAAACCCAGGAAACTTCTGGCTCCTTGTGAAAAGCGGATAGGAAAATATCTGGAGGAAGGAATGTTATAGGGGTTTGTAGCCTCCTCAGCAAATGCTTAACAGAGAAGAAGCTCTTAGAGTAGGACAAGTGGAGACCTCATTACTCTCTACAAGTACCTGAAAGGAGGTTGTAGAGAGGAGGGAGCTGGCCTCTTCTCCCAAGTGCCAGGGGACAGGACAAGAGGGAATGGTCTCAAGTTCACCAGGGGAGATTTAGGCTAGAGATTAGGAGGAAGTTTTTCACGGAAAGGGTCATTGGGCATTGGAACAGGCTGCCCAGGGAGGGGGTTGATTCACCTTCCCTGGAGATGTTTAAGGGACGGGTGGATAAGGTCTTGAGGGACATAGTTTATTGTTTGATAGGAATGGTTGGACTCGATGATCCAATGGGTCTCTTCCAACCTGCTTGTTCTATGATTCTATGATTTTAAGTGATATCAGCCTTAGCGAGGTTCATGCTGAACAACCCTACCCATGCTCAACACCATAAATGTTTTATGGGTCCCTGACACAAGATTAAGTTGAAGTGCTACCTTATTTAACAAAGGAAACCCTTACAAACTCCACTGGCTCCACTGAGTTTGCTTAAGCATAAGGCCACATAATGTTATTTGAGATTCCCTGCAGTACCCAGTTCTTCACCATGGGGTGAACAGATATGACACTGGATGTGCTGGTGATCTGAGCCCTTTGGAAATAAAGGCTGAAGTCAGGTGGGATATTTCTGGGCATTTCAGATGACAAAGACATTTGACTCATAGAGACATTTTTAAGAGACACCTAAATTCAGGTATCTTGATCAGTGAGTCTTGTCTCTCCCCTAGAGTGTGGGAATAGTCACTGTCATTCAGAGGTGGTTGTTATCGAGTAAGATGAATTCTCACCAGAATAACACAAGGATGGCCACATTGGCTCAAACTGACAGTTTACCCCAGTATTGTGTCTTCAGACACGAGCGGCAGAAGTAAATATAAGAACAGGGCACATGAGAGTGACCATTCTCCAAGTTTAACCTCTCATTTGAAGTGATTTATGAGCCAGTATCCTGTTAAAATTCCTGAAGCCAAAATAAACTTACTATTCCTCCTTACAGTCGTTGCTCTCAGGTTTTGCACTAGAGGCTAACAACAGCCTTTTTTCTCTAGAGAATCTTAGAAAGATTGTGCTCTGAATCCCTTAGGCACCCTGCGCTGGCACATGCATTGCAGAGGCAGCACAGTCACTCCTCTATAGCACCAAGTTGAGGCTCAGACCCATCACACTTCGTGATGGCAATGAGTGGATTACATTTCTCTGTTGCTCACACCACTGTCCTGCATCCACAGTATTTCTATTCTGTCTGCAATTTTGCAGGTGAAGTAATATGGTCACCAGGTGTTGAAAAGCTGTCCCTCTCATGCTCTTCAAGGTCTTTCTCTCCATCAAGATGCACATGTCTAGAATCCCTGCTGCTTGATTCTGGCCACAAGAAGGACACAAACTGTGCTCCCTGTTTTTGTTTTGGTTTTTTTTTTCCTTTTTTTTTTTTTTCTCTGAAAATGAAGATAAACAAATCAATAAACAGCAGCAGCTGTTGAGCTGCCTTTATCCAGAAGAAGCAGATATGTATGTGTATTACTAAAAAGAAAACATAATGCAAACAGAACCAGTGAAGTAATCCAACACAACCCTCCCCCCCAAAAAAAGCCAAAATTTTGGTTTACAACTTTTCTACCGGGGAAGCCAAAACTCATATTGCTAGCACTTTAAACTGGATTGGTCATGTAGGAAGAAGAATTTTAAATGGGATCAATTTGCTGCCTTTCTCACAAAAAGAGTCTCTATTCCCAGAACCTCTTGTCTGATGTGGAAGAAAAATAAACTCAGCATAAGAAGTTTATGAACTGGAGAAAAGATGGGCTTGGGAATTTGAGTTCAGGCTTGGGAATTTGAGTTCAGGTGTACATTTTTGAATATTTTTATTTTATTGTGGTGCATGGAAGATCTTTTTTGCATTAGGGCTATACAGGACCTCATCTAATGGAAGGCCAAGAAATGGCTTTATCTGCAAAACACAGAGAAAAGAGTGAGACTGCTTAATTATGACACTTCTTTACAGGATGATTCACATCAGCTGCCTCTGACCATCACCATTTAATAGAGAGTGGATTCCCCTAAGAAAGGACAAAGCTGTGAACAGAATCAGACTGCATTGCAGTCATCTTATATGTCACTTCTTTTTTCTGCTTGAGGGAAACTGTACCGCAATGGCCATCATTAATAATTAGAGTTATTAATCTAATTATTATCATCTCACTTTCAGATGTCCCAAAACATTTGAAAAGGCTGTCATCGAAAACATGTTCTGGTTTCTGCTAGTGTGAATTGAGAGATAACTGCTTTGTAATTTCTAGTTGAGAACAGTACATAGCCCTAACTCTTGGTAACTACAGTAATAACTTCACTGTTGAGATTATTTTTAGCTTTGTTTCTCACTAAAACAAGAATTAATTTCTTTTATTAAACCACTGAGGTCAAAGGACACTTTTTATTTGCCAATACATTTATGGGAGAAGTTAGAAATAAATTTATCCTGTGTTGTAAGGGGTTTAAAGGACTTGTAAGTCCTTTATACACTGCTGAAGAAACTGGAGTGACTCTAATTTTGATAGGAATGCTTGGACTCGATGATCCAGTGGGTCTCTTCCAACCTGGTAATTCTATGATTCTAATTTTTGGCCAGCCTAGCTATAAGCTTTTTCAATGGGGATTTGAAAGGGGCAGGTTTTGCTTGCTCATCTCCATGTGAAGGTTCCTGACTATTAGAGAGTCTGGCTCATCACATAGTGATTATGGTAGCCAGAGATTTGGATTAAGAACCTTTTCTACCAATGCTACCCATGGGGCTTGGCTGTATTTTGGGTTGGTTCCCTTGGGATGGATTTTTCTGTGAGGATGAATGCATTACAGATGGACTGTGGCATAACAGAAGGCTTGAAAATACGGACAAACTATCTGTTGGAGGTAAATTCAGTTTCAGTCTGAAATGTTGTTTGTAAAAATTAGGGATTCCTTCAAGAGAAAAGAAATAATTTCACTCTAGGAGACTGTAATCACCACCCCCAGTATACTCAGTTTGTCATTGGTGAGATTGGGCTGGCCAGCAAACAAAGACCAAGACCCAACTGGGACCTCTCCCCCACCTCTTCCCCAGCATGCCCTTGTCATCTAGGAGGACCACTTCAGTCTAACATGACTCTTAGTCAATTATGTCATCATTATCAATAATCCTATTTGCTAGATGAGGCTGCCTGAGGAATAGTCCCCCATGGACTATTTCCCCATCTCTGTCTCTTCCATGTATCTTGTCTTAATGCCAAGCTCTCCATTTGTAGCTTGCTTTCACGGCAGCTTGATGGATGACACGTACTATTGATTGCCTGCTGGGGTTGCATCATCCCTTTCCCCATGAAAAGAGGGGATTGCACTGCCTTTCCAGGTGACATGTTGGGTTGCTTTTCTTCCCTCTGATGCTGAACATTCAGGCTATTCTTAAATGCTGGCAGGTCATGGGTTTGAACTGGTATACTTGGTCCTGAGTGGCCAACACCTCTGTTTGGCTAGTTATCATAGAACCACAGATTCATAGAATCATAGAATCACCAGGTTGGAAGAGACCCACCTGATCATCAACTCCAACCATTCCTATCAAACAATAAACCATGTCCCTCAGGACCTTGTCCACTTGTCCCTTAAACACCTCCAGGGAAGGTGAATCAACCACCTCCCTGGGCAGCCTGTTCCAAACCCAATGACCCTTTCCGTGAAAAACTTCCTCCTAGTCTCTTGCCTAAATCACCCCTGGTGGAGCTTGAGGCCATTCCCTCTTGTCCTGTCCCCTGTCACTTGGGAGAAGAGCCCAGCTCCCTCCTCTCTACAACCTCCTTTCAGGGAGTTATAGAGAGCAATGAGGTCTCCTCTCAACCTCCTCTTCTCCAGGCTAAACAATCCCAGCTCTCTCAGCCATTCCTCATAAGGCCTGTTCTTCAGCCCCTTCACCAGCTTTGTTGCTCTTCTCTGGACTCGCTCCAGAGCCTCAACATCCTTCTTGTGATGAGAGACCCAGAACTGCACACAGTATTCAAGGAGCGGTCTCATGGAATGGCTTGAGTTGGAAGGGACCTTAAAAATCACCCAGTTCCACCCCCACTGCCATGGGCAGGCTCACCTTCTGCTGGATCAGATTTCTCAAACCCTCATCCAACCTGTCCCCAAACACCTCCACAGATGGGGCACCCGTGACTTCTCTGGGCAACGTGTACCAGTGCCTCACCACCCTCACAAAAGGAAATTTTTCCTACTATCTAATCTAAATCTCCCCTCTTTTGACTTAAAACCATTTCTGCTTATGCTGTCACTGCAATCCCTGACAAAGACCCCCTCCCCAGCTTTTCTGTAGGTCCCTTTTAAGTCCTGGAAGGCTGCTGTAAGGTCTCCCTGGAACCTTCTCCAGACTGAACAACCCTAACTCTCTCAGCCTGTCATCATATGGCAGTTGTTCCAGCCATCTGATCATCTTTGTGACCTCTTCTGGACTCACTCCTGTCCCTCCAACACTGAGGACTCCAGAACAGAACTCAGTACTCCAGGTGAGGTCTCATGAGAGCAGAGCAATGCAGCAGAATCACCACCCTAATTCTGCACCTCTGCATCCAAACCTGGCATAAAATCACAGGCTACATCTATTTTAGCAGATGGAATGTCCAGACACTGTCTTCCTGTACCCTTGACACTGGTGTGTCATGTGTTGGAATGACAGGGCTGGGCTTTGTTATCTGTATTAACAAGGCTATGCTACATCAAAACAACTTACTGATAATAGCCCCCAACTGTGTTATCCCTGTGTTATACCTGTTTGATGTCTAACAGTCGACTCTTCAGCATGAGGCAAAAATCAGGGAGCATGTCAGCAATTAAATTATGTGGAAAACCAAGCGAGAGGGCTGCAGTCCATTCCTAAGTATATATAGCTAGACACTTTTTTATTGCTGTTGAAAAGCTTATGAATGGCGTGGTGGGAATTTCACTCAGAATAAGGTATCTGAGATTAAGCTCAGCAACAGGAACCATGTCCAGCCAGGGAAAAGAACCCTGCTGGATGTGTTTTTTACCAATGTGAGGATGTGTCCATACTGTGGTCACTGCTCTGGCTACAGACTGGTAGGGGCATGCGCATGCTTGTTTTAAATTAGCCAGTTACTCCAGCCACAGCAGTATGGGATCAGCTTTCTGTTTCACAGTTTATGCCAAGATTCATGCTGCTGAAAATAGATTACAACTCGATAATTTAAAGAACACAGAAAAGTCTTGTTTCATGTTCAGATAGTGGAAAATACCTGCATTTTGGCACCGGCATCTGTAGTAGCACTGAAGGAGGTGGAGACACATACACACCGTGTCTACAGTCATGCAGGCTCTCTAATTAACTCTTTTGAGGGTCCCTGAGAGACAGAAAATCCCCCTACAATAATGGAACTTATTCAATATTTAATTGGACACTAATAATTAAAATATACCTTCTTTCAGCCCAAACCTACTGAGCTCACATTAGTTGCCAACTTAATTATCAAGACACACTGATTGTTTAATTTCCACGGTCCTTGCTTTCTGAAAGGCAGCAGTGAGGATGAGAAATAGCACAATGTTGTACAATTCTTGGAAAAGGTGCCTTTGCAGCTTATAGGAGCAGTCATACATTGCTACTTGGGTTTTCTTGCTGACTTTTCTAGCCTTGTTCTCTATACTTCATATCCAGAGAATAACTGATGCGATAGGTTAGGGCATCCTTTTTAGTACCACAAAGAGACCTCATTACTCTCTACAGTTCCTGAAAGGAGGTTGCAGAGAGGAGGGAGCTGGGCTCTTCTCCCAAGTGACAGGAGACAGGACAAGAGGGGATGGCCTCAAGCTCAGCCAGGGGTGATTTAGACTGGACATCAGGAGGAAGTTTTTCATGGAAAGGGTCACTGAGCATTGGAACAGGCTGCCCAGAGAGGTGTTTGATTCAACTTCCCTGGAGGTGTTTAAGGTACAAGTGGATGAGGTCCTGAGGGGCATGGTTTAGTGTTTGATAGGAATGGTTGGACTCGATGATCCAATGGGTCTCTTCCAACCTGGTGACTATGATTCTATGAAAGAGAAAAGCACCAGGTCTTCAGTTGGTGTAACCTTTACCTAACAAAATAGCAGGCTAGGAATCTAGATAGATTTCTTGCTGTTGTTGTTGCTGTTGTTGAGTGGCTTTTTTGTCTGTTTGCTTGGGTTTGTTTTGTTTTAGCAGCAGCTGGAAAGCTGCTTATATGGCATTTTCAGACCAATATTTATAATGTGCCTATTTTCAAGCTTAGACTAGTGATCTGAAAAAATCGAATACTGTTTCTAAGGTAGAAGTCAAGCAGGTATATTTTTTTTGCACAGGTCTTGTTAGGAACACTTGGGAAAGGATGAAAACGTTTAGAAGGAGGGAGCACAAAGACTCAGATGTGAAAACCCAAGGACTGGGAGCTCTTGAAGAATCAGTGAGAGCTGGACTAACCTTGTAGCTGTTTGTCCTTAAGGATGGTGTGTTATTATTACTATCATTATTATTGTCCCACTTGAACTTAATGCAATTTTTAGCTAGAGGAAAACCAAGCAAATGTGCTGATCTGTTAGTCCACCATGTCAGCAGTGAACCTAGAGACCAATAACAGGAAAATTCATTGTACCATAGCAGACAGGGCTATTTAATCTGACCAAGCCTAAGCAATTTTATTTTTCATTCCTTCCTACTAATGTTACTATAGTGCAAAGTTTACAAGAGCTTTTAAACTAGTCTAATTATTGCTGGGAAAAATATAAACAAGTTTACAGCCTAGTCCAGGACAAAGAGGTGCTGCTTGCTCAACTTCTAAAAAGCTCTGCCCAGACTGTTGTCTTTCCAGAAGCTGATTTTTCTATATTTTTCTGCAACCTCATGGAGAGTTAGACCTGTTTCTGCTTTGGAACAACTCAGCTTCAATGTCTGGCTCTGGGCTAAGCAGACACATAAGTCCTTCCTCTTAGGACATCTTCTGCCCCTTCTTACAAGCCCTTTACAATACTCTCATCCAGTCTACTTTGAGTTGCATGATGCGCTGTTGTTTATTTTCCTTAATCCAGGAGCTGTGCAAAATGCCCTTTAAAACTGGCATATGATGCCAAGTTGGGAGCTAACACTGTAAATATTGTATTCATCTGATCTGTCTTTGAAGAGTTTGCAGCTTCTGTCTCCAGATCACAAGAGAATGATCCCTGATTTTGTCCTGAAACATGTCTGAGCTCTTGGATGGCCATTAGTTAGGAATTGCAAATTGTCATAGAAATGGGCTGTTGAGGCTGCGTTTTCCCTGATTATTTGGTTTTGACAAGGACACCAGAGATGATCACTAAAGCCTCCTGTCCTGCTTCAGACTCAGTTACTCGCTAGCCCTTTATGCAAACAAGAGATACCTGCTTTGCATCTGCTGTGCTGTTGTTCTGATGAGCTTTCAAGTGGAGTTGCTGCATCAGGTCATGTCAAATTAGCTTGGCCCTGCCTAGCAAGAAATAAAAGATAATTTTTGACAGGAGCCTTCAGAGGAGACTACATAGATCTGCCAACATGGCTATACGTTGCAAAGGGACCTAAACAGGCTGGAGCACTGGGCAGTGTCCAATGGCATGAGGTTTAACACAACCAAATGACAGGTCCTGCACTTGGGGCACAACAACCCTATGCAGAGCTACAGACTGGGAGAAGTCTGGCTGGAAAACTGCCAGGAGGAAAGGGACCTGGGGGTGTTGGTCGACAGACGACTGAACATGAGCCAGCAGTGTGCCCAGGTGGCCAAGAAGGCCAATGGCATCCTGGCTTGGATCAGAAATGGTGTGACCAGCAGGTCCAGGGAGGTTCTTCTCCCTCTGTACTCAGCACTGGTGAGGCCGCTCCTTGAATCCTTTGTTCAGTTGTGGGCCCCTCACCACAAGAAGGATGTTGAGGCTCTGGAGCAAGTCCAGAAAAGAGCAACGAAGCTGGTGAAGGGGCTGGAGAACAGACCTTATGAGGAGTGGCTGAGAGAAGTGGGGTTGTTTAGCCTAGAGAAGAGGAGGCTGAGAGGAGACCTCATTACTCTCTACAACTACCTGAAGGGAGGTTGTAGAGAGGAGGGAGCTGGCCTCTTCTCCCAAGTGACAGGGGACAGGACAAGAAGGAATGGCCTCAAGCTCAGCCAGAGGAGATTTAGGCTGGAGATTAGGAGGAAGTTTTTCACAGAAAGGGTGATTGGGCATTGGAATAGGCTGCCCAGGGAGGTGGTTGATTCACCTTCCCTGGAGGTGTTTAAGGCATGGGTAGATGAGGTGCTGAGGGATGTGGTTTAGTGTTTGATAGGAATGGTTGGACTTGATGATCCGATGGGTCTCTTCCAACCTAGTTGTTCTATGATTCTATGATTCTATGATTCTATGATTCTATGATATGTCTTTCTATTAATCATAAGGCAGGACAAACCCCTCTGAAGGGATGGAAATAACCCAAATGACACTATTCACTTAGCAGAACAGATACAGTCATATGTCCTCCTCTTACATCTTCCAGCTTTGAGGAACTGGCCCTTTTCATTCTGCAAGTGTCCACAGTTGCTACTTTACTCCATTGCACGCACCCTTCATGCTTCATAAGTAGATGAAGCCTTTTCCTGTTCTTGTTCTGTTCTTGTCCTATTTTTCTGCATTTGTACCTTAACTTTTAGTTAAAAATCAGCTCAAGCTGATCATCTGCCAAGCTCAATGTGTGCATCCTGCTTTGGATTTTTGGTGCACACAGGGGCAACTTTACAGTGAGAGGCTTTGGGAGCCACCTAAGTTAATTTGAGAAGGGAAAATCTACTTTGCAATTTCTTCCCCTTCTTTCCTCCATTCCCCTCATAATTTGCCCTTGACTCACTCAATTCTTTCGTCACTAGTTTGCTATCTGGCCAGGGCATGATGCCAGGAATCCCTTGCCAGCCTTGAATAATAAATACCAGCTCAGTGATGGACTAATGCCAAGGTGAACTGCTCAGAAATATTCCCTCTATGTCTCTGATCAATAACACTTAGCTCTTGTTCTGAGGTTGAAGACAGGCAAAAAACCACATCATCCCCCCAGGAGCACAGGAGGAGCCTGAAAAGAAACCCATTTACCCCCCTTCAAGTCCCCAGGAGTACAGATGTGATTTAAAGAGCATGCCTCAGCTACACGCTTTCTGCCTAGAAATACTTATCTGGGATGTGATATGCTGACCAGAGGATGGCTGATACTGAGGCCTAGATTGTATAGGAGAAGGTGCTGGAAGGAAAATACTGATGGATTGAAGTGGGAGATTATGGCCTTATGAAGTGGGAGATTATGGCCTTATGAGGAACGGTTGAGAGAGCTGGGGTTTTTTAACCTGGAGAAGAGGAGGCTGAAGGGAGACCTCATTGCTCTCTACAGCTACCTGAAAGGAGGTTGTGGAGAAGAGGCAGCTGGCCTTTTCTTCCAAGTGACAGGGGACAGGACAAGAGGGAATGGCATCAAGCTCCACCAGGGGAGATTTAGGCTGGAGATTAGGAGGAAGTTTTTCACACAGAGGGTCATTGGGCATTGGAATAGGCTGCCCAGGGAGGTGGTTGATTCACCTTCCCTGGAGGGGTTTAAGGGATGGGTGGATGAGGTGCTGAGGTGCATGGTTTATTGTTTGATAGGAATAGTTGGACTTGATGATCCAACCCGATGATTCTGTGATTCTATGATTTATCTCCATCAATACGACCAGGGTATAAGACTGGCAGTGGTGTGGATGACAAGCACCTCGGATGCATGTAAATCTTCCTGCCCATGTCCTCACTGTGTTGGATCATGGTCAAAAGTTGTCAGGACCAGCTAGTACAGCACCTTTTAAGCTCAGTAGTATTAGTCAGGAGATGGATTTCTCCAAGTTGTCAGGGGGGAATAACCCCCACCACAGCTAGCACTACTCAGTAGTTAGTTGGCTGCTCTTGACCCTGTGAATCAGGGTATGGCTGTCTAAACTTGGTTTCTGCCAGTGACAAACTTGGTATAGATTAATAGTTACATATCAAAGTTCCCAAATGAGGCTTGACTGTGTAATTTTCCTCTTATTTCACAGATGCAGCAGCACCCTCCTACCTCAGGTCCCTCTGCTGTTGCAGCTGTTCTGCAAGCTGAGGTAAAGCCAGCATCTCGCACCTCCTTCACACTGACTTAGAGTTTAACATGCCAAGCAGATCACTGAGATCTGTCGATTTTTAAATGACTTGAGTGCTGGAAAATAATACATTGCTCTTACTGACAAGTTAATTGGAAAAGCCCATGTTCCTGAGTCAGTGTGAGAAGCGCAGCTGCTTGAAGTGTCCGGGGTGAGGGATGGATGCTGGAAAGTGTCAGGAGGAGAGCAGCAGCCTAGACCAAATTCAGAGTTTTATATATCACAGTATTTCTAATTATCCTTTCCATAGGGATGATGAAGTTCTTCTACTCTCTTTCCACAACCTTGGGAAGACATGTTCCCCACAAAGAAAGTAAATCCTCCTCTTCTGCCACTTCGTTGTTTGTTCAAGGTTTATATTGTTTTTGGTATTGGCTGAAATGACATCAAAGCCCACATTTCATAGAATCATAGAACAACCAGGTTGGAAGGGACCCATCAGATCATCGAGTCCAGCCATTCCTATCAAGTCAACCATTCCTATCATCGAGTCCTACCATTCTTCCTATTTGTGGAGTTCAACAGGAAACTGAGGATACAGAACACTAATATCCCTGGGGAATTACAGCAATTTGTGTACAGAATCTAGAAGCACATGGGAGGCTGCCGACACTGGAGTGCTGAGAACACGGCTATCAGTCACAGACACGCAAGGCAAGGTGTTTTAAGAGGTGAAGTTACAGTTTCTTCAGGTATGTGAACTCAATTCCTCTAGTTCTCCCAACCAGGAATTCACTACTTGTAGCTCAGTAACAGTGAAGATTTGGAGTCAGAAAGCAGGACCCCCCACGACACTATGTAAATATGAATAGGATAATCGGATCATTGAGTCCAACCATTCCTATCAATCACTAAACCATGCCCCTCAGCACCTCGTCCACCTGTCTTTTAACCTCTCCATGGAAGGTGATTCGACCACCTCCGTGGGCAGCCTGTTCCAGTACCCAATGACCCTTTCCATGATTTTTTTTCCCCTAATGTTCAGCCTAAATCTCCCCCGTTTTCTTCATCTAATCCTTCTCATTCCAAAGCTTTCCAAAAAAACATTAGGGTATTATAGAGCACCAACATGGAGATGATTTTAAAGTGAAGATCTTTGTTAGAAGACACATCAGCAGTGAGTTTGTACAGCAGGAACACAGAGGTGGGGATGGAAGTATTGGTAGTGAGACAGTTTGGTATAGATCTGGGGGGACAGGATGAGAAGAAATGGCCTCAAGCTCCATCAGATGAGGTTTAGGCTGGACATGAGGAAAAACATCTTCACAGAAAGAGTCATTGTGTGTCAGAGTGTGTAAGAACAAAGGCCAACAGAGAGGTGAGTTGGACCAAAGTGTTATCCAGCATGCTAAGCTGTCATCTTCTTCACAGCCCTGTCTTCTCTTTAATGTGGAAGACATTTTCATAATTACCAAATAAACTCCCATTAATTTGATAGGAACGGTTGGACTCGATGATCCGGTGGATCTCTTCCAACCTGGTTGTTCTATGATTCTATGATACTAAAATGCTAAGTGTCTGGTCCTAGCCGATACTGATGAATGTGTGAAATTTGTGTCCCCCTACCCTTACATCCAGTCCCTAACAACATCAGAAAAGGGAAATTGTGCTCGTGTGGGGATATAGTGGAAAAATATGAATTATTGAGCCAAGTCAAAAGTATTTTGTCATCTTTAGTTGTTATTTCCAAGAAAGCAGCAGTCACATAACAAATAAATGAGTGGGTTTCTCATTCATCTGTGGATGAAATTTTTCTTCCCATACTTGAAGTGAGCAATTGTAATTCCCTCCATTTATCCTTGTCTATGCCTTTACCTGTGGAAGACGTCTTGTATTAAAAAAACACCTGAGTGAACTCCTCTTTGGTGTGGCATCTCCATAGCCTGCAGAGCACAACGGAGAAAGGAATTGTCTGCAGAGAAAAGTGGGACTTCCATATAATAAGAAATGTGCAATCTTCTATTAAAACCTAGTAGGATGCACTTGAATTTTCTCTACTCCTTTCAGACCTTTTGAAATGTTTTTACCTGAAATGGCACCAAAAGCAGTGTTGTCCCTGAAAACACTCTCCTACTGCAATGTTTCATCTCTTAGCTGGGGTGGCCATAGGAGGGGAGGGTAGAAAGAAGAATGGCCTCCTCTCCTCACTTTTGGGGATTTTTCACCTTTTCTTCAGGCTGAGGTGACTCCCCTGCACACATTACCTGTCCCAGTGATTTGCATCTGTATGTCTTGCCTGGGAGATGTCAGCTCAGGGTCTGCTCTTCAAGAGGCACAAGGAGCAGGGAGAGACAGGGGGAAATGTGAGCTTTATTTATTTAACATGTGGAAGCAAGGACAGGGATTATAAGGATTTAAGAGGCAACAAAAGGTGAATGCTAAATTGACATATTGATTGACTTAGAATAGAAGTTGTCCGAGGATTAGCAATGCAGGGGCAGTAGAACCACAGGGAAGAAACTGGATAGCGACAGGTAGATCCAGTGTTTTAAAATGGAATTTTATCCTTGCACAGAAACAAGCTGTTTCTAGCAGCTAATAGAGAAAGCCAACATCATTGCTGGGCAAGGTGGATCACACGCGTGCACCAGGGGTTTGCATGGGGGAATGCGCATGGGAAGTAAGTGACAAGGGATCAGAACAGAGAGTGGGGCATGGTGTAAGTGTAAGACAAGAAAAGTATAAGGTCTGAGCCTCTGTCCACATGATTTAAATCAAGAAGTCAAAGAAGCTAGGGGAGTTCTGAGAGCAGCTACAGATAGAGAGACCACTTGAGGTGCACTTGGCCATGTGTTTATTCTCTTTTCTCATGGATTTCAGTCCTTCTTGTTAATGTCCTCTGCATTGATGACTTATCTAGGCAAGACTGAGCAGTGTGGAGCCCTGAATCTCTCTATCATAGCAGGTCTCCTCTCTTCCGCAGTATCTAAGGAAGAGATGTCATATCTGGCTACTTCCATAAGCAAGAGACCCTTCTAGTTTGTCCCTCTCCCTGCGACCCTGTAATCTTTAAGGTCTTGGTTTGTGGGTCGAAGAAACTCATCAGTAGGAAGTATATCATGCACTGAGTATCAAGAGAGGTGGATTTGTCTCTTTACCAGCTTCCTGAGAGCCTTGATTGCTGATAAAAGTAGAGAACCCTGTAGTGCTTTCAGCATTCAAAACTGGGATCTGCTGTTCAAGAATGAAAAAAAAAGAAGGAACAGCATTATCAACTCATGTGAAATAGAGAAGACTCCCCCTCTTTATTGATCTGAATTAACTTGTCATGGAGAGTTTGTTGGATGTAAACTAACTGTCTTCCTGTTAGAGTAAGCATACAAATGTCTCTCCATACATTAGTGTTTAATGAGCTACTGCTACCCAACAAACTGGTTTTGAGCTGTGTGTAGAGTTCCTAGAGTCATAGAACTATTTGGGTCAGAAGGGACCTTAAAGATCATGCATTTCCACCCCCCTGCCATGGACAGGGTCACATTCCACTGAATCAGGTTGCTCAAAGCCTCATCCAGCATGGTCTTGAACACCTCCAGGGATGGGGCATTCATGGCTTCTCTAGGCAACCTGTGCCAGTATCTCACCCCTCTCACAGGAAAAAAAATTCTTCCTAATATCTTATCTAAACCTCCTCTCTCTCTGCTTAAAACCATTGCCCCTCATCCTATCACTCTACTCCCTGATAAACAACCTTTTCCCAGCTTTTCTGTAGCCCCCTTTAAGTACTACATGGCTGCTCTAAGGTTTCCCTAGAGCCTTCTCTTCTCCAGGCTGAACAACCCCAACTCTCTCAGCCTGTCCTCATAGCAGAGGTTCTCCAGCCCTCTGTTCATCTTTCCTCTGGACTTACTCCAACAGATCTATGTCTTTCCTGTTGTGAGGACCCCAGAACTGAGCACAGTCCTACAGGTGAGGTCTCATGAGAGCAAAGCAGAGGGGCAGAATCGCCTCCCTCAACCTGCTGGTTACTCTTCTTCTGATGCTGGCTTTCTGGGCTGCAAGAATACATTGCCGGGTCATGTTGAGTTTCTCATCCACCATCACCCTCAGTTCCTTCTCTTCAGGGCTGCCCTCAACCCATTCTTTGACCAGCCTGTATTTGTGCTTAGAGTTACACAAGGTGCCTGCCTGTTGTTGTCAAGTCATGACAGGGTACCTGGTGGATAAAATATTTAGATCTGTTTAGTTCCATCTCCCTACAATCCTGCTTCCCTGCTTTGATGACACCTTAACAATACACAACAACATCCACGGTTAATCCCACCCTCCCACTCCTTTGTTTTTCCAGTCTGCAGAAGCTGACCTGGAGTACTTTCCTTTGAGTTGTTTTTTTTTTTTTTTTTTCCCCTTTCCCATTGCGGCTCAGCAGAAACAAAAAATCTGCCTCCAGTTACAGAGTGATTTGAAGGTTAACACAACGACCTTCAGGGGCTCCTAAGAGGGATAATGATCTCTCACTCTAATCAACAATGCATACTCCTTTTGATACCAAAATAGCAACTGTTAAGTAAAGCTGCTTTTTCCCTTCTCTTTTTTTTTTTTCCTTTCTATTTTTTTAATTCTTTGCCTTTTTCCTAAATCTGTGAACAGAATCTCAGAAAGCAAATTGGGAAATAATATGATCTTGAAATGGATGCGAGATAGTCTTCAATTAGACTGTTGATCATGCTCCAATTCAATTAGTTAGAAGCTGATGCTAAGTTTGTTACGGGGTCCTGGGAGGGGAAAGGTGCTGACCCTGTTAAGATGATCACTTGTTGGAGTGGTTCCTAAGTGGTGCTGGATATGGATACTCACACAGTGCAGGATGGAGATAATGGCAAATCTCTCCTTTCTGGTCATGCTCTCAGTGCTGCTGCTGGAAGGGTAGCTTGTGCAGGAGCCAGCCAGCACTGTCAACTCAAGATATTGATGCTTAATTGCTATTTTGTCTGTGCATATCATGGATAATCTGCAATGTCAACTGCCAATGGAAAATATAGATAAACTGCCCATAAGTGATACACTTACTGACACGATGCACCTGCATGATATAAGGTGCTTTCTCTGTATTTTGTATTAGTAGCTCAGATGCAATAACAGTAGCACAGATTTATACATAAATACACAAGATGATTATACAGTGTTGCAGTGTATCGTTTTTATATAACTATATTTTTGTTTTCTTTTCATAATCTGCATTGAACTGTTGCTTTGTTTCTTAGAAGTGTTGGAACTTGCATTTGGAGGCTCTTCCGAGCTGAGCATTATCCTTAGCAAGTACAGTTACTCCAGCTGGACTCTGTTACGCCATGTCACTTCCACCTGAAAACTGAAAGCACTTACACTATATGGTGTCTTCTAATCATAGAATCACCAGGTTGGAAGAGACCCACCGGATCATTGAGACTAACCATTCACTAGACCATGTCCCTCAGCACCTCGTCCACCCGTCCCTTAAACCCCTCCAGGGAAGGTGACTCAACCACCAACCTGGGCAGCCTATTCCAATGCCCAATGACCCTTCCTCCTAATGTCTAGCCTAAATCTCCCCTGGCGGAACTTGAGGCCGTTCCCTCTTGTCCTGTCCCCGGTCCCTTGAGAGAAGAGCCCAGCTTCCTCCTCTCTACAATCTCCTTTCAGGTAGCTGGAGACAGCAATGAGGTCTCCTCTCAGCCTCCTCTTCTCCAGGCTAAACTACCCCAGCTCTCTCAGCCATTCCTCATAGGGCCTGTTCTCTAGTCCCTTCACCAGCTTTGTTACTCTTCTCTGGACTCGCTCCAGAGCCTCAACATCCTTCTTGTGGTGAGGGGCCCACAACTTAACACAGGATTCAAGGAGCGGCCTCACCAGTGCTGAGTCCAGAGGGAGAATCACCTCCCTGGACCTGCTGGTCACACCGTTTCTGATACAAGTCAGGATGCCATTGACCTTCTTGGCCACCTGGGCACACTGCTGGCTCATGTTCAGTCACTGTCAACCAACACCCTCGGGTCCCTCTCCTCCAGGCAGCTTTCTAGATAGTCTTCTCCCAGTCTGTAGCTCTGCATAGGGTTGTTGTGCCCCAAGTGCAGGACCCACCATTTGGCCATGTTAAACCTCATGCCATTGGACACAACCCAGTGGTCCAGCCTGTTTAGATCCCTTTGCAGAGCCTCCCTACCCTCCAGCAGATCGAGACTTTCACTCGGCATAGTGTGATCGGCTAACTTGCTACGTGTACACTCAATGCCTTCATCCAAGTCATTGATGAAGACATTGAACAGGGCTGGGCCCAGCACAGAACCCTGGGGAACCCCACTTGTCACTGGCCTCTAGCTGGATTTAACACCATTTACCATCACTCCCTGGACCTGTCTTTCTTCTTTTTTCCTGGTTTCCTTTATTTGACTATAAAAGTAAGACAAGTAAAATTTGATCCTGCTTGGGGAAAGTTGCATGCTCTAAGTGGTGGATTATTCGTGTTTGTCGCTATTGCCTACACTCTAAATTCAGGCTAAAAATATAGACTTAGTGGAAAGAATCTGGAGGGGAATAAATGAAGCACTTAAAAATACATTCTGTACTGCACTTTTACAAGCCACATTCACAACTCCAGTGCAAATATGGCATGGACTCAATGTGATGACTGCTGAGGCAAAATCTAGAGCTCAGTTTGCTGACTATTCATGTTTTAATATCTCCCTGAGATGTGGTGCCTGGGAGGTGGTTACCCTACATCCCCTTGCTCCTGTGTCACTCCAGTGTCTGACCATAGGGGCAGTGCTGGGAGCACTGCGTCTGATGTGCTCTCTTAAAAAATCCGTATAAAAATGTGTTAAAATTAATTGAGGAAAAATCTTACAGTATCCATGGGGTTAATTTTCTCTCTGGACAATGCTTGGTCTGGACTATTATGATAGAGGTATTCCGGAGTGAGGTTGCATGTCTCAGGATGTGCAACACGTTATCTTTCCTGCTGCTAGTGAGTATCTCTATGCACATGTCTTGATGATTTCAGCAGTAGGTGATTCACAGAATCACAGAATCACAGAACAACCAGGTTGGAAGGGACCCATCGGATCTTCTAGTCCAACCATTCCTATCTAACACTAAACCAAGTCCTTCAATACCTCATCCACCCGTGTCTTAAACACCTCCAGGGAAGGTGACTCAACCACCTCCCTGGGCAGCCTATTCCAATGCCCAATGACCCTCTGTGTGAAAAACCTCCTCCTAATCTCCAGCCTAAATCTACCCTGGCGGAGCTTGAGGCCATTCCCTCTCGTCCTGTCCCCTGTCATTTGGGAGAAGAGGTCAGCTCCCTCCTCTCCAAGCACAATCCACTAGTGTTGATTTTGTGCAGACATGGGCTCCATCATCTTGTTACCTGGTGGATTCCATCCCTCTGGGGTTCCTTCTTCACTCTGTAGTAATCTCATTCAGGTCCAAAGACACATCTTATGTTGGTGCTTACCCTTGTGTGAGTGCTAGGTTCTCCACAAGGTTCATCTTTTGTACTTATCACAAGCAGTGGAATGTCCACAACCTTCTTTTGGAAGTGTGAGCAATCGCACCCTCCTTCTCTTCCCTGGTACAACTCACTCATGCAACCAATGTTAATGTGAGCAGCTCTGTAGATCCCATATTCTACTACACAGAAAAGTGTAGTTAGAATCATAGAATCATAGAACAACCAGGTTGGAAGAGACCCACCAGATCATCGAGTCCAACCATTCCCACCAAACACTAAACCATGTCCCTCAGGACCTCGTCTACCCATGTCTTGAACACCTCCAGGGAAGGTGAATCAACCACCTCCCTGGGCAGCCTATTCCAATGTCCAATACCCTTTCTGTGAAAAACTTCCTCCTAATCGCTAGCCTAAATCACCCCTGGCGGAGCTTGAGGCCATTCCCTGTTGTCCTGTCCCCTGTCACTTAGCAGAAGAGGCCAAGTCCCTCCTCTCCACAACCTCCTTTCAGGTAGTTGTAGAGAGCAATGAGATCTCCTCTCAGCCCTAGTTGCTGGGATGTCGTAAACTCAAGACAACTTGAATTCCATTTAATATAGGAGCTTATACAGAAGGAATGCAGAGAAGATATTTGTAGGTGTTCAGCTGGAGTAATTTAGGTCCAGTGAAGTTGGAAGTGTAATGGTGCTTTACACTACTGGACTTGCCTCTGAGGTAGAACATGTCTTGGTATGTCTGGTGTGGAGGGATGATTGTGGAGAGCTGGTTGGAAGATGCTGATTCCCTGACTGAGAGGATATTGTGGGAGACAAGGCAGAGGTACCTGTGCTATACACGCCAGGAATTTGTGGTCACCATCAGATGAGGGCTGAATGATAGATTATGATTTTATATGTTTAATATTCCTTCTCTGTTGAAGGACGTTTTACATTTGGATAAAAGGAACCATAAATCTCTTCTGGCAAATGAAACTTTGCTCTTCCACTCTCCCCCTCCCCCTCCTTGTTATTATTGAGATCTCACCTGGAAAAGAAAAAAAAAACAGATGAAGAAATGATGATGAATCATAGCAGCTGTGGAACAGCCCAGATAAGGCATAATTTGCATTTTCATGCGATAATTCGCCTCTCTCGACGCTTTCAAATTACCTTTAGAACCACATTAATTCTGTCATCACAAACTCTGAAGAGAGAGTAACCATGAGAATGGCAATTCAAGTGACAGCTCCTGTTTGGCTCTTCTGGGCCTTGAATGGCATCTAGCGTACAACATCCTAGAATTAAGAGTACACTTTGGTGGTTTTTTCATAGAGCATTTGCCTATTCCATATGTAAAGACTATGATTTGAAATGAGATGATTCGCTCATATTGATCCAGATAAAGTTCTAGTATATTTTCTTTTCTCGTGAAGCATGTGCAAGTAGAGTACTGTTGTCCTGTAAAAGCACAGTTATCATAGTCAATAAATGCCGAAGGAGAATGAGTATCCCTGCCTTTTACTGTGATAACTCAGACTATTACGTACTTTATTTTTTTTTTTTGGCTACAAAAGGGAGTTGGTTAAATAGATTTTCAGTATTTAATCCTGTCTATATTAAACAAACATCCCTCCGAGTGGTCTGAAAAGAGTACTGCCTCTGCCACGGTCTCTTTTGGAGGTTGTCATCACCTCTTATGAATATTTGCTGCATTCGCTGCATTTTGCTGCTCATGAGCTTGCTCCCTAATGTGTTACAGCCTAAGTGAGCCACGTTGTTTGAACTAGTTTCAAAAGTACATTTCTGCTAATCCAGTTCATAACTAGTGCAGTGGATTAAGAAGCAGTTGCATGAGTGCATCAAGTGATCTACAGGAGAAGGAAGCAGGAGAGAGGTGTTAACAAGTTGCAGGTGCATTTGGGAGCAGTAACCACTTCAAGAAGCACAGCTGGAGCCAGAACTGTATCCTGAGCATTCATCTCTGTTCAGCATTGTGCAGGTGTAATAACAAAGCTAAAATCAGGCAGGCTTAAACCTGCAAAGGATTTTTTTTGGGATTGCTGTTTGTGGTGGATGAAGAAGAAGTTGTCTGGGAGTAGGTTGTGACCATATATTTCAGCTGATTTGGTCCAAGTTCTATAGCAACAATATTTCTTCAGTCTAAAGTGGTTTCATTGTGAGGGAAAACAGAAAAGGGTCTTAGAATCATAGAATCACAGAATCACCAGGCTGGAAGAGACCCACTGGATCATCGAGTCCAACCGTTCCTATCAAACACTAACCGTTCCTATCAAATACTAATATCATGCTTAAATACTGACTGTTGATTTAATAAGAAGCTTTTCAAGGCTCATAAAAAGCTTCTTTACTCCCAGGTGATGGTGGGGTACAATCACATGGCCCCATGCCAAGATTCCAACTCTGCAAAGTTACCTTTACCAAAACACTGCCAGACCAACCATCCCTGAGACAGAACCTGGCTGCCTCGCAGGGAGTTCACTGCCACCAAGGATCTTGCCAGTATTAAAATAAGCAATACATAAACATTAACGACCAAACCCCATCTAGGGATGCTCAAAACATGATGACGTCTCTTTGCCCACATGGCTTCTCGTGCGCAGTATGGACTCAACCCTCACCCAACACAGAGAAGACACAGCAGGGAGAAGACACCATCAAGGTGCTGGCAGGGCTGTCTGGCTAGTTTAGTGCACCTGGATCTCACTGTCCCTTGCTGAAAATAAGAAATGGCTGGGTCAGCAGGCATTTCGTATGTGTATATGCTCTGGACAGGAGATTTTGGAAGTCAAAACATCCCGTTTCTAACCTTTTCAGAACACAGTTCATAGAATCATAGAATCATAGAACAACCAGGTTGGAAGAGACCCATCGGATCTTCTAGTCCAACCATTCCTATCAAACACTAAACCAAGTCCCTCAAGACCTCATCCACCCGTGCCTTAAACACCTCCAGGGAAGGGGAATCAACCACCTCCCTGGGCAGCCTATTCCAATGCCCAATGACCCTCTGTGTGAAAAACTTCCTCCTAATCTCCAGCCTAAATCTCCCCTGGCGGAGCTTGAGGCCATACCCTCTTGTCCTGTCCCCTGTCACTTGGGAGAAGAGGCCAGCTCGCTCCTCTCTACAACCTTCTTTCAGGTAGTTGTAGAGAGTAATGAGGTCTCCTCTCAGTCTCCTCTTCTCCAGGCTAAAAATGTTAAAAATGTTCACTGAGATTGCCCCCCTCATCCTTATTACTTACTGTGGATGGTCCAGGTAAGAGTCTGCATGAAATAACTAACCACAAGGAGGTACTTCTTAAGCAGTCTTGACCCTCAAAGAAACCATCCCCAGTATGTCATGTTTCCTCGTAAATAATACATTACCTTTGTGGTCCTACTGATGATTATACAACCTGGCCAACTTCATCTATTTTATGTGCTTATCACTCACATGGCTATTGATTAAATGCCTTCTCCTTTTCCTTTCAAAGCTGAAGGCACATCTCTACATGGTCTGAAACAAGGTAGGATCAAACTCCAGTGTAATATTTTCTAAAATATCTTGTCTATGAAATGTGATTCTGTGTGCCGAGGGAATAGGAGGCTTCCCATCAACTTTCATGACAGGTAAGTGGAGCTAACACAGGATTCTGACCTCTCTTTTTTGTCAGGAGAAAAATGCTCCTGGCATCTGAAATTTCAGGTCATAAGAGCTGCTGAGCTTAGAGGGGTCAGAAACAACTTAAGAAAAAGAGGTATTCTCTTATTTCAGCATTAGTATCAACTGGAGATTTTTCAAGGAAAATGTTTCTCTTCCAGACCAACTTCATCTAACTGTCAGGAGCACTTTTTCTATTGACCCCAGTGCTGTGTTGGAGCAAAAAGTGCCATAGATTCTTGAAAAGTGAATTATTCCATGGCTCAGTGACAAAAATCGAGAGGGAATGGCTGGGGCATCTTTTAAGCTGGAGATCAGAGGACATCATGGAAAAAAACAGAACAGTGGCTGCCCCGTGTATGGGGAAGGTGAACGAGAAGAGGTCAGTGCCCTGTGGTTAATGTCACTGGGAAAAGCAATAGTTACATACCCTGAAGACACCTCTATGTGTCTCTCCTCTACAGAGGAGAAAGAAGCCCCACCATAGACATCACACTCCTGCCAGGGAAGACCTCAGGGTGGTGATGACTTGTAATCTCACCCCCAGTCCCCTTCCATCCTGCTATGGGGACATTGGAGCTGTCAGCCCTGGCACAAAGAGGGACACTGGCAGACTGAACAGCACCAGAGGTAGGATATAGAATCACAGAATCATAGAACAACCAGGTTGGAAGAGACCCATCGGATCATTGAGTCCAACCATTCCTGTCAAACACTAAACCAAGTCCCTCAGCACCTCATCCACCCATCCCTTAAACACCTCCAGGGAAGGGGAATCAACCACCTCCCTGGGAAGCCTATTCCAATGCCCAATGACCCTTTCTGTGAAAAACCTCCTCCTAATCTCTAGCCTAAATCTCCCCTGGTGGAGCTTGAGGCCATTCCCTCTTGTCCTGTCCCCTGTCACTTGGGACAAGAGGCCAGCTCCCTCCTCTCTACAACCTCCTTTCAGGTAGTTGTAGAGAGTAATGAGATCTCCTCTCAGCCTCCTCTTCTCCAGGCTAAACAATCCCAGCTCTCTCAGCTGCTCCTCATAGGGCCTGTAGTCCAGTCCCTTCACCAGCTTTGTTGCTCAAACATATGAATATTTGATATGAATACTGTGAAGGTGGGAATGTTTCCATACAGCATCATTAATAAGGCCTTATTGTACTGATTTGACAATTTGGTCTATTAGACTTCTAAAACACTTATTGCTATAAGGATAACTTTTTAGCCCTTATGTGTAGTCTTCCCTTTGTCCCATAACAGGATTTCAACAGTATTGGTGAGCCTGTTTTTCACTATTGGAGAGAAACACCCCTGGCTGGTGTGCAGTGAATCTCATCTTAAGAGACAGAGATGTCTAAAACTGAGCAGACAAATCTCACTCTAGAAATACCTATTTCACTCCTGTGATTATAAAGAGCATCAAGATAGCTGGCTCAGGGGGTGATGTTTGCTCTCAGATGGGAGAGGTTAGGTGAGATAAATCCCCAGCTGGGTGAATGAATTTTCACTTTGACTTCAGGAGAGATGGGAATAACACTCCTGGGAGCCTTTCCTGGTGCAAGTGTTGTTAAATCCAGCACACTGGAGTAAATATGGTCCTTATTCTTCATTGTTCCCTTGACTTTAAATATCATAGAACACGTCTAATTCCATCTTAGGAGCCTGTACTGGTGGCATAAAAGTGATCACCTATGTTTCTAGCAAAGAGAAACAAGCTGGAGAGAGATTTGGAGATTAAATTTCTTGAAGAACTAAATCCAGATTCATCTGCTGTGTCCCTGATGGAACAATTTAATAACACCATTTGTCTATTTCTTTGGGAATCCCTTATATGAGGGGGTTTTAAGTGAGGAAGGTCTAAAGACTTTTTTTTTTCCTTTTAAATTTCCTGCAGATTTCTGTGAAATGAGTGAATCATTTGTCAAAAAAACCAGCCTCCTTCCCCAGACACTCCAGGACATCATTTTTAGTTGACGGCAAACACAGTCTTTGATATAATGCCAGACCATGCAGAGAAAGTGCATCTAAGGATACTTTTACTAAGGAAAAAACCACTTTGGGTTATCTTTTAGAAGATGTCTGTGGCTTGGAATTGGAAGGTGGGATATTATTTCTGGCTCCATTGCAGTGTTGTTGTGTGGTACAGGGCAAACCTCTGCTCTTGGATCCATGTCAAGGTCCTTCCCTTAGATAATAGGAGCAGAGAGAGGCCATTAGGAAGGCTCTGCAAAGGGACCTAAATAGGCTGGACGGCTGGGCAGAGTGCAATGGCATGAGGTTCAACACAGCCAAATGCCGGGTCCTGCACTTGGGGCACAATAACCCTGTGCAGAGCTACAGACTGGGAGAAGCCTGGCTGGAAAACTGCCAGGAGGAGAGGGACCTGGGGGTGTTGGTGGACAACCGACTGAACATGAGCCAGTAGTGTGCCCAGGTGGCCAAGAAGGCAAATGGTATCCTGGCTTGGATCAGAAATGGTGTGACCAGCAGGTCCAGGGAGGTGATTCTCCCTCTGTATTCAGCACTGGTGAGGCCGCTCCTTGAATATTGTGTCCAGTTCTGGGCCCCTTACCGCAAGAAGGGTGTTGAGGCTCTGGAGCAAGTCCAGAGAAGAGCAACGAGGCTGGTGAAGGGGCTGGAGAACAGACCCTATGAGGAGCGACTGAGAGAGCTGGGGTTGTTTAGCCTGGAGAAGAGAAGGCTGAGAGGAGACCTCATTACTCTCTACAACTACCTGAAGGGAGGTTGTAGAGAGGAGGGAACTGGCTTCTTCTCCCAAGTGACAGGGGACAGGACAAGAGGGAATGGCCTCAAGGTCCGCCAGGGGAGATTTAGGCTAGAGATTAGGAGGAAGTTTTTCACGGAAAGAGTCATTGGGCATTGGAATAGGCTGCCCAGGGAGGTGGTTGATTCACCTTCCCTGGAGGTGTTTAAGGCACGCGTAGATGAGGTCTTGAGGGACTTGGTTTAGTATTAGATAGGAATGGTTGGACTAGAAGATCCGATGGGTCCTTTCCAACCTGGTTGTTCTGTGATTCTATGATCCTAGGATAGGTCACTAGCTGGAGTTGCTCTAGGGTGAGGGTGTCTGTTTATCTATGCATCTTGCAACAGGGATTTTGATGACTTTCTTAAGCTCCATAACTTATTTTAAGACAGCTAGATGAATGCCCTGATGCATCTCAGCCACAGATCTCTATACCATGCTGCCAGCAGTGTTGTACCACAGACGGCTGGTGTGGGAGTGATTGATAAAAGACTATGCTAATTTGTAATGACACCACAGAGCAGACAGTCTGTCCTGAAAGAGCCAGGTAAAGCTCCTGGAAACGGTTAGGAAAGGTGTTTTTAAAGAGAAAGAGAAGGGATCTAAAATAACAGGTAATAAAGAGGATGTGCATAAATCTTATGCTGAGTATTACAGGAATTCTAAGCCTCTTCCCAAACGAGAGGAACAATGGTAAAGTGAGAAACTAGATGCTGAGTTCGGCTAATCCATAACTCATTTGTGAAACAAGCTGCCCCAATATGTCCAGAAGATGACCAATTTAGGTCTTGAAGGAGGACTGGACTGTGAAGGACAAGAAAGATGGAAGTTTCTTTAGGTTGGACAAGCACAAGGGACAGAATCCAACATAGCTCTAACTGGAGATGAGGGAAGAACTTCTTTGATGGGGAAATTCTTCTGTCTTGAGACTTCTCCTGCTGCCTTTTAAGGTATCTGCAGGGTGTAGCAATCAGAAGAGGACATTGTTTCAGTATCAACCACTCAGACAAGCTCTTAGCCTGGCAAATTTTGCATTCCTGAAATATCCCTAATAGCCATTAATTTAAAGGGTGAACAAGGAAAGGAAGTACATTCACAATTTGTTTCTGTAGAAAGGAATCCTGCAAAATTAGCAGAAGGGGAAAAGGGAGTTACCATGACAACCCCCTTCACCACCACCACCAGCACCACCACTGACTGCAGTGTGTGGAAATGCAGAGAAAAGGAGTATATTGAGGTACATGGCTCAGTGTGCGTCTGAGGGAGATTCTGTCTACCTAAGAAAAGGATCCGGAGAGCTACCAGTGTACCACATTGTCTACCACAGACAGCTCTGAGAAGCTCAGGAGGTGAGGAGAGATGAAGATGGTACATACGTCTAGTGAGATGTGTGTCCATGGGACAACGAGGAGCTGTTTGTGTGGCTATGATGGTCTGGCCAGGAGGATATGGAGATCTCCCCAGCCAATGCTCCTAATGGGCATGCAGATGCTGATCCTCCATGTCCATCTTCCCAGGGACCGTGTCTCAACACTCATCCTGTGCCCAGCACTGTCATCCCAACTAGATGCATTTAACAATAAAAATGCCCCAACTACCTCTGTGGTCAAGTGACCATTCACTGGCCACCAAGAAGGTCTGATGCTGAGCTCTTGCCTTCTATTTGGAATGCTGCTAGCAAGTACACAGCCTCAGTCTCTTGATGAGCATTATCCAAAGGGATTTCAAATGAAATAATTCCCAGGGGTTAATAAATAAACAGCAATACCTGCGAGGTCGAAGTAAATCATTTTCTGTGTATTGTTTGAATGTCATTGTTTTACTGTCATATAAACACATATATTAAAGGAGGAAGAATCGGCAACTGTAAGTAATACATAAAGGTTCGTATAAAAATGAATTATGCAAATATGATGTCTCTTTTCTTGTGAGTGCAATAATAAAAATGTAAAATAAATCTTAATAACATGTGTCTGACTTAAAATGCTAAGGGGTAAAAGGGGAAGGGGGAGGGTCAGCGCTGTTGTTTATTATTGAATTCAGTGCTGAATCCAACATGCCTAATGTTCTTGGAGAAATTGAAACATCTAATGTCAAATAAGATCTCCATGGTCTAATTCTTCATTCAGAGCCCTGGGGATAATGTATCCGACGTGACAATCCAATAAGCTTTCACATCTTCATCCATTTGTTTTCAGGGAACCCTCATACCTCTGCTTAAAAAGTAAAAAATACCTTTAAAAAATCATTATTTCTTACATTGTAATAAATTCCACTGGAGCAATATGAGTAATTTAAAAAAGAAGGGGGAATAAAAAAAGAGAGAGAGACTGGATGATGGATTGTCTGCAACTTTAATATACAGGATGCAGCCTATCATCTGTCTATCTGTTTATCCACATATCTGTTTGTCTGTCTATCCATCCATCCGTCTTCATTATTGTAGTGTCTCCTATTCCACTTTGAATGGATGTTGTCGAACTGCGTATTTGTTGGTGAAATTTTGCTTATAACTCACTGCTTTTCTTCAGACCTACAGTTTTTCAGGGAGGCCTGAGACTAAATGAAAAGATAGATGAGGAGAGCCACCTTCTTCTGCTGTGGACATCACAGTCTCACCATGGACTCATCAGGAGATGATTGTACCCTCTCTTTCCACATCATTCAATTAACCAGGGCCATGGTGAGTTCCCTTGGAGGGAGCGATAACGAAGTTGGAGGGGACTGTCAACCTGCCCCAGGGTAAGAGGAATGCAGAAGGGGAATTGGGCTGATCCATGATGAATATACACCAACACTCTTTTATACTAAGAGGTCTAGATGAAGCAAGGCTTTGATGATAGAATCAGAGAATCACAGAATAACGAGGTTGGAAGAGACCCACTGGATCATCAAGTCCAACCATTCCTATCAAGCACTAATCCATGTTCCTCAGCACCTCGTCCACCTGTGCCTTATACACCTCCAGGGAAGGTGAATCAACCACCTCCCTGGACAGCCTGTTCCAATACTCAATGACCCTTTCCATGAAAAACTTCCTCCTGATATCCAGCCTAAATCTCCCCTGGTGGAGCTTGAGGCCATTTCCCCTCATCCTGTCCCCTGTCACTTGGGAGAAGAGGCCAGCTCCCTCCCCTACAGAACCTCCTTTTAGGTAGTTGTAGAGCACAATGAGATCACCCTTCAGCCTCCTCTTCTCCAGGAGGATGGAGGGTGGGAAGCAGGATACTGGTGCGGAGACCTATGGAGACAGTAGTCTGGGGTCTGCTTTGAGTGTCAGAACTCTTTGAACTTTTCCGGCTGGAAAATGCAGTGTTGCAAAGCAGATGCAGAGAACAATCTGATCAGTCAGCAAGCACACTTTTATTCAGCTTAGCTGTCTTTTTATATACCCCATTCCATTACATAACTGTGTGCCCCCCGAGGGTGACTACGGTGTATTATTGGCTAAAGGTAGCTGTCCATAAGGCTATTATCAACATATTATTGGTTAAACTACCACACATACCAAGAAACCAAGTTATACTAAAATTAGCTATGTTGACAGTTCATCCCCATTGTTTTCTTTTCTGCTGCTATGGGTTCCCACTGAACTAGCTGCTGGGTTCCTCCCAGCTGGCCTGTGTTTATCTCTCATCTCTCTGCTTCAAGGTCTTGTTAGAGTTGTTCAGTATCAAGTAGTCTCACAGCATCCAGGCCTTCTTCTCTGTAAAATGTTCCCACAATGCAGAACATGCAGGTAATTTTTTTTTGAGACTTACATAACCTCAACCCTTTTACTCTTTGATGATGTATTGTATCACATTTGATAACAGCAACATGACAGGGTGTCGATGGCAGTCTGCAACCCCAGATGGACATGCATATTAATGACTGGTAAAAGCAACAGAGATCTGACCAGGACCTGGGTTTCCCCTGGGGGTGGCATTTGGTGTTGTCCCATGGAGCTGAGTTCAACTCCATTTATCCATTCACCTGCTGAGATCTTCTTCCACTTCTGTTGCTGCAATTTGTGTTATTATCTACGAGGTAGGAGTCAAGCTGCAAGATCTTGCTGCTGGCTTTATCTGCTTTTACTGCTAATGGAAAGGATGGGAAATTAGAGCAGGACCTCTCATCCGTCAGTGTGCTGCTTTAAGGCTAAGAATATGCTCTGCTATCAGAACTGGCCCACATTAGCACATCCATATCAAGGTAAACAGCAGTTGCTAGTTGCCTTTCATCAACATGAGGATGAGTCTGTTCTTTGGCACGTTAACAAAATGTTAATTGTTCTTTTCATATGTATTTTTCCTGCCAAATGCAGAAGTAATCCTGACACTGCCTTACATCCCAGGCTTTGGGGCTTAGGTCAGATTCAAACAGAGTTGTGAAACAATGAGCATGCACTAGGCATTCATTTGGAAACCCGAAGCTATGCAAAGCTCCAGGGTTCAGGGATGTTTTAGCAAGCTTTGAAACAGAGATGAAGTTTACCAAGAACATTACTGAACAGATCAAGAAGTTGAGAATGAGCCTGTGGCCTCTGGTCTGGAGTAATTCTAGCCAAGGATTTCAAATTGATGCTTTGAATAAAATGGAAATAAGAAGTAGTTTGTTTAAACCTAGGTACAATAGGACTTCATTTGCAACAGGGACGGGGACAAATTGCAGACTTTGAGGAATTCTGAGACTCATTCCAGGTCAAATCTGTGGTCGTGGTCCAGGAAGACACGGGTTAAAGTTCAAAGGAGCCCAGCTTTAATGAGAAAATCAAGATTGCTTTCTTAGACCTTGGAAAGGATTTTGAACAGGTCCAGAGCATCGCATGTTCCATGTAGAAGGCTGAATAAAGGAACTGTAACTGTGCAACATGATCACTGTGTGACTTTCCGAAGCAAAGCTGTGTATCTGCCTCCTGAAAAGCAACAGACATGGGCTGAAAGTGAGTCTGGGAAGAAGAGATGCTGTTTTTTAAGTTTCTGGTGATAAATGCAGTGCACTTCTCCCATACAGGACTCTTCTGTTTTTCTATCAGCAACCAATGTGCATTCCTTAGGTGCTGCTGCATCATCTACCTGCTAGAAACATATGGAAAACATGGCAGAAAACGGTAACCAAAGACAATGAGTCAGAGTGGAGGGACATATATTGAAGGAAACACTTTCTTGTTCCAAAGGAATAAAAATAAATTGATTTCCCTAAGAAAGTCTTTGCAATGAGATTTTGGTGGCTAGTTCTGTTTTGCATTTCCTGGGAGAAGGGGAAATCCCAGTTTGGGCTTTCTTCTTTTATTCCTTCAACATGTCGTTTATTTTTTAGCAACCCAGCATATACTACTGTTTTACAGAAACAAACACAGACGTATCCTTGAGTTGTCTGTCTCAGCAGAGATCTCCTTTAGATCAAGTGCTGTCAGCCTGTTTTTCTGAAGTGGGAAGGGTGAGCATCACAGCTTTGGCTGCCCACTCTCACACCACCTTGTCAGACCCTCAGTGCGATATGCACAAGCTGAGCCCATGCGTGAGACAGGAATAACTCCCCTTAAGATTGCTCATCAAGAAAGTCCAAGCAACTTTCAATTTTCTCTTGACAGCTGTACTTTTGCTGCTTCGCAAGAGCTGCGTATTTTGCAGCTGATGGTGAACTTGGAGGAACAGGAGAAGACAGAGGGGAAATAACCATATAGACTGTAAATAAAACAAAGCTTTTCACTTTTGTTGTGCAGCTCCATCAATGAGGATAAATAAAATTGATGGGTTCAGCTGCATGGGCTGTGGGTGCTGAATAGTTAGAGCTAGGGACCCTTCTGCTACCAATGTCCTAAGAGCCCCTGGGAAGAAACTGCTGGAAAGACTCATGAGCCACAAGATCCTACATGACTGAAGGATAATCCTGAGGATGTCTTGACCCAATTAAAGCAATTGCTCTTGAACTGTTGTCTTTTTCCCCCTTTTTATTCTTGCCTTCAGCTTCCTTAATTCACCTTTTGTTTAAATCCTGAAGTATTAGACTAGGCTATTTGTGCACAATCTGATAAAGGATATCTTGGATGATGCTACCATTTTCCAGTCTCAATAAAAATCCCAGTGCAATGGGACCTAGATTCTGAGGGGGGTTTCTTCTATAAACCAGGAATTTCTGGTTTGCCCCTGCAGACAGTTCGACCAATCATGAAATGCCTTTTTTTGTCCTGGTTCTTGGGAGAAAGGAGTTGCCTCTCGTTGGCATTGCACAGAGAGAAATAGAATGAGAGTAAGAACCAAGATATAGAATCACTGAAAGAGGAAATAATTTTGAGGCTAAGAAAATGTTCAGTTTTACAATGCACATCCATATATATACATATATATATATATACACACACACACATCAAATGCCATCATTTGCACATAATTTAGTAAAACCAAGAGTGAAATCCAGAGGAAAGACTCAAACATGAAAAAGAACCATAATTTCCCTTTGACTTGTGACTGAATAGTTATTATTTGCATTGGAAGACCTTTCTTGCTTTCTTTCTTTCCCCCCCTCCTTTTCCTTTAACATCTCATTAATGTTAATGTAACCCCAGCTCGATAAAAATGGGAAGATAGAGCAATAGCAGTTCAGCAAATTTATTTTGTGAGAGTAATATCTTCAGTGTCTGTAAATGATATTCATTCTGTGAGGACAGCTGTGCAAAATGAGCATCTCCAGGTCCCATTAACCAAAAGCGAAAGGATCCAGACAGGGATGATCAATGGGAGATGAAGGAGGGTTTTTTTGACTTTGTTTCTTTGTTTGTTTGGTGAGGCTGCACCTTGAATCCTGTATTCAATTTTGGGCCCCTTTTTACAAGAAAGACATCAAGGAGCTGGAGCACATCCAGAGAAAAGCAATGAATTTGGTGAAGAAGCTGAAGAACAATTCTTACAAGGAGCAACTGAGGGAACTGGGGTTGTTTAGCCTAGAGAAAAGGATGCTGAGGGGAGACCTTATTACTCTCTACAACTACCTGGAAGGAGGGAATGGTCTCTTCTTCCAGGTGATAGGATGAGTGGGAATGGCCTGAAATTGTACCAGGGGAGATTCGGGTTGGACAGTAGGAAAATTTTATTCACCAAAAGGATCTTAGGCACTGGCAGAGGCTGTTCAGGGAGGTGGTTAATTCCCCATCCCTGGAGGCATTTAAAAGATGGATAGATGAAATGCTTAGGTATATGTTTTAGTAGCGGACAAGTGCAGCTGGACTTGATGATCTCAAAGGTCTTTTCCAACCTAGTGATATGGAGTCCGACAAGGCAGAGAGACAACTAAACCTGAGTAGTCAAACTTGTTCCCCAATGTACTAAATAGGTATTAGATTGGGCCCTGTAGGGACTTTCATCTTTACCTTTTATAGGCTGACAATCTCCAGCTACCTGACTTTCAACTGACACCTGGCCTGCAGATCTCCAGTGGGTATCTGCTTATCTTCCATGTCTGAGTTTGTTTTAGGTATTATAACACATCTTTCTGTGGATTCAGGTGGCTCAGAACAGTTGCTTGCACATACAGGAGGAGAGCACTAGGCATGCAATTCAAGTAAGTTCAGGATTTCCTGCGTAAAGCTTCAGGTAAAGTCTCAGCTGCCACAAGCACACAAAATCCTTCAAATGCATCTTGACAAATTTTCCTAAAGGCAAAAGATGAATAGATTTTTTTCCCCTATGTAAAAATGCAAGCTCATTTGAGCTATCCAAATTCTATCTACTTGGAGTGGAGAGAGAGAAAGACCTCCAGTGAGTGATTCATTCATCACTATTAACAAGTCCTGCTTTTCTCCCCAGTTGCAGGTTTATCTTATTTACATCTGTGAAGGACATTCAAGCTAGTGGCTTGATATCGAACCCTCTTAACTTGCTGTGTCTCTGGTGTAGATGCCTCTGAATCCACCGTTCCCTTGTCTCCCTTTACAGTCAATGGAAATAGATGCATACCCAGTTTGCCCTCATCTACCATGACGAGTGTAAAGCTGATGAGATTTGGTCCTTAAGGTCTCATATCATCAAGTTTAGAATACTTCCATGGATGTAGGGTCTGCACAGACTTTGGACGCCTTCCCTGATTTTAGCTGTTGGCCTTAAGACAAAAGGAACTGTGCCTAATTCTGACTTTGTCTTTGAAGTAATGGTTAACATTAGTGTTCAGTGACTTCTATGACTCTATGATTCATTTTGTGGAGATGTCTGTGCTACAGATGTGGGATTCAGTTCAGATTCAGATATCAAGAATGTCCACGGTTCAGATGACCCTGTGTGAACTGAGTGTTTGAGCTTTCCTCATAACCAGTGGAGGTTTAGACAACACAGTCATTGCAGGTTCACTGACCAAGACAGGTGTCAAAACAGATGCAAAACAGGTCTTAAAGGTCTTTATCCCTTTTCAATGGCAACTGAAGGCCAGGCGGGATATACCTCGGATTCCAAAATGAAAACAGACCTCTACATTCCTCAGCTGAATCCCATCCCTACTGTCCTGGGACAGGTAGAGTTGTCTAGTGATAGGTATGCAGTTCCATGTGAGGTGACCCAGGGGATGAGAGAGAAGCATGCAGGGCTAGCTGGTAAACAGCAAGACATACAAGACCTCCCTGTCCTTTTGAGTGTCAGACAATGACTCTGGGACAGAATACCTGTGACAGGGCAGCTGAATAGATTGCTGAAACATGAGCAAATAGGTTTTTTTCACACACGTGATATTCAGAGCTCCTTGTTCAGTAGAGATGCACATGCTAGGAGCCCTGTTCATAAATTTTATTGCTTCCTTAGAACATTGACAGATGGAGTCCCCATTGTGTTTTTCCTCTTCTTTCTATTCTTAGTGTTATTCATCAGGACTACACCATCATCTTCTTATGTCAGTGCCACATCCAGCTCTTCCTTTCTACTTTCTACTTCTGGAGGAAGCCATTTACCATTCTGTTTAATAAAAGAAAAAAAAAGGAATGAAAGGTAACAATTATCTTTTTCAATCAAGATTCATATGAAAGGTCTCTAATAATAGTAGCACTTAACACTCTTGAGCTCCAAAGTGCTTTTCAGACATTAACTAATGAATCAAAGATTCAAGGAGGAAAGGCTCAGAGCTCATCCGTCTTGATCTTTCCAACTGTCATGGGATTCAGACTAGGGCTACTGCAACTATGGGAGTAGGAGAAGAGAGAGGTCTCTGTTGTTGAAGACAGAGAAGACTCTTCAATAGTCTCAGGATCTTTGAATACCAGGTTCTGAATCCAGTTTGGGTTTCAGGAACTCTCCATTTTATTCTATGGGATAAGAAAGACTGACTCCACAAGGTGCAGTGTTCATGTGAAAACTGTCAAGTATCCAGTCTTATTCACGTCTGTGTGTATTGACACATCTTGTTTCTCAGGGTCTCCTACTGCTTCCTGTGATCACGATTATAACTGGATGCCGCTATGGTGTTAATTTGCACTCCTGACCTGATTCTCAGCCTCATTGAGTGTCAGTGTTGATGAAGTCAAGAGCAGAGACCACTGCTTGAACATAGACTGAACTGTTATATAGCTGACAGTTATGTGGTCTTCACCAGTAGGGAAGACTCTACATTTGCAGGATAGAGGCATTATGGAGGGTGAGGTAGGACCTACATAGGAGGATTTACAGTTTGCACAGGCAAAAGTTGACATAGAGAGACTTAAGGCAGCAAGGGATTTCATCAGCCATTGAAAATTAGAGCTGCAACTTAGCAAGGTAATTCCACCTAATTAGTTCCTGACAGACACGTGTCTTTAGATATTCAAGGGTGGCAGCTCTACCCATTGCCATCATCTCCCAACTAGTCTCTGTAAAGCACTGATGCCCCAATTTCTGATTCCGAACCATCCTTGCTGTTCTTTATAACAACTGTTTCTAGCATTATTCGCTACTGACATGGGATGCAGAATTTTCCTGTCAAATCTGAAACTCAGGAACAGAAGACTTAATCAAATCCTATTCTCATCTCATCTTCCTTCTTGTCTCATTTTCAGGAGTGCCTTTCCTTAATGACTTAGAATCATAGAATCATAGAATCACCAGGTTGGAAGAGACCCGTTGGATCATTGAGTCCAACCATTCCCATCAAACACTAAACCATGTCCCTCAGTACCTCGTCTACCCGTGACGAGGGTAGACCCTCCAGGGAAGGTGAATTGACCACCTCCCTGGGAAGCCTATTCCAATAACCAGTTGGGACTTGTTTCCCAAACTTTTGCTCATATTAAAAATCTGGCAAAACAACAGGGAAAAAAAACCCCCACAAACCCATAATTCTTCTGCTTTTAAATTCTCAGTCTTACTGAGACATTAGTTGTGTCCTTCCATTTTAATGTAATGGAAGGACAGGAGCTTGAGACACCACAAAAGCTCTATTTCCATACTTATGTATCTATGCTATGTATTGTTCAAGAGAGAAAGAAAAAAAAGAAAAAGGGAAGGAAAAGAAGAAAGGAAATAAAGGAAAGAAAAGGAAGAACATATCTTTAAATGACTGCTTTATCATGGATGGATATTTTACAAGGACTAGAGCCAAAATCTAGCCACAAAGTCTCTTCAAGAGGAGAAAGCAGACAGAAAATCCTATTTTCAACACCCCCATGTTTTCACATTTCCTAGTCAATCAAAAAACAATAAAGTCAGAGCAGGGCTAACAAGGTTGTTTTTATTTTTGTGAGGAAATACTGAAGGTGTGAGGGAACATCTAAAGCAAAGTCTAACTGTTAACTTTGTCATGGAGAAAGGAAATCTGGCACTCGAGGAAGTTGGAAAGGGGAAAAGAAGAGATTAAGCCCTTTCAGAAGTGAAGGAAAGAAGGGAACAAAACTCACTTTTGCCACTGATGAGGATAAAGCTGAGAAATGATAAACCCTTTAAAATAGCCTTTGGTTCACAGCATAATTGGATTTCATGTTTTGGCAGCAAAATGTGATTATTCCCTCCTAACTAAAACATTCTTCCTATGAATGATGACCGTGTAGAATTACCATGGCTAAGGAATTTAGTGAGGAAGATGCTTTGCTCAGCTCCTATTTTTTTTCTACCCAGGATCTGAAAACATTTTTCGTGTGATGATTGCAAAGTTCTCCGGTATTTCTAATAAGTCTCTTATGCCATTTTCACTTTACTGGTAGGGGAAATAGAGAACAACATTTACCAGTATTCTGAAGTTTGCATTACACACAAGAGAGCCCTGTACTTTGCTGTCCAGTCCTTCCATCATCTCTACAGTAAATGCCTCTGAAATCCACATCTTGCTATGACTGAAGACCAGGCTGCCAATTCTGATAACAGATTATCATGAAGAAGGTCCCAGATGTGTTTGGATTTCAGCACTGATGCTCCTGCCTCCAAAAGGATCTCAACAGTCTATGGTTAATGAGAAATCCAATTGGATTAGAAGAATTTAATGAATATTCAGTATCTTTTAGTGAGCTCATTTCTAGTCTATTATGCTTCTACAGGGACTGTTTACAAAGGCTTGTAGTGATAGGACTAGGGGCAATGGCTATAAACTGGAGAGGGGTAGATTTAGACTAGATAAAATGAGGAACTTCACAATGAGGTTGGTGAGCCACTGGAACCAGTTGTCTGGGAAAGTTGTGGCTGCCCCATCCCTAGAGGTGTTCAAGGACAGGTTGGATGGGGCCTTGGGCAGCTTGATCTAGGGGGTTAGAACAGGGTGAACTTCAAGATCCCTTCTAACCCAAACTATTCTATGATTCTGTGAAGAGAAAAACAGAAAGATAAAGAGATTTCCCACTAGACTTAGTGTACAGAGGTCATTTTTTTATGTCATTAGTTTGTTTATGGACTCCACAATTCAGAGCTTATAGTGCTTGGAAGTTGTTGACCACTGTGCATTCACATTGAATGACTGTAGAAGAAATTACATATTGTTCCCATTGCCATTACCTTTTCCCTTTTCATATTCTCTTGTTGGTCTCTCTCTGACAAATCATCCTGGTATTCTGCTGGATTGACTCCAAATGCTGGCATTCATAGACATGTGGAAAGATAAGGAAATGTACGACTTGCTGAACTCAATCATAAACATTATCTTAGACAACAACAACACTAGGAAACTGGCCAAGTTGTGTACGGTCAGAGTTATGCTCTGACACAGAATAGAGATTGTTAACCACCACAATAATCAGAGCAAATCTATTTCTGAGACAAAATTACTCATTCTTTATTTGCAAGATCTGCATGGAAAATGTACAAAACTGGTTCTGACATTGGAGAGCCCTGATAACATAGTCATATGGTCATAGAATGGTTTGGTTTGGAAGAGTCATTAAAGCTCATACAGTTCCACCTCTGCATGGGTAGGGACATCTTCCACTGGATCAGGTTGCTCAAAGCCTCATCCAACCTCTTCTTGAACACCTCCAGGGATGGTGCATCCACAACTTTCTAGGCAACCTCTAAGATGAATAAACACAACTCTTTCAGCCTGTCCTTGTACAGGAGGTGCTCCAGCCCTTTGGTCATCTTTATGGACTCCTCTGGACTTGCTCTAACAGATCCATGTCCTTCCTGTGCTTTTGAGATGCTAAAGTGAATAAGGAAGAGAAAACTAACACCTAAATACTTACCAGGCTTAGCTTGGACGAGTCAAGCATGTTAGATTCACTTGATCTTATGACATCCAGAGATAATTATAAACTTGCTTGGCCAGAAGAGGGAGGTGATTTTATAGGCTGGGAATCTGATAAAAGGACTGCCCTGTTTCCTGTGGATTCTGCCTCAGTCCTACTGAACAGACAAAGAGTTTTCCTTGCTCTAAATTGGGTCTATGTCAATCCTCTGCTCTATCAATCTCTGCAGCCAAGTCTCCACAACATAACCAAGACCATTACACCATTCCTCTTTGTCAGTGTAATGTGCACTATTTGTAAGTTTATGTGTCAATGTTTGCCCTCTAAATCCTCATTTTCAGCTACACTGATCACTCTCCCAGCAATGGTGCTGGCAACTGAGGTCAGAAAATGATTCCTTGTGGAGGGGAATAACTGCAACATTTCAGAAAACCTGCAGGCCTCTTCCTGAACCCAAACAGTCCATCCTGGAGCTGCAGCAGCAACTTAATCAAGAGCAAGATGTTATATAATAGCTTAAAGCAGAAAATGTGAAAACAGAAACACAAGCAGAGTATAAAGCACCGAGATAAAATGAGGGTAGTATAAGACCTTAAGATACACAGGAACAAACTTGAACTGTGGTACTCATTGTCTAAATGAGAAAAACCTACAGGAAAGCTAGAAATAAAGGAATAGCTCCGTAATTGAAATTTCAGGAGAACACAAAGAAGCAGACTGTAATTTACGGTAGGTAAACATCCTCCCTCCTCTTACAAATCATCCCTGTGACACACACCTTGTAATCTTTATGGCTAGAAGCCTAGCAGCGAGAATATACAGCTGTGTGAGCGTGAGAAATCTCAACATTTGTTTTTCCTCGCAGTCTTAAGCACTGTTACAGGATGGATGGAGAGGGGGAGTTGTGCCAGCCTTTGGATTTCTGTTCCCTGAAGCTGAAGTGCTGAACCGCAGAGGTGAGGTAAGTGACTATTTTGAGTGTCAACAAGTCATAATGAGATGCTCAGAAGGGGAGGCTTTTCTGTGAATTTACATCTGTACTGCATAGCGAAGTCTATGTCAGTCTTGTCGATGATTTGCATGGTTATTTGAAGCATGTCAGGTAAAGAGGAGAAAGGAAAAGCTGAAGTCCTTTTCTAATGTGTCTGAACTAGTGGCTGCAGAAAGGAAACTTCAGGGGAAGATGCTCCAGGCAAACCTGATTGTCAGCCTTGCAACTGAAAGTTAACTCCTCCCTGATCCTGGCCTCAAGACAATGAAAATGCTTTCAGGACACCTCCTGTTTTTTAAGACCATCTCAACACTCTTGATGAGGTCATGAACTTTTGCCCCTAGAGGCTCATATTTGCATATTGCAAGATACTCGTATTTTTCTGTGGAAAACAGGTTGCAGTTATCACAACTGGTGCTGTAAAAAGACCTAAACAGTTGAGAAACTTCTGAGAAACTTCGTTACAAGCTTTGACTTTCAAGGTGTTTTGATTCTGTCAGTTTTTCAGGAGGTTTTTTTTGTCTTGTATTTAGAACTACCCCCAAAAAAGGAATTTTTGGAAGAATAAAAATGATTAGGTTAACTACTTTGAATGTTGCCCCTATGTACTCTCTATGCCTTAAAATCTTGCTGTATAGAAGGTACAACTGAGCAGCTGTGTGATCGTGAGAGCTCTGTCTGGCATGGGAGTGCCAAGTCCATTAGTAGGCATTTCTAGATATGGGAGCTGACAGGACCAGGAGTGTAGTGGGTACTTGGGAAAAGACTTTCCTTGCAGTTTCTGCTGGGATGGAGGTTGAATACTAAACTAGGTGCTGACCAAGAGCAAAATGAGGAGTTTGAAACAGACGTATCTGGAAAATAAACCTCACTATTCCCTTTTCACTAGTGGAGAACGAAGAAACCTCTCTGTCTCAGACTAGCTTCCACCCAGCCCTTCTCCTCACATTTGGTTTGTCTTCAGGTAGCTGCTTCTTTTGCAAAATAATCATCAGTTCTGAAAGCCACAGTGGCTTCCTGGAGAATTAACTATAGCCTTGACACAAGCAGTTGGGCCCCTGGTTCTGGGGATGCACCACCACCACCTCTTGCTAGCCAGAGCACCTCCTCCCTCCTTCTTTCTCTCCTTTTCACGTGCGTTTGAAAGTTGGCTCTGATTTGGACAATGTTCAGCCACTTCTCAAAGGCTAGGAGTGAGACAAATCCGACCAGATCTTTGGGCTTGATCCTAGGGCTCACGCTGTTTTCCAGTGAGTTCCTAGTCTCATGTACTAGTCTGTCCCCCCATTTGATTGTTGAGAGGCTAAGAAATAGCCCTAATACTGTTTGCTGCTGCTGTGGATCAGCCATTTACAGGCATGTCCTCCTTTCCCTTCTGGGACACTGGAAAAAGGCTGAACCTTCATGCACCTCACTCATGCTTCCTCACAGCACAGAAAAGTCTTTGCTGCTTCTTCCTTCTCTCCTCAGCAAGGTCATGCATAGACACTCTACAGATTTCCCACTCTGCAGACTTCCCACATCACCAGTTCTTTATCCTCTGTACTGAGAGGACAGATGATTTGATCAGGAAAGCTATTTTCCTGCAATGTAGATTATAATGGAAATCTGGAGAACAGCCCTGACTCTGAATCTCTGCAGCTTTATCCTCTTAAAAGCACAAGCCAATTAACCTCAGCCTGTAGGGAAAGAGCCCCCCTGTCAGCAGCTGGGGCTTGGAAAATGAGACATAGGGGATTTAAAACCACAGGGCTCTGAAACTCCAGCCCAGGCATACGGCTCTGCTCATGCCTGTGCAAATCTCCACAGTGGTGCTGTAGCTGGGGAGATGGGGCTGCATGTTCAGCATCAGGTTTGACTCTCAAAACCTCTGTGGTGGTGGGTTCCATGTCAGAGACCCTTGCAGCTCCTGCAGATGTTGCTTCACTGCCCTCAGGCTGCTTTGGGGATTGAAGGGTCGGGTCTGAGAACTGGACTTCCTGGGTACAAGAATATAATTTATGTGGACACAGTTTGCAGAGAACGATGTCGAGAACTGTAAAATTGAGATGTTCATAGATGATAAAAAGAAGGCCAAGGCCCAAGCTCAATGGAGAAATCGCAGTAGTGGTGTTCTCAGGGTGGGAACTGAGAAAAACAAAGACTAATTAGGTCGTAGGCGTGACACCAGGTGGAGGACACTCAGCTTACCCTGAAGCAGAAAAGTTGCCTGGTTCCTGGAAACATCTATTTCTCTCCCATTTTAGGAACTCTGATGAGGCATCTGAATGCTGAATAAGTGAGCCAGATTTGAGTGTCATTGATAATTCTTTCAGAAAATGAATCATAGAATCATAGAATAATCAGGTTGGAAGAGACCCACCAGATCATGGAGTCCAACCATTCCTATCAAACAATAAACCATGTCCCTCAGCACCTCGTCCACCTGTCCCTTAAATACCTCCAGGGAAAGTGAATCAACCATCTCCCTGGGAAGCCTCCAACAGTGCCCAATGACCTTTTCTGTGAAAAGTTTTTTCCTAATGTCCAGCCTAAACCATCAAGCCTAAACCTCCCCTGGTGGAGCTTGAGGCCATTCCCTATTGTCCTGTACCCTGTCACTTGGAAGAAGATGCCAGCTCCCTCCTCTCCACAGCCCCCTTTTAGGTAATTATAGAGAGCAATGAGATCTCCCCTCAGCCTCCTCTTCTCCAGGCTAAACCCCAGCTCTCTCAGCCGTTCCTCATAAGTCCTGTTCTCCAGCCCCATCACCAGCTTTGTTGCTCTTCTCTGGACTCACTCCAGAGTCTCAACATCTTTCTAGTGGTGAAGGGCCCAGAACTGAACACAGGATTCAAGGAGCGGTCTCACCAGTGCTGAGACTGAGGAAGAATAACCTCCCTGGACCTGCTGGTCACACCATTTCTGATACAAGCCAAGATACGTCTTGAAAGACAGAGATGGGGCTTTTTTCATATTTCTGCTGGTCTTCCCTATCTAAATGTTCTTTGCTTATCCCACAAAACTCTTCTGCTGTCTGATGTGTGATGTGCTACCCTGGCACTAACTGTTTGCTGGAAGGGGAATGTAAGTGCACATAAAATATCCTCTCATCAGACACCTCTCTCAAAGTCATGCTAACTACCTGTCTTTGCAATAGACTGTGTTCCTTTAATGACAACAGCTCTTGTTTGAGATGTTAACATCTCCAGACATTTGACAAGCAGCTGAGTAAATGTCAACACCCTTCGAAAGGAAGTGTGGGATTTAAGTGAATTGCACACCGACTAGGAAATTGAAGTTCATTCTGGGGTGAGACTCACTGGTTCCTAACAGCTGAACTAATGCCAGCATTTTAGGCCAGGCAGCAAATAATTCTGTACCCATGGAGATGAGGGACGGACATATAAATGTCCCTCCTCCTTCTAAGTTACAAACCATGAAGGCTTTTAATGACAGGGGAGGTGTTTTGAGGTTAGAGTGTTATTCTGGAACATTGGAGAGACACATTTATTACTCTGTCACAGACTCCCTGAATAGCCTTTATTGGTGCATTTAGCGTCTGCTGCCCTTAGAATTCCACCCAAAAATTCCTTGCAAAGGTTTCCTTGGACAATGCTGCTTAGGAACACATTGTACTTGTGCTACGAGCAGTCCCCTATATAACACTCCAAGGAATTGCTTCAGCATAGCCTCAGTGGAAACAAATGCTCTGTATTGATGGAACAGTATTTCTCAAAATACAGCATCTTCCATTGACTCCAAGTATTCTACCAGGTCTTTTTTTGTGAGCATCCAGAGATTTCAACCCCACACACCACCCTACACTGTTATGGTCATTTCTCTATGACCTCTGATTTCCAACCTGTGTGCAATCTGTGGGTTGGGGCTCATTTTGCTAAACCTTGAAAAATCAACACTGCAGGCACCTTCTTCTAAGACAGCCTTTTTCATCCCTTTTTACAGAGGCAAAGAATTTATTATGGAGCAATCCATCTCATCTGGAAACAGATACATGAAAAAGATGAGATGAACAGCTCCTGGACAATGTCTATTACTCTCCTTTAATACATCTTACGGGGAAACAGCTCTGATAAATCTCACCTGTTGCACCTAGAATCTATGTAGAAAAGATATATACGATCACAGGGCATTGAATGAGGTTTACCGAGTCACAGAACTCTGTTTCTACATATTAGAGATATGTAGTATGAGATAGACTTGAGTAATGACTTTTCCATGCAACATTTAGGTTTTGTAATCTGGAAGAACACACAAAGAGAATTGCTTCCCTCTTGGCCTTTTTAATTCTTCATTAAGAGCTATTACTACTTTTAATGCAGAGTATAACAGACTGGTGGAACTTGCTGCTGCAGGATATTAGAGATTATTGTGTCTTTAGGTGGCATTTGCATTGAAGGTCTATGTTATTGAGCATTAAGTGCAAACCAACCGTTACCATTGTGGGCTTAAAGTTTACTGAAGCTCATTTAGGCAAGACTAATGTTAGAAAACATCTTCTAACAGCAATAACAGGAGGTACTGGAACAGACACTCCATGGAGGATGTGGAGTTTCCCTCCCTGAAGGGCTGCAAAAACAAGCTTCAGCAAACAGATGACAGCATTGGTTTGGATGGTCCCTCAGCCTGTCAGGGGAAGGAAGAATCCTAGAGTCATAGAATCATAGAATTACAGAATGGTTTGTGTTGCAAGGGACCTTAATGACCATCCAGTTCCAATCCCCCTGCCATGGGCAGTGACACCTCCCACTACATTGGGCTGTTCAAGGCCCCATCCAACCTTGTCATGAACATCTCCAGGGATGGAGCAGCTACAACTTCCTCGGACAACTTGTTGTAGTTCCTCACCACCCTCATTGTTAAGAATTTCCTCATTGTTAAGAATTTCCTCATTATGTCTAGTCTAAATCTTTCCCTCTCCAACTTATAGACATTCCCCCCTGCCTTATCTCTACATGCCTTTGTAAAACGTCCCTTGCCAGCTTTCTTGTAGGCCCTTCTTGTAGGAAGTTTAAGTGATTGATTAGGATTCTTCATTGTTTCCATTTCTGGCAGAACTGCAGTCAGTTTTCAGCATCTTTAAGGAAAAAAATAAAAGAGCCAGTGGGTAGAAATGTAGAATAGTATAGGTTGAAAGGGACCTCTAGAGGTGCTTAGTTCAACCTTCATCTCAAAGCAAGACCAACATCAATGCTGGACTTTGTGCACATGAGTTTTAAAGATTTCCCATGTGGTTTTGCACCACCCATATGGCCCCAGTCCTGGTGCTTAGCCAAACTGTGAAGATTTTGTTCTCCTTTTCAGCTGGAACTTCCCTCACTGCAAACCCCTGACTGCTACCTCTTGCCATTTTGCTGTGCATCTCTTTAGACAATCTAGCTCTGCCTTTTTTTTGTTATCTGTTAGAGGTAGTAGTTAGAAAGCAAAGAGATCCCCTTGCAAGCTGCCAGCCTTCTCCAGACTGAAAAAATCCAGGAACTCACAGAATCATAGAATCAGCAGGTTGGAAGAGACTCACCAGATCATCGAGTCCACCCATTCCTATCAAACACTAAACCATGTCCCTCAGGACCTCGTCCACCTGTGCCTTAAACGCCTCCAGGGAAGGTGACTCAATCACCTCCTTGGGCAGCCTCTGACAATACCCAATGACCCTTTCTGTGAAAATTTATTTTCTAATGTTCAACCTGAACCTCCCCTGGTGGAGCCTGAAGCCATTCCCTTTTGTCCTCTCCCTCATCGCTTGGGAGAAGAGGCCAGCTCCCTCCTCTCTACAACTTCCTTTCAGGTAGTAGGACTCTCAGTGTTTCGTTTATAAGCCCTATCCTTCAGCTCACCAACGGATTATTTCTTCTGTACCCCTTGTAAAGAGGCCAGAGAGTTTTACCCACTTCTCCCAGTTCTCACTGTGACTTGCGCCAAATCCCTAATGCCAAAGAAACAACTGGTAAGAGCGAAGCTGGTGATTTCCCTTAGGAAGTGACTTAATGCTACAACACTTTGTCCTCAGGCTTCACTAGGCTGGGCATCAGCTGGAGTGAAGAAGGAGATAAGATACACCACTACATAGAGAGGGAGGTGATAGTACGTGTTCTTGCAACTTCTGTTGGTACCAGAATCCTAGGCAAAACACCAGCACCAGCCTCCAGGCAGGCACCCTTCCCAGAGTCCCAGACCTACCACCACTCCTCTGTGCTGGGGCAAAGGGTTCCAAAATCTAGATACTTCATTGCTGTGTTTACTGTGGCCTCCATCCCTCCCTCCCTCTCTCTCTCTCTCTCTCTCTCTAGTTGCTAAGCGATATCTCTGCTCTCCAAAGTCACTGATACAGACCCTTGGCTGCTGCATTTCACTATTCCATTTGCAATTTAAATTCTCTGACAGGCAGAAGCAACCAAGCTGTTCACTTAAGATTGCAAGAAGTTATATTGAAATCCAGGAAATCGCCAGTGCCTCAAGCTCTTCATAAATTTCACTTTGATAGTAATAGAGACAGAGGTGGGAAGAGGGAAGGAGAGAGAGGAGGGAAGGAAAGAGGTGCTCCTGTAGGGAAGGAAAGATGGAGAAGAGATAGTGAGAAGAGATCAGAGGGAAGTTATTTCACCTTTATTTCTATCAGTCATTGCATGCACTGACCTCTGAAACCTGGTGCTTCTGTTTGGACTGGTTAACTTACTTTCAGTGAACATCCACTTTTATCTCTCTTTTACTCCTCCTCTTGTGTATTAATGCTTCCTACTGACAGAGCTAGGTCCCCTTTGCATCATTTTTACCTTTTCCTAAAACACCTACCTAGTGTTTACTGCCCAAAGGATTGCAGAGAGGTGTCTCTCCTGCAAGACTGTGTTCTCGGTTCCTAGACAGCCTATGACTCTCCTGGACATCATGCAGGGTCCTCAACTGTTCTCAAGGATGGTGTTTGCACCTTAATTGTGGCCATACAGACAGGGAGCAGTGATTTTTTACTAGTTAGATGCATCTTCCTTGCACATTTGGAATTTTTCCTGTGTGAAGAAGAGAGCAGCTTCTCTAAATGAGAATGCATGAATTATTGGGAATAAGCAGCTCTGGAGAGGCTTGGCAAAGGGGACAGGGAGCTTCAGCACTGGGGGGAATAGGAAGGTGCACAGGGGTAGGGATGCTGCTGTGGGAAGAGGTTGGAAGCCTTGGCATTTCAGCCTCACAAACAGGCATTTCCCTGCACTGAAATCCTCTCTATGTGCTGGGAGCCGTGAGTTTTCAGACCAGCAGAGGGAACCCTCCACCGCAGTTATCTCAAACCCCTCACCTGCAGGGACTGGGGGGCAGCAGGACTGGGGTTCACTGGTGGGTGTTGCAGCTAGTTGCTCTCCTGACTTTCTGCAGGCATCTCCTTGCCTGCAGCTGGGCAGAGCAAAGTGCTTAATTCTCCTTTTTTTCTTCCAGGCTGCCCTGGCCAGTTGGAAACAATCCCACCTGGTAAATGGGAGCACCTCCACAAACCTCTTAAATGCTTTGTAGATGTCAGCTCAGCCCTTGCCTCATCAGTAGGATAACAGGCAGACCCTTGCCCTGGAGAAAAGTGATGGGTGACAGGTAATATCACTGGACATGTGATAGGATAAGAGGGAATGGCCTCAAGTTTCCCCAGGGGAGGTTCAGACTGGACATTAGGAAAAATTCCTCAGGTTCTCAGGTGCTGAAAAAAGGCTGCCCAGGGAGGTGGTTGAGTCTCTATCCCTGCAGGTGTTTAAAAGAAAGGTAAATGAAGTATTTAGGGATATTATTTGGTAATGGACAAATATGGTTTGGCTTGGTGACCTCAAAGGTCTTTTCCAACCTAATGATTCTATGAACCAGAGAAAGGTAGGGAACACCCTCAAAGTCCTCAGTGTCGGAAATGAGTCACCAAAGGTCTTTCCTCAGCCATGAGCCTTTGGCTGAGGGAGTCTAATACAATGACTCATACTGGAAGCAAATAGTAAAGACACATGTCTGCCTGGAGGGACAGAAGCACACCACAAGTGACATTCAGCATAACCATAGAATCATAGAATCATAAAATGACCAGGCTGCAGAAGACCCTTTGGATCACTGAGTCCAACCATTCCTATCACATACCATGTCCCTCAGTACCTAGTCCACCCATCCCTTAAACAGGTCCAGGAAAGGTGATCCAACCACCTCCCTGGGCAGCCTCTGCCAGTGCCTAATGACACTTTCTGTGAAATTTTTTTCCTAATGTCCAGCCTGAACCTTCCTTGGCAGAGCTTGAGGCCATTCCCTCTCATCCTGTCCCTTGCCACTTAGGAGAAGAGCTCAGTTCCCTCCTCTCCACAACCTCCTTTCAGGGAGTTGGAGAGAGCAATGAGGTCTCCCCTCAGCCTCCTCTTCTCCAGGCTAAACACCCCCAGCTCTCTCAGCCATTCCTCATAAGGCCTGCTCTCCAGACCCTTCCCCAGTTTTGTTACTCTTCTCTGGACTCCTTCCAGAGACTCAACATCCTTCTTGTGGTGAGGGGCCCAGAACCATGTTCAGTGTTTTCTTGTATGGGCATTATCCTTTCCCCCTTTGCTAGGTACATCTCCAGCCCTGTTCCCTTTGTCTGAGACACGTGACAGAGCCTGACCAAGCAACACTGTGTAACTACAAAAAGGTCTCAGAAGTATCTCATCAAGAATATTACCTAGGCAAAGGCCATCAGGTACACTCAGGAAAAGGCAACATGTCTGAAAGAGCTTGATAAAGCTTGATTTTTCACTTTCAGCCTCCCTCAGTGCCCTGTTTTGGGGAAACTTCCCCCATTGTTTCCAGCCAAAGTGTCTGCATTTTGATTGTCATCTGTGACAATATGAGACAACCCTGAAGTTGCAGGCTTCTTCACTTCCATTGACCTGCATCAGAAAAGGGCTCCTCAGAAGACAATTCTCCTTTTTTGGCCTGGGACTATGTCATAACAGGATAGAGACGAAGTCTGATAAGCAGCAAACACAGCTCACACTCTTGTATTCTTGGTTCCTAAGAGCTCCATGGGGCATCTCTGTATTTTCCCATCTTGAATGCTTTGTCTCAGCAAGTCACTCCAGTACCCTCAGGGCTGTCTTAAAAATAAGACAAGATTGAACTGCAAACAGCAGGATGGTCTGCAGAATGCCCCTGCGAAGCAAAGTGTTCTGCTTCTAACTGCAACATTGGAAATGTTATAAATATTCCAAGAGAAAAGAAGTGCTTGGCCAAAAGAAGCTCATTTCTGCTTCCTCTTCTAGTGCCCTTCTGGTGTTATGACTATCTTGATTTCAAAAACATGTTCAAAATGAAGATTTCATGTTGCAAGTATCATAGTAGGATGCTGTACCAAGCTCCTAAGGGTCTTCCCCTGACTCAGAAAGGGAAACTTAGCTTCATTTTGCTGATGAATCACCACCTGGAGCTGAAACACTCACATTCTTCATGTACAGAATCATAGAATCATCACAGAATCACCAGGTTGGAAGAGACCCACCAGATCATCCAGTCCATCCATTCCTATCAGACACTAAACCATGTCCCTCAGCACCTCATCCACTCATCCCTTAAACACCTCCAGGGAAGGTGAATCAACCGCCTCCCTGGGCAGCCTGTTCCAATGCCTAATCACCCTTTCTGTGAAAAACTTCCTCCTAATGTCCAGCCTAAATCACTCCTGGTGTAGCTTGAGGCCATTTCCTCTTGTCCTGTCCCCTTTCACTTGGGAGAAGAGGCCAGCTCCCTCCTCTCTACAACCTCCCTTCAGGTAGTTGTAGAGAGCAATGAGGTCTCCCCTCAGCCTCCTCTTCTTGAGGCTAAATGACCCCAACTCTCTCAGTCCAACCACCTGGTACATTTTAAAACATTATTTTTGCCCCTTATCCATCTTTGTTGGGCTTTATCACTCTTCAGGCCACTACCAAGAGCAGTGGGCAGGGCTCACAGATTAACCAAACACAGCAGCCCACACAGATCTATTATTGTCTTCCCAGTGCCAAGCACATCACCAATTTCAGATGGAGATTCCATAGGAGGGTTTTGGACAGATTTTTGAGAGTTAATGGAGATTGGACAGGATGTCATTATGAGTCCTAAGCCCTTACCACTGCATTTGTTTCTGATGGAGCTTGGTGGTCAGGGCTGACATCACACACGAGAGCTGATGGATACCTGTCTACCTGTTTGAAGGACAGGGGCTGTTGAGGGGTACAATTAACCCTCTGCCCTACCTTTTCCCTCCATTTCTCTCTCTTCCTGCTCTTGCTGTAGAAATTCTGTGTAAATATTCAACCTGGATTCACTTGTTTTTCTCGAGTGTGAAGCGAGCAGTCACTAGCCCTAGATATCCTGTCCCTTCAGCTTAACCACCAGCCATCTCAACCAGTTTCTCCATCTTCTGGGCCATCAAAAAGGCTGTTTCAGATGTCCACGTTCAGGTTTGCATCCCCAAGAGGCAGTTCATACCCTTGTAGCCAGGAAAAACTTTGGCAAAGGAAGATTTTTTTTTCCAGTGTGACAGGGTGCCTAGTAGGGTCTGGCTGGGGTACTCACTCCTCCTTAACCCAATCTCACCTGCGTGCAAGATGCAACAAACTGGATGTGTGCCAGCACCTGTAAAAGTGTTTGTGTGACATCCCCCCTTCATATTCCAGTGCTGCATTTGGGATCAGAGAGCAGGCTTCAGCCTCGTCGCACCACCGCTGTCGGACGCATTCCTCTGTTCCTGAGAAAACAAACAGGCCTCTGAGCCGCAGCAAATCGATTCGCTGCATTGTAACAGAATTACAAGCCTGAAATGCTCCCTCTTTCTCCCCCTCCTCTCTTCTGTTCCCTGCCTTGCAGAAAGAAGGGGCTTTCTTCCCAGTGAAGCCAGAATTGGACAGAGGAGATGTGCTGCGACCAGTCTCCAAGGGTAGCCTCAGCATCACTGCCTAACCCTGAAGGAAGTTAAACACGTATTGATGGGGAAAGGTCAAGAAGAGAGTCAGTGCAAGGACATGAACATGAAAGGAGATGATTATTTGCTCACCTGGAGGTTGTCTCAAGAGGGATTTGCTAGGCCCTGTGCTCTGCCCCTGCAAACTGCATCAATTCCCCTAGACCTCCATGTCGAAGTACCCCTTGAGGAAAAAGAGGTTTAGGGTAGGAAACTAAGGTTTTCTGTCTTGAATTGATGATGGAGACAAGGATCTGTTCTTCCAAAGCTCCACAGAGAAAAAATTACTGTGGTGAGTTGTGGGGCAGTAAGGCAACTAGCATTGTCCTCCAAGGTGGAAAAAGTGCTTTTAGAAAGTGAGAGAACTTTTACTTCACAGAATAAAAAAGTCTTTTGGATAAGCACTGCTTTCTGTCTTGTGTTACCTTCTTTCGATCTGTGAGCTATGAACACTGATCATGTGGAGAGGCAGAAATGCACTTCACCCCTAGGACAGGTGTGGGTGGAACAACTTCCTTGAAAGACTCTAGACCTGGTATTTGGTAACTAAACCTCCTCTGGTAAAATGTATTGAGCATCACAACAGGATACTCCTTTCCCTGCTGCTCTGTATCCCTGTCGAATTCCTCTTAGGCTTTTTAACTCCTGAAAATTGCCTGTTCAAGCCTCGTCTACCTGAGTCTCCAAGAGAAAGGTGTCTTTCTCCCCTGCACATCCATGCAGTCACAGAGATGTTTGAAAAGCCACCAGCCTCCTAGCCAGGAGGCACGGGGAATATATAAAATCTGTGGGGCCCCCAGTGGAAAAATGGTCTGTGTTCAGAGTAGGCTTGTATTGTGCATGGAACCACTGGAAAAGCACAGAGAAATGGCAAACAGATGTTCAGAAATCAGTTTATGGCTCCCAGAGAAAAGGCAGGTTGAATACCTAGTGCCAGGGTGGGGGTAGAGGAACTGTGACTGCAGCCCAGGCTCTGGTCTCAAACTGTCATCAAATTCCCTCTGTAATCAGCGGAGTGAAATCAGAGCTGCTTTAGCGTGATTCAAGTCCACTTATCTCAGACACCTCTCTCAGGAGGGCTGAAATGTCCCTATCTCTTTCCATAGTGCAGAGATGGGGGTGAGGCCAACAGCTTAAAAAAGACACTAAACTTGCATGCAGGAAGCATTAGCAGAAATGCATCCAACCCTGCAAAGTATTTTCAGGACTCCTGTAGGCTTCAGAGCAGATTCAGCTGCTTCGTGACTCACTGGTTTGCCAGAAGCTATGAGATGTAAGCCTGGCTTATAGAGTGCAACCAAGATCCCCTCTTTGCACCCCATAAAACTTCAGGGTTTGTTGCTACAATTCACCTTTGTTTGCCTCTAGAAGACTTCACTCCAGCAGGGATGAGCTCAGGAACTCTCAGCATCTACCGCATCACTCCACTCTCTCTCCACTGCCTGACTTTTCCAGCCTCACCCTTTCTTGCACATCTACTCAGGTCCACATCCAGAAATCCCAGTGTTGCTTTCCTAACACAAAACTTCCAATCCCCCAGTCCTGCTTCCTAGCTAAAATGAGGTTTCATCTTAAAGTGATAAAAAAAAGCTGTCAAAAGTAAATGAGTAGTATTCTTGTTCAGCTCTCCTTGCCTGAGGGGACAACGTGCTTAAAACTCAGCTCCTGCAGGTATGTGATAAATGGGATCCACCCAAAATAAATAAATAAACTCAAAGGATCACTAAAGGGGAGTGAAGTCCCCAGGTTATTCCTGTGTTACTCGGTCATCTCAAGGAGAGAGCAGCTCTCTGCCGGCAGTTGGCTGAATCATCAGCTACCTAATGCTGCTTGGAATGAATACAGATGCTTTGGAATTGCCTTCAGTAAGCACCACAATAAAGACAGCTAAAGCAGCTTTGCTATCTCCAGAATGGTGGCTGACAAATTCAGTCGACAAAGTGACTCTGAAAACACTCCTGGCAAAGTATGAAAGGGGAGTTAGAGGCACTGCAAGCCCTGCTACCCTTTGCCTTCGCATCTTTGCTAAGGAAAAAGATTGGCAGTGACCTGGCCAGCTCGTCTGCTTTGTTCATTTAACACCTACTAATTCATCACAGTCACTTGTTCTTTTGGTGATTTATTTCATTGCTTTCATTACTCCTAGAGCTTGTGAGTGTGCCTGGGTAGGGGCAACAGCCCTCTCCATCATATCTAATGGCAAGAGTCTGTCACCAGAGGCCTAAAGGGATGAAAATAGTGGCAAAGATGTGTTGGGATGGATTGACCACCAGGAGCACTCATATCATATATGTACAAGAGGCAGTGAGCCTGGTTTGCAGGACTAATGTTTTGAGATAGGTTTCGCATAGGACCCTAGCATCAGTGGCCCAGTTTTCTTCAGCAGAGACTGAGCGTCTCCAAGGGTTCCTGTGCTATGTGGAGCTCTGCTCTCAGGGCTGTGAAGTGCCAGTGTAGCTACTGGCATGTAGGTGTTATACAGACAATCTTCTTTCTTTGCTCTCTCCTTAGGGAAACAGGATCTGGTTGCTGCTCAGTCTGCAGTGTCTGTTGTTTGAGTGATGGATGGCCCTAGCTTGAGCTGCAAAATAATGACTACGACATCTAGTGCCAGCTCACGGTCTCCTTATGCTTATGCTTCACAGGTTGTGTCTCCATGCAGTGAATATTGGTAACCTTCAAGGAAAACATTCATGCTCAACTTCTTCCCTTCTCTTCCCAGAGCATCTACTCTCTTTCATACTCTCTGTTGTACACACTTTCTTTTCATCACACTGCCTTTTCCTCTGGCTCCTCAGAGTGTTTAAAAGGTGAGGACAGTCTCTGTTGAAAGACTGTAACTCCTCTCACTAGCCTTGCTTTGCCATCCTCTTGCCAACAGGGCTGGCAGGGCTCATGTGTAAGGCTGAAGAACATCTTTCCCTGAGTGGACTACCCTGGATATCAAGCTCAGAGCTGCTGTGACAATGTCATCAAGATGCAACAGTTAAATCAAAAACAGTGGGGGGTGTCCCCATGTCTTAGACCAGCTGTCCTGGAGTGGCAGCTAGCAAAGACTTTTGCTAGCGAATTCCCTTGGACTCCCAATCAGGTTGGTTGCAAACACACTGCCTAGAAGGAATAGACAGGGCTAAAACCTTGTTCTTGAATCATATAATTATAGAATCACCAGGTTGGAAAAGACCAATCCAGTCCAACCATTCCTATCAAATACTAAATCATGTCCCTCAGTGCCTTGTCCACACATCCCTTAAAGACCTCCAGGGAATTGCTGGAACAATGTCCAAGCATCACGCAGGTGAGCAACTTCAACTGCAGCTGGAAAGTGTTTGAGTAAGGCAATGGGGTGTAAGGAAGCCTTAAGCTCCTGAACTGCTGCAAAACTACTTGGATTGATGGTTTGTGGCAATGTGACAACACCAGAGATGTCCTGGCTGAGATTTGTTACAAACCTGCACCAGGCCATCTATGTCCCCAGCATGAGAACAAGTATAGAATCATAGAATCACCAGGTTTGAAAACACCCACCGGGTCATCGAGTCCAACCATTCCTATTAAATACTAAACCATGTCCTTCAGCCCCTCGTCCACCCATCCCTTAAACACCTCCAGGGAAGGTGACTCAACCACCTTCCTGGGCAGCCTGTTAGGTTGGACCTGGGGTCTCTAGCACCATGCTTTAGATGGGAGGGAACTCACAGCTTTAATATATAGCAGGGAGGTTTTGGGTACTTATCCTCAGCTGTGGGAGGAGAGGAGGACGAATGCAGAGGGGAAGCAGCAGGCAGGGGGGAGAGCATCTCTCTCCAGTAAGGCTGGGAAAAAGGGCTTAAACATTTGGTTGCCTGGCAATGGGTTTCTAGGCATCAGAAATTGCTCTGTTTGAATAGCGTGCTGGCTCAAAACAGAGTCCCTCTCTGGTCCTTTAGAGATGGGGAGGAGACGCAAGTTGGAGTTATATCACATGACAGCAAGACGCTGCCTCTCTTCTCACTCTGCACCAAGTTTTGTTCAGGATGCTTTGGCATGCACCAAGCTCAGCAAAAAAACTTGAAGCCGCTCTGGGAAGCCAGGGAGAGTCAGGAAGATAGGAGCTGGGGAAGTGGCAGCAGTGGTAAGGAAGATAATAAATCCTGATACCCAGGCTGCATAGGCAAGCACCAGAGCTTTCAGTGTCATCAGGGCCTGGGGGTACCTAGACAGGGGGCAGTGACTTCTGATGTTTTCTTGGTCTTTTTCAACCTGGTGATTCTGATTCTGTTGCCTACCACTGAGGTGAGGCAGCAGGTTGTCTGGAATGGCCTCTGGAGAAACTGGGATGAGGAAATTACAAGGACTGTGAATTATTAAAACATTTGGTTTACAGCTGGATGGCCCAGGTTGGTCTTGCCTCTCTATATATGTGTACTCAGGAAAAAAAGACCACTGTCCTGTTCTTCCTCCTCAAAGCCTTTACTCAAGAGTACTGGAGTTAGTAATTTTCTCAAGGTGTTCAGGAAACACATGAGCTGAGCTCATCTGCTCCATACTCCCTACCTCAGACAGCGGGATTTGCTCTCCACAGATCTCATTGACTCCAGCTGCCAAAATGACCTCTCTCTTCCAAGCCCAATTGCACCATATGATTTTGCACTCATTTAGAGCTAATTACCAGGCAACGAATCCATTTTTGCTCACTCCATTTCAATCTCCTCACACTTCTAGCTGAACAAACATTTGCATCTTGCTCTGGACCCTCTCTCAGAGCCTTTACTGTCACCCCTGCTGCTACCTTTGTAAGCACACGGGATGCTGCAAGGGAAATGCTGGTCCTTTTAAATGAGTAATACGAAGGCACAGTCATAGCTTTGCATGCAGGAGGGGAGAAAGCATGTTCCTGCTGCTTCCAAACCTTTTTATTTTTGGATACAGAAGGAAATTTTGAGTTATTAGGACAGGGTATTAGGGACCAGCTTGGCACTCAGTGCAAATCCCTGGCTTTGTCGTTGATTTCCCACATGTTTGTGAACACATCTTCCACTAGCTTTCCTAGCTGTAAAAAGGTTAGCAGCAACCACTGCTTCATGGGGATGTGTGGCTTGTTAAACACTACAGAAGCACTCGGATGCTCCAAAGTTTAGAGATACTCCCTTAGGCAGATCATCTTAGTAGAGTAATTACTAGAAATATGTTTGAAACCAACTGAAAAATCATTTCTTCACTGAGACGTATCAGAATAGAGGAAGAAGCATCTACTTACTCAATGTATTTCACAATCCTGTACGATATGGGGAAGGTCTTTTTATGGGACAGGCAGGGCAGGAATACATCTTTCTGTCCATCAGAAAGCATCTGAATTTGAGTTTGTTGGCTTTTTAAGTCCCTGCCTCCCTGTTGTTTTAAATGACAGAATTTACCCTGGAGAAGCCTGTGCTGCGCAAGAAGGAGCAGCAGGATGCTGGGAAGCCAAGGTGGCGAATCATGGCTTTCAAATAGCATTAATGGGAGTGCAGGGGAGAGCTTGTTTGCGTTCAGGTAGAATGAATTAACTCTGTGGGGTGTTCAGCAGCAACTGCCTCAGGGAAAGGGACAGGGTTGCGAAGTGCCTGATGACTTTGGCAAGGACAGCTTGGCTGAGGAAAAGACGGGGATGTACCTCTGCCCCTGGATATTCATTGAGCTCAGTGCGGAGCCCTGTTTGTCATCCCAGGGAGCTGCCGTACCAGCCTCATGCTTGCTTCCAGCACTGTGGGCCTCAAGGGGCATGAGGTAATGAATGCATCTTCTGCAGACTATGCAGCAGCTAATTTCCAGTGGTGGCAAGAGCCTGTCAACCTCGTAGAAAGATTTCAGCCTGTTTGGAAAATGGTGAGATAATCCCCACAGCATCCCAGTACAAGGAGAAAGAAGGGCAGGATTAGACCTTTATCTGTGCTAATGCAGAAGGATGTGGCATCCAAAGAGCTTTCACCCATCAGCTAGCCCCCAGCTATAGTACAACATCCAATGATTCCATCATCCACCCTGAGTTTAACTCCAGTGAAGAGTAGGGGTATTAAAGACCCTCTGCATGACAGATCCTTGTGTAGGTTTTCCACAAGTATAGAATCACAGAATCACAGAACCACAGAATCACAGAACAACCAGGTTGGAAGAGACCCATCGGATCTTCTAGTCCAACCATAAGAAGGATGAGATTAGGCTGCAAAAGAGGTACAGACTGTGTGTAGCAAACAACAAGTCCAGAGGCGGAAAGGAAGTAGTGGGAGAAGGGGGCAGGAGGTGCCACCATGCCTGCCCAGCCACAGGCCACCAGGGCTGATGTTACCTGTACCACCCCCTTGCTAATATCCCACATAACTTGGGTGTCTACAGAGGCACTAGACACCTATGTGTCAGAAGCTGGATGGAGCCTTGAACACCTTGCATGAGATCACCCTGCAACACGGAATGTCAAAGAGCATACATCTCCTGAACCCACATCAGTGTTTCCATTAACGGTCGCACAGTTAAATGACTGGGCAGATTTATGGACACAAAACCCCATCCTCAACTGTTAAGTATAAAAGCTCTTTCTCAAGAAGTCTATGAGTTGTAGCTCACTGGGGGCTGAAAGAGCGTTTTGAAAAGAATGACTCCACACTTACACTTTCTTTATATATTCTCTTGACACCTGCTGCTGACCATTTTTGGCAACAAGACACTGAGCTGCAGCAGTCTTCTGTCTGACCTGCTGTGGCTATCCTTATTCTTTAACTCCTATTATCTCTGTAATTGTCCTTCATTAATTCAAGCAATGGTTCTTTTGACTATTTCCTTCCACCTATAGCAAAGTACGGGATCTGTTATCTTCGGTGCCTGCCTGTGGGATTGTACCAGAATTGTTGGACTCAATGATCCGGTGAGTCTCTTCCAACATGGTTATTCTATGATTCTGTAATTCTATGAATGGATGTGTATTTGTGAGGCTTGTGTGGAGCAATGTGTGCCTTGCTAAGCAAATGATGAAGGTACAAGGAACTGGAAGATAGTCCAGTAACCATTGTGGAGATGATCAACATTATCAGGGATGGGTGTGGAGGAAAACAACTCAGGTCCCAATTGGTGAGTTGTAAAAGGAGGTGATTTCCTCTGCTCCTTCAGAATAAGACAAGGGACATGAAGGGGGTGAATAACACTGGTGGGATGACCTGGAAGGTCTGGATTGAGTGTGCCAGGGAGCAAGGGTGCTCATACTTCTTCATGCACCATTAGGGTTTACAGGCCTATGAGCATCCCATTGTTTTCCAGTATAAGCTCATGCATGTTATGGGTATGCTGGGTTACAGAGGAAGGGTTTTGTTATTTAGGATAGCTCAGAAACAAAAGAGGATTATGAGTAGTTCATAGATACAGAGCTAAGCTGCACAGCTCACCTCAGCCTGAGGGAATGTGCTTCTCTACTTTGAGTGAAACACTTCTCCAAGGAAGGAAAGAAAATGTTTTTGCAGGTTGGGGAAAGTTTCATATTTTAAAGACTAGCTGCAGCTTTTATTTGATCCTCTGTGGGGGCTGTTCATTCAGGTATTGTTTATCTTAACTTTTTTTTCCTTTCTCAACTATGTGAAACTGCAAAATTGAACTATATTTTTGAAATCAGGAAAGAGAGGTGCAGGTAAATTCATGGTACTCTGCCCATGGAATGTATGTACAATGGCTGGGGCCAGATCCCAGTTCCCTGGGTTTTGAAACTTCATTCCATCCATGGAAGAACTTTTCCAGCACACAAAACAGGGCTGCAAATGCACTTGCATTCAGATGCAGTCCTGGCTCACCAGAGCTGCCCCAACTTCATGTTTCATCTGAGTGAAGTGTTGGGTGAAACAAAAGTGGAACAAGATGACTCATTCTGGTGTCACATTAACATCCAGTTATAGTCATGTTGCTTCTCAAGGGGTAGCACTTAACAAGTCTCCATGAAGGTTTAGGCAAGATGTGAGCACATGTCCTTGTCTCAGTCCAGCTGTGCTTGGGTAGGTATCACCTCTAATTTCTCCTCAAGTTTTTTTCCCCAACCTCCTTCCTAGATTAGCTCCAACAATTTAACTACTACAACCATGCTGGCCAAGCTAGTTTGGACTGACACGGCCTGAGCAGTGTTCACCCAACGCTCAAGGTGAACGTCAAGTTCACAGGGGTATGTCCAAGCTCACAGATTGTTGGGTCAAGTCTGGTCTACAATGAAGTGTGGTTTAGAGACATGAGGTCAGGATGTTCTTGTTTCTACATCCTCCTGCTGTTATCCTTTCCTATCTTGTAGTTATACTGGCACAAAGAGAAGTGTCCAAGGGGTCAACAAGTGCAGGGAGGGGTCTGGTTTTAGAAGGAAACACTCAAGAAGTCTGTAGAAAAAGGGAGATTTTTTTAGAGGTCAGTCAGTTGTCTGCTTTATAACATGGCCCGTACAACCTTGAGTCAGCCCTCTTAAGAGGACAAGATCAGACAGAGACAACTAGCAAGTGGAAAGGATACCTAAAGCTACTTCAGTCTCCAAAGACAACACAGTATCAATCCATACCCTAAAGGAATAAGCGGGGGAAGGTGTCAATACTCTAAATCAATATTATCCCTCAACATGACATCCTTGTGTCATGAATGACACGTTCCCCAGTTCATCTTTCCCATACCAAGCCAAACACCTTGGCAAACCACACCGGTGGGCACTGAGCACTGGGCTGGCAGGTGCTACAGCTCCTTATTACTGAGACTAGTGATGGGAAGTGATGTGCAAACGATGACTTGCAAATGATTACTTGATTTTCACGGTGCTGAGGCCTCGAGGGGGTGTTAATCTGCACCTGGGAAATGTCAGATTCAGTCAGTGAAGCCCTAATGGATTGTTTGCATTTCAGCAGCGGGGAGAGTGGGAAATGGGTAGCTTGCGTAGGCTTGGTTGAGTCAGAAAAGAAACGGCTATTCCCCTGTGCCATCTGGGACAAGCAGTATGCAGTGACTGCGGAGAGGATGGAGGGCAGTATTCAGACACTTGCTATTTGGGATGCTCTGTCTTGTCTCTCCAGGGAGCCAGAGTCTTGTAGCAACTGGCAAGAGGACATCTGAAATGCCTTCTCCTTGCTTGAGCTTAGATGTCATTGCAGCTGCAAAGATATAAGTTATCACGAACCTATTCTACCCCCTCCTGATCAGGCAATCTCTCATGCCTCAGTCTCCTTATGAATCTTTCTGCACAACTGAGAATTTAATCACAATCCATATAGAAATATAGATAAGTATACATGCACACATATACATGTATACAGAGAGTAGTAAATAGCCTCAAAAAAGAGGGTTTGAAAGAAATCTGAAATAATTTGTAAATTGACATTGAATTTAATGAGTAAATTAAGCTAGAAATCACAGAATCAGAATCACAGAACAACCAGGTTGGAAGGGACCCATCGGATCTTCTAGTCCAACCATTCCTATCAAACACTAAACTAAGTCCCTCAAGACCTCATCCACCCGTGTCTTAAACACCTCCAGGGAAGGTGACTCAACCACCTCCCTGGGCAGCCTATTCCAATACCCAATGACCCTCTGTGTGAAAAACCTCCTCCTAATCTCCAGCCTAAATCTCCCCTGGCGGAGCTTGAGGCCATTCCCTCTCATCCTGCCCCCTGTCACTTGGGAGAAGAGGCCAGCTCCCTTGCTTGGACAATTTCAAAAGAATGTTTCAGTTGTTCTGAAGTATGATTTCCATTAATAAAAAAAAAAAGACCCTGATTTCTAAGAGGACAAAGATCGAAATTGAAAATATTAAAATAGAAGAACATCATTTGTTCCATGTTGACCGAAACACTTTGCTTTTAATATTTAAAATGCAAACAAAACTGCTTAGTTTCAGGTCAGTGAGTCACGAACATGACTTTTCTATATTTTCTATGTTTATTTACCTTCTAAAATAATTTTGTTGGGTCAGAAGTAACCACCTTGCTTTCTCATCTTTGGGTTCTTTTCCTGCTTTGATGTAAAGTAAATCTATTTCTTGTGCACCTTCAGAGTCATTAACAGACATAATTTATTTTTTCATTTTTTTATCATTTCCTGCCTCTTACCTTTTGCGTTAGGTCTGTCTACACCGGCAAGTATCTTTGGCTGTAAGCCCCTTCTCTGTTCAGTTTGAGGCATCACTGACATCACTTAGCCACTGGTTCTGGAGACCAGGAAGGAGGGATAAAGTGATGGGAAGAAGATAGTGAATATGTCTCTGGAGAGACCTAAGACTGGGGACGAAGAAACCCAGGCATGAACTTCACACTCCTTGTAAGACATCAAGGTGATGACAACTCACAATATCACCACTTTTCTGTTGGGAGTTCTGTTGCTACCTTTGACTGTAGGGCCAAGAAGGACACTGGCAGTGTCCTTCTCACACCAGAAAATCAAAAAAAAAAAAGACACTTAGAGGTTTTTCTTCAGTCACTATTTTACGATAGAGGTAGTTTTACCTCTTTTTACTATCTCCAGGTAGTTTTATTCCAGACTAGCACAGCAGCACGTGTCCTGGTTTAGGCTACGGGATCAGTTTTGAAGCCTGCAGGTGAAAATGTTTTGGAGATAGGCATGAATTAAGCCTTGAGTGCCATGCTGAGATATAAAGCATGTTTCCTCATTAGCAAGAAAGGCTTAGGGCCATCACAGCTGCCTGATGACACCACAATGATGATAGTTCATTCTCCTCAGCAATGGTGGAATGAACCTAGTGAAATTAGCCCTGAAGCACTCTGCTAACACCACATCTATATAGGTGGAATATGGTGTTGCGGGTATGGTTTGACTCTCCCATCTAACACTGAGGTGATGGTCCCAGACACATAACTGGATCCTGGGAAGGCTGATGTTATGTTATCTTCAGGATTTGGAGCAGCCAAAGGTCAAGCTGTTTACTGAATGCCTCCAGAGGAAAATGTTTAGGCCAGTCTGGAACCTGTGTACCAAGTGGACTTCAATTTGGAAGGATTTGACTGAATTTAGAGTCATTTTGGTGGAGGTCTTGTCTGACTGTTATTGACAAATGTTCCCCAACACAGAAGTCCTTTATTTCTTATGTGTCCTCCTGTCAGGTGACTCATGGCCTCTTCTCCCAAGTGACAGGGGACAGGACAAGAGGGAATGGTCTCAAGCTCTGCCAGGGGAGATTTAGGCTGGACATTAGAAGAAGGTTTTTCATGCAAGGGGCCATTGAGCACTGGAACAGGCTGCCCAGGGAAGTGGTTGATTCACCTTCCCAGGAGGTGTTTAAGGCACGGGTGGATGAGGTGCTGAGGGACATGGTTTAGTGTTTGCTAGGAATGGTTGGACTTGATGATCCGATGGTTCTCTTCCAACCTGGTTGTTCTATGATTCTATGATTCTGAGCCCTGGGATGTAACTGCACATGCAATTCCACAAGTGAAAAGTCACATCCTCCTGAAAGAGGTCAGTTCCACTTAGCATCATCCCAGCATCTTGGCTTTGAGCTTTTGAACCTCTCAAATTTTACATATGAGTTTGAATAAGCAAAGAGAAGTTCCATTTGGAAGTTGAGACCCTCAGTCCGTGCAGACATCAAACACTACCCCCTCCATCTGTGGTAAACCCAGCTTCCCTCTGCAGTCTCTTTGCTGATGTAAACTAGCCATTCTTAGCAAAGATGTCATTTACTGGTGCTTGAAGGCTTAAGAGCTTATAGAGCTGCTTGAATAGGGAAATTTGAAAGGAGAACTTTTTTGTTAATGAGAATGTTTTTAGCAATTATGATGTTTTTAGTTATGTGACTTTTTTTATCATAGTACCATTGTTTAAAGGATTTACAAAGCAGTCAGCAAAGCAAGTTCAGCAGAGCAAGAATATCTGTCAAATTCCTTGCTTAAAGATATGTCCACGGCAAATCCTTTCTGATGCGATGCTGTTTCAAACTCTTGGTGAGGAAAACAATGTCAGAAAGGTCACTCCAAAAGTTATCCTTTTCTGTGCTTCAGTCAGCCCCATTTGTCTCTCTGGTGACTTTATCCAGACCCTACAGAGGGCAATGGTGGGTGCACCCTCTCACAAAAGGATCCCTTGAGTTAGAGTTGTTATCCCAGGTCAGACACATTGTGCAATGCGTCTGACACGGCTCTGAAGGTAAAAAGTGAAAAATAATTTCCTTGCAAAACTCTCCCCTACTCTGTATGTTGTTCTTGGTGTCTCGCCAGACAGCAAAAAAAAAAAAAAAATTAGGCATTGCTTTGGCTTTCTCTTGTACAGTGTCAGTGGCTTTTCTCTGAACTAAAGTCCCTTAGGACTGCTGAGAATTTGTCTTCTCTTCTACTGAATTCATCTGACTTCTTATTTCAGAGCTTCTTTTATTACTTGCTGAAGATTTCTGGAGAGTTGGAACTGATTTTGACAGCAGCTGTCAATGGTTCTCACTTAATTACAGGAGAGGAAAAGAGAGGAGGTCCTGGGAGAGTGTGGGGTGCACAGGCTTACCAAAATCTGTATGACAGGAAAGAAGAAGAGAAACAGGACGTACTGAACATGGCATAAAGTTGGGCGATAGTTATCCTGGTACAGTGTGCCTAAACATTGTAAAGAAGCAGGCTGTTAAACTGTCAGCATGAATTTCTGTGATCCAGGATGATATGAAATATTCCCTTGCAGCCTTGGATTTGAGAGAAAGATGTATGTGAAATACTGAGCAGATCCTTCAAAATCAGAGAGTTTCCATCCATTGTGTTACTTAAAGTCACTCTGATTATCTTCAGAGAGTGTTATTGCCAAGTGACCATCTTCCCTGAACTTGAGACACCATAAAAAAGAAGAAATCTCCATCTCCATTCTTTTCACCTCAGACCATGGTTCAACCTCTGCCTGAATCCTGGCTCAGAGTTATATTCCCCACTATATCCTAGAGGGACCTGGTTTGAGGAACAGTGTCTCCAAGGAGGCTTCACACTCCTCATCCTGTCGCAAAGCGGGATCCCTTCTGCTGACTTTTATGTTCTCAATTCTTCCTCAGCAGGGTGTAGGCTGTGTGCCTGCCACTTCCTCCGACCTTCCCATATCCCTGTGTGGTCACCTTAAATACTATCCCAGATACTCACCACTGCTCTTGGGAGACTTTAGGTAGATGTCTCCTGGGGTGCTCATCATGATTTAGAGCCCCCAAGAGTCTTGGGAGTGTCCTAGGAGCTCCTGCATGGGCACAATTTGGTTGTACTGATACCCCCACCACTCTGTCTGATTTCTCTGATACCTAAGCATCTTCTTAAGGGAGGATGAAAACATCCTATTTTGCTTTCCCACATCCCTGTTGGAGATAAAATACCTCTACCGCTGTGAGGCTGGGGGAAAAATCCCTTGCCAGGGAAATCCCAACAGGCCAGAGAGCCTCACCCATTACAGCTAAAGCAGATTAGCACCATGATGGTTACACACCATAGAATCATAGAATCACAGAATCACCAGGTTGGAAGAGACCCACCGGATCATCGAGTCCAACCATTCCTATCAAACACTAAACCATGTTTCTCAGGGCCTCATCTACCTGTGCCTTAAACACCTCCAGGGAAGGGGAATCAACCACCTCCCTGGGCAGCCTATTCCAGTGCTCAATGACCCTTTCCGTGAAAAGCTTCCTCCTAATCTCCAGCTTAAATCTCCCCTGGCAGAGCTTGAGGCCATTTCCTCTTGTTCTGTCCCCTGTCACTTGGGAGAAGAGCCCAGATCCCTCCTCTCTACAACCTCCTTTCAGGTAGTTATAGAGAGCAATGAGGTCTCTTCTCAGCCTCCTCTTCTCCAGGCTAAACACACCCAGCTCTCTCAGCCGTTCCTCATAAAGCCTGTTCTCCAGCCCCTTCACCAGTTTTGTTGCTCTTCTCTGGACTCGCTCCAGAGCCTCAATATCCTTCTTGTGGTGAGGGGCCCAGAACTGAACGCAGTATTCAAGGAGCCGTCTCACTAGTGCCGAGTACAGAGGCACTATAGGACATACCAGGACACCTTCAGACTCTAATCCTCTAGATCCTTCAAAAACGCAAAGCCCAGCTGCAAAACTGATTGTATTTTTCTGATGTGATGTGACCCATAACCCTCTGCTGTACCACGTGCAGTTTCCAGCACGTACCGGCTAAGATGACCCATGAGATATCTCTACAAAAAGTAGGAGCATTGGCTGCCTTGCCTGTTTAGTCTAGAATCTCTCACATCTCAGTGCCTGTGTAGCACCTAGTCCAGGCAGCGTAGCTCTGTGTTTGGCAGGGAATTATGGTTGGACTCGATGATCCGATGGGTCTCTTCCAACCTGGTTGTTCTATGATTCTGTGAATGCTACCATACTGCTAATAACTAATAACAATGTGGGCCTGAGCTTAGCACCCGAGCAGAGTATTCACTGCAAAGTAGCCATGTAGCCAAGAATGAAGATTAAAAGTGAGGAAGAAACCTGGAAGACAATTACTTAATTTAGTACATTTGAAACCCAATAATTACTTCTTTAAAAACAGAATTTGCTGAAGCAACAACTAGCTTTTCATTCTTTTATTTTCCTTTTCTTTTAATGAGCGCATAATAAAATAATTTGTAATTTATGTCACTTCTGTAATTTTTTTCCTTAGCATAATTACAAGGAGTGACACATTTCTACAGCACATTAAAAAAAATAGTTTAATAAAGAGAGGCAAAAATCAGAGGTGATGCTTGAATCCTGTCAAACAAGTTATGCTTCCTCAAAATGATGATTGCATCACTGCTGATGACATTAATTAGACAATCCTTGGATGGTGAAACAGGGAAAATACCCTGTGACAGAATCTGGCCTTAACTGAACCCAAGGAAAGTAAGTGCATTCCCCAGGGTAAGGTAAGCAGATGCATGGCTCCACACTGATAATGGTTTCTTGTTGATATTTCGGATGTGCGAGACACATTCAAAGTGTCCCAATAGAATCATAGAATCATAAAACAACCAGATTGGAAAAGACTCACTGGATCATCGAGTCCAACCATTCCTATCAATCACTAAACCATGCCCCTCAGCACCTCATTCACCCATCCTTTAAACACCTCCAGGGGAGGTGAATCAGCCATCTCCCTTGACAACCTGTTCCAATGCCCAATGACCCTTTGTGTGAAAACTTCCTCCTAATCTCTAGCCTAAATCTCCCCTGGTGGAGCTGGAGGCCATTCCCTCTTGTCCTGTCCCCTGTCACTTGGGAGAAGAGCCCAGCTCCCTCCTCTCCAGTTAGTTATAGAGAGCAATGAGGTCTCCTCTCAGCCTCCTCTTCTCCAGGCTAAACATCCCCAGCTCTCTCAGCCATTCCTCATAAGACCTTTTCTCCAGCCCCTTCACCATCTTCATTGCTTTGTTATTATAGGGACAAGCCTGCAGACTAAAACTGCCAGAGGCAGCCACTGATGAAGCTGTTGGCTTTAATGAAGGCTCAAGCACCATCCTAACACTTTGCACAACCCCAGGCAGCACAGACACCCTCCTGGCACACAGTGTGAGTTGTTGCTGTTTGCAAGCAAAGGGAGGAAGGAAGGAGAAAGACAGAAACATTTGGAGTTAGAGGTGGGGAATGTGACCTCCTCTGCAGATGACCAGAGAGGTGAGCCTCAGTCAGCTGCCTTCTCATCTCAACCATCCTTGAAGAGCTGCAGACTTCTTTCAGCCTAGTGCTTCGCTTGGCAAGATCCATTTGTGTGGTAGGAAGGATGATCTCCTATCCACCTTCATTCAGCCCATGGCTTAGAGAGACTCTGATGAGGCCCTACATGGATTTTGCAGAAGTTTAGTAAGATCTTCAGTTTTCTCCATGCAAGCTGTGCAGCCTCCTGTGCATTCACCATGAGAGTGGTGAGACATTGGCTCAGGTTGCCCAGGGAAGTTGTGGCTGCCCCCTCCCTGGAGATGTTCAAGGGTAGGTTGGATGGGGCCTTGGGCAACCTGATCTAGTGGGAGGCGGATCTTTGAGATCCCTTCCAACTCAAATTATTCTAAGATTTCACTACCCACTTAATTCAGTATGTAGAAGCAGATGGGCAAGAGGCAGGAGGATTTTCTTGTATGTGACTTTCTGGACACTCTAGGCTCCTTGCTGATGCAGGAGCTGCTAATTGCTGCTCTGCTTCTGCTGGGCGTATCTTTCCTGGTACCCTGAAAAACCTCAAAGGCAGCTGGAATGAAATCCAAAACTGAATCCTGACTAAGTGCTGACACAAGTGAAGGTCTGTCAGCCCAGGGTTTCTATTATCCTGTAGTCTCTGTGAACGAAGTTTTGCAAAGTACTTCCACATACAAAATCCATCTCTGGCCTGAGGTGGCTATAAGTCCCATTGCTCCTTTCTCATATCACAACACCAGGTCAGAGGCTGGTGTGGGACCCTTTTCCACAGAGAGGGACATGGGACCCCGAATTAGCAAGGCTAGTCTGGCATTGTAACACAGTAGTAAAGCAGGAGTCAGTCCTGGGTTCTTTTCCAAACTGTGCTTCTGGTTTTATCCAATGACTCACTCATGCAAAATGCATAAGCAGTGGCTGGAGCAGAGGTGAACCCTCTGGATATACCCCTTGCCCCCAAAAGGATGTGAGAGACACTCCTGAGGACTTAGGAACCAGAACAGTGCTGACACTCCTCTCTGTCTCTGACCTTGACTTGTCTGTAGACCAAGGCTGGAACTCTTCAACTTGACAGATGGAGCCAGCAAGCAATGGCTGAATTCATTCTGTACCTTCCTCCCTTAAGACAAGTTTCGTTACATGCACCTTAATTTGTGTTCTCCACAGCTCTTGGACTGCTTTTGTCTGATTTAGACTGCCTTAAGCCCTTTTATGGCTCTGGAGGAGGTAAAACCACATGGCTCTCACTGTGTGGTCTGAGAAACTCTGTCAAAAGGATATACCACTTGCTTCTGTCCAGATCAATGCTTATCCCTCCAGTTTCTCTCCATAATGGTCACTGTCCTCCCTTCCCTCTCATTTTGGCTTGAATTTAGAAGACAGGGCAATAATACCAATAAGTGAATAAACTCAGAAAGACATTTTTTCTCTCCAGCAATCCAGCTTTCCCAGAAATATCACAACCAGGGGACCATGGAGGAGCAGCATTCTCCTATGTACATAATAATGTTGTCTTTAATCCCTCTCAGTCAATTTGGAGGAGCTACATGGAAGTTTGATACCCCTAGTTGACCTTGCAAGCCAAGTGTGAAGCCAAAACCATTTTCAGTCGCCGTGACCTTCATACATAGACATAGGGATCTAGTCTTACTTCCTAGCACTGTTCAGAGAAAGTGTCTGATATCCTCCACCCCTCTATGCACTTTGCATGTGTGTACACCCTTGGTGCTGTAGATATGCTAGGTAGGATGTTGGGTGGCTGTATTTTTCAAAAAGACTTTAGCTTCCTTTGTCTAGTGGATCTATCTGACAAGTCTAGGAGAGCTGTTGACTACTCTTCATCGCCACCACATTCTAGTGAGTCCGTCTCCCTCTAACCACACGTGGAGCACTAAGTTTGGATGAGTATAACAACCACATTGCTGACGCTACATGTTGTGGAGAACAAAAGAAGAATCTTCTCAGTCTCCCTGCTGCCAGTGTCAAGCACATTAATATTTCACATCAGTGGCTGCTTTTGTTGGGCGCTGCCATTCACACGGAGATTGCTTAATAATCCAATGCATGTATGCTTATTCTGAGTGTCAAGGATCATTTCAGAACCAGCCTTGTGAAAAATGATACCAAAGCAGGAGAGAAGGAGGGAGGTGGACTGGGGAGGGAGATTTAAATTGGAACAAGGAACTGCAGAAAGGCTGTTTTATTATTTTTTTCCATCAAAATTTGTGGGGAAAAAAATGACCAACCGAACTGAACTGGCTTTGTCCCACCCTTGAACTACAGGTACCAGCACTCCCCTGTACCTCAGAAGAGCCTGGATGGGTCTCTACAGAAGCAAGTTTACTGAGTGCTTGTATTTCCATGTGAGACTGTCTCACGGTCCTTTGGATTGAAGTGTTTTGAGTTTCTTTCTCATTTCATTATGCCAACATACCCAAACCTTCTCTGTCTCCTGAAAGGAACTGTGTGAAAGGCAAAAGGGGCATAGACAGGTTTTGGTACATGGTCTGCACCCTTATTACTCTCTGTGTGACTTGTCAGCCCAGGTATAAAACAATCTTCATCTTCCTCATATTTGGATCAGAATTTTCTTGAAGATTCCATAGAGGGTTCAATCCAGACCCCAGGTAAGGATTTTGCTTATCTACAGAAGCAGTCAGAGCACTCCCGGCTTTCCTGCTGCAGCCTCAATGCCCTTGCCCTTTACAGGCCGTAGTGATGCTCAAAAATACAGTCTCTGGAGGTTTTTGTGGAGGGTCAGAGCTGGATAAAAGGAAAGTTTCCCTCTTCCACTATGCACAAATCATCTCTCTCCACTGTTGGCCAAGCTAAAATTCAAACCAGTCTCAAGACTCAAATGTCTGCAGCACTGACCTACACGTGCTCCTCAGGCTGAGTGGGGATAGTCAGGCAGGGTCAGGGCTATCTGTGCTGCATTGTAATTAATCAGCAAATACTGGAAAGTCAGGACTTGGTCGAACCTCAGGTGGAAGCAAAATGCCTACAGTGATGAGGACTGAAAAGGGGATGAAGGTAGACAGCTCAGGTGAAAGCATCCAGCATGTGGGATCCCCTTCACTATGATCTCTCATTCGTTTTCCCCACCTCAAAGGTAAATACAGACCAAAAATGGATAAATAGTTTTGAGGAGGGTGGTGGAGCAGGTGGGGAGCACTTTTTGAATATAATGAAGGAACCTGATGCATGTTTCTATGCTGTATAAACTTTGTGGCAGAAATCTGAACCATTTCAAACAGAATATTTACTTTACAAGCTTCACTGCCGACAGTTGCCATGGGAACTCAACCCACTCACCAGCCAATCACGTGAATAGATTTGTTTTGTTAGTAGTAGTAATATTAGCATTATTTTTGTTACGAGAGACTGATCACTGCTATCATTTATGTTCAAATAACCCTTTATTGTGATATCTTCAATGGGATATGTGCCTGTGCCCAGTACTATCTGGATAAAGAACTGCTGGCAAATATGCCTTTGATCCTGAGTGGCTAAGAGAAACCTTTCCTGCATTAGGAGATAATCTATTTGCCTATTGCTGTTAGGTCCTGAATCCCTGTGCTAAGAGGGAGGAGAGTGAGCTGTGAATCTCAGATTGTCATCTGAGCAACTCTGATATTGGAACCACAGAAAAGGGAAAACGAGAGCTGTGGGGAGGCGAAAGTGGGAGTGAGTATTGTAATAGCAATAGAGCTAATGGGGAGAGTCAGGGGACTGTGGAGGAGAAGATTAATACTGAAGGGAAGGAGCTTGCACTGAAGTGCAGTTTATCATGCTGTTTGCAGATCTGGTCGTGCCATTTGCAGATCTGTTCGTTTGCCATAATAAATTGAGCATGTAATACATCATGTCTGGAAGAGCGGATCCCTTTGCAAGTGACAGCCATGAAGACCCCTTGTTAGCAGAGGAGGGCTTGAGTAAGGAGGCAAGTTGGAGCAAAGGGTGAGAAACAAACAGCCTCTAAGCAGTAGAATAAAGGTTTATGCCATGTTGGACTGTGTGCTTCCTACAGAGAGGAAAAGGACAGGGAGTATCTGAGCACTTGCCATCTCTCTAACGATACTGATATGCTGTCACGGGGGTCACTTCTGTGCATAAAAGATGTAGACAGTACAGTCTATGTTTATAGGAAAATTAAAGAGTAAGATTCAAGATTAATTCATCTTATAGGGAAGCAAGAATTACTCCACATTGATAAGTGGTGCCTCTTCCAAAGCATCCACAGGTCTGCAGCACCACACCAAGCAAAAACAAAAAAGGTTCAGGAATGAGAAGTCTGAAATTTATGACTCTGCTGCATTTTGTGGTCATAGGGATCTGATGTGATAGACTTGTAACCCAACCTGTGCATCCCAGGTGTCTTTGGAGTACTTCCCATTTTCATGTAGGAAAATCATCCTCAATTGTGAGAAACAACAGTTTATGTGCCTGTGGATAAGTGGTATCTGTGTATATGGGATGGGATGGGATAGGACAGAGAGAAAACACCAGTGAATGGACACACGTGCATGACATCATCATCACTCCTGACAGTTAGAAAGTGGAAGGAATATATCCAAAGCAAAATGGGACAGCTATAGTAACAGCACAGGTAGAGATAAGTTGTCTTTCATGGTTGCTAACGATTCCTGAGCTTATACTCAGGCACAAGGGCATGATGTTTTGGGAGATGTGGTGTGTTTTTAAACCTCATCAGACCAATTATAAGTCCTTAATACCACAACTACTTTTTCCATTGTTTGCAAAACATTAATGCTGTCATCAGCACGATAGCCATGAAAATAACACCATTCATGAAAGTGTCTTATTGCTTTGCCAAAGTCTTTCCAAAGACAAGCTCAAGATCTCATATATTTGTCAGAGCATTAAGCATTGAAAATCCCACAGATGGATCCCAAACATCACCCCCTTCTTATATATAAATATATATGGAAACAGAATGGTCTGTGGCAGGGATGTGGATGTGTTGATTCAAAATTCTGGTAGTATAGGTTTTATGGGATGCATAGACTGATGATTTACCTCCTTTGGATATTCCCCCTGCATTTGTTAACCATCTCAGCGTCATGTTTTCTATTCTCATGCTTGGTAGAGTTCCCAGTGTTGTCAGATTTCCCAGATGAGATTGAAGCAGTCTTGCATATATTCTGCCATCCAGAACAACATAGGATGCTCCAGAAGAACCTCACTTCCAGAAACCCCAGCTGGACCTCTGCACTGCTCCAAGATATCTAGCTGTGTCTTCAAGGTTACCAGCTGCTGTTAGGACCTGGGAAAGACTTTTTGCCAGTAGCTGTTTATAAAACCGGTAGAGGGGATCAAAGAATTGAACAGTAGCAGCATGAGTCCTGGTCCAGGTCATGCATCTTGCAATGTTGTTCAGTTACTCCTTCTATCAAATTCTTATTTGTATAATTTAAAGATTGGCCATGGTTATTAATCAATAGAAATGCTTATAGATATCTTCTCTGTCAGATTGAAGAGTATACTGTCTTTGTTTTCCATTTTTAACCCACAAACCATATTATTAAAGTGATTTAGAGGGTTTTTTTTCTGTTATAGAAGAGCTTTTATACATAATTATACCCGTTACTCAATTTGAGTCAAGTGATATTCCCAGGTATAAATCTCCCTTCATTTTTTCCTGCAGAATGAAAAACAAACCTCAGTAGGGCCAATGTGCTGTTGAGTTATAGAATACAAAATGCTCGATTTTCCTGGAGGGGCCACTTGCCAGCTTGGTTCCATTATACTGCAGCCTGCTGCTTGATGTAGATGATTCCTCTGGCAGGAATAATTTCGTAGGGAAAGATGGGAACCCAGTCTACTAGAAACCTTCTGTGGTGCACTATTGAGCAGAAATATTTTTAGTCAAGTTCCTAAAAGCAAAAATTGTATGATCATCCTGAATGGAAAGGTGGAGTTCATCTCAGCTGTCTTGGACATCACTACCAGAAACTGTAATCTGACTCTTTCTCCCAAAGAGAAAACTACTTCAAGGGAAACATTAATCATCTGAGGTATTCTAGCTCTCTGCTTCAGAAGACATGATCGTTCCTGAAGATACTGCCTTTTTTTCCATAGGCTGCAAAGAAATCTGGTCCACTAGATCATGAGTAAAGGTCTACTCTGCAGATGTCCAACAACCAGTGAAATAGGTAGCTGAGCAGAGAGGATCACTAACAGTTATTCCGCTTGATCAAAGTTCCATCCAATTTGACCTTGATCAACCCTGCTGCAAATCACAGTCCCTGATTAGACACTGGCTCCAGTCACACTAGATGAACTTCATCTCCAACCTGGTATGATCGAGTTGTTTGATATAAATTCTAAAATGCTTATCAAAGCTAATTTTTTTAAATAAAAGATGAGAAAAAAATTGTTTAAAAATGACTGAAGACTGCATGACTTTTCTGCTTATCAAGCCAAGTGATGTATATAACCACTAGCATATGTCAACTTATAAAATGATGAGCAACTGAAACTCTTATTCATGGAGATGGTCCTGAAGAAGACTTATCTCTTAGAGAGGCTGCAAGACAAATAATTATCATTCAGTAAGCCTAACTGAAACCTTCCTTATGGCAAGGGTGGGGGAGGCTACAGAAATTTATTTAATTAATCAAGCAGTCCACATTATAATTAAACCAAAAGAAGAAAAACAATTATCTGGGTAACTGCTAGTTAAAGGACATTTCTTCTAATGACTTTGTTCCATTCCATTTTTAGTTGCTGTGTGCTAGATGAGATGAGCTAGATACAAGGCTTTACTCTGTAATTCTAAGCTAAAGACTGCTGGATCTGCTTAATGGTGAAAATTACACAGAGTGAAAAAGATATGTGTGTAAAAAGCTATATTCCCACATATGCACACTTTGTATTCTCCATCCCCTGCATAAACCATTAAAACAAAGTGCTCGGAGTGTAAAACAGTGGAGCATTAAAAAACCATTAATCATTGCTTTGTATTCCTTGCTGCTAGATGCTAATTTCAATTTACAGTCACCTATTCAGTTCCCCTCCAGTGGAGTGGTTGGCTCTGTTCCTAAAGGCCGCGACAATGAGGGAAGGGGAGAAAGTCACCTCAGGCAAAGATGGGGGGACATGGAGGGTGGCTCCCTTGAGACACCATTCTTCTCTTCCCTCTTTTCTCTGTATTTACATTGGGAATTGGATTGTCCAGATGGAGGAGCTTTTAAACTCAACTGAAGGAGACAATGACATTTCCCAGCTGTTCTTAAAAAAAAAAAAAAAAGGAAGGAAGAAGAAAATTGCTGATTAATCATGTCTGGCCCATGGGGTAACAATTATCATCATGTTAATTGGACAAGATTCAATAGTGAGGAAATAAGGAGAAGATAGCCTGGTTTCCTGCCAGCCAGTTTCCATTTTCTGTGGAGATGACCCTAGCCAGTTGTGGAGACAGAGCCACATTCCAGCCGTGCAGGGAGGGTCAAGATTGAAGCCACCCCAATGCACCTGTGTGTGCGGGATGAAGAGTTTCACTGGGTTAGCTCTTTATATTGGGGTCTGCCTTGTTCCTCCTGGGCTGTTGGAAAAGCTGAAAGCGACAATGTTCCTGGTTAAAACATCTCACTTGCTGTGCTTGAAAGGAGCTGGAGTGATGAATCAGTCTGAGTTGAGTCCTTGGGGTGAGGTGTTAAGAGATGTTTCATCTTGTCTTCTCCTAGTCATTTGCATACAATTCATGGGGTAAGAGTCTGTTTTGTCTGATCATAACATGAAAGAGCTGGGCTGCAATGGGGAGAAGCAAACACCATCAAATTGTATTTCTTTAATACCAAACCCCAGTTTCAACCAATTCTTGCAGTATCTACAAGCGTATTGCTTGTTCTCGCTGTCTCTCATTCCCTTGGGGACACTTTGTTCAGAGGATTTATCTCTTCTTAAAACCATAGCACAATATGATGGGCTCAGGATTACCCCAGTTTTCCCAAAGCAGGCATCCTGGCTTTCTCTGCATCCTAACATGAACCCTAGGTTTGAAAGCAGATGAGAACACATGGATTTGTATGAGAACTCCTCTCCATGTTGCTGATTCCAGTCCAGCTATAACATAAGCACACAACATCCACTCTGTCTTTAGACAGACTTGAACACATCACTAATATGCATCCAATCTGTACTCAGCACTGGTGAGGCCACTCCTTGAAAACTGTGTGCAGTTCTGGGCCCCTCACCACAAGAAGGATGTTGAGGCTCTGGAGCAAGTCCAGAGAAGAGTGACGAGGCTGGTGAAGAGGCTGGAGAACAGAACCTATGAGGAGTGGCTGAGAGAGCTGGGGTTGTTTAACCTGGAGAAGACGAGGCTGAGAGGAGACCTCATTACTCTCTACAACTACCTGAAGGGAGGTTGTAGAGAGGAGGGAGCTGGGCTTTTCTCCCGAGTGACAGGGGAAAGGACAAGAGGGAATGGCCTCAAGCTCTGCCAGGGGAGATTTAGGCTAGAGATTAGGAGGAAGTTTTTCACAGTAAGGGTCCTTGGGCATTGGACTAGGCTGCCCAGGGAGGTGGTTGATTCCCCTTCCCTGAAGGTGTTTAAGGTACAGGTGGATGAGGTATTGAGGGACTTGGTTTATTGTTTGATAGGAATAGTTGGACTAGAAGATCCCATGGGTCCCTTCCAACCTGGTTGTTCTATGATTCTATGATTCTATGATTCTATGATCATAGAAGAAGCAGAAGTCTTCTAGGCCTTCTGGGACCCCAGTATGTTTGGGACCCCATATTAATACATTTTTATATATACATATACATATATAAAAGTATATTTGTCTCTGTATATATATATACATATATATATAATCTATCCAGCACAAATGGGTGAGGTGGATAGCAGCAGAGTGAGACGCTGAGTCTGCTTGGTCTCTTCTACTATAGATTAATTGGTGAATCTCATCTAAAAAGTGACAGTTCAGTGAGCAGGCAGACCAAGGAGGACAAAGTCTATATGTTCAGAGGATATGAGTGTCCTCACAGGGCATATATCTTTAGGAAGAAAAAGTACTTCCCTGTGATCCAGCGCTGGCTTCTGCTGGGCAACGTGTGTGAGTTATCAGTGACATTGACTCTTTGGTCCCAGTGAAGCTATGCTGTTTGGCCATGAGGTATGTCATGCCCTTCATCGTGTTATTTTAGAATATGTTTTATGACCTGGGGTGAGTGACTGAGTGAGCAGGGCCCATTGGGACAGCACTGGATGCAGTTACTGCAGCATGAACATGGTGTCTCTCTGGAGAGCATCTCAGTGAATTTATATTGTCAGCTTGCCTAGATTTCTGCCTATAACAAACCACTGGTTCACTCTGGAAGGAAGCCCAAGAGCACACATGTAGGATGGATGACAGAGAGAACATGCATCTTTAGAAGTGAGTCAGAGTGGCACACCTGGCTGTGTGCATGCTCAGCTAAAGGGAAAGATGTGAAGTTCCCTATCTCCAGTACCTCCTCCTGTGAGTATCTCTTCAGATCCAGCAGATGGGTCCAGCATGGTGCAAACCCAATCAGAAATAGCTTTGGCGCAGCTCCTGGAGTGATTTCAGACTGTATCTTCTCTGGCCATGTGGCCAAGCTGGAAGAAGTGTTGGAAAAAGTCAACTCCTAGCCTACAGAGCCAGGATCTCATTAGGCATGGCAAAGAGGAGCATGGAAAACAAATACCTGGCACCACGATTTCTCTTCAGTGGGAAAGGCAGAGATTCTGGTCTAGAGGCAAACACAGTATTTGCAACAGATCGTCCCAACTGTCATGCCCTGGTACTGATAGAAGGTCTCATTAAAGTAATCAGCTGTGGAGATGACACTGTTTATGCTCTTAGCTTAGGCTCTGAATTGGTATTAGGGTCTCTGCGACAGGCAGGCTGGTGAGGATGCTGCAGTATGCATGAGCAATAAGAGGGGTCTCCTATTAGCACTGACCTTTGGGGAAATGAAAGTGAAGAGAGCGAAGAAGAAATAAAAAAAATATCAAGTCCAAGCCAGTGGAATGTCTCTTGCTTTGCCTGGTTTATTCATTGCTGTCTGATTCCTTATTTACTGTTTATTTATTTACTTGGGGGAGAGGTGACCTTCAAAGCTGCTGCTTGTCACTAGCAGCCTCTTGGTTGCAAGTTGCATGTTAATTCTGGCTTAGACACTGAAATCGAACCTCTTAGGCATACTGTGGGGGAATCTGTGCCTCATTTCCTATGCTTTCTAGAAGCAGGGGTCTGCTTTGGGTGGCCAGAATGGATGTGTAGCCTTAAATAATAAAAGGCTGTAGAGAACTTGCAGTCCTGATGATGCAAACTCCCATCATTTTTATTCCACCTCAGCCCACTTGTATAAGAATTGTATGACTGCCTACCGTAGAGAGATTGTTTGCAGATCCCACAGCAGGCGTGGAAATGATCTCTTCCTCCAAACTCTGTCTTTACAAGTGGCAATCATCCGTCTCCTACAAGTTCGATTCTACATAGTTTGTTTTCATTTTTAACCATCTGTAGACCCAGGCATCTCTCCTCCATCATTTTCTAACCATCTCAAGGCATTTCACACAGGTCTTCAAGGTGAGGTTACGGCTTCCAGAGCAGCAAAGTCACTTCAAGAGGAGGCTGAGAGGAGACCTCATTACTCTCTACCACTACCTGGAAGGAGGTTGTAGAGAGGAGGGAGCTGGGCTCTTCTCCCAAGTGACAGGGGACAGGACAAGAGGGAATGGCCTCAAGCTCCACCAGGGGAGATTTAAGCTAGAGATTAGGAGGAAGTTTTTCATACAGAGGGTCATTGGACATTGGAATAGGCTGCCCAGGGAGGTGATTGATTCACCTTCCCTGGGAGTGTTTAAGGGATGGGTGGATGAGGTCCTGAGGGACATGGTTTAGTGTTTGATAGGAATGGTTGGACTCGGTGATCCGATGGTTCTCTTCCAACCTGGTTGTTCTATGATTCTATGATTCAACAACAACCACAAATGCATCCAGACCGTGCCTGTGATACATGACTGAACATTAGGCTGAACATTAGGAAAAAAAAAATTCACAGAGTCACTGGGCACTGACAGAGGCTGCCCAGGGAGGTGGTTAAATCACCTTCCCTGGAGGGGTTTAAGGCATAGGTGGACGAGGTGCAGAGGGGCATGGTTTAGTATTTGATAGGAATGGTAGGACTTGATGATCCAGTGGGTTTCTTCCAACCTGGTAATTCTATGATTCTATGGTCTGCAGAGTAGCGATACTTATAGTGGCAGGATGAAGGAGGGACTTCCAGGGCAGGAACCGAAGGAAAATGTCAGATGTCTATGCTATTTGTACCACTGCTAAGATGACAACAAAGATTTGTTGTCTAGGACTTTGCAAGGCAGGCATCTTGTGGCAGGGTCTATCGTGTGCCCTGCACATGCTCCATTTGTGTAATTTCCCTCTATTATTTCATTATCCAAATAATATCATGCTCTGCTTAGTGTTCCAATTAATGCAGCTTGTTTTGAGGCAAGGGTTGACTCTGGACTGTTCTGAAAAAAATAATAACATTTCCCTTTGCTGTTATATAGACGCCATACTTCACCAAGAGACAGAGTGTTTCTTTTCTGGTAATAAAAACCTTTCGCACTGGGTTTCACTCACAAAACCAGAAAATTTTGCTTCTTGGAAAAGCAGAGGAAATGGAAGCAAGAAATGAAGGAAGGGGAAAAAAATAATAAAGCTAGGAAACAAGTTTCTTGAAGGGGAGGGCAGCAAATAGTATAAAGTCTTCCTTTTCTAGCCTTCAAATTAATTATGGTGAAGATTGTCCCAAAGAGTGGAGACATTTTATTGAAGATACAGATGCCTTCTGCCAAAACACAACCTTAACTTGGTGAATCCTACCCATTATTTAGAATGAACCACCCTCAAGGAGGAGCTATTTCTTTCCCCTGTCAACAGGGTCTGCTTCAAAGATAAGACAGATGTAACGAAGGGAAATGAGCTCTACATGGAACATTAGAAAAATACATTACGACAGATGAATGGCTGCATAGACACAGGCTGATTTCAGCTGAGCTCTGATTTCTAAGGGAGATCTTGCAAACCTACTGCTGACAAAGAGGAAGAGGGAATCTCCAGACTATTTTGGATGTCTCTGCTGGCTACAGAACAACCTTAGTTATTGGGCTTCTACCAGAGGCACTTCTGTCTGTTCCTTGAGTTAGATGATGTCAGGGCATAGAAATAGCTGTCTGCAAAAGTTTGCTTTCTGAACAAATAAAGCTTGGAGCATGGGCAGGAGGAGGAGGAGGATGTCCTGTGCTAGAACAAAAAAAGCAATTCCAAGACAACCATGAGTCCAATGATTTGAAACAAGGCCTCAGAGCAATGACCTAAATTCACTAGAAGAGCTAATGCAGTTCTCAGATTCATGAGCTGGGGCATGTTGAGTTAGACGAGGCAAGTTATTTTTCTCTCGGGGTATGCAGGAAATGGGCGGACCCAATTCTGATGTCTGTGCCTGCAAGGGAACATCCACTGCTTGGATAGACATTAGAAAAGTGCAACAAAAATGACTCAAAAGTCTGGAGGAAAATCTCTGACTAGAAGACAATTCAAACACGCTATTCAGTTTATAGGAATCAAGTCTGAGAGGTTATCTCCTTATGAAGGTGGAGGAGTTTCTGAGGGGGGAATGAAGAAAAGCATAACTCAAGCCAGCCTGAGGAAATAAAGAATAAGGTGAAAGAGGGAGAGGATTTAACATTCTGGAACAAGCTCCCAAGGAAAATGGGGGATTTTCAGTATATTCAGAACACACTCTGGAAACTAGGCTTTAGTTCAGTATAAGTTTCTATATGATTGACAAGACTTGGTGGGGAAAAGCAAGAGGCTTGCAATATAAATATTAAATAAATATATTTATTTATAAAATTTATATTTTAAATTTTAAGCATATAAAATGATGAAATTAAACCAAGTTTCAGGCTGAAAGAATGATGCTGGAACCCTTTCTAGGTTTTGGAGCAAGATTCAAACTGTCTGAGCACATATAAGTCTCTATCACTCAACAAAGTTTAATTTTACAGCCTTACTCTAATAAAACAGGGGATAAAGGACTCCAGGCATGCAAAATAAATAGGATGGAGCAGTCATAGAAGAAGAAGTGGAGGAGAGAGAGTCCTGAAGAATAAGCTGTGTTGCTACTGCTGTCAGGAAGAGGCACAATAGTTGTTTTCCTGGAAATATCTACACTGATTCCAGGAGTTAGTGATGCTCAGAACTGAGTGGAGGACATGCCTTCACAGAGCTCTGCCTTGGGCAGCATGCAGTATTCTCTGCTATACAACTGTCTCCTTCAACTCTTCCTAGGGTTGATCCTTGCAGTCAAGAGCTGAGCTTAGGTTTCATTCCCTAAATTCCCCAGATTTCAATAGATTTCCTAAAATTTATTGTTTTATTTTTACCATATCATAGAATCATAGAATTATAGAATCATAGAATCATAGAATCACCAGGTTGGAAGAGACCCACCCATCGAGTCCAACCATTCCCATCAAACACTAAACCAAGTCCCTCAGCACCTCATCCACTCATGCCTTAAACACCTCCAGGGAAGGTGAATCAACCACCTCCCTGGGCAGCCTATTCCAATGCCCAATGACCCTCTGTGTGAAGAACTTCCTCCTAAAGTCCAGCCTAAATCTCCCCTGGCGGAGCTTGAGGCCATTCCCTCTCAGCCTGTACCCTGTCCCTTGGGAGAAGAGGCCAGCTCCCTCCTCTCTACAACCTCCCTTCAGGTAGTTGTAGAGAGTAATGAGGTCTCCTCTCAGCCTCCTCTTCTCCAGGCTAAACAACCCCAGCTCTCTCACACGTTCCTCATAGGACCTGTTCTCCAGTCCCGTCACCAGCTTCGTTGCTCTTCTCTGGACTTGCTCCAGAGCCTCAACATCCTTCTTGTGGTGAGGGGCCCACAACTGAACACAGGATTCAAGGAGCGGCCTCACCAGTGCTGAGTACAGAGGGAGAATCACCTCCCTGGATCTGCTGGTCACACCATTTCTGATCCAAGCCAGGATGCTATTGGCCTTCTTGGCCACCTGGGCACACTGTTGACTCATGTTCAGTCGGCTGTCGACCAACACCCCCAGGTCCCTCTCCTCCTGGTAGCTTTCTAGACAGACTTCTCCCAGTCCGTAGCTCTGTATAAGGTTGTTGTTCCCCAAGTGCAGGACTCAGCATTTGTCCATGTTAAACCTCATGCCGTTGAACTCAGCCCAGAGGTCCAGCCTGTTCAGATCCCTTTGTAGAGCCTCCCTACCCTCCTGCAGATCGACACTTCCACCCAGCTTAGTGTCATCTGCAAACTTGCTAAGGGTGCGCTCAATGCCTTCATCCAGGTCATTGATGAAGACATTGAACAGGGTTGGGCCCAGCACTGAGTCCTGGGGAACCCCACTTGGAACTGACCTCTAGCTGGATTTAACACTATTTCCCACCACTCTCTGGGTCCGGCCATACAACCAGTTTTCTACCCAGGAGAGCGTGTATCTGTCCAGGCCAGAGGCTGACAGTTTCTGCAGCAGAATGCTGTGAGAAACGGTGTCAAAGGCTTTACTGAAGTCCAGAAAGACCACATCCACAGCCTTTCCCTCGTCCAACACCTGAGTCACTTTGTCACAGAAGGCGATCAGGTTAGTTTGGCAAGACCTACCTTTGGTAAACCCATGTTGACTGGGCCCGATCCCCTGGTTCTCTTGCATGTGCATATCACCAACACCCCTCTCTTTCTCACAGGTGTATATTATTCTCCCACTCTCTGGCTTGCAAAGATGTTGTCCTACCTCTGCAGCCCTACCAGGCTCATCTAAGGCCTTATGATCCACTGTCAGAAATTATAAAGACTTTCCCAATTTCCAGGCTGAACAACCAGGATCGCATTTGCAATCAGTTTTAATCACAAGTGTAACCGAGAGGATTGCAAGTGATAAACCCCGTCTGCAGGCAGCTGTGATGCAATGAATATGACAGTTCAGAATTGGGTCTGAAGGTTATTTTTGGGGAAGGCAGAGACCAACAAAATTAGACTCAATGCAGGGGAAAAAGAGAAAGCCAGTACTTTGAACTCACAGCACTGAGAGATCACCTCCCTGCCAGACAAGACAAGCTTAAATAATCAAAATTAATTTGTGGAGGAAGGCAGCCACTCAAAGAGGAATCAAACAGGTGACCACAGCTGGTACAAAATTTCATAGGATGGGAAGGCAAGAGGGCTGAAATGAAATAGCTACCAGCTGTCCCTGCCTTTATGAGAAATAGAGGAGGAATAGAGACCCCTTTTCTCAAAATGTTTGGATGTTGAATGCATGAGAAACAGCTGTTTGGAAGTAGGACCTGGAAAAATTACCTGGGAGCAAACCTGGTGTCTTCAAATGCAATCTTGACTTTTGCCAGATTCAAGTCACCAGTTAGCCAAGCAACACATGTGGAATGGAAGATACCACAGGCTCCTGCCTCATGTTTCTTTTTTCCATGACCAAAGATCCGAAGAGCCTAATCGTTGTGATGGCATCTTAGAATAGTTAAGGTTGGAAGAGACCTTACAGATCATCTAGTTCCAACCCCATTGCCATGGGCAGGAACATTCCACTAGATCAGGTTACCCAAGACCCCATCCAACCTGGCCTTAAACACCTTCAGGGATGGGGCATCCCCATCTTCCCTTGACAACCTGTTCCAATGTCTCATCACTCTCATGGTGAGGAAATTCTTCCTAAAGTCTAGTCTAAATCTGCCCTTCTCCAGCTTATATCTGTTCCCCCTTGTCCTATGTCCACAAGCTTTTATGAATAGTCCCTATCCAGCTTTTCTGTAGCCCCTTTCAGGTACTGCAAGGTCGCTGTAAGATCTCCTCAGAGCCTTCTCTTCTCCAGGCTAAACAACCCCAACTCTCTCAGTCTGTCCTTCTATGGGAGATGCTCTAGCTCTTGGATCATCCTTGTAGCCCTCCTCTGGACCCGTTCCAACAGTTCCATATCCTTCTTATATTGAGGACTTCAGAACTGAACACAATACTCCAGATGAGGTCTCACAAGAGAGGAATAGAGAGGCAGAATCATCTCCCTCAACCTGCTGACCATGTTCTTTTGATGCAGCCCAGGATACGGTTGGTTTTATGGGCTGCGAGTGTGCATTGCTGGCTCATGCCAAGCTTCTCAACTAGCACCCCTAAGTCCTCTCTACAGGGCTCCTCTCAATCACATCATCCAATCGTGCATCTCTCCTGCTTTGATTTCCACATGCCAGATCTGTCATGATCCACAGTCTGCAAGTACCCTGCACCTTTAGACAGAGAGTTATGGAGCAACAGAAGTGCAGCAGAACCGTATGGAGCAAATGGTACCTGCTGTGGAGTTCCCTTTGAATCACAATTGTTGGCTCACCCACCAACAAAGTCATCTTACCAGCCCTGCACCAGGGACAAGGATATGTACAAGACCTGGATTTGTGCTGCAACAAATTTGCTTTGTTGGAGTAGAAATTGAGTTAACTGGAAAGAATTGCTGGATTTACAACAGAGAAGGAGAGAAATTAGTTTATTGATTAAGAACCATCTTCTAGTGACAGAATTTATGGACTTAGGAAAGGGAATGTCTTCCTTCATGATGTCATGAGGTCTTTATGCAATAAATATGTGATCATAAAATGAGCTAGTAGTTCAGATTTGTCCAATTGAAATGGGAACGAACACAACCAAAGATTTTTAATGCTGGACGGGGACTTGGATGTGTTTATCCTGCTCTTACCAGGTCATTTCAGGCCATTGGTCCATCCATCTGAAACACTCTTCTTGTCACAATGGATCATGGTATCACCCATTTCTACATCCCGTGTCCTGCTGTACCACTGGTGTGCTACCTCCTGGCTTGTCAGATCAAATCACCAGCTTCTCCTGCCTCTGGCCATTGCTAATATTCAATGAGTCAGAAAGGAGCTAAGATCACCTTGACCTTTATCAATAGGATGGTGTCACATACTGAAAAAAAAGATACGATAAAGGTAAAAGCAGGCAGTCTGATACCCCTCCTGATTTCTCTATCCAGAACAGTAAACCAAGATAAAACTATCTGTTCCTATTCAGCTACCTCTGCTGACCTCAGTCTGCATGCTGTGTGCTTGCAGATGGTATCAGTCAAGAGAATAGTAACCTTCTACATATTCACTCCCGAAGTAAACACTTCTCTGAATCTGAACTGAGTGAAAGTCTGAGTGGAGGAAGGGAGAAAAGTGGGCAACACATTGCACTTAATTTGTCTTTTCTTACAAATGCACCTGGTGCCTTTTTATTCTAAAGTCCCAGGTGTCTGTGCACTTGTTGTCACAGGGAAGTAAATCAGGCTGAATGGTTAGTATAGATTAGCTGAACTGCAATAAAACACACATTTTTACTCAGAGCTTTAGTATCCTTGGCCTGACTTATCTTCATCCCTCTGGGAAGAGTTATTTTCATAGAAACATAAAATTATTAAGGTTGGAAGATCATCCAGTCCAACAGTCAAATCAACACTGACTTCCATGCCAACTAAATCATGCTCCAAACTGCCACTTCAAGGGGGGATGGTGGTGACTCCACCACTTACCTGGGCAGCCTGTTTCAATACTTCACCACCCTTTTGGTAAATAATTATTTCCTAACATCAAATCTGAAGCTCCCCTGGTGCAACTTGAGGCCATTTCCTCTCATCCTGTCACTTGTTCCTTGGGAGAAGAGACCAGCAGCCACCTTGCTACAACCTCTTTCAGGTAGTTATAGAGAGCAATAAGTTCTCTCTTCAGCTTCCTCTTCACCAGGCTAGCAACCCCAGTTCCTCACCCACTCGTCATTCAACTTGTTCTCCAGAACATTCCCCAGCTTCATTGCCCTTCTCTGGACACACTCAAGTAGATCAATGTCTTTCCTGTACTGAGAGTACTGGAAAAAAACCAAACACAGTATTTTCGCCATGGAAGATAAAGTTGTTTAACAAGTCCAGCTGTTGACTGTATTAAACACAGATTACCTCTTCCCAATTTCTGCATCCAATCCCAACTTGCATGTTGCTTGTGCTGGTCTCCAACCATGGACTGGGGAATCCTATAAGAAGCAAAGAACAGGTATGATGGACTTCTGTGAAGGATACACGAGCTGAGCTTCTACTGAATGAGTGACCTTGAAGTTATTGAATCACCCTGCAACACTTTGCCCCATGTATCAGGTTTGGTGACCATCTGGTTTACCTTCACACCCAACCCACACGTTTATAGGATTGTTCTGGCACAAGCATAGCTGGTGCAGGTTATCTAGTCTGTGTTGCCTCTCATCACCACTACAGGGCTGAAGATTTGAAGTGCTTTCAGTGTTATGATTAAGGCGATTTGGCTTGCAAATGGGCACCATGAATCCATTGTAACTACTGACCTCTACCTCAACCAATGCTTCATGTGAGATGAAGAGAGAGGAAATGATCCAGGGTATTTGTAGGACACTTAGACAGAGACCTGTTCACAGTCATTCTATGACCAGTTGGACTAGAGGGTTTGAGCTCTGGTATTTCTATTCATTCAAAAGGGATCTGGTTTCTTCAAGCTGTTGTCTGCCTTACTTATAAAAATGTCCAGCTCTGTCCCTAGCACACAAGCTTTTCTTTTTGCTCCTAGATGCCAGTGAAATATATCTGAATCCTTTACCTACTTAGACTAGGTAACTAATGCACCACAACTGAGTGCTTTTTTTTTTTTTCTTCTGGTTTGAAAGGAAAAGAGAAGAAACCAAAACCGAAAGAGAACTTCAGCTGTCCTTATGGGCTGCAGTTTGGAAAAAAATGGTCTGGCATCTTTTGAAACCTGACCAGAGAAAGGAGATATCATCATGAGAATTTGTGTCTAGTAACATTGGACTAAGTCAACTCTTCTGTTTCAACTGGTATTTTAAAGACATTTTCATCAAAACAGAGAATAGTTTTGGTTGGAAGCCCAGTTTCAACTCCCCTGCCATGGAAAGGGACACCTTCCACTAGATCATGTTTGTCAAAGCCCCATTCAATTTGGCCTTAAACACTTCCAGGGATGGGGCAACCTTGACTTCTCTGGACAGCCTGTTGCATTGGTCATTTTTAGATGGAGAAAAGTTAATACTTTTAAGACACGTATTTGGGGTTCTTTCTCCTGAAATAGACACCTTAGGTCAGATATAATACATCCTATTAGTCCACTCTGACCATAAGGGGAGTGCAGAGTCACTAACTCACATGTTGACAGCTGCCTTGCAGTTGATCGAACCTAGGTGAGATGCCGCAGTCCCAGCAGAGATGAGCCTGTTTGCTCCTATTCATTAACTCCTTCATTCTGTAGAGCTCTTGTTAGATGTAATAGTGATCACGCTCCTTAATTAAGCACTTCAATCAAGTGAGGAGTGCTAGTTGGGACAATTTAAGAACTGAAGAGTTTCCTGACCAGTCCAACTCCAAAATGTTCTTTTGATTTTGGAACCCTTTTCATCTTGTGTGGTGTTAACTCTGGAAGACCTACAAATCCTCGTTAAACCTAGTCTGTATCTCTACAGACCACTTCATCTACTGCCAGATTTCAGAAGGGATCATAATACCCTTTATACTAGGACACATAACAGTCTACAGCTGTTCCCCAGCTCCCATCTGGAGTTGGAGTTCAGGCCTCTGGCATGTCTCCCAGTAGCATACAGAATATAAAAATAAGGCCTCAAGGCATAAGCAAGGTCAGCTCCTGAATGTTAACTTTCACATGAATGCCTGGTCTAAGAAGATCTAGAAACCAGCAGATGTTTCCTCATGCTAGATAGTCAGGCTTCACACATCCATCCAGAGTGGTATGTACTGCTCTGCTATGTACCTCTGGATTTCTCCTTTTGTAATCCAGATGACAACCTTCGTGACTCTTCCCCACAGAGACCCAACAAATCCTTTTTCAGATTGATCAACCATCGGATGCTGAAGCTGTGAACTGTCAAAAAACTTTGATCTCCACTGATGTCCTGGTAGGACCGAGCAGCTAAGCTTTTTGAATTAGTCTGGACTGAAACTGAGAGGCTATAATGACTGTCATCCCTATTATTAATATTGCATTTGACATGTGTGGACATTATCTATACTCAAGCAGAAAATGGTCATGCCATTATCAGCTTTGATGACCTTTTAACTCAATTCTCTTGAAAGAGAAACAGCTGCATCATAAATAGGGAAACTTTGCTGTATGCAGAAGCTGAAGTAAAAGGAGGTGTTGTGCCATGGACAAGGTCATACAGAAAATGTAGCAATGCAGATCTTATGCCTTTTCCACTGTGGTTTTACATCTTCTGGACCCTTACACAGTCTTTCAGGACTTCAGGGTTGAATTCTGGCATGGTCAATACTATTTTGTACTGTTAAAATATTTTCCTCTTTTGATGTGACTGTAATACTTAAAGGCAATGTCAACTGTATAGCACAACTGTAAAGCAGTGATGTTTGATTCGTAGTCATGTCTCCAAGAACTTGAGAAAATTTCTAGGTGTTCATAACCTATATAACAGCACTCTAAACATTAAGTACTTGTGGACAAAAAGTGCTTTATTATAGAATCATAGAATCACCAAGTTGGAAAGGACCCATCGGATCATCGAGTCCAATCATTCCTATCAGACACTAAGCCATGCCCTGCAGCACGTCGTCCACCCATACCTTAAACACCTCCAGGGCAGGTGACTCAACCACCTCCCTGGGCAGCTTGAAGGTGATTCAGAAAACATGCCCAAATCTTGGTTTCCCAAAGGGCCACTACAAATCCCCAAGACATTAAACACAAGAATTGAGTTGCCATCTAAGATATATGGTCACAAGATAATGAAAAAATGGACACAACAGAAGTTCTGTGTAACAATCTAGTATAGGATGTGATGCATCATCCCCCAAAGTTTGTGCAAGTAAGATGGACATCTCTTGAGGTTAATTCTAATGACTCTGAGATGACCGTGGTTGGGAGAGTGGGGCTGACTGTGCCAAGGACAAAAATGAAGTTTCGAACCTTTGGAGAAGCTTGGAAATTAACATATAAAGCAAACACTGGTATATTCCGTCATGGATCACACTGTAGGTCTACTTAACCCACTATAGAGAAGAGTAAAAGATCAAATACAGAGTAATGTCTGTATTAACACAGCCTCCAGAGGAGAGAATCACAAACATTCCTGAGGTATCTTTGTGTTTACTAGGAACTCCATGATTTTTTTCCAATTAAGTTGTTTAAATTTTTTAGATCAAGTAAATTTGTAACACTTGTCCTTGTTGGCAATGGAGTGTTAACTGCAGATCAGCTGCACTGTGGGAAGCAGGTTCTTTGTTCTGACTTTCTATCATCTCAAACACCTTTTTTTGTCTTTTCAAAGAAACAAAAAATAGTTGCTCTCTTTCATCCTCTTCATGCCACTCATAATCTGATAGGGCATTATCATGCTCTGCTTCTGTCATCTCTTATTCAGATGAAATATTCCTCGAGTACTTCATTGTTCTATACCTTTGATCAGTTTATTGTCCTTCTATGTGTCTTTTCCAGTTCTGCCGCATCCTTTCTGGAAGAGGGAACATTGGAACTACTCAAAACATTCAAGAATCTCACACATGTTGAATTTATTCAGGGACATAATAATCCTTTCTATTTTGATGTCTATACCTTTTCTATTAATTCTTAAAATTCAATTTGATTTTTTTTCACTGCCATTGAGCACTGAAGTGAAGTATTCATAGAACTGCTTGTTATAAACACCAACTCATTTCTGAGTAATACTCCATTCACAGCTCAACACTGTATGTAAAGTCAGAATTGCCTTTTTTTTTTCCCCATGCGTACCACCCTGTAGTTATTTCCACTGAATTTCAGATGCTATTTTATCATAAAACCACTCAGCAGCATGAGGTCCCTCTGCAATTCTTCCCCATCAGCCCTCATCATTACTACCTTGTATAGCATCATCACTGGATTTCAGTCGCCTCATTATATCAGTCAGCACCAACACACCTGAGTTACACCTCCCTCAGGGGTAGTTGCCCACCTTCCCATCTTGATGGCCAGGATCCATTAGAAGCAGTGGTAATGCAATCTCCTACAGAGAAAACACACTTACTCTATTTGTTTCTCTAAGTTCTTCGGTACAGGCAGGTAGGACTGACGCAAATAATGACTTTGCCTTTATCTGTGAGTGGTGAGTGCATGTACTGAATTCAGAGCAAGCTGTTTTGAATAAGCTGTGAAATGGGAGCCTCTATGTGTGCACTTGCCTGGTTATCTTTTCATCTGCTTCTTTTTACTAGTGTGTGTGTGACATTGTGTGTGGCCTTCCTCTGAACTTATTTTACTTGCTTTTTGATTGCAATAATAATAATAGTGTTAAAAAGAAACCTTCTCCTTTAAATTCCCCAATGCCAAGAAATGAACTTTGAAATATGAAGGTTAGCAAAGACTTTGGGAACAACTTTGAAAGCAGCTAAGCTGTAAGCGATCGCCTTGTCCTTTAATCAGATGCTTGGCTTTGCAGCTCCAGCCATCTTCACGGATTAACTCCCATGAACTTTCTGAACTGCTTTTATGGAAAAGCACATCAAACAAATGACTCTACTAAGAAGGAATTAATCAATTAAGCAGAAGCAGAGAAGTCTGCCCTCCGCCGAGAAACTGGTCTACTGCCACCTCCCCCCTCCTCACTTCCTCCCTTCCACCTGGCTCTAAAAGTTGTTTTCTCTATAGTAGATGAAGGAGATTGAAATGTAAATGCAGGTTCTCATCAATCCCAGCTTCCCTTCCTGCCATTTTGCTTCTGAGATAAATGTTTTGTCTAGTCTGTAACTGTGAGCTCTGCAGGGACCAGCAGTCTTCAGTTGGGACAGTATCACTGGCATATGTTTCCTGGTTAGCCAAGGCGAATAGTATGAATGGTCTTGCAGTGTCCTGGGTGATAAGCCTTTGACTCCTTGTAGTGGGAAGTTGTAGATTTTCTGTCTGTACCTCCAACAGGAGCTATTTAGGATCTGGAATTTGTTATTTCAGAACCCCAGTAAATCACTGGGGCAGTAGCAGCAGTGTGAATGGTAGCCCTCAGATTGAGTGAGAACCAGATGGATGCTAAAGGCACAGCAAAGTCTCCCAGCAAGTTACAAAACTTCACGCTGTGGGGAGAACTAAATGAACATTGGCCAAGAAGGCCAATGGCATCCTGGCTTGGATCAGAAACGGTGTGACCAGCAGGTCCAGTGAGGTTATTCTCCCTCTGGACTCAGCACTGGTGAGGCCGCTCCTTGAATCCTGTATTCAGTTCTGGGCCCTTCACCACAAGAAGGATGTTGAGGCTCTGCAGCAAGTCCAGAGAAGAGCAATGAAGCTGGTGAAGGGGCCCTATGAGGAGCAGCTGAGAGAGCTGGGGGTGTTTAGCCTAGAGAAGAGGAGGCTGAGAGGAGACCTCATTACTCTCTACAACTGCCTGAAAGGAGGATGTAGAGTGGAGGGAGCTGGCCTCTTCTCCCAAGGGACAGGGGAGCGAATGGTCTCAAGCTCCACCAGGGGAGATTTAGGCTAGAGATTAGGAGGAAATTTTTCACAGAAAGGGTCATTGGGCATTGGAACAGGCTACCCAGGGAGGTGGTTGATTCCCCTTCCCTGAATGTGTTTAAGGCATGGGTAGATGACGTCCTGAGGGACATGGTTTATTGTTTGATAGGAATGATTGGACTAAATGATCCAACGGGTCTCTTCCAACCTGGTTGTTCTATGATTCTATGATTCTAACTCAGCCGTATTGCTGCTGCCAGGTACAGGAGGAAGCCACAGGATAAAGGGATTCACATTGCACTAAACAACCATGCTGCTTGGGTACCTCATTGCTCAAGACTGCTGAATCTTCCTGAAAATCTCAGGGTTTAGGCTCAAGAAGCAGCTATGAGCTCATGTGTTCTCTTTTTTTCTGGTGACTGACAAACTATGGGCATCACTGAAGAAGTTGAGCCTAGTGGATGGGGATTCTGAAATCATAGAATCATAGAATCATAGAATCATAGAACAACCAGGTTGGAAGAGACCCACCGGATCATCGAGTCCAACCATTCCTATCAAACACTAAACCATGTCCCTCAGGACCTCATCCACCTGTGCCTTAAACACCTCCAGGGAAGGTGAATCAACCACCTCCCTGGGAAGCCTATTCCAATGACCAATGACCCTCTGTGTGAAAAACTTCCTCCTAATCTCTAGCCTAAATCTCCCCTGGCAGAGCTTGAGGCCATTCCCTCTTGTCCTGTCCCCTGTCACTTGGGAGAAGAGCCCAGCTCCCTCCTCTCTACAACCTCCTTTCAGGTAGTTGTAGAGAGTAATGAGGTCTCCTCTTAGCCTCCTCTTCCTCTAGGCGAGAGAGATGGGAGAAGCCATCTAGGATTCAGCTCAGTTCTCCCCTTCTCCATGGTCTATGATAAGTTGTGTAGGCTTAGATTCAACATACAGCTTCATCCAGGTAATAGGCATCTGGTCTAAGTTGGTCTTCCAGGGCCTTTCTATTAATGGAGAAAGAGGAATTTCCAAGGAGAAATTCAACATGCACATCAGGTAATATGAAGTTGTCATTGGAGGTGTGAAGGAAGGAACCCAAGTGACTTGCCAGCCATCATGCCACCACAAATATCTGTACCTTTTTATGACACCCACCAGTGTTCCAAAATTGGATCCACAGTATTTATTTCCTCTTTCTATGTCAATATGGAGCAACCAGGGATGCAAGCTCAGATTTCCTTTTTTTTTTCTCCCCCAGATCAGGCTCCTTTTGACTTGAAAAGGGATGATCTTTCATGTCAGGGAGAGTTATGAAATTATAGCGTTGCTGCAGTTGGCATTTAGGGGAAGTTCCTCCCATCTGTTTGCCCTTGAGGGTGTTAAATTCCTGATGTTACAGATTTATGTAAAAGGCAAAGCATATTTCCAAGAACATGAAGTCTGAGCTATCATATCAGCCTACACAGACACATTCACAATAAGTACGGGTGCAATCTGCAGAAACTTGGCTTTATGGCCTCTCTAAAGACAACTCTGCTTTTCTCCTGCAAGATGAAGTGATGTCCTCCCAGGACAAATCAATCTGCAGTTTCAGGAGTACTTGGAATCCAAGTCAGAGCTTTTGTTAAATGGAGAGTCGGAATTTGTCTGGCTGAGACAAGGTAGTCTCAGAAATAGTAGTTCTGCAGTTCTTCTCAGAAATGATCCTTGCAGTATGGACTATGTTAAACTGCATTGTCAAGATCATCTCTCCCTGGTCACATTCACTCCATCATATCAAGTGATTAAGAGGCATCTTAACACTTCTGTTTCTTCTCTGTACTGGGCCTATGTGGAGGTTGACCTACAGCAGATGATGGGGTTTAATTCTAATTCCCACTCTAAAACAATCCCTGGTCTATGACAAATAGATTTTTACTCATTTTTTTTTTTTTTACTCATGCTAACCGTGTTGTTTTTCTTAAGTACCTCTTCATCCTCCCTGCTGCTTACCCTAGGTGCATTCAGCAAAGTGCTTTTATTAACGGAGAAGAACTATTGGTTTTCAGCTTATTTCCAGCTGAGTAAGTGTTTCAAGTATGGCTCTGCAGGTTTCAGGTGGCAGGAAGATGGAACTATATCAAAGAACTAGTTAACATCAAAGCAACTCCCTCACAGACCTATCTCTCCTTCTTCCATATTCTACCTTGTTAGATTCTGTATGATATCTCTTATTTCTGGATATCACAAGAATGCCAACTGTCTAATAACTCCTACTAGCCATGCATGGCTACTTTCATGCCAACATTTATATGGCTTTGTCAATGACTAAGCCTTTAGGCTGTGATTTGGGATATAACTCTAGTTTTTCAACTCAACCATTGTTGAGCTGCCTGGTGGAGAAGGACCTGGGAGTGTTGGTTGGCAGCCTGCTAAGTGTGAGTCAGCAGAAGGCCAATGGCATATTGGCTTGTAGGCCAAGTGGTCAGTAAGACTAGAAAAGTGATTCTACTCCTGTACTCAGCATTGGTGAGACCACACCTCAAGTCCTGAGGTCAAGTTTGGGGGTCTCACTACAAGGAAGACATTGAGGTCCTGGAGCTTGTCTAGAGAAGAGAAATGAAGCTGGTGAAGGACCTGGAGAGCAAGAGCTTATGAGAAGCAGCTCAGGGAATTGGGGTTATTTAGCCTAGTGAAAAGGATGCTGAGGGGGAACCTTATCACTGTCTGCCACTATTTGAAAGGAGGTTGTAGTGTCAGTCTCTTCTTCCAAGTGACAGATGATAGGATGAGAGGAAAGGGCCCCAAGTTGCACCAGGGGATGTTCATATTGGACATTAGAAAAATTTCTTCACTGAAAGGGTTCTCAGGCACTGGAAGAGGCTACCCAGGGATGTGGTTGAGTCCCCATCCCTGGAAGTATATAAAAGACAGGTAGATGAAGTTCTTAGGGATATGATTTAGTAGTAAGAGATAGGGTTTGGCTTGATGATCTCAAAGGTCTTCTCCAACCTAGTGATTTGATGATTCCACAATGAATACAGAGATGCTGGAACTTCTTCACAGGGAGGATAATCTAGATCTAAACATGGGTGTTTGCCATGCTTATGTCTCATCCTTGGTATATACTACAAATGTGATTTTATGCCACTGTCTCCAAGGCTTCTGGGAAACCAAACAAACTCTCCTGATTAGATTTTTCTTGGTGAGCATCTCAAACGAATAAATTTACAGTTGAAGACAAACTGTGCTGTCTGCACAGGCAACTATGGGCTTCAGGTTAAGCATTAGGGTGGGACATTACCTCCTCCAGTGTTCAACCAACCTCACAAGAAAATAATGCATTTTTTATTATTTTCAACATATTTTTTGTATCTCAGTTGGTGGCCATTGCCTCATATCTGTTCACTGGGCACCACTGAGAGAAGTCTGACTCTGTTTTTTTTTATATCCTTCTGTCAGGTGTTAATACACATTGAGAATACGCTCTTTGTAGGATGAACCTTCTCTTCTCCAGGCTTCAGTCCCAGCTTTCTTGGCTTCTCTTCATATACCAGATGCTCCGATTCATTCACCATCTTTGTGGTCTTTTGCTGGACTCTGTCCAGTGGATCCATTTCCCTCTTGTACCAGGCAACTCAGACTAGAGAGAGCTCCCCAGATGTGGCCTCGATAGGCATGAGCAGAGGGAAAGGATCATCCTTCTCAGCCAGTTGGAAATGTTCTTCCTTAAAACAGTCGTTCTGTTTTCAGAAACAGAGATCTGAAAGCAAATCTGTGCTGCCTGTTTCAGAGCTACAGCCCACAGTTGAGAGCTTTCAATGCCCAGCACACTTTGTCTTCAGCAAAGGCATTTTTGTAACAGGGAATTTCAATAAAGTTAGGGTGTCTGCAGTGTTTTTAAGGTCTGTCAGGATCACTCCTGCAGCAGTAGGCATTGATGTGAAGAAATTGAAAGAAGAAAAGGCGCATTTTATTTTTGGATTAAGAGTTAAGACCTTTCAGATTGTAGTGTTTACCGACTTTAATGAGCAGAATATCTTGATCCAATATTTTTCATTGCATTTTTGTCCCCTAATCCTAGGATTTTTATTTTAAAGGACACAAACCTGCATACACTTTACCCAGCTCTACTTGAGCCTTATGGAAAATAATATACCAGTTTGGGAAAGGACTGTTAAGAGTAATGACCAACAAGGCCAGGCCTGTGATTTGCCTTAAACACCTCAAGGGAAGGTGAATCAACCACCTCCCTGGGCAGCCTATTCCAGTACCCAATGACCCTTCCTGTGAAAAACTTCCTCCTAATCTCCAGCCTAAATCTCCCCTGGTGGAACTTGAGGCCATTCCCTCTTGTCCTGTCCCCTGTCACTTGGGAGAAGAGGCCAGTTCCCTCTTCTCTACAACCTCCTTTCAGGTAGTTGTAGAGAGCAATGAGGTCTCCCTTCAGACTCCTCTTCTCAGAGACAAGGATCTGCAGGCTCAGTGCCCCTCCATTTTTTGACCCTCAAAATCTTGTTACCTGCAAAAAGGACACACTGTATCTGTAGGAAGCCACCCTTTTATTGTTAGCCTAATTAAAGTCTTAACTCCTGGATCAAAATATAACAGTTGTTATTAGTCCAGTTACAAAAGTATTAACAGAATCCAAAGTACCGGAGATAAGCATCATTAATAAAACAGGCAAAATTGTTATGCAAAATAACTTCAGTTTTCTCTATTATGACACTGGTAAAAGGAACCAGTGACCTACAGCAGAAACTTGAGGGCTGACACTGTAGTCATAGAATCATAGAATCACCGGGTTGGAAGAGACCCTTCGGATCATCGAGTTCGACCATTCCTATCAAACACTAAACCACGCCCCTCAGCACATCATCCACCCGTGCCTTAAACACCTTGGCATTGCTGACCTCTGAGCATGGCAGTCAAGGTCCATAACAACCTTTCCAGACTGAGACCGTTCCATTTGACTCAATTCCTTAGGAAGAGGGTGAGCTTAAGATGGGAAAGACAGGGTCTTTTCATTACCATCATAGCGAGTCTGGAGATCATAGAACCATAGACTCACCAGTTTGGGAGAGACTCATCAGATCATCGAGTCCAACCATTCCTATCAAATACTAATCCTTGCCTCTCAGCACCTTGTCCACCCATCCCTTAAAGACCTCCAGGGAAGGTGACTCAACCACCTCCCTGGGCATCCTGTTCCAGTGCCCAATTACCCTTTCTATGAAAAATTATTTCCTAATTTAAAAAAAAAAATATATAAATTTTTTCACAGGAAGGGTCATTGAGCACTGGGACAGGCTGCCCAGATATGAGAGGTGAGACATGGGCTTTTTCTTCTGCCTTACAGTCATGAAAATATGCTAATTTATATGCTTGATTGTAATGATGAAGAGCAGCACGGATATGTCAGCACATAACCCTCTTTTCTCTCTGCCAGGACCTCAAGTTATTCTGCGTCATCATTCAGTCCATGCCCGACATTGTGGCAGAAGCAAGTTCAGCTATCCTATCTGTAACTGAAGAAAGCAGAAAATAGATGAAGATAGACGAAGGCTTCCACTGAGACAATAAGCTGCACTTAATCATGACTGTGATGCAGTGGGTAGGATCCAATTGCCCATAGAGAGACACTAAGTGCCATTTGAAATGGCTCAGGGTGTCCTGCTTGGCCTCTAATACCAAACCAGAGAGGTGCAGCTCACCAGCTGGTCCTGTGTCATATCTGTCAGACTTAAGCATCCCAGAGCATCTCCAGTGGCGCTTGATGATGCAATTAGAAAAAAGCTTCACAGATCCTCTGACCTCCAGGCCAGATGAGCTGTCTGATACTCACTGTTTTTCTAAATATAGGCAGATACCAGAACTCTGAACTCTGCTAGGGTTGTTGCCTCCAAACTGTTTCAAAGTCAGAATTTAAAGAAGAAAGAATAGTTCTCATTAATTTCTGGGATCAGAGGGTGGTTCATCTTGGTTTCATGAGAACCTAATTGAAAGTCAAGCTGGTTTTCACATCATTCTGTGTTTGGGTTCATCCCTTCTGCCACAACTTCCCACAGACCTTTTTAATGATGAACACAAGAACCTCTTTTCAAAGAACATCTTTTCCTGTGGTTTTGGTCCTGTGATATCCTAAAGAGAAGATGCACATAGTAGCATGTAGCACACAGCACATCAGGGTTTGCCATGTGGTAATGGCCTCCTCCTACTCTCTTCCTTAGTTTAACAATTTCTTAAGCCTCCTTTCCCTTTCAGATATCTTATAGAAGAAAATTTATAGGATCTGCACCTTCTGTCATGCTACGAAGTCCAGAGGGTGCCTTGTAGAGGTCTGTAGTCAATGAGATGTGATACTAGCATTTATAGCTGAGGTCTACTACCAAAGCACAACCTGCAAATGTTTAGCAGTGGGGACTTCACCTCGTAATGGAAGTGTGAGCCTCTGACACTTGTTTTTGAGCTTGTGGATGGTATAATGCTTTCCTTGCCATCCTTTTCCTTACCACTCAGGGAACTCACGCTACTTGGTGTTTTCAAGCAGTTTGACTTGTCTAAGTTGTTACAATGCTCTTCTCATTTTCAGATGTTTGCTTTTTTGTCCTGATCTCACCTCTGACATCTTTACAGCTTCCCTCTGCAGCACGGCAGGCAAACAAGAAAGTCTACCTTATTCTAAATGTCTGGGAAAACCTTTGTGCTGAAAATAAAACTATATCCTAAATCATGCTGACCCCAGAGTACAATCCTGATCAGACATTCTGTATCTGTCCTCAGAGTGAAATCCAGCTTTTCTGAATGAACAAATCCTCCTGTACCTTGCAAACAAATGTGGTCCTCAGCTTCCCTGCATATGCTGGTGCTAATGACACATGTTGGTCTGGTTGCTACTGAAATGCTCACTTGGCTTCTTCACAACAACCTATTTATACATGAAATGGGGAACCCTTCCTGCCTTTGAAAGTCTTATATTTTGACTGGACTAAAAGAGTCTAAGTATAGCATTTTTACAAGTCATGCTCAGTTCAAGGACTCTGGAAACAGAAGGGATATGTCCCATCACCTCATCTCTGACTAAAGAGTTTTTGCGTTGCTCTAGCTGTTAGGCTTGATGATTCACAGTGATCACAGCCCTGCTGTCCTAGTTGGAGCGTGGCATGCACTGAGACCTGGTGACAAACAAGCTTCCTGCACATCTGTGTCTAATAGAATCAAGGGCATGGACTTGCTGCTTGCTGGCAACTTCCCAACCTGCTCTGAGTTCATAAAGCAACTAACTAGTCATCATGTTTCAACCACAGAGTTCCCCCAGCAGTGCTGCACTATTTATCTGCTCTGAGACAGTGAGAGAGAGAATTGTCTGCACCTACTGGGGACCTCTGAAAGCTCATCACCTGGAGAAAGATATAAGGTGATAGTGTTATTGGTCATGGCACTTATATACACAGTGGAGAAGAGGGAAGAAAAGGAAGTAAAGTGACAGTGGCCCTTACCTGCACATGGAACATCTGGTTTCTACAGCTTCAGTGGACGTGTTGAGATACCTGGTCTGTACCAGTCATGGAAGGGCAGTGGTGTCCATAGGGAGTGCTCAGTCTCCCTGGTGAGACTTTTCTGGAGTGATTCACACGTCAGCATTGTGAGCAGCAGCTGGGAGGTCAGTGGAGGCTACAAAGAAGAGAAACAGCCTGTAGTGTGAAAATCAGGAAAAACAACTAGTGCTGGGGGATGAGGATTGCGAGACCTCAACTCCCTCTCTCAAATTTGAGGAGACATGATATGACAGAACAGTAGTGGCTGCCTGTATCTGTGAGAGGCGTATCAGAAACAGACAAATTAACCAATAGTAGTTTCAACATTTCTCTCATATTCCTACCATCCTTGCACCAAACCATCATCATTTCCGTTTCACGGAAAGGGTCATTGGGCAGTGGCAGAGGCTGCCCAGGGAGGTGATTGATTCACCTTCCCTGGAGGTGTTTAAGGGACGGGTAGATGAAGTCCTGAGGGACATGGTTTAGTGTTTGATAGGAATGGTTGGACTCGATGATCCGATGGGTCTCTTCCAACCTGGTAATTCTGTGATTCTATGATTGCACCTTAGTGAGACATTTGTTTAGGAACCAAAAGCACCTCTTTTAACACCTGCTTTATCCCATTGCAAAACATCTGGCTCATCACATCTTGAGCTTTTAAGAAAGCTTTTCTGGCTTTCCCTTGAGGGTGTTGCTTCTGATCTGGTCTCATGCACCTCCCTGCCTTATTCTCCTGCCATGGTGCCGGCTGCTCCATCACAGAGCTCCTATTCTCAGAAGCTGTATTCAGAGACCGCTTCCCAGACCTATATAATTTTCCTGCAACAACAGTCTCTTTATATCCTAGATTTCATCTTAACCATTGTAGGGTCTACTAGGCAGACTTGATCTGGATGGATTAGGAACTGATGATCTTTCTTCCCTGATTGGTTAACTCCTCTCTACCCATCAGTGTTGGGGTAATTGTGAACCACAGACAGACCTGGCGGAAGGGCTGGTGGATTTGGGTTAATTTTTCCCTTCCTCCCTGCTTCACACTTATTGTGACAAGAGAAAGAGGGGAACAGCAGAGAGGATGCTCTATGCCTCATCTCACAGTACCCCTGGAAGCTTGTGGGAACACCAAATTGTGATGGGACTAGCACGTTTTTAATTCTCTCTCATTACAGCCCTTGTTAAAACTACATTACAATAATTGCTTTAGTTCTGCTATGGTATTTTCAGGTCTCTTAATGTAACAGTTAGCTCAGTGTGCAGGGAACAAACACCAGAAGAAACACTCAGATGAAAGCAGAGAGGGTCCAGGACGGGGCCAGAGTTTGGGTGAGACATATGAGGTGGTGAAGTATGAGGTTGCTGGGGTTTCTGCTCATATCCTGCTGCTGAGGAACCTCTGTGAGCTAGAAACAAGGCTTCGATTCCCACATCTCACACCACAGATTCCCACAAGCTCACTTCTGGTGAGAAAAACTGCAAGTTTTTTCTCTCTGTCAGAACTAGGACAATGGAGAGAGGGCATTACAGTGGAATTTCATGTTTGCTTGTGATATTTCAAAACACCTCTCCATACTTGGGTCTTTATCATACAATCATAGAACAGTTGGGATAGGAAGGGACCTTAAAGATCATCCAGTTCCACCCCCTCTGTCATGGGCACAGACACTTTCTACAAGATCAGGTTGCTCATGGCCTCATCCAACCTGACCTTGAACATCTCCACTGAGAGGAGCATCCACAATGTCTCTGGACAACATGTGCCAGTGCCTCATCCTCACAGGAAAAAAGTTCTTCCTAATATCTCATTTAAATCTCCCCTCTTTCAACTTAAAACTGTACCTCCTCATACTATTCTTGTACCTCCTGGTAAGGAGAAACTTCCTCAGCTTTCCTGTAGCTCCTTTAGGTACTGGAAGGCAGATATAAAGTCTCCCTGTAGCCTTCTCTTCTCTTCTCTTCTCTTCTCTTCTCTTCTCTTCTCTTCTCTTCTCTTCTCTTCTCTTCTCTTCTCTTCTCTTCTCTTCTCTTCTCTTCTCTTCTCTTCTCTTCTCTTCTCTTCTCTTCTCTTCTCTTCTCTTCTCTTCTCTTCTCTTTCAGTTCTCTCAGCCTGTTTTCATATGGGAGGTGCTCCAGTCCTTGGATCATCTCTGTGGTATTCTCTGGACTCTAACAGATCTACGTCTTTCCTGAGATGAGGATGCAAAAACTGAACTCAGGACTCCACATGATGTCTTATGAGAGCTGAGCAGAAGGATAGAATCATTTCCCTCGACCTGCTGGTCCCATTTCTTTTGATCCAGGCCAGGATACAATTGACTTTCCAGGCAGAAAGCACACATTGCCAGCTCATGCTGAGCTACTCATCCATCAGCACCCCCTGGTCCTTTTCTTCAGGGCTGCTCTCAATTCAGTTACTGCCCAGCCTCTAATAGAGCTAAATGCCCTAAGGGACACAGTCTAGCAGCCCTCTCTTTTGAGAACCAACCTCGGATTAAGATATCTCTGGATTCAGTATGCATTAGAGATTTACTCAAAAGACAAAAACCCCAAGTCTCAGTGCTTGGACAGGGTAGATTAATCATCTTGCTCAGCTCAGCTCCCCTACAAGGAGCTGTGCTCTCCCTGAGTGCAACCTTGACCCTTTCTGCAGTCACTCCTGGGTTTTTTTTTTGTTTTCTTCATCAGTCAAATGAGCCAGCTCTGGCTGCACCATTCAGGTTTTCAGTACCTTGGTCTCCCCACAGCTCCTGGCCTTGCAGCCAGCTAGCTTTGCTTCCAGAACCCTTATTCAACTCTCTACAACTACCTGAAGGGAGGTTCTGGAGAGGAGGGAGCTGGGCTCTTCTCCCAAGTGACAGGGGACAGTACAAGAGGGAACGACCTCAAGTTCCACCAGGGGAGATTTAGGTTAGAGATTAGGAGGAAGTTTTTCACAGAAAGGGTCACTGGGCATTGGAATAGGCTGCCCAGGGAGGTGGTTGATTCACCTTCCCTGGAGATGTTTAAGGCATGGGTAGATGAGGTCCTGTGGGACATGGTTTGATAGGAATGGTTGGACTCGATGATCCGATGGGTCTCTTCCGACCTGGTTGTTCTGTGATTCTCCCGCACATCTGCAGCAACCAGCACTCCAACCTATAGCTCTTTGCACAAACCCTCCCTCCCACTGCAAGAGCAACACATCAACATCCCCACCCTTGAAAGCACTACCCTAACCACTGCTCACTCCAGAAAGCCATGAACATACTATTGGCACATCCTTTAAAAGGCAGGCACTCCTCCCCGTCCATATGACCATACTAGGGCTGCAGGCAGCATGCCTTTTGCTTCCAAGCATGTTTTCCTCCCTACATGTGTTGTGCATTCAAAAGCAAGCCCACCATGGAGACTTACTCCTTTCTCAAGCCCATACCCTTCCACACAGAACACAAACACATGCTCTTGCACTTTCTCCATTCCCACAGCCATCACTTATTCATTAACATCTCCATAGGAATTTGCAGCCGCGTGAAGACTTCTTCGTAATTAGTTAAAAAGAAAGAAAAATAAAGTCTCCTAAGCTGTCAGCAACCCTCCAGAAAACTAGCAACAGATCTGAGCGCCATTTGGTCTAATTAGTCTTGATATTTCACATAACATATTTCTCAATTTTCAGTGGAGAAAGAAATAATAAAAATAATCCCTCTGAGGAGAACAACAGGAGTATTTTTGCAGAGGGATCTTGTGGCAAAGCCAAAGGGAAGTCTTAATAAATAAATGTGCATTTATATTCCTTTACTGAATCATTCACAACAGTTGCTTCATCTTCTGCTTCTATGGGCACGCACAGGCCTGAAGTAGGGCAAATCTGCAGCTGGCATAAATCAAAATAGTTCTTCCCTCAGTGTACATATATTTCTTAATTTTCCCTCCTGTTTTGAGGCTGAGTGTCATTGATCATCAGCCTGTACCATCCTGCAGGATGTTGGTTGTGTTGTTGGAAGAGCACTGAGACATAAAACAGAGAGTCCAGCTGCCTCATGCCCATTTCAACACCTTCAGTGACCTCTCTAGACTGCAGTGAGAGTCGGGCTTTACATAACCTGAACTAAACTACAGAGCAAGTAAAATCTGCCTGTAAAAGCAGGTGCTTCTAAATCCACATATGCCATCTCCAGGGTTCCTCACACGCTTACAAGGAGCTGTTTTAGAAAGCCGGCTTTTGTGGATGACCAGCACTAATTGACCATTGTGATAGAATCATAGAATCATGGAATCACCAGGTTGGAAGAGACCCATTGGATCATCAAGTCCAACCTTTCCTATCAAACACTAAACCAAGTCCCCCAGGACCTCATCTACCTCTCCCTTAAACACCTCCAGGGAAGGTGAATCAACCACTTCCCTGGGCAGCCTATTCCAATGCCCAAGGACCCTTTCTGTGAAAAACCTCCCCCTAATATCCAGCTTAAATCTCCCCTGGTGGAGCTTGAGGCCATTCCCTCTTGTCCTGTCCCCTGTCACTTGGGAGAAGAGGCCAGCTCCCTCCTCTCTACAACCTCCTTTCAGGTAGTTGTAGAGAGTAATGAAGTCTCCTCTCAGCCTCCTCTTCTCCAGGATAAACACCCCCAGCTCTCTCAGCTGCTCCTCATAGGACCTGTTCTCTAGCCCTTTCACCAGCTTTGTTGCTCTTCTCTGGACTCGCTCCAGAGCCTCAACATCCTTCTTGTGGTGAGGGGCCCAGAACTGAACAAAGTATTCAAGGAGTGGCCTCACCAGTGCTGAGTCCAGAGGGAGAATCACCTCCCTGGCCCTGCTGGTCACACCATTTCTGATCCAAGCCAGGATGCCATTGGCCTTCTTGGCTACCTGGGCACACTACTGGAGTGTGATGGTGATGTCCCACATCTTGCAACAAATTAATAGGTTGTCTAGGTGAGATACGCAAGAGCAGAGAGTCTGTCTCCCCTCTGCAGTCAATAGAAAGAAGATGGGTGTCTTCATCATGTTAAACATCTAAGAGGCATGAGCTCACTGTCCATAGGTGACAGTCTCATCAGTGATTGTGGAAGGAGTCTAGACAATTATCTAGGGATGGTATCCAATGACTACAATGAAGAATCTGTCTCTGAGCATGTCATCCTCAGCTGTCTCTATCAAAAGAGACAGTCAGTGTGGGCAATGAAATGTGTGATTCATCTCTTCCAGAGATGACATCCACTTTTCATTAGTTGAACGACAGCTTAAACTCCACTGAGGATATTGACTCAATCTCAGTTGTCTGCAAAGGGAGCCAGGACATCTAGCTCAGGTGCAGACTTGTACACTAAAAATATTTGAGGAAGGAAGAGGAATTTAGCTGCATAAACACAGCATTCAGTGGCATTTGTGATTCTACAGACAGGGATGGGTATACAAACAGGCCCACATGTATGTTCATGAAGCTTTCATTACTAAAGTCAATTAAACCCACAGTTCACAAAGTACTGGAGTCTTTTGTAGGGTGAGACATAGTGGTTTTATAAGATTTGGTAGGAGAATGGGAACCCAGATTGAATGGAGACCCATGCCTCCCAAGCTCCAAAGCTTAGGTGCTTGTGTCTGAAGGTTACTCCCACTCTTAAACTTAATTGAGCCAAAGTTCATTCATAGGAGATACATAAGTTTTATATGGAAAGAGTAATTTGATATAAACCCAGGACTCAAAGTACAGGACAGAGGACAGTGGAGCATTATAGTTCAGAGAACTGGACCTCAGGTTGTTTAAACATCGGTCATAGGAATATGACTGATGTTTTAGCAAATAATTTCAGTCACCATCCAAGTAATGCTGCTAATAAACATCCTGGCATCCTAAACATCTTGAAGGAAAGAGAAAGAAGACAGACGCTATCACCATCAATGGTACTGCAGGGAATTTTGCAGTTCACAGATTCATAGAATTGTTTGTGTTGGAAAGGACCCTCAAGATCATTCAGTTCACAGAATCACAGAACAACCAGGTTAGAAGGGAGCCATCGGATCTTCTAGTCCAACCATTCCTATCCAACACTAAACCAAGTCCCTCAAGACCTCATCCACCCGTGCCTTAAACACCTCCAGGGAAGGGCAATCAACCACCTCCCTGGGCAGCCTATTCCAATGCCCAATGACCCTCTGCGTGAAAAACCTCCTCCTAATTTCTAGCCTAAATCTCCCCTGGCGGAACTTGAGGCCATTCCCTCTCGTCCTGTCCCCTGTCACTTGGGAGAAGAGCCCAGCTCCCTCCTCTCTACAACCTCCTTTCAGGTAGTTGTAGAGAGTAATGAGGTCTCCTCTCAGCCTCCTCTTCTCCAGGCTAAACAACCCCAGCTCTCTCAGACTTTCCTCATAAGGCCTGTTCTCCAGCCCCTTCACCAGCCTCGTCGCTCTTCTCTGGACTTGCTCCAGAGCCTCAACATCCTTCTTGTGCTGAGGGGCCCAGAACTGGACACAATATTCAAGGAGCGGCCTGACCAGTGCTGAGTCCAGAAGGAGAATCACCTCCCTGGACCTGCTGGTCACACCATTTCTGATACAAGCCAGGATGCCATTGGCCTTCTTGGCCACCTGGGCACACTGCTGGCTCATGTTCAGTCGGCTGTCGACCAACACCCCCAGGTCCCTCTCCTCCTGGCAGTTTTCCAGCCAGGCTTCTCCCTGTCTGTAGTTCTGCATAGGGTTGTTGTGCCCCAAGTGCAGGACCCGGCATTTGGCCGTGTTAAACCTCATGCCGTTGGACATTGCCCAGCGGTCCAGCCTGTTTAGGTCCCTTTGCAAAGCCTCCCTACCCTCCAGCAGATCGACACTTGCACACAGCTTTGTGTCATCTGCAAACTTGCTAAGGGTACCCTCAATGCCCTCATCCAGGCCATTGATGAAGACATTGAACGGGACTGGACCTAGCACTGAGCCCTGGGGAACACCACTTGTCACCGGCCTCCAGCTGGATTTAACACCATTTACCACCACTCTCTGGGCCCGGCCATCCAGCCAGTTTTCTACCCAGGAGAGTGTGCGTCTGTCCAGGCCAGAGGCTGACAGTTTCCGCAGCAGAATGCTGTGAGAAACTGTGTCAAAGGCTTTACTGAAGTCCAGAAAGACCACATCCACAGCCTTTCCCTCATCCAGCAGCCAAGTGACTTTGTCATAGAAGGCGATCAGGTTGGTTTGGCAGGACCTGCCTCTGGTAAACCCATGTTGACTGGGCCTGATCACCCGGTTCTCTTGTAAGTGCTTCATGCTAGCACTCAAGATCACCTGTTCCATGACTTTCCCTGGCACTGAGGTCAGACTGACAGGCCTGTAGTTCCCCAGATCCTCTCTGCTACCCTTCTTGTAAATGGCAACTACATCAGCCAGTCTGCAGTCCAGAGGTACCTCCCGAGTCTTCCAGGACTGCTGGAAGATGATGGAAAGGGGTTTGGTCAATACATCCGCCAGCTCCCTCAAAACCCTAGGATGTATCCCATCTGGCCCCATGGACTTGTGGGTGTCCAGTTGGCCAAGCAGGGCTCTGATCACCTCCTCTTGGACTATGGGAACCTCGTATTGCTCCTCTGTTTCCCGGGTATCTACACAGAGGGAACAGTTTTCTTTACAATTAAAGACTGAGGCAAAGAAGGCATTAAGTACCTCAGCCTTCTCCTCGTCCCCTGTCACTGCTGTTGCCTCTGAGTCCAAAAGGGACTGTATGGTCTCCCTTGTCCTCCTTTTACTGTTAATATACTTAACAAAAGATTTTTTATTGTCTTTTGCTGACTTAGCTAATCTGATCTCTAGCTCAGCCTTAGCCAACCCCCCTGCCATGGGCAGGGACACCTTCCACTGTATCAGGCTGCTCAAGGCCTCATCCAGTCCATCCTTGAATATTTCTAGGGAGGGGGTATCCACAGCTTCACTGAGCAACCTGTTCCACTCTCTTACCACCCTCACCATGAAAAGTTTCTTCCTAATATCTACAGATTGTTGAGAGTCTAATTTGGGTACTGACTGCCTACCTGATTCAGTCTTCCTGCTCCTCTGCAGTAGATGTGGCAAACTTTTCCATTTTCTGTCCTCAAGTATGTTATAAGCATAGCAAGGGACTGGTAATTGATATCAGCAGGAAACAGCCGTGTTCACCTGTTGTTTTGTAGATGAAAAATACTGCCTAAAATACAAAGAAACTGAACACTCCTCACTGCAAACCCTCTATGACACCCAAAGTTTACTAATTGCAACACAACATTTATGGCTCCAGTGAGGAAGACTTTGAGGCTGCAAGAGGAGAAATAGAAGGGATGTTATTCTAGTTGATGGCTCTAGGTATCACCCAGAAGTGCTGTCACCACACTTCTACTCACTCTATCCCCTGGCCCATAAGGCAAAAGAAATCCCTGAGCATCATGTTCATGAAGGTCTTTTCCAACCTAACTGTTCTATCTATTCTATCATCTGTTATTGTTCTCCAACAGAGGAAGGGTAAATGGCACCTCAGAGGGGTAAGTTAGTTGACTGATCCAGGGGATAAGAAGCAGCATCAACCAACACTTCTGTTCTCGTACTCGGAGTGGCTAAACCGTGGCTACATGTGACTGCATTAAGCTGCGTAACCTCATCTACTGTACATCCTCCAGGCATATGTTTCTGGAGCAGTTCTCTCCAAAGTTACACTTGTAAAACTAAATCTATGTCCCAGCATCTTCAGTGCATCTTCTCTTGTAATAAGCTTTGCCTGTGTAGCATTGAAACCATATCAACAGTCCATGTTCTCTCTTATGAAATGGAGTCCACCTGGCTTGGACTGCCATGATAGCTGACCTGAGCCTCCTTGGAGTTCCTCCTTTGCAGCATGACAGGCAGTAGGTGCTTGGGAAGATCTGCGTAGGCTTTCTTCTGTTTGGGTGGGATCTTCTCTGCTACAGCTGTAGATATGACATGGAGCCTGACTGGATAACACAGCAAACAAAATCTCTTCACAAGGTTTCACAACCTCTTCTAGGATTCAGATCTCCTCTACTGGAGTAGAAACGATGTTTTTATAATTGTATTTATCATTTTGGGCAATCCAGGTACTAGAGAGGGTCATGATACACATTGGACTGGGCTGGCTGTTGAAGGTTTGGCAGGATCAGTCCCTGCTGCAATCTTGTGACCCAGTCACAAAACACCACTTGGGTTTAGGACTTCCAAGAAACTGAGACTACTTTTCAGTTCAAAATATGTACTGTACTTTTCTTCTCTTGTTCAGGTGAGCCGTCTGCATATGGGGAAAGTTCTTTTTACTACTTCTTACTTCTTCATGTTCCTCTTCTTCTTATACTTCTTATTGTTGTTTGATTTATATTATCTTACTCATGAAGAACAATTGCTCTTAATTTCTGGAGGGAGAAGTTCAGAAACAGGTAACAATTAATAACAGGGGTGGGGATCGAGAAGAAGAGAAGTGAAAGTGATGGTGGAGAATAGAGAAAAGGGAAAATGAAAATAAGGAGTCCAGATATTGCCAAAGAAAACTATAGAATCATAAAATAATTTGGGCTGGAATAGACCTTAAAGATCATCCCATTCCAACCCCTTTGCCCTGGGCAGGGACATCCCACTAGATCAGAATGCATTAGGCCCCATCCAACCTGGCCTGGAAAACAGAAACATTTATTGGTTTTGGAAGATACTAAACCCACAGGGTCTGTGGAACAGACACATCATCCTGGGAAAGGCAAATCTTGTGTTAGACTTCCCTGGGGTGCTGGATGCTGCTTGGGTCTCCTATAGAGCAGGAATTTAGCAGGAAGGAGAAGAGGGTGAGATGGATATGTTCCTCTGTGGTGTCCATCTGCTCCCATCTATCTAGGGACTGGTTGCCTCCCACAGTAAACGGATCCCAGCTGAGGGCATAAATACGTCAGGTGTCTCAGGTCAGAGCTAGTGTAAGTAAAGGACTGGCAGCGGAAAAATGTGAGAGTGAGGAGCATGGTGCAGATTCAATATTGTATTCCAGTTTTTACAGCAGGGATTTAGGCTGCCAAAAGTAATCATAGGAGGGAACAGGAGGCATGCATCCCACATGGCCTTGGGATGATGTTACCCTCAGATGAGGAGCAAGCACTGTGGGAACAGGCTGGGGCCCCTGGGAATGTTGAAAGGCTTTTCCACATTTCTGTCACACATCCAGCAATTGTAAATAACTCAATTTAGACAAGGAGGTGGCTTTCCAATAGAGGTATTTCTTTCTACAATCATCCAAAATGGTTAAAAAAACTAAACCATGGCCGTGGGAGAAAGGTTCCTCCTTTCCTTCTTTACCTCCTTTCACCCTCTCTTCTTCCCTTCATTCTACTCTCTCTTCCTCCTTCTCTAGTTTTTCTACCTTTTTCTTCCTTTCTTTTTGTTATTTTATGTTTCATTTCATAGTTTTCTTTCCCCTATCCCTCCTACGTGTCCTATGAAATGTACCCTGCCAGAGGGTGTGTTGAGAGTCAGTAGGATACACAAACCTTGGTCTCACCCAAGGATTTACCTACTGCAGGTGCTGTTTGCTTCCAGCACAGCTTTCCACATCACTGCTGTCTCCTTCTCTGGGAGAGAGCAGGACTTGGTGCTTTATGTGCCCTTGTCACCAGCAGATTAATGAAAGATAGGAAGACCATGATAGCGGGGGGAAGGTGTCACAGCACACTGAACCGTGACCAGGTCCCACTGCCACCAACCCCTCTGACACAGGAGTGATTTCTGGCTCAATCTCTCACGCTGCCAAGATGGACAACAAATGGTGGGAACTGGTGATAAAAATGACCCTATTCATTTAACAAAGAGCTATCACAATCTATATCCCTAAGATGGACTCATCTCTCTGGGTTTTTCCCCATTATGGGATTACAGTTCTGAGAAGGCTGGGTATGATATAGGCTTTCCACAACTAATTGTTTAGGCTAGCAGGGCTTGGCTTTGTTTCGCAGGACTCTGACATAGTCTCAGAAAATACATCTTCATTTCTGGCAAGAAAAGTAGTATAAATTTCCTTGCTGACAGACATCTTGTGCAGTTTGAGATGTTCTAGGTTAGCAGATGTGACACAACCTATATGATTCACAGTCCTCTAGAAATTGTACCAGGCCAGGTAGGGAATAGGTTATCTAAAACGGTACCGAGCACATACTTGTAGACATCTCAAAGTCCTGGCTCCTCCCATGATCAGTAAAGATCATCTCTTCTCCCAAGTGACAGGGGACAGTACAAGAGGGAATGGCCTCAAACTCCACCAGGGTAGATTTAGGCTGGAGATTAGGAGGAGGTTTTTCACGCAGAGGGTCATTGGGCATTGGAATGGGCTGCCCAGGGAGGTGGTTGATTCACCTTCCCTGGAGGTGTTTAAGGCACAGGTGGATGAGGTCTTGAGGGACTTGGTTTAGTGTTAGATAGGAATGGTTGGACTAGAAGATCCGATGGCTCCCTTCCAACCTGGTGGTTCTGTGATTCTGTGATTCTATGAAATTCTTCCTGGTTCTCTTACCATTTGATTTGCACAATAATGCTTCAGATTTACCACAGAGAATCATAGGGTGGTTTGAGTTGGAACTCAGTTTTACAGGTCCCCTAGTTCAACACCTCTGCAGTAAGCAAATACATCTTCAAGTTGGATAGGTTGCTTAAAGTCCTCTTCGACCTGACCTTGAATGTTTCCAGGGATAGAGCATCTGCTGTTCTCTAGGCAACCTGTTCCAGTGTTTCATCACCCTCTTTGTAAAAAATTTCTTCCTTATATCCAGTATAAATCTACATTCTTATAGTTCAAAACCATTACCTCTTGTCTTATCACTACAGGAAGTCAGCCCTGAATGTCATGACAGCTTTGTTCACTGAAAAAGTGACACCACCACAGCTCTCTTCAAGACTTTTTGGCAGTGGGAAGATAAAAAAGTCTGGGAGGAAGAAGTTATTCTAAATAACTAAAGCCTTTACTGATGTGCAAATTGGTATAATAACCTAGGATAAAGTCTCAATCTTGTTCTGGTTTCCTAGCCTCAGTTTTGTGGCATTGCCTGCACATCTTCACACCATTTTTAGATGCAAACAAAATTTATACATAAAAAAAACCACTATCTGTTTTGTGACTTAGGGGAAAAGTGGAGAGAAAGGAGACAAAATTTTGATGGTTGTGGATTTGTTTAGGTAAAATGATACATGTTTGACTTTCTCTTGGAAATCTGCAATTAATTATCTCTCTCCCAGCTGTTGGCTTTCTGGGAACCTGAGAATCCATCTGGGGAACAGGTAGATTTTGGAAAGGACATTGAAGTGACTGAGGAGCTCTCGAGACTCATCACAGTCTCCAAGGAGCAGCTGATCACACACACACCAGAACTGAATTTTCACTGGAGATAGAAGCAGTAGAGGAAATGAAGAGTGAAGACCTGCAAGATAAATCAGATGATGAGTAGTTAAAAAACAATCACTGAAGATGTTTCCAATTTGCACATTTTTTAGGAGGGAGTGTGGAAAAGACAATGATGATGTTAATGACGAGAATAAGAAGAAAATAATAATAACAACAAGAATAGCAATAATAAGGATGGGGGAATATATTGTGAACCCTTCCCTCAGCAAAAAGCAAGGAGGTAGCTACTAAGAGCAGCTGAACAGCTGTGACTATGTTGCCTACTTGGCCAAGCTGGGGATGGCTGGTGCTGCCTCTGGAAACAGGGCAGGAACCACTGTCCCCATCACTCCTATTTGATGGTGGTAACAGGTATGACCCTCCTATCACCTCCTACCTGGCTCTGAAACCCTCCTTTTCAGCCTTGTTCCTCTGGCAGGAATAAATTGACCGATATTCGAGAGGGAATGAACCCAAGTTGCAACAGGGGAGGTTCAGATTAGACATTGGGGAGAAAATTCTTCACCAAAATGGTTATTGGGCACTGGCAGAGGCTGCCCAGGGAGGCGGCTGAGTCCCCATCCCTGGAGGTGTTAAAATGATGGGTAGATTAAGTGCTTAGCGATATGGTTTAGTAGTGGACAGGTATGTCAGGATTCAGTGATCTCAAAGGCCTTTTCCAACCTAGTTATTCTATGATTCTGTAATTCCAAGCTCTCTGTAAGGAAAGATAAGATTCCTAGTGCCTCAGAGGTTTGCAGAGCATAGCCAGGGTGACAGATGCAACAGGGAATTTGATAGAGAGAAACAATTTCTTCAGCAGAGCATTAAAGGCAAATATTTCTTTGCCTTTCTCATTGATTCTGCACCTACTCTAGAAGTTACTTACCGTTGTTTAAATCACTTTATCCTACAAATCCACTGAAGGTAGCTAAGATCAGGATGGCTTAGCATAGAATTGCAAATATATGATTGGGATATTTTCCGTGAAGACAAATAGACCTCATAGTGCCTTAATGTTTAATGTCAGAATGCTGTGCTTAATTAAGCAGCTACAAGGGCCATTTACAAATGTGATTTCTGGATTGATTATCTATATCTCTCCCTGCAGCCCCTGTTAACAGCTTCCTATGAATAGGATTGTTTCCTAGAAGTGTCTCCTCCAGGAAGACGGGGTGGCTCCCCTTGCCAGGCATTTTATTCCGAAGGATCAACATGAAAATATCGACTAATCAGCAACAAGCGTTGAGAAGGGCAGAGAAGGAAGTATAAATCTCCTCTGGGGCTTATGGGGAAAGGATAACAGTGATGAATCTGCAGATTAAAAGGCTGTTACATTACCATTCAGAAAGATGTGTGTGCATGTGTGTGTGTGGTGTAGGGGTGTGTGTGTGTGTTGGTGTGTATGTGTGTGTATTAAGCCAGATCCAAAGCTTGCCTTGTGTATTTGTGCACCAGAACTTGAGAGAAAGCTTGTCCAAAGTTACAGAGTGAAATTTGGGTAGCCTGTTGAAATGTTCAGTCATTAAAGCGTCGAAACAGGAGGCTGAGGCAGAGGAAACTCGCAGGGGGAGAACAGGGTGGTTGTAAAACTGTTCCCAGGAGAATCTCAGAACGATACACAACATCTAGTGTAACTGCATTGATTTTTAAGGAGCTATTCTGCTATAAACCACTCTTTTTCTGCCCTTAAATAATCAAGTTTTATAGCCCCCCTGTGAAGAGGGTTAGCAAGGAATAGAGCTTGTTATTTGTCTTTCCTCCAGTGACTGCTAGGTAACTCCTGCTATGTGCCTTTTGAAGACCGAGTTTTAGACAAATGTGTGCAAAGACCTGTTCCCAAGACAGCAAGAGCATCCAACCAAAAGGAGAAGCCAGCAGGTAGGGCACACAGACACCTGTCCAAAGGACTATGACAGTGGGGGCTACTTGCAAACTGTGTTTTTGTGATGCAATCCACATTTCCAGAGTTTGCTCATAGATGACCACTAGCCAGCAGAGTGACTGAAGTCTTGAGGTCTTACAATACAACTTCAGATGCTGTTCTTGCCATGCCAGCTCTTCATTCACCCACATTGCATTGTTTGTTTGTAGAACAGGGTTGCTGAGCAAGGCAGAGAACTGTTGGCAGGGGTGTTGTGATATTGAGGTGCAGCATCATGATACACGACAAAAGTAGACCAGAAGCATTAGGAAAAAACTTTACAGAAACATAGCATTTGGGCTTCTCTCCTACTCTAGGACCCTATGACATAGCTCAAACTGGCTTTATAAACTGTGAAGGCAAAAGATTGTAGATTTTCACAAGTGCCATCCTGCTAATTACAGCATGACTTCCATCTCTAGCAATGAAAATGTAAAGAGCCAATGCCTGCAGACCTTCAAAAGGAATTATCTGGGGAAGAAGGGGTGAATCATAGAATCATAGAACAACCAGTTTGGAAGAGACCCATCGGATCATCGAGTCCAACCATTCCTATCAAACACTAAACCATGTCCCTCAGCACCTCATCCACCCGTGCCTTAAACACCTCCAGGGAAGGTGACTCAACCACCTCCCTGGGCAGCCTGTTCCAATGCTCAATGACCCTCTGTGTGAAAAACTTCCTCCTAATCTCTAGCCTAAATCTCCCCTAGTGGAGCTTGAGACCATTCCCTCTTGTCCTGTCCCCTGTCACTTGGGAGAAGAGCCCAGCTCCCTCCTCTCTATAACCTCCTTTCAGGTAGTTGTAGAGAGTAATGAGGTCTCCTGTCAGCCTCCTCTTCTCCAGGCTAAACACCCCCAGGTTCTCTCAGATGTTCCTCACAGGGCCTGTTCTCCAGCCCCTTCACCAGCTTCGTTGCTCAACCCTACCCTGGAAAGTACAGCCTTGTACCCAGACAGGCCAGTGCAGTAAAGGCATCACCTTTCAGCTGAAGGATGATGCCAGCCCTCTTCTTTACCTTTCCCTGAAGAGTAGAGAGGACCAGGGAGCTACCTGGGGATGCGATTACCACTTCCCAACTCTGCATGTGCCCTGGGGAGGAGGGATTAGCAGCAGCACATACAGACACATAGAAGAAGGAAAGAAAAATAAAATAAAGGAGAAAGAAAAAATACATCAATAATTTAAGAGACAAAGCTTCTGCCATGAAACTCAATCTATTTCAGGTGCCTGCAGCAGGTTTTGGACACCTTGATTAATCATAACTTGCTACATATTATTTTCCTATAAACAAACTACAATGTTACTCATATAAACAGCTTTATCTTGACAGCTGCAAAATGCCAGGATTTAATGTCGAATGAACAGAGCTTCACCATATGGTACTGCTCGGGGCCTGAGACGTTATAATCCACAGCATATTGCCTTCCGGAAACAGTGATTACAAGGAAGACCTCTCTCCCTTCTTCTTTTAATTGCATTTGTTGTCTCCAGTTCACGTTGTCTCCTCTTTTTCCTGACAGCTTAGAATAAATCAGTCTCTTAGGGTGTTGTTGGGTTGAGTTATTTTCTTTTCTCAGTTTCGGTTCATGAGAGAGGGGTCTGAAAAGGCATAGAGGGTTTGGTTAGCTCTTCAAAGGGCTCAGGGTTGCAACATGACCTTATCTCCTTGTCCACTAGTGCACAGGCTGGCAGATCAGAAAGAGCTTCATGATTATGTCTACATTAACTAGAACTGCCAGATGGCTAATGCAGTGGAGACTTCATCTCCTACTTGCTAATCCCTTTTTCTTTGCTAAAATAACATGGGAGGGCAATATTAACTTTTGATTTTTCCTGTTCCCTGACTAAAACCTAGAGGACTTGAATCAAGTTCTCTGTCCCTGGGGACCCACAGTTTGTGTTTTGCCTCTCACAAGATATGAAGATAGATGTGAACACAGACAGTGAGGCTAGAAGGGAACCCGTGAGTGCAAGAGGATACAGGCTGTCAAGCCTTAATATGAACACCACATCATCTAATATCAGTTTCCTTTGGTTTAGGAGAGGAGGAATTAGTTACTTTACATGTGTCCCTGCAGTGGTAAAATTTCTACCTTGGCTTTCCCAGGCCCAGATTTGTGTTCTTTCTCAAGACCCAACCCAGCCAGTGGATTGTGTGGAAATTACAGCAGTACTGCTCTCTGGTCAAGAATTAGATCATAGAATCATAGAAGGTTGGAAGAAACCCACCGGATCATCGAGTCCAACCATTTCCGCCAATCTCTAAACCATGCCCCTCAGTACCTCAATGATATGGACACCGTTTGGTGTTCTGGTGGGGAACAAAGTGAGGGAAATCCACTATACCCTTCATTTTTCAGCGTCAGGTAATTCAAAACTGGAACTGTAAATCAACACTGGCTCTGAAGTAACACCCAGGGAGTACACAATTATACTAATGTGACTGCGAGCCAGGTAGCCACCTTCATGTAAGAGCTCTAGCTTGCCTTTGACATAAATTGTAGAATCATTTAAGTTGGAAAAGACCTTTAAGGTCATTGAGTCCAACTGTAAGCCTAAAACTACCAAGCACCGCTAAACACCCTAGACATTTCTACCTGTGCCTGGATTTTGTGCAGGTTTCAGGTGGACGTGCTTTGTGACCAACGAAGGGATTTTTTTTTGTGGTTTTGTAAGTTTTTGCAAAGGTTTTGTTTATTTGGATGTACAATTGTCATTTTCAGCTGCTGGAAAAGAAGAAAGTTTTTACAACTAAGCTATTACAACTCCTCTAGGCTCTCTTAAGATTTGGATGTAGCTTCTGGTTTTGTTACAGAATTCCTATGTGACCCAACTCATGAAATTTTTATAAGATTCATTTTTTTTTCCTATCTGAAAAAGGAAAAGAAACAAGACACCTGTTTTTCTCTGTATTCCATTGCTCTGCATAGGTACCTATGCTGGTTCCCAACTATTGCTCTGGCAACAGCAAGGTTACATCCCTTTGGGGTGGATATAACCCCAAATTTAGGTAACATTCTTAGGTCTCCTTACTTTGCAGCCCCATTTCACGCTGTAAAGGTAGGAATCTGCATGGCCATTGGACAGGAAAGGTATGGGGCTAAATTGCAGCAGAGAAATTTTTATTGACACTAAGAAACACCTGCAAGCATAAGGGGAAATGAAGAGGGTTGTTCTGATCCTTGCAGCAAGCTTGGTCACTGCTTTGCAGGAAACATGAACACCACCCAGAACAGAATATGGACAGAACAGAATAGAACATAAAATGGACAGGGCAGGTAGGAAAATTCATACTGGGTCTGGCCACTGAGCCAGTGACAGTGTATCAGAGACAGTCAACAGGTCTTGAGTTTCAGCAGTGAGGATCTTGTTCATGAAACAAAACAAGACATTGGCAACACACAGAAAATCCAAGGAAACATTGCAAATAGAGTGGGCTAGGAACTCACAGGTCATCTAGACTCCTCTTGACTTAACCCATTTCCTTAACCATTGCTTGTTCAACTTTGTTCCTAGATCTCTGGTAATTAAGGGACTTCACCCTGTTCCAGCAGCCCGAGGCCTTTGTCCTTAACTAAGCTTTTCTCAGGGGCTTAATGTCCCCATTAACATGATTAGTGGAAAACTAAGGTGGAAAACTGGTTGGCTGACCGGGTCCAGTGAGTCGTAGTAAATGGTGTTAAATCCATCTGGAAGTCAGTCCCAATTGGGGTCCCCCAGAGCTCAATGCTGCGTCCAGCCCTGTTCAATGTCTTCATCAATGACCTGGAATGAAGACATCAACTGCACCCTTAGGATGTTTACAGATGACACTAAGCTGAGTGGAAGTGTTGATCTACTGGAGGGTAGGGAAGCTCTACGAAGGGATCTGAACAGGCTGGACCGAGTCCAACAGCATGAGGTTTAACACGGCCAAATACTGGATCCTGCACTTGGGGCACAACAACCCTATGAAGAGCTACAGATTAGGAAAAGTCTCTTCTCCCAAGTGACAGGGGACAGAACAAGAGGGAATGGGCTCAACCTCCGCCAGGGGAGATTTAGGCTGGAGATTAGGAGGAGGTTTTTCACAGAAAGGGTCATTGGGAATTGGAATAGGCTGCCCAGGGAGGTGGTTGATTCACCTTCCCTGGAGGTGTTTAAGGCATGGGTGGATGAGGTCTTGAGGGGCATGGTTTAGTGTTTGATAGGAATGGTTGGACTAGAAGATCCGATGGGTCTCTTCCAACCTCGTTGTTCTATGATTCTATGATTCTATGATTCTATGATTCTATGTCTAGAAAGCTATCAGGAGGAGAGGGACCTGGGGGTGTTGGTTGGCAGCCGACTGAACATGAACCAGCAGTGTGCCCAGGTGGCCAAGAAGGTCAATGGCATCCTGGCTTGGATCAGAAATGGTGTGACCAGCAGGTCCAGGGAGGTTATTCTCCCTCTGTACTCCACACTGGTGAGACTGCTCCTTGAATCCTGTGTTCAGTTCTGGGCCTCTCACCACAAGAAGGATGTTGAGGCTCTGAGTGAGTCCAGAGAAGAGCGACGAAGCTGGTGAAGGGGCTGGAGAACAGACCCTATGAGGAGCGTCTGAGAGAGCTGGGGTTGTTTAGCGTGGAGAAGAGGAGGCTGAGGGGAGACCTCATTGTTCTCTACAACTACCTGAAAGGAGGTTATGGAGAAGAGGGAGCTGGGGTCTTCTCCCAAGTGACAGGGGACAGGACAAGAGGGAATGACCTTAGGCTCCACCAGGGGAGATTTAGGCTGGAGATTAGGAGGAAGTTTTTCACAGAAAGGGTCATTGGGCACTGTTAGAGGCTGCCCAGAGAGGTGGTTCATTCACCTTCCTTGGAGGTGTTTAAGGCCCCCGTGGACGAGGCACTGAGGGACTTGGTTTAGTGTTTGATAGGAATGGTTGGACTTGATGATCCGATCGGTCTCTTCCAACCTGGTTGCTCTATGGTTCTATGATTCTAGTGCTCTTTATCCCCAGCCTCCATATAATGGGTCCACACGGCTCCCATGAAGGTGCCTGAAGGCAGACTGATATATTGTGCTTTTTGTGAGTCAGATCTATATTCTAAGTCAAATGATGGAAAAGTGGATTAGAATACTTTGGGTGAAATGTTTGATATTAAATCTCTTCTCTGTTACCTTTATTACTGCATAAATCCATAACAATGGTGAAAACGAAAAGCAGTGTTAACTGACCACTTGCCCAAGTGGAATAGCAATGGGATTCATCTTCCTCCATTTCAGATGTCTCATGAAATTATCCACAACTCACATAAATGTCCTTTATGCAAAGCAATTGCTCTACAACTCGTATTAGGAAAACAACACAAATATAAAGAAGTGGAAAATCAATAAAACCATTTCCCTGGTTAAGAGGGAGTGGCATCTTGTTATTGTCCTGCCTCTAAATGTGGTGCAACAACTTTCCCTGTGCCCACTGTGTGAGTTGCTGGAGTTGGAGCAGGGTGAAAGTTACAATAGCTCATAATGAAATAGATAATCTGCATGACCGATGGGGAGTGGCTGCTTCTAGAACAGTGAGATAGTTCCAGTTCCTGGTCTTAGGTGAGGAACCGAATTTGATGATGCCTGCTCTGCCATGGGAGCAGCAGAAAACCAAAGATGGATAAGTAACAGTACAGGTCCAACCAGAGAAACACTTAAAGGGTGAAACATTGCAGATTTATGAAGGCATCCACGCTGAGGTTCAAAACAGCCAATACCACAGGCTACAGCCATGAAATTCATGCTAGGACACAACCAGAACATCTAGTTTATGGACAACCATTATGCTGGATTTATGGCTCATCTGCAGGATGGTGCATTAGCAATCTGGCTGGACCCTAGTCCAGCACTGACATTAAAAGCCTTCAAGCGCTACAGCATCTAGGGTCTTTGCTGGAGAGATAAGTGCCACTTTTCTCTCAGCACTCTTAAAAACATGGAACAAAGCAGTTCTGCTTGGCTAAAGTCTCCCTACATCTTTGCAGTGTTCCTTCCTTTCTCATCTCTTTTGATCTGATTTACAAAGAGTAATTAAAATCCACAGTCAGAACATGAAAAAGTTGGGGCGGGATGACATTCTTTGCACTAACAGCAAGGGGTGAAAGACAGAGAGTGAGGCTAACAGCGCGGATGGGGGCCAGCAATGAGTACGGAGCCCAGTCATAGCCTAATGAATTGCAGCTTGATGTCTCTGGGCCATCTGGAGCTGGTCTCCTCTTGACGTGCTGCAGGATCTCAGGGCCAGAAAGGGGAGGAGGAGGCAGTTTAGCTGATCCAGAGTAGGTTAAAGTGGTATTGGCATGCGGTGAGACACAGACAACCACCGGCTGAAAACTGCCCTTGGAATGGTTGCTGTGAATAGCAGATAATTGTTCCTACTGCAGAGGAAGGAGGCTGAGCTAGGTAGAGGTGGAAACTAGGGCTCATTTGATGAATCAGTGGAGAAATAACCTCTGTGAACAGACTTGCAAGCTAACTGCATGACAACCAGTTGTGCTAGCAGGTAAGAGCACCTGAGAGCTCAAAAATAACCACAGCCAATGAGACTGCTTTGCCTATATGCTTTGTAACCCTTGCAGCTTGTTTAGCCTGGAGAAGAGGAGGCTGAGAGGAGACCTCATTACTCTCTACAACTACCTGAAGGGAGGTTGTAGAGAGGAAGGAACTGGCCTCTTCTCCCAAGTGACAGGGGACAGGACAAGAGGGAACGGCCTCAAGATCCACCAGGGGAGATTTAGGCTAGAGATTAGGAGGAAGTTTTTCACACAGAAGGCCATTGGGCATTGGAATAGACTGCCCAGGGAGGTGGTTGATTCACCTTCCCTGGAGGTGTTTAAGGCACAGGTGGATGAGGTCTTGAGGGACTTGGTTTAGCGTTTGATAGGAGTGGTTGGACTAGAAGATCCGATGGGTCCCTTCCAACCTGGTTATTCTATGATTCTGTGATTCCTTAGCCATCCCGATCTACTGAACCCTGGGTAGATTTCCCAAAATATTTAGCTTGAAAATACCAGTGGTGGTCAATAGAACCATAGCTTAGCACCAGGGCAAAGGAAGCCCTAAGGGTGGCTGCTTCTGAGCTACTTTGGGAGTTTCTGTTTTCCCATTAATCCCAATTTAACTAGCAAGCAACTGTTAATAAAGCAAATCCTTACCTGGTTACTTGGACTAACCCTGTGAGCAGTGGGAGAAAGGAAAACTTCCAGACACCTCTCGCCTCATCCTGCAGTGGCTGCCTCAAGTGGAAATGATGAGTTATATGGCTTCAATACATGATGGGGGATGATGTGGGAGGTGGTTGATTCACCTTCCCTGGAGGTCTTTAAGGCACGGGTGGATGAGGTCCTGAGAAACTTGGTTTAGTGTTTGATAGGAATGGTTGGACTAGAAGATCCGATGGGTCCCTTCCAACCTCGTTGTTCTATGATTCTATGATTCTGTGTGATTGAGAGCAGCCCTGCAGAGGACTTGGGGTACTGATTGATGAGAAGCATAGCATGAGCCAACAGTGTGTGCTCACAGCCCAGAAGGCCAACCGTGTCCTGGGCTGCATCAAAAGAAGCAGGGACAGCAGGAGGTGATTCTGCCCTCTATTCCTCTCTTGTGAAACCTCATCTGGAGTATTGTATCCAGTTCTGGAATCCTCAACATAAGAAGGAAATGGAGCTGTTGGAACAGGTCCAGAGGAGGGCTACAAAGATTATTAGGGGTCTGGAGCCTCTCATATGAGAGAGCTGGGTTTGTTCAGCCTGAAGAAGAGAAGGCTCCAAGAACCCCTTGTGGTGACCTTCCAGTACCTGGAGGGGCCTACAAGTAAGCTGAGGAGGGACTTTTCACAAAGGCTTGCAGTGATAGAACTAGGGACAATGGGTATAAACTGGAGAGAGGCTGACCTAGACTACACGTAAGGAAGAATTTCTTCACCATGAGAGTGATGAGGCCCTGGCACAAGTTGCCCAGGGAAGCTGTGGCTACCCCATCCCTGGAGGTGTTCAAAACCAGGTTGGATGGAGACTTGGATGGGAGGTGTACCTGCCCATGGGAGTGAAGTTGGAACTAGATGATCTTTAAGGTCCCTTCTAAACCTATTCTATGATTCTATAATATACTGAAAGGTCTGAGGGTGACTGGTCTAGGCACAGGCTCTACTTTGTGGTTCTAAGCTTAGGCAAAATGAATTCCAGCTGTAATAACCATGCTGGGCTACGTTCAGCTGCAGCCACACTGAACACCAGAGCTGCTGCCCAGCCTTGCCAGAATGGGTGGATAATTGTCCAGGACTCTTTTCAACAATTTTGTCCGCTCTTTTCTCTCTTCCTGGCAATAAGTAGAGTTGTTATCTTAAGCACAGCACATTTGCACACAAATAGAGGTCCATGTTATGAGCAACAAATCATGTCTTAGCTTAACAAGAGTAAATATACACACACCTTGTAACTGCTGTCCCTGGGGTATCCACAAATCAACAGCTGCCAGCAACGCAGAAGTGTCTGTATTGGAGCACTCCGAGGGAAAATTATTGCCTGCGACCCACATGTAGGTAATTCTTGTGCAACAGTAAGAAACAATGTCCAATAAAGTTCATCTCTCCCTCCCAATTCACTCTCTTTCAAGCAATGTACTTCACCATTATTGAGAATAATCAGAGCCATAGCAGAAACCTTAGTTAAAATAGAAAAACTATTTTTCCTCGGAATGTATAAACTTTAAACGTAAAATACATAGATGCAATAAACAATACAAAATATTTTGTATCTATGTATGTATATTTAATAGAATCATTACTATACAAAATTACCTTAAAAAACCTTCTAATCTTTCATTAAACAGGTAAACTATTTATGTATTTTATGCATAATGTAACATTAATTCAGCATCAGCTCAGTCAGCACACAGGCTTTCAGATTTGTTTTCATTTGCATATTCTTAAATTTACACAGTCAGTTTTGCTAATTAATTTTTATCAGGAACCCTATAAAGAAATGCAGTGTTCCCACTCCTCCAAGGATGTTTTGTGCAGTCATCTCCTCCCAGGGAATGATTTAGTAAAAGAAAAGACTTTTCATGGGAAAGTTAATGGGGTTCATAAATTCAAAGCTAAGAGTCATTCTTACGTCTTGGGTGGCTTAAACTATGTAAAAGATGTTTTCTGGCCTTGACTTAATACAAGAGGTGAATATGTATCCCTGTGACAAGCTCCCCTTGAAGAATAGAATCGCGTCTGATTTCAAAAATCACCATTACAAAGTCTGAACTGTTGTTCTGGTGTTTGGTAAAGCATTTAAAGTAATATCAGTCCAGAAAGAGAGATAAAAATAATCCTCCATGTTCTTTGAATCGGTTTATTGCGTTAAAAAACTCTTAATGTGATTGCAGACTCTCAAGGTTGAATAGTCAAAAGAAGTTGCTCGTGTGTTAGCTTGTAGAGGCCAACATTGTAATCCTGTGACATTCAGCTTCAAAATCATCATAAAATCTGGGGAAAAAAATAAATTACTTTATCCTCCAGAAGAGTTCCCATTATTCTTTTTATAACCAGTTATAATACAGTTATGCAATCGCCTTATACTTTAATGCAAGCTTTTAATAGTAATTTCGTCATTACAACTTCAGCAAAATCAGCTGAAATCCTTGTAAATCAGAACAGTGCAACTTTTGGAGAAGCACTCTCCTTCCTTTATGATTGTGGTTAATTAACATAATGCACTTTCTGCTTTCCAAAATGTTAATTTTATCAACCCCTGCTGAAATTCGCAACAATTCACTAAAGATTAATCACTAAAAGCAACATTTCTATTTGAAACTAAATAACCCAGTGTCATTACAACTTCCCAAACAGTACCGCTAACAGTCAATATGAACTGGTGCATATTGAGCTGAGTCCCACCAGGGGGCTAAATTCATAGATGTTTACATGTGAGTAACTTGAGTGAAGCCCTTAATTTCATTACCTCCAGCTGAGATAAACTTTCCTCTTACAGGCAGTGAAGTAAAATATTCACCAGCCCCAATCTGTAGCTCTGCATTCAGGTGAGATGAGTCATGCCCTGGAAGTTCCAGGATCTCTCCAAAGACTACAAACAGAATCTAGACTGATTCACATGTGAACACCTATAGTACAGGTGTCTACATTTAGTCAAAGGAATCCCACCCGGAACTTCAAAGATTTGAATCATAGAATCATAGAATCACCAGGTTGGAAGAGACTCACCGAGTCCAACCATTCCTATCAAACACTAAACCACGTCCCTCAGCACCTCGTCCACCTGTGCCTTAAACACCTCCAGGGAAGGCGATTCAACCACCTTTCTGGGCAGCCTCTAACAGTGTCCACTGACCCTTTCCGTGAAAAATTTTTCCTAATGTCCAGCCTAAACCTCCCTGGGTGGAACTTGAGGCCTTTCCCTGTTATCTTGTCCCCTGTCACTTGGTAGAAGAGCCCAGCTCCCTCCTCTCTACAACCTCCTTTCAGGTAGTTGTAGAGAGCAATGAGGTCTCCCCTCAGCCTCCTCTTCTCCAGGCTAAACACCCCCAGCTCTCTCAGCCGTTCCTCATAAGGCCTATTCTCATTTTTCTCTATCTGAAATCACAGGAGGACCTAAAAGACTTGCAAGATTTTTTTCTGAAGATGACAGACAACCTGGGAGATAATTTTTGAGCGACATTGTAATGCTATGTTGAAGATAGATATGCAACCTTCATGCTGTCTGAGGTGCACTGAAGAACACAGAATAAAAAGGGAATTAAAAATGCTGGCCTGTCCGAGTCCCTGCTCCAGACAAAGCTACTTGATTCTCCCTCTGTCACGCTGAGAGTGATCATGCTGTGAAACACCAGTGCTTTCATTAAGAGCAATCTCTGTAACTGTCAAGCAGCATGAGATAGACACATTGATGCCCCCTTCTCCTTCCGAGACTCCTCCTCTAAACTTTGTTCATTTCCATGCTGTCTGACTGACATTTCTCTCTGGGTGATCACTGATGGGAATTTTGAATTGGAGCTTTTTAACCAAGAGTGCTACGGAGAACAGCAGCGAGTGACCCATTTTTCGCTGTGGTGCAACTATGGATAGATGATACTAGAATTAAGTTTGGACCAGGAAGCGGGAAGTAAAGGTTATTTCTTTAGATGCCACTAAGGAGAATGAATCAGTCACAATTACTTAAGGAACCTCAGGGAGTAGTTCAAGCATATGTGATGCATGGAGGCAGATCTAATTGGGGTGATTTTTTGGGGAAGAGGTTCATAAAACGTGCCTGTCTCCATGGTAACTGAACATGTAGGAGTGCACTTGGTCTGGCTGATCACTGGAGTCCTCAGTATGTGACCGTCCATCTCTTAAATGAAGCCAAATTTGTTGTTTCCCATCTTTTTTCTTAAGCAAGAATCTGACTCTTTCTTACAAATGTTATGCATGAATGATTTCTTACACCAAATTTAAAAACTGTGCTTTCCAGAACAGATCCAGTCTGCAGAAAGAAATGCCGTGGGGGTAGCCTTAGACATTAAATTTCTTGGTCTTCAAAGAAAACTTTATCTCACGTGTTTATCATGCACAGAATCTTGTCCACATGTAGTAAATTTTCTAGCAGTCATTGGACCAACAGATAGAGAGTATGAGGCCAGAAAAGTAATTATGACCTTGCATTAAACCTGAGTACTACATGTATGTTTTTCATTAGTTAATTGAATTATATCCCCACGTATATCACTATCATCAGTCTCCATCAATCAACAAGTCAAAACACATCCAACCAGTGTTCTCTGCTAGTTCCAAACAGATGGAAATGGATCAATAGACAAAGCAAAAGGTTAACTTCATCTTTCATAGATACTGTTTCCCAGTCACTTGCGGACTGGCAAATACATGGAAATATAAAAGATGAAAAAAATAGTTCTATTGCTGTTTCTGAAAACACAACCCTTAAAGCTTTTCTTATTCTGGAGGAGCAACAGAGGTGCATTGCAGTATTATTCATAGCTCTTTCTATAGATTACTGGATTGGGGCAGTTAATTATTTTTCAAGATTAGCCCATTGATAAAATTATACAGATGTAGAGGATGATGCTTTGTGTATTGCTGACAATGTATTAGTTCATCTTTCAATTGATAAAATAATTAAGGGCTCGGTTGGAAAAGGCATATTTTTCTCTGTGGTGGCTGGTGCCTGAAAGCATGAAATTTCAAAATGTTTCTAATAGCTGTTCATTGAAAAGGGAATAATCCATTTGCTGCCTAATTATTTTCAAGAGAGCAATAAAAATGGCATTAGGAATATTTAAAAATGTAAGAAGTGCACTGCGTTCAAATGGTTTGAACTTTGGAAATGCACCTTCATTTGCAGATGATAATGAAAATATCAGCATTGGGAGAAACCATTTTGTCTACAACTTTCTGACAAATAAGAGGAATATTAGCTTCAAGATAATTGCTAAGCTCATATAGTGCTTCATACAGCAAAGTATGCTATGCATTTGTCATTCTGTTCTGCAGGTTATATAACTAAGTTTTAAATCACTTTTCCTCATCTGGCAAAGGGTTTCAGAATGACAGAGGGTAGTTAATAGATCTTATCGTAAAATATATGAAAACACCGAGGAATGTCACCATTAAATGGATGGCTGTACAACCTGAGTGAGTCTTAAGCTGTTTTCTGGTTATTAGAAATTAAATATTATGGCAGAAGAAGATTGCTCAGTTATAATTTTCAAAATCCTGAAGGGTGATGGAGATAGAGATGATACTTTCAAGAAATGCAAGCTAACTGCTTTTATTTCCCTTTGCAAAAAGTTAAAGTGTTTTCTTTGTGTTGAGGGGGTTTGGGGCTTTTTTCCCCCTTTCTTTAATGGCACAGTTATAAAAGTAAAATAATCTGATCTTGTCTGAGAAGAAATTTATGATATAATCAGTTCACTGAAGAGTAAAGTTAAAACAAAAAATGGTACATCCTTTGGTCACACTTGCAGCTCCTATCTGAAAAATAACCATGACAAAGTAGCAAATAAAGAAAAGGATTTGAGTTCTCTAATGCTTGACTTCACAATTTGATTTTGGCAGGTAAAATCACATCAATCAAGAACCTAGCTTTAAATCACATTACTCTAGAGCTGTTTTCAAATCTCAGCTTCTTTAAAACTAGTGGAAATTATGCTGTTCAGTTAGGTCCTGAATGCAGCATGGAAAGAATATTTTCAGTGTATAAAACACCTTACTCTGGACTGGCCATGTCCTGAGTTGGATGTCCTTGTTATCACAAATATTCTGTAGTCAAGGGCCTCATGCTCAGCTTGGCTGAGGTCGGTGCTGAGGACACCACACATGGTCAAGAGCTGCAGAGTGAACTTCATATCAGAGGAAAGAAGAGACAATAGGACATATTCTAGTGTAAAAGTTTTAACGGTATTATCGAGACTATTCTGAACAACTTTGGATTGCACTAGTGACTGGGCTAATAAAATCTGTTTATTGACTTTTGATAAGAGTTTTCATAGAATCATAGAATCACCAGGTTGGAAGAGACTCACCGGATCATCAAGTCCAACCATTCCCACCAGTCTCTAAACCATGCCTCTCAGTACCTCATCCACCCCCACCTTAAACACCTCCAGGGAAGGCGAGTCAACCACCTCCCTGGGCAGATCATTCTATTGCCTAATAACCCTTTCAGTGAAGAATTTTTTCCTTATGTCCCCTGGTGGAGCTTGAGGCCATTCCCTCTTGTCCTGTGCCCTGTCACTTAGAAGAAGAGGCCAGCTCCTTCTTTTATTTGACTCCATTTCATCCTTTTATTTGACTCCATTTCATCCTTTTATTTGACCCTAGCCAGACCAAATATAGGGGTTTGCCTCCAGATGTATCCCCTTAGCCCATAAAAAGACATGGAGCACAGCATTCCCTGACTCTGCTCTGGACTACTCTGTCTTCCAAAATTTGCTGTCTCTACCCTACAGGCAGTTAACCCTAAGCAATGTGATTCAAACCAGTTGACATCAAACGTCTAGGGGCAGGAATTGGTATTTGATGGTCTTTTATACAAGAACATAGATTTAGAATCATAGAATCATAGAACAACAAGTTTGGAAGGGACCCATCGGATCATCGAGTCCAACCATTCCTACCAAACACTAAACCATGTCCCTCAGCACCTCATCCACCTGTGCCTTAAACACCTCCAGGGAAGGGGAATTAACCACCTCCCTGGGCAGACTATTCCAATGCCCAATGACCCTCTGTGTGAAAAACTTCCTCCTAATCTCCAGCCTAAGCCTCCCCTGGCAGAGCTTAGAAGGTCTCTGGAAAAGTCCATAGCTGCAATGGCACCTCCAGGAAGTAAGGGCTGTGTAGAACGCCACGGAATTGTTTATTCTTCTGCTAGTTGAGCCATTCAGAGAAAAATATAATTTAAATTCTAGGTAAAAATTATGGTCTGGGGTTTTGTTCTATGTGGGGTGGTTTTTTTGGTTATTTTTGCTACCTTTTTTTTGTGTAGTTTAGATTCCATAAATAATTTGTATTTCTCTTCTTCTGGAGTTCAGGGTAATTTTGAGATAACATCCCAGCACTATCTCCGGAGAGGTATTGTGATCCTAAAATTAGGTACAAACTACGAAGGGTCCAAAGCCTTAGCAAAAGCTATAAAATATTTCAAGGGATAATAGGATATGCATCCACTTTCTCTGCATGAATGAGCTCATACCGCAGAGGTCAGAAGAAGGAGAAATGTCTTCTAATAACCAGCAATAAGCAGAAAAGCTCTCTGTCATGTTGCAAGGTAGACAGGAGCATGACTAAAATGTTAGGGTGCTGAGAAAAGGCTTGACAAAGAGGTATGAAAACACGTTTACTCTTCAAGCAGAAAAGGACGGTAGAAATGGTGCTGTGGGCTGGACTGGGCAATGAATTCAATGGCACAGCAAGAGAAAAGCTGACTCATAAAGTTAATTGATAGCTGGTTGGTTTGCCACTTACATTTTTCAGTCTTACCCCCTCGTGGAAAAAAGAAGGATTCTTTCTCTCATAGACATTAAATGATCGTGAGATTAGTGGCCTAGGAATTATGAAGTCCTCCCTTTGACTCCCTCTGGCTCTAGGCATTAATCAGATAATTGTCTGGGATGTGAGACACATCTACCTGATTCTTCTTACCAAGCCTGAGTATTAAACCTTAGCTCTGCATCGGACTGGCTTCACCCAGGTTGGTTTTTTGCTGCTGTAGATTACCTGCCTCTTTTATTGTGCACATTTACATGGAAGTAGAAGTTGGAGCAGAGGTAAGATGGGTGGTTTTAAGGAACACAAGACCAGGTGAGATGGTCCACTGCACCTGTAAGAACTACATTGCATAATCCAATAAACCCATGGTTTAGTAATCACAGTGGTGTTGCGCTGAGGGTTGACTTGATGATCTTTGTGGTCTTTTCCAACCCTAATGATTCTGTGATTCTAAATGAAGGCATCAAATTCGAGCAAGTCCAGAGAAGAGCAACGTAGTTGGTGAAAGGGCTGGAGAACAGGTCTTATGAGGAATGGCTGAGAGAGCTGGGGTTGTTTAGCCTGGAGAAGAGGAGGCTGAGGGGAGACCTCATTGCTCTCTACAACTACCTGAAAGGAGGTTATAGAGAGAAGGGCAACGGTCTCTTCTCCCAAGGGACAGGGGACAGGACAAGAGGGAATGGTCTCAAGCTCCACCAAGAGAGATTTAGGCTACATATTAGGAAAAAAAAATTCATGGAAAATGTCATTGGGCATTGGAATAGACTACCCAGGGAGGTGGTTGATTCACCTTCCCTGAAGGTATTTAAAGGATGGGTGGACGAGGTGCTGAGGCGCATGGTTTAGTGTTTGATAGAAATGGTTGGACTCGATGATCCGGTGAGACTCTTCCAACCTGGTTGTTCTATGATTCTATGAAATTCCATTTAAGTAGTTTGGTTTCTTGTCTCATCTCCTCCTTCGATAGCAAACTCCAGATCTTCTCATTCTGATGGTCTGACTCTTTTTACTTAGTTTTCAGCCTAAATGTATTCACAGGCTCCCTGATCTCTTTCATTTCATGTTCATGGTCTCTGTAGTCCTGCCCTTCGTCTCAGCTAGTTGAAGAGGTTTTACCAGCTTCTCTAGTTTTTCTGTAGTCCAGTGAATTTTTTCTGCATGATAATTTGCTTCAGGAAGTGCAACACAGTGAGTCTCCTCTCTCAAAACAGGCTTTACTGCTCCTCAGTCATCTGATCAGCCCTTAATTGTACTTGTTCCAGCACAAGTTAATTTATAGAACACAAGTGTCCCAAATTGCATATTGCATTTGCCTCCCTACCAACATGAGACAAGATTGTGCTGACCTGCCAAGAAGCTCAATTTTGCATCAGTTACAGAGGAAGAGGCAGCTATCAGGGTGTATACAGGAGTGGAAAACAGATGGAAGAGGTTGGGTATTATTCCCAAGATCATGCATAAGACAGAAGCCATCAGTTCTCATACAGTAATGAAGCATTGCTAGCACAACTTTGGCTCACAGAAGTTCCTTTTATGCATTTTTTAATCATCGTTGAAACAACTGGCAATCATGACATGTAACATAGCTTAGAGTTAACAACCCCTTGAGATGAGTGAAGGCAGCTGTGCCTCAGAGATGTATATTCATGCCCTCTGCAGATGCTGCTGTCTCTGTTTCCATCTGATCCACAGTTGCAGGTTTTCTCTGCAACTCCAATACCTGACTGAAATGTCTCTGGCTGCATGAGGGCATCGCTGGGAGATGCGTCTCTCATAGTCACCTTCAGCTGCTTTTTCTTCTGGTGAAGTGAGTAAGGCTTCTTGATTCATGACCCCAAAGTTATGGTTGTTGACTACAAAGATTATCCAGGATGAATCACAGAACCATAGAACAACCAGGTTGGAAGAGACCATCGGATCGTTGAGTCCAACCATATGATGAGATGCAGCTATGTGCCCTGCATCTGGCTAAAGACAGGTCGGATGAGCCCTGTAGTTATTTTCCCCATTGAATGAGAGCAAAGAGTCAAATGAAAGGTAGCAACATCCACAGAGTCTTCCAGAGTCTTGGCAAAGAGGATCTGCTCTATCTCTAATGTTTCACAGCTGCCTTTCTCTCTATCCATACGTTATCCATAGAGCCCAGAAATATTTTATATGCACACGACATTTCTCCCATCTCCCAGACTTTCATGCCCAGTGCAGCATGAGGAGTAATTTTTCTCATCATTGCTGCTAAGATTTCAGCTCTGACAGCGAGGTACACCTTGCTAGATGTAATATAAGAAGCGGAGAGAATTGTATGTGACTTTTTTTGCCTGCTGAGCAGGGTCTGCAGCTCTGTAATGCTACACAAATAAGTTCATAGCTGATTTGTAAACAGAGTGCATTGGAGGAGGAGGAGCTGCAGGGTTTTCCACTGAAGGCTCTTGACAGCTATGTCTGAACACAGCTGGCAGACAAAGGCAGAATGAGCTGTAGGAAGGAGAAGGTGGCAAGATTTAAAATGAAAATAAGAAACAAACTTGTAGTGGTTTTTTTGGTTTTTTTGTGAGATGGATCATCAGCGTAACAAATCATCTTGGAAGGGGAAGCTTCTGCCCTTGAGATCTTTATAGGTAGAGTGATCTATAAACTTTGCTCTGCCTTGTGTGCTAGCTCCTGGGCTTAGAGTGTGCAGTCAGATTTCTGTGGAGTTCAGACAGGATCAGAATGTCCCTTCTGTTCTTAATGTCAAGGCATCTAGCATTGCAGGGAAGAATTATCATCCACATTTATATACAGGGAAAGCAAGATAGAGGAGCAGTAACAGGCATACAGAGGACATCCTGCAGTGCTGATCACTGCCCTTTTCTATGGAATGGCTTCTCCCACCACTTGCTTGGTGATCACAGCCACTCAGTGGGTGCAAGCTCAGTCTTGCTGCAGGTGTTCAGCTGTGCTCTGCTGTCAGTAAGGATAGTACAGGGAAAGCTCCCCACTTGCCCGTAAGTGCAGGACTGATGCTGAGCTCCCTGTTCTGCTGTGAAATAAAATTATCACCAGAGGCAGAAGACCGGTCCTTCACTCCCATCCCCGTGGATCTGTCAGATGGCATGAAATATGCTTCACTGACCTATTTTATACACCAGCCACAGGTCCTGTTGCTCTGGTATAATGTTTCTCCTGCTTTTCTACCAGGAAGCTCCAGGTTGGGGTGATCAGAAAGGAGGATGTTTCCCCCAACACTCTGATGCAACCATGTGAACACTGGGATAGGGTCAATGTGTGATTCAAACACATTCTATCTCATAAAGAAATTTTTTTTTTTCCAGAAAACATGTAGAACTTTCCAGAGGAGTAGGGGGAGGTGGGGAAAGAAAAAAAATGCAGCTGACACAGCCCTGGGAATCTGTGACTGTTATCATTACTTGCCTGGTAAGGAGTCGGGACCATGCAGGTATCTGTCACTGCCAGAAGGCTCTTGAACATCTGTTGCAACTGCAGTAGCATCCCAATGAGGAGGAAAAAAATTAATCATGCTCTGGACGATCCTGGCTAATGCATCTTCTCTGCTAGCCTGCAGCCAGTGACAGGAGTGTCCTGAACTATGTTTTGCAGTGGGCTCAGCAGGGACACCCAGACAGCTGGGAGGGTCTGGCTTTAAATGGCTTCGTTTAAATGTTGTTCTGTGGTTTGATTGTTTTTAAATGCTGCTAACTTCTCTCTCCCTCTCCCCCATCTCCCCGCGCCTCCCCAATCCCAGCTTCAAAAGGGAGGATTGAATCTGGAATCTGATGCAAACTGAACTTGGAGCTGGATGAGGCTGGCTTCATCTGAAGAAAGCAACAATCACAGCCTCTAGGGTTGTTGTGGCTTTGGGGAGCAGGAAAGGAGGATGCAGGTGTGGTTCTGACATGTAGAAAAGGCATGTTTAGGAAAAGGTGAAAATAGAATGCAGGTACAGCAACAACAAACTCTCCCACGGTTGGATCAGCCAATGCGTATTGGGTCAGGGGGAAGCATTTTTAAGGTGCTACTCAGGCTACTGGATATGTGGCTGAGAGCTTTATCAAACTGTTTTCATAGAAGGATGTACTGCTTGTGGTTAAATACTCTCTATGTTTTACAGGTCTCTCCTGATCCCCCTTTTTTCAGGATGGTACATCACAGGCATTTAATATCATCTAAAGGTAATGAAGAGTCTTCCATGGCTCTTGGTAGATGAAATAGATGGTTGTTTCATGCACTCTTCTACTGAGCATCTGCTGGATGCTGATGGTGATGCAGAAGATCTCCTACAGACCCAACTCTGGTCATAGAATCATAAAATCACTAGGTTGACAAAGAACTTTCAGATCATTAAACCCAACTGTAAATCCAGATAATTCAGTGCATTCAGATAATTTTTATGCTGAATCAAAGCAACTACTTGGCTTTTCACCTGACTGGAAAACCAAGGCAATCTCCAAAGTTTCACCTCACATACATAAGATACACTCAGTTGTTGGCATCCTTTAAAGATTTCTGAGCTCTCTGACGAGGATGCAATTGCACAGGATCAGTCTCAGTCCCATTTTAGGAATAACCAAACTGTCCGTCCAAGTGAGTAGCAGCAAATATGTCTGCGAACACATCATGGTAAGTGCCAGTAATGATGATTAGATAAACTCCCAAGTGCTGAGATGATGGAGGGAATAGTCATTGAGCTGAGTGCAGGAATAGACTGCGAAGGCAGTACATTTTGGTACCATGGCATTTTACAGTTCCCATTCATTTTTGTTACCTTACAGATTCATGGTGAAAATAGGTTTTTATTCAGTTTTGACAAGATCATTTCTCCCTCTGCAAGACAGGCCATTTAAAAAATAAACGCTGTATAACAGTATTTATCTGAAGGCTGTGGAAGAAGGAAATAAAATAGGAGAGAAAAGAAACTTTCTCTGTCTGGCTGTCTTCGAAGACAAAGCTACAAGCAGCAAAGACTAGATTCACCAAGCCAGTCTCTACTTAGTCCTGTTCATGGAGATCTGCTGCCTTCAGAGAACAGGCCCTATGAGGAGCGGCTGAGAGAACTGGGGGTGTTTATCCTGGAGAAGAGGAGGCTGAAAGGAGACCTCATTGCTCTCTATAACTACCTGAAAGGAGGTTGTAGAGATGAGGGAACTGGCCTCTTCTCCCAAGTGACAGGGGACAGGACAAGAGGGAATGGCCTCAAGCTCCACCAGGGGAGATTTAGGCTGGAGATTAGGGGGAAGTTTTTCACGCAGAGGGTCCTTGGGCATTGGAATAGGCTGCCCAGGGAGGTGGTTGATTCACCTTCCCTGGAGGTGTTTAAGGGACGGGTAGACGAGGTCCTGAGGGCCATGGTTTAGTGTTTGATAGGAATGGTTGGACTCGATGATCCAATGGGTCTTTTCCAACCTGGTTGTTCTATGATTCTATGATTCTATGACTTCAGAGGTGAACAAGCATTCAGAATCAGTGAGGAATATTATGGAGTATTCAGCAGAAGTTAAACCAATGAAATCTGACCCCAGGGAGAGCAGGTATTTCCACATCTAGAGAAAGATCTAGGGGAGTTTTTTATTCCAGACCTATATACCATTCTCATTATTTTCTGCGATGAACCAGAGCAAAGAGACTGTCCAGGTGCTTGGCTAGTCCACTGCTAGAGAAGGATATGAGAGATCATAGTTATCCATAGGCTCAGTCTTGGGCTCTGAGTAGGAACAGAACCCCAAACCCCAGGAAGAATTTCAGTCATCGGACTTTGGCTGTGATCTGACTAAAGAGCTGATGGCAGTTTTGCAACCAAGTTCCACCATTAACAACACCCCCTTACCCCTTGAACTACCTCCCTCCTTCCTTTACAGAGGCAGAGTAAACTGCAATTAGCATCTGCACCTGCACTCTAAAGCAGCTCAGAGCGAGAGTAAGCAGCGTCTCAGGCCATTAGCTCTGGCACTGTGCCATGAAGTCCTTCTGCAGCGTGTCTGCCACCGTGATGGATGGTGGCAGGTTTCAGTGCTCAGCTTGTTCCCATTGAGATGCTCGCAGTAACTTTCTCAAGGGTTTGAGGGCAGAGGAGGAATAAATAGTGCATGAAGCAGCTGTGGGTGAAGGAGATGACTCTAGGAAGAAACTCCACCAGCACATTAAACACCTCCACCCTGGAGGTGTTTAAGGGACAGATGGACAAGGTGCTGAGGGGCAGGGTTTAGTATTAGATTGGAACGGTTGGACTCGATGATCTGGTGGGTCTTATCCAACCTGGTGATTCTATGTGGACCATCCCTCTCTGAACACCAATGGACACAAGCTACCATATGTGGTACCCAGGGGAAGGACTATTCCCTGGAGGCTGGAGACAGAGACAATTTCTAGGGGTGCAGGGCATGTGGGTGGCATGAGGGAAAGTTGCTGGAGGTGCTGGGATGAAACATAGCTAGCAAAGTGATGCAGCAAGGTTGATGCTGGAGAGAGTTTAAGGCAAGAAGATGTGGTATTGATGTAGAGCTTAAGCAGTGGGTCTGACCCTACCTCAGCCTCATAGGAAAGAGAAGCAGACAGGTGGATATTGCAGCTTGATAAAAGCCAGTTGTGCTCAATATCGATATCTTACTAAGCCAAATAAACATAGTTGCATTTGCAGTGCTAAAGGTATTTGAAGCAAGGAGTGGTGGCCATGGTGAAGAAAGGTCACGTCCTCGTTGTTTGAGGAAGCCTTTTCCAGGCATTCACCTAGCACAGCACTTCACTACAGCACGTTGTGTCCTTAAGACAGTTTTATTTTCACTATGCTTTTTCCAGTTCAAGGTGCCTGACAAACCACATGTAAATGTGTGTGACTCTTGTGGGATCAAGAACTATGGGAATGGTTTAGGATTTTGTGGAGGAGAGAGCCAAACCTGGGGAAATTCTGGATATAGGAGTTCTCCAACTGAAAAGCCTTTTAATTCTTTCTTCAGCTATGAATAAACTGAGGCTGATCTAATACATACACCCTGGGGGGCAGTTTGGGGAATCACAGAATCATAGAATGGTTTGGGTTGAAAGGGAACTTAGAGACCATCTAATTCCAACCCCTGTGCCATGGGCAGGGACACCTCACTAGATCAACTTACCCAAGTCCTCATCCAACCTGGCCTTGAACACCTCCAGGGATAAGGTATCCCCAGCCTTCCTGGGTAAGTGCCAGTGCCTCACCATTCTCATAGTGAAGAAATTCTTCCTAATGCCTAATGTCTTGTCTAAACCTGCACTTCTCCAGTTTATATCTGTTCCCCCTTGTCCTATCACCACAAGCCTTTATGAATAGTCACTCTCCAGCTTTCTTGTAGTCACTTTCAGGCACTGGAAGGTCTCTATAAGATCTCCTCAGAGGTTTCTCTTCTCCAGCCTGAACAAGTCCAACTTTCTCAACCTATTCTTGTATGGGAGGTTCTCCATCTCTCTGATCATCTTTGTAACCTCCTCTGGACCCGTTCCAACAGTTCCATATCCTTCTTACATTGAGGATTCTAGAACTGGACACAATATTCCAGATGAGGTCTCACAAGAGAGGAATAGAGGGGTAGAATCACCTCCCTCAACCCGCTGGTCACTCTTTTTTTGATGCAGCCCAGTATACGGTTGCCCTTCAGGATACTTCCTTCCTTCCTTCTGGGAACCAGGACCTGGAAATTATCTTAGTAAACACATAAACTCAGAAGTTTGAAACTTCCTGATGCCAATTTAACTTGATTAAAGCTGGCCAGGAAAATCCTGTACTTTTTCAACTACTTATTAAACAGAGAATGACAATGTTGTCGTGGTGAGATGTTTCCATCACCTAGTGAGTAATTTTTCCTTCTCTTTCTTATGAGGCTCCCTGGATAAGCAACTGCAGTGCAACAGCAGCCTTGTTACGCCTCCGTTTCAGTGACCCTGATTGTTATTAATGATAATAACAGCACTTAAATGTCCTAATCAGGACCAGCGCCACACAGGGTGGTTCCTGACTGAAACACGGTACAAGCAATATGTACATCTCTTACAGCAACCTGATCTTTTCTGAAACTGTAGGAAGGTGTGATTAATCTGACATCAACAAGAAAGCTGCTTCTTATTATTTTCCCAGATTTTTCCCTTTCCGAACAATGGGTGAGGCTTGCACTTAATTTTATATGTGCCGTGTATTTCTCTAGAGACCTCTTACCCCCTTGAAACCCCAGAAATTTTGCTTTTGCCACTTTTTATAAATTTTTACCCAATATTTCAGCACACACTTGATTAGTGTAATTGTATTAATTTTATTCTAGTTTAATCACTGTGAGCTATAAAACCAAGTGTCCGTGATGTGCAGCCAAATTGAAAGCACATGATATATTTGTGCCAAATTTAAGAGCACCATACAAGATCACAACATTTTTCTGCACTGGAAACTTATGGAAATTTCACAAACTGCATTCCGTCAGTGAAGAAAAATATATGTGGAGAAGTTAGATATACATTATAATTCAACATAGATATGGCAAGACATTCTTCAGAGAACGTGATTTGCAAAATTCATAGAATCATGGAATGATTTGGCTTTGAAGGGACTTTTAGAATTATCAGAGGCTATGTGACTTTATCAAATTGTGATATTTGGCCACAAGAGTCCTCTTGACTATTAAAAATACTGTATAATTAAACAACTCCAACCATCAGATGTTGCAAGGAATGAGGTCTGTAGCCTACTTGCGGTATACAACAAACAAGTTAATGAAAATGAATCCAGTGGAGCTCTTTTCAGCTTCCCCACTGAAGGATGACTAAGAAGCCTCATGACGCTGGGTAAAAGATGTTCCTAGGTGACCCGAAAAATGAAAGCACTCTGGATCCACTGCTAGAAGACAGGTGAGAGTACTGAACATGAAATGCCTTTAAATGAGTTTGATATTGATAACTAAAATGAAAAGACCCAGCTCGTAGCATTCATGAAACTATCATCTACCCAGTTAGTGAGAACCATGGGTTATTCCATCACCTTCGCTGTGATTTCACCTTCTTCCCACTCAACCTTGTGTCGCTTTGCTAGACTGGAGGACTCAAAGCCCATGAGCTCTCCTGTAAACTGATGTTCCCAAGAAGTAATGAACATGTTTCAAGCAATCAGTCATTATGAGCCTGTTTGCTTCCACTTGCACTGCAGCTGAGTTCTGGGTCCTTGGGGAAACTGTCTCGCTTGATTGCCGTAGAGTGCACGCGCGTTATGTGATCTTACTAATATTGTGGATCTACCTAAAAAAAATGTACAATCAATCTGCAGGATGACTTCCTAGGCAATTTCTTAGCAAATGCTGAAACGTTTCTTTGTCAGTCCAAATTGCTTCCTCTTCTTTTCCCATCTGGGAAATAAACAGATTTTTCTGTTTGCGAGGAGAAAGCAGGCTTTATTTCTTGAGGCTGAACTAGGAAGCCAAACATACCCTCTGCAGTAATACTGCTGTCATCTTTGTTATCCCCTCGAGGCTTCTCTCAGCTATCACCCATCCCTGGCAATTTTTCTGGACTGTGAGCACTGAGCTAGGACAGATCCCTTAGTAGAAGTGCATGAAGTGTTTCCAATATACAAACACTGCTGTGTGAGAGTAAGAGCCCTGCTGCAGTACACATTCGCTGGGCAGAAAGCAAAGCTGAAAGGAGGACTTAGTAAAGTTTGAAGCAGAACTTTATACCACAAAATTTTATGCCCTATAGCCTTCTGAGTCCCATATATTTTGGGTTTTGTTCTGCTTCCAAAAGTTGTTGCCCATTCCCTGTCTGTTTCTCAGTGCTGAGCATTGTACCCGTATTTGTCTTCTCTTTTTTTTTTTTTTGTTTTTTGGGTTTTTTTTTTTTTTTTTTTTTTTGTTTTTCATTTAAAAGCCATTCATAGTGTAGAGGGGATGATTCTTGGAACTCACATTCTAAACCATTTTTTAATGCCCTGGATCAACTACCTGGTCTCCGTGTGTGCCTGCAGAGAATCACACGTTTCTTTTTCATGTATATCCCATGTGACCTTTACCAAGCCTGTGGGAATTAAAATATCACTGTTGAATGTGGCTGAAGGATCAGCCTTATTGACGAACTACACATCATTGCTTCTTGTGCTCAGGAGGAGGTGACTGGGATGTCAAAATAATCTGAGATCTCCTTGTTCATCTGCAAAGGATTTGGCAATAGTGACCCTTCTCCAATACTGTAGGGCAGGAGCAGGTCTTTTCAGGATTGCCATAGTGTTCCAAGTCTTTGTTCAGCAGGGAACGTGCAATAACTGACCCTCTGCTTTCAGAATCCAGTGCTAGAGCAAGTGCAGGCTGCATTTCACTCCATAATGATGTAGGAGTACAGGGAGCTGAGGAGATGGGGCATCGGCTAGAAGAAAGAACAAGCAAGCAGGAGGGCAAGTCTGAAGCAGAGAAATCCGCAAGAATAGGAAAGGCTGGGTACCAATGTGAAACATATCCCTTCTCTGCAGGGTTGAGATGATCTCTGGAAAGGTGAAGATGTCCTTCAGGAGGTGTTACTGAGTGGAGGAAGGACAGATTTCCGCCATTCTGGGATAAATAGCTTGTGCCTGTGTGCTGTGGGCAGCTGGGGAAGTGGAGACAGGCAGAGGTACATCACAACCAGGACAGGCTTGCCTGTGATCACTTTGGAGGATTAATGCAATTAGCTGCAGAGGGAGGCTGTGTAATGAGATGTACAGGTTCCTCTGAACCCAGCAAAGAATGTAAAAAATAGTGGAGCAATGGGATATGCAAGAAGAAGAAAAATTTCTGCTGTACTCTTTTGCTCACTGTGGATCTGAAAGTGATGTGGCTCAGGTACATCTGGGAACAAGGAGAAGGCTGGTTTCAAGGTGGTAGGACTAGCCCAGTCAAGGGAGGACTTCTTTCCCTGGACCACTTGAGGGATTTTTTTAAATCTTTTCCAGCACCTTGTGTATTACGTCCAGGGCCAAAAGAAGGTATCAGTTTAGAAGACAGGGAAGAGAAATGAGATGCTCCAGCATGCTGTGAAAAAGAAGAGTAAGACCTGGAGAACTGCCTTAGCATGCACTGTTCCCACTTCTCTCTTGTCTCTCTTTTCCCAGTTTTCTTCCCTTTAACTGTGATTTTCTGCTTCTGAGACTTGCATAATTTCACCCTCAGGCAAGTAGCATGGATGTCAACCTTCTCCTTCCTTCTTTAAGACAAACCCTATAGGCAGTTTTCTGATTTGCATGCCTGTGGACTCAATCTGCCTTCCATCATCAGGCCACCTCTGATCTCCATTTTTCTAGGGTAGACCAGGGACATTGCCGCCAATGAAGCTGGTCTCGGAGATCTGGTAATGACAAGCTTGGTGTGGTCCTACCTGCCTGCTGCAACATAGCAGCTTTACTCCAGAGACCACTGTGCACAGAGCTTTTATGATGGAGATAGTTGGTAAGTTTGGACTCAATGATCAAGTAAGCATAGAGATGGTATCTAAGGTTTAAGGTCTTGTCTCAGCTCCATCTGCTAATGTCTTAGAGCAAAGTAATCCATCAAGTTTATTGGGTCTTGAAATAAATTTAATTTGTAAGATGTCCTCATGCATTTCTGAGCTTAGGCACCAAGAAAAGGAGCAGAGCTGAAGTATTTCCCAAGTATTTCCCAAGTGACAGGAGACAGGACAAGAGGGAATGGCCTCAAGCTCCGCCAGGGGAGATTTAGGCTAGAGATTAGGAGGAAGTTTTTCACAGAAATGGTCCTTGGGCATTGGAATAGGCTGCCCAGGGAGGTGGTTGATTCACCCTCCCTGGAGGTGTTTAAGGCACGGGTAGATGAGGTCCTGAGGGGCATGGTTTAGTGTTTGATAGGAATAGTTGGACTCGATGATCCGATGGGTCTCTTCCAACCTGGTGATTCTATAATTCTATGATTTCAGTTCTGCAAGGCTTATACTGTGAAGAGAATCATAGAATAATTTGGATTGTAAAGGACATTAAAGATTATCTAGTTCCAAACCACCTGCAAGGGGTGGGGACACCTTCCACCTGACCAGACTTCTCAACAATAATTTCCATAAGACCTTTCTGAAGTGATATCTATGAAATGTTAGTAGATATGAATAAAGGTATATGACAGGAATTCTTTCCCAGGATCATGCTGTGACAGGGACAGGAAATATTACTCCACTAACACTTCCTGGCTACTAAGTTTTAGAAATAATTTGGGGATTTTTCACCACCTCTCTTATCACTAAGAAAGAGTAGAACAGGACTTTGTTTTTTTTTTTTTTCCTCAGCAACAGGGAGGTGACATCAGGAGCAGGGAACAATGATGGTTGAGCTGAGCTCTCTTTGCAGTACCTGAAGGGTTAATACTGGACTTCAGCCAATCCATAAATCCCAGTAAACTGCACAGTAAGCCAATGGGTAACTCTGAAATCTTTCTTGTCTTCCCTCTTTTCCTGCTGACAGCATGTCTCCAGATTAATACATTTTCTCTCTGTGCTAGAAGACAGTGGTTTCCTTTCCTTTGATGTCACTATTTTTAGCTACATATTGTCCCACTCTTCTGAGATAAAGATGTAGAGGGGTTCCCACCCTGTCACCAGGAAGAAATTGCTGTTCTTAAGAACTCAGAAGCCAACCTTGAGGAAAGACTCAGGAAAGAGTTCATTCTTCAAGAACTTCTACCAGCCCCACGCAGGCTTGAATTCTGTGACTAGGCAGATTATTTCAGAAGTTCAATTCATCCCAAAGATGGAGCATTTGTCATTCCTTCTGTGAATTATGTCATATTCCTAACCAACTCTTTGTTTGTCATGTGCTTTCCAGTGCTTTTGTGAGCATGATTTCTAGGGTCTGAATTGCTGGGGAGAGTGATGACTGTTTGTTCTGTATGTTCTAATTACGATTGCTGTTTCTGCCTCCAAACTGACAGACTTTTTTTCTCTTCTCTATTTGCTGATTATGATTACTGAAAGATCCTGACCAAGTGACCGAAGCTCTGCATCCTTTTCTGTTGCAGATATCTATCTCCTGAAGGTATATTTAGCAAAGGAAATACTGGCAAAAAAAAAAAAAAAAAAAAAAAAAGAGGAGATTGAATTATTTTAGGTAAATGTTTTGGAAATACCAATTCAGTTGCAATAGTGAATGAGGGAATATGATTTTAAAGTCCAAATCTATCATAAAGTGGCTGTGTAAGATATAATGGTTTACTCCTACACAGCAACTAAGCACGACAGAGCTGCTTGCTGGCTCCCACATCAATGGGATGGGTGAAGAGGATTGGAAGGGCAGAAGTGAGAAAACTTGTTGGTTGATTACAGAGCACATGATAATAATGGCAGTTAACAGAACAAAAATGAAAATGAAAATAAAAAATAAAAATTGCACTGAAAAGGGAAATAGCAAAGACAGAACAAAACCTGAGAGGCAAGTAATGCAGATAAAAATCGCTCACCACCAACTGACCAATGCTCAGCCAGTCCCCAAGCAGCAGCCCCCAACAGTCCACATTTCCTCTAGTTTTCTTGCTGAGCCCATCCTATGGCATGGAATATCCCTTGGTCAGCTGTCCTGGCCATGTACCCTCCCAGTTCCTTGTGCATCCTGAGCCTTCTCGCTGGTGAGGTGGGATGAGGGCAGGAAAGGCCTTGGCTCTGTATAATCTCAGTCCAGCAATAATGAAAACATCCCTGTGTTACCAATGCTGTTCCCAGCACAAATCCAAAACATAGTCCCATCCTAGCTACTATGAAGAAAATTAACTCTCCCCCCTCCAAAACCAGAGTCCAGAGAAGAGCAACGAAGCTGGTGAAGGGACTGGAGAATAGACCCTATGAGGAGCGGCTGAGAGAGCTGGGGTTATTTAACTTGGAGAAGAGGAAGCTGAGAGGAGACCTCAGTACTCTCTACAACTACCTGAAAGGAGGTTGTGGAGAGGAGGGAGCTGGGCTCTTCTCCCAAGTGAGAGGCGACAGGACAAGAGGGAATGGCCTCAAGCTCTGCCAGGGGAGATTTAGGTTAGACATTAGGAGGAAGTTTTTCACACAGAGGGTCATTTGGCATTGGAATAGTCTGCCCAGGGAGGAGGTTGATTCACCTTCCCTGGAGGTGTTTAAGGCACGGGTGGATGAGGTCCTGAGGGCCATGGTTTAGTGTTTGATAGGAATGGTTGGACTCGATGATCCGATGTGTCTCTTCCAACCTGGTTGTTCTATGATTCTATGATTCTCTCTAGAATTAGATTGCAAATATTGAAAAGAAAAGCCTCAGTGGAGACTAGGCTGCCCTGCAGAGCTGAGTCCAGACCTCAATTTTTACCTCCGGATGAGTTCTAATGGTGTGTCACAAACCATCCCATGTGTAAACTTCTTCTCTGTGGTCAAGATCTGCAATGGTCTGAGCCCTTTCTCCTGGTGTATGTGTTTCCCGCTACCAGAACATTTTGGCCAGGTGATGGCATCTTTTATTTTGCCTGGCCCAAGCTAATCTGAAGTCTTCATCAAGAAGCATTCCTGGCTCCTCTGAGCCTCTGGAATAGATTAGTAGGGGCCCTCTTAGCATGTCTCTAACCCCAACACTGCTGAGGCCACTACACAATTAACCAGCGATTGTGCTGCAACAACTAGATTGCGTTGAAGATAACCAGATGTGAGCAGATAAAGGGGCTGGTGAAATCTGGGCCATGTGTGTCTTATCTCTGAAAGCCTTCAATAGCTTCTCCAGCTCCGAGTTCAAACAGCAGTCACAGACCTGCAGTGCCTCATGCCAGGATCATTATTAAGCATCCTTTCTGGTGATATAAGCCCTCTCGGTTTGCCAGGTGAAGGACAAAGGTCAGCAGTTTGAAGGTGAAGGCAGAGTTGTGTGCTGTCAAATTCTTCTGATCACAGGACATCTGCTCCTGCTCATTCCTCTGAACATACCAGATATAACATATTCCCAGCAGAGAACCACCAGGACCCGAGATGGGGATCACAGCAGCCATCATGACCAGTAATTGGATGCTCTTGTTGCATCAAATACAGGGACTGGGAATAGATATGAAAACGTAAGTTAGCACTGAGTAGGCCGAGATAGACCTTCTCTCATCCATATTTTCATTTGTCCCTGCTGGAAGGTGACGCCAACTCACAAGTCAGGTGCTCCCTCATTGGGTGGTTGGGGCTAAACACATTGTCCCTTCATCTGGAGGCATGATGTGAGGGAGGAAGGGAGCTCGTGAGAAATGACCCCATTACACCCATTCCCCACAGTATCTTTATTATTCCTGACACCCTTCTTGTTGGAATATCCACACTTAAACAATAAAAAGATCTTAAAACTCCATACACTACAGATACAGCAATTTCATGGAGATGATGGGGTTTCTCACAGCTTCCCATACAGCTAACATCAACAGTCTAGTCTGAATCTGCCCCTCTCCAGTTTATACCTATTGGCCCTAGTCCTATCACTACAAGCATTTGTAAACAGTCCATCCCCATCTTTCTTGTAGCCCCTTTCAGGTACTGGAAGGTCTCTATAAGATCTCCTCAGAGGTTTCTCTTCTCCAGGCTGAACAAGCCCTACTCTCTCAGCCTGTCCTTGTATGGGAGGTGCTCCAACCCTCTGATCATACTTGTAGCCTCCTCTGGACCTGTTCCAACAGTTCCATATCCTTCTTATGTTGAGGATTCCAAAACTGGGGTGGAATTTCATTGAAGACTTAAACGAAGAGCTGCCCAACACATCAAAGTGCTTATAGGCATCAGGTGCACTTTGAAATCTCATACATTTTGAGAAATGTCTTCCTATTATCTAGATATATTTAGATAGAACAGATGTGTAATTTCTTTTAAAGTCCTATACAAGTGAATAGTCAGCAGGGTCACATGGGGAAAGGAGGATGTCCTACCTTAATATTCTTGTTTTTAAGAATCAGAAATGACCAAACAAACACTCCTGTGTGCTCAGGCCATGGCTGCTCTACAGCACATCTCAACGTCCTGTAGTCCACATGGGCTTCTGTAGCTCTCACGAGTGTCTTTAAACCATTTAATTCCCCTTAGGAGTGAAGGCTAAGTGAGAAACTCTTTCAGTCACCTGATGAAAACATCCACCAGGCCTGAAGGTGGCTATAGAATGCACCTAGAAGTTTATCTATACATTTTCTCAGTCAGATTCAGCACTCTGGGTGTCCTTAATGTACCATCTTCTTTCTTTTATCATCCTCTTTCACACTTGAACATAGCAATTCAATAACCAGCCTCCTTCCCGCCCCTTTCATTCCCTCTCTGAAAGGCAAACTGATTGTTATTATTTTTTTTAAAGAGTAATCTAAGCTTTACGGGACCTCTGCTGTCAGACTATTTCAGATATTCCATTGACAACTCCCAGCTAGATTTATCTCCAAGGATGCTCAGTGCCTCCTGATAGCATTATACTTCTGCTAATTGAAATTCTGTCCTAAGGAAGAAAACTAAAAGATTTATAAAGGGGGTAAGAAATAACAAGGAAAAAAAAAGTCAGTCTAAGCAAGCTTCTGAGGCAATTCCCCAGCCTAGAAACATGGAACAATATTTTATGTCTTTCTCGTACAATCAACTTCCCAAAGTGGCAGAATTGTTAAATATTACATGGGGTAATCTTAGCAATTAAAGAATTTATACATATATATATGAAAAACTACAATGTGGATCACAGGGCACAATCCAGTTTACAAAGTGTTTTTCTACTAGGATTCAACAAGGCACTTACTGTTTTAGTATGAATTGCTTTTTTAAAAAGATTGGAGGGTCTTTAATCTATTTTTTTCCAGATGTTTTGCCTCATAATTTATCAGCTTTTACAATTTGTCTTGTATTTACTTGCCCAATTAATTTCTTTCTCTTCCCCACACTTGCTCTTTTCCTCCTAAATTTTAGTATATAATATTTTTGGAATAAGATTTCAGCAGATTCCCTACTACTATAGTCATCACCCTGAGGAACATTGGAGGAGCCACAAGTGAGGAGCAGGAAGACAATACAGTTAATCATAGAATCAATCATAGAATCATAGAATCATAGAATCACAGAATCACCAGGTTGGAAGAGACCCACCAGATCATAGAGTCCAACCATTCCTATCAAATACTAAACCATGTCCCTCAGCACCTCGTCTACCTGTGCCTTAAACACCTCCATGGAAGGTGACTCAATCCCCTCCCTGGGCAGCCTGTTCCAATGCCCAATGACCCTTTGTGTGAAAAACTTCCTCCTAAACTCTAGCCTAAATCTCCCCTGGCGGAGCTTGAGGCCACTCCCTCTTGTCCTGTCCCCTCTCACTTGGGAGAAGAGGCCAGCTTCCTCCTCCACTCATGTGAAGTGACTTTCAGAGATGGGCAGTAAACAAACAAGCAAACACACAGAAATTCAGATGACAAACGTTTGCATCCTGGTTGAGCAAACTTTTTGGTCTTTAAGCTTTAAACTCACATAAGCATGTAAGCTACCTCACCTCAAATAAACTTGACAAATATGGTGCTTATTTTGCTGTGGTTTGACATCGATAAAACTCCCTCCTGACCAAGAGGGAGTTTGGGAACACTTATATCATAAAATACATGAAAACTAATTAAAATAACAAATATAGTGTAGAAATCTCTGAGTTGGCTTGAAACTGTACCTTGTCATTTCTAATGTATGATGTTCGGCACCTCCAAGAGGAACTTCTTGATTAGGGCAACTATCACATTAAATTCCTAAATTCCATTAAGTTGTAAGAGTTCAGGTGGAATAAGAAGAGGGCATATTAATACAGTTTGAAGTGTTCATATTTTTTTTCCTTATCTATACCCACTGACCAGCTGCTTTATTGGAAGAGATGATGTAGTCTATGATGTGATGATGAGCTTTGGACCAGCAGGCTCTAGTTCCAACTTTGTCTCTGACTCTAGCTTTTGGAAGCTTCATCTTTGAACTCAGATTTAGTTTCCTCTCTCTGAACTTGTGTGGAGGGTATTTTATGATACCTGCCAGTTTTAACTTACAAGGAATTTGCAGACTTGCTGTTTATCAGCCATTGAAGGCAAGTTTTGAGAAGCATGGACCACCTGTGAAGTTCAGGTTGGAATCACTTAGACTTGTCTAACTTGTAATGCTGAAACATTCCAGATTGGTTTTCTGCTTTTCACATTGAATAACTGCATGTAAAAACCAGAAAAAATCATAACGGGGTGGGGTGCCCTCTTACCCCCTAAACCATCAAAGAATGCAGTTAAGGGAAACAACCTAGCTTGGCCCAACTTGAAAAGAACCAGGGTAGCCCTTTCACTGAGAAGTTTTAATGTGGCTTAAACATTTGCAATATGACTTGTCCTAGGAAATGGTTTGTGAATAAAAAACCAGTGAGGAACAGACTCTTCTGAAGGCAAGGATGGGAGTTGGATGTGAGTGGCTGATTGGAGGACTGGTGTGTAAGACAGCAACTGCTTTTATGTCTCTATTCAGCAGGAGACTAAGGAGACGAAAGGCAGAAGACAAGATGGGTAGGGAAAGTGAGGAGACCTGGATGCAGGCAGGAAGTGTCATCCAGTGAAGCAGGAGATGGAAGGATGGCAGGAAAAAAGAAGAGATTTACATCCTGCCACCCCCCACCCCCGATGGCTCCTTGCATTTGTCCTTTTGCAGACAAACAGACCCCACTTGAATTATGGGGCAGTAATTCTATTTGTGGATGGTGGACCGGAAGAAGGGGGAGGTTGCAAGAACTGTTTGCTGGTTTATGACCTCCCCAGAAGCCCTTGATGGAATTCCAGCCCCTTAACTCACAGCTGCCGCCTCTTCTGGGTCTAATTCACCAGATGTCTCTGATGTGGTAGTTGAGATCGAGTTCGGTGTTGTGTTTTGCCCTGCTGGGGACTTAATCAAATTGCCTTTTCTAATCCAAAGCAGGGCAGTTTTATGAGACAGTTTCCCTGGTGAGAGCATTCTGGTTTGGCTTGGTTACCGTGAAAGCAGAGAGCAGGTTTAGATGTCGTTAACGTAATTGGATCAGTGTCTGCAGCCTTCTTTCGTTGTCATCCATCAGAAAGAAAGAAGGGCACAGAATGAGAGCCACGGCATGACCATCGAGGTGACCCTGGTGTCTTGAATCCTGGAGGTTTTCCATTTATCTCTCTCTAGTGACATCAAAGGGCTGTGAGATTCTTGTAGGTCTGCCCTGTACTGCTTTGGGTGAGGGAGACCTAACTCAGGACAGAAAGTCTAGCTTATGAACACACCTGTAGACCTGCCACATGAGTTAAAAGAAGAACAGGTAGTGACTATCCCAGGGTCTATATTCTGGTACCCTTCCAGCAAAGAGTTAATCAAACTGGACAAGGCAGCACTTGCAGGACCAACACTGAAACAGTCAGTAGTGTCTGAGCAACAAAAGGGGGATGCCCTGGGATGCATCACTTGCTCTAGTGGGTAGATTTCTTTCTGGCAACATCTTTGTGCTCTCAAAAGTCTGTGTTTCAAAATTCAAATTTAACCTCAAGGTCAACTGCATACATTTCTTAAGGCTCACTCTCCTCCTATAGCCATGTACAAACTCTGGAAAGGAAAGCATCACACTCTCAGAGTCATGACAGACCGAATGTTTTAAGCAGCTCCTTTTCCAATATTTAATTGCAAACATCTCCTGACCCAGAAGAATCTTTTCCCAATATGCCTTTCTCTGCTCTAGCTCTGTATACTTGCCTTAGTGAAACATACAGGGCACAGAGAGCCAGACTGAACACAGTTTTACCCCTGAAGCTAAAAAATCCCTGGTACATGCTCTTCCCAAACAGCATTTGCTGAGAGAGGCATTAGCTGGCATTGTCCAAAACTGTTCTGGGGAGCATCCTAAATGCTAAGCGTCGCAGGCAATTTAAACATAGTCCTTGATGCTCCACCTTGGCCTTATTTTATTTACTAGCACAGATGTAGCCAGGAAAAACAATGCCTGGTGGTGTTATCTCCTTGTCATGTTCCTACCCATAAAATGTTTGTGTGTCATGAATTGTGACTAACTGGTGATCTGCTTGCCTGTGTTGTAGGAACAAGGGCTGCATCCCATATGGTCTACTGAAAGAAAACTGGCCTGTGGAGATGTCTCGGCATCGTGTTTGGTTGTGGGAGTTATAAGGTCAGTGAGTACATTTCCCATTGGAATTTATGAGAAGGCAGGAAACGCGAAGAAGGAAATAATAATAAAAATAAAACAGTTATTCTCCTTTCAAAGTTTTTCTTTGAAGGTCTTAGCTGAAGGCAAAAGACCAAAATGATTCCTGCTTTCTTTCCAAATGCTTGCTGGGAACATACAGCACAGCACAGAGGCCTTCATGGCTCTGCTGCATTTATAGCAAGAGACATTTCCTTTCCTAAAACAATTACAGAGAGAAAGGTCAAAGCAGATCCACTGGTAGAATTTATCCCACCTGGCTTTAGAAGGGCATAGTACAACTATTCACAGCTGGGTTACCTTTCCTCATCCTCCTTAGGGTCAAGGAGAGGAAACAAGCATTTACCTTTGTCAGTCACTGATCTATTTGAGCCATCGAGGTTGCAATGAGATGAATCGTGTCCTGAAAAGACTCATTTTTCATGGTGACTGTGCAGGGAGACAAGACAACTAGCAGAGGAGAAAACACCCACAGCCACTTAGACAGGGCCACAAAGATGGTCAGAGGAATGGAGCACCTCTGCTTTGAGGACAGGCTGAGAGAGTTGGGGTTGTTCAGCCTGGAGAAGAGAAGGCTCCGAGAAGAACTTATAGCGACCTTCCAGTACCTGAAAGGGGCTACAGGAAAGCTGGAGGGAGATTTTTTACAAGGGCCTGTGGTGACTGGACAACGGGGAATGACTTTAAATTGGTGGGGAGGGAATTTAGATTAGACATTAGGAAGAAATCCTTCACAATGATGGTGGTCAGGCCCTGGCCCAGGTTGCCCAGTGAAGCTGTGGATACCCCCTCTATGGAAGTGTTCAAGGCCAGGCTGAATGAGGCTTTGAGCAGCCTTGTCCAGTGGGAGATGGCCCTGTCCTCGGCAGGGGGTGGTGGGACTGTGTGTTCTTTAAAGTCCCTTCCAATCCAAACTATCATATGATTCTATAACTCTCCAGCATGAAAAGAATCATAGAATCATAGAATTACTAGGTTGAAAAGGACCCACTGGATCATAGAGTCCAACCATTTCCATCAATCATGAAACCATTTCCCTGAGAACCTTAAAGAAGTGTTTTTTACAGAGATTCTGCTAGGATGGCTCTGAATAAAACCTCATTTTTTTTTGCCCTACAGTGTTCTGGCACACATTGATACAGGTCTATGCAGGCAATTTTTTCAGAGCTATGGTTCCCTTTACTGCCTTGGTGAGGATAATGGACCTAAGGCCAAACACAAGAAAGGGAATGCCTGTCAGTTCCCTGTACAAGTGACATCCAGTGGGCTCAAAAAAGCTGATGATCAAGTTACACTCTACTGAACCACAAAAACCTCCAGGAACGGGACTGGTGGGGAGAACAGCTTAACACGATGCAGGCAGCCAAACCTGTGAAGTGTCAGGAAGCAAGTAAGTGAACCAGGAAATAATAAAGGCAAATTGAATGCTCTCCAGGTTGCTGGAAATATTCCTTTGCAGCTGACATCTGGGATTGCTTTGGGGAGCTAAGATACAGACCAGTTCCTAGCTTTCCCCTGAGAACTGAAGACCTGCTCTTAGCTTTACCCTGCCCTCTCCCCTGCCAGGTTTTCCAGGGGCACTTAGGGCTTGTTATTTATACCAGAGATGTCACACTGCTGGGGCAAATGGCCATTTTTTTTCTCAGTGGAGGAGCTTGAAGGAGGGATGGACTGAGAAGCAAAAAGTGGACATCACTTCTTGCAGACAGTAAAAGCAAGAAAGCTTTGAAAATGCATCTTCTCCTTCACCCTGGGGGAGAAAGAATCAAACATGGACTGAGAAGCAGCAGTGGTCTTAGTGAAGAGATGGAAAGGTGGCTCCTGCCTGCTTTGTGAATAACTAATTGGTCTTGAACATACAGCTTAGGTGATTCGGGAGCTGAACAGAGTCAGTTTGGAGGCTGAAACTAAGAGAATCATAGAATCATAGAACAACCAGGTTGGAAGGACCCATCAGATCATCGAGTCCAACCATTCCTATCAAACACTAAACCATGTGCCTCAGTACCTCGTCTGCCTGTGCCTTAAACAGCTCCAGGGAAGGTGAATCAACCACCTCCCTGGGCAGCCTATTCCAATGCCCAATGACCCTTTCCGTGAAAAACTTCCTCTTAATGTCTAGCCTAAATCTCCCCTGGCGGAGCCTAAGGCCATTCCCTCTTGTCCTGTCCCCTGTCACTTGGGAGAAGAGCCCAGCTCTCTCCCCTCTACAACCTCCTTTCAGGTAGTTGTAGAGAGTAATGAGGTCTCCTCTCAGCCTCCTCTTCTCCAGGCTAAACACTCCGAGCTCTCTCAGCCACTCCTCATAGGGCCTGTTCTCCAGCCCCTTCACCAGCTTCATTGCTCTTCTCTGGACTTGCTCCAGAGCCTCAACATCCTTCTTGTGGTGAGGGGCCCACAACTGAACACAGTATTCAAGGAGCGGCCTCACCAGTGCTGAGTCCAGAGGGAGAATCACCTCCCTGGACCTGCTGGTCACACCATTTCTGATCCAAGTCAAGATACCATTGGCCTTCTTGGTCACCTGGGCACACTGCTGGCTCATGTCCCATCAGCTGTCAACCAGCACCCCCAGGTCCCTCTCCTCCAGGTAGCTTTCTAGACAGACTTCTCCTAGTCTGTAACTCTGCATAGGGTTGTTGTGCCCATTTGTTGTGAGAAGTGACCGGTGTCTCCAGCACAGTTGTGTTTTCTCTTATACGCGCTCACAGACACAGCCAACAGGACTGAGCTAAGGTCTCTCAGGATCTCTGGTGTCCCAGAAGGCACCAAACTGATGTCATGTCCTGCTACAGATATACTCATGTCAGAGGTTTTCTTCTTCATTCTTAGTCTTGCAATTCTCATTGAGTCAGTAGGTAAACGTTCCACTAAGTTGTAGCAAACCCACACTTTTAATCCCCTTGAAAGCAAACATTTTGAGCTTACAACTCACAGCAGGGAGTTGCCACAAGCCTGGAATCTGTTTGTTTGGTTGTGCTCTGTAATTTCAACCCCATTTAATGCTTGGAAGGGTGTTCTTGTGGCAATAGATGGTGCTGTGCTGTTTCTGGCTCTTGGAAGGCAGCTTTTGTGAGATGTTTTAGTTTAGGTTTAAAAATACTCCAAAACGAAAAAGTCTTCAATGCTCTTTTCTTTAATTATTTTTTTGTTGTTTTTTTCCCCCCTATATAAACTAGTAATTCAGGCTAGCTGAAACCTGAAGCACTTATTTGCACACAAAACTTTCTAGCGTCAGTTCCTGCAGTTCGCTCTGCTGTCTGGAGGTGTCTGATGGGTGATACCTATTCAAGGAACACATTGTTGTTGCTGAGTATCTCCTGATGAGACAGACTGACAGACTGATTTGAGCCATCCTGGGTGATAAGGACTTTTCCTTTGTTATGTTCCAAGGAGTAGCTGGACAGAGATGTCTCATTTGATAGGAATGGTTGGACTCGATGATCCAATGGGTCTCTTCCAATCTGGTTGTTTTACGATTCTATGATTCTATGATTTCCGTGTCTGGTTGTGGTTAGTCTGTCAGTATACGTATGCTGCTCATCTATATGTATCCAACCACTTGCTAAGCAGCATCAGGCTGAAGATGTTTAATATCTTCATCAATGATACTGATAGTGAGATTAACTAAACCCTCAGCAAGTGTGCAGATGACACCAAGCTGAATGGTGTAGCTGCCACAGTGGAAGGATGGGATGTGATGCAGAGGGACCTGGACAGGCTGGAAGAGTGGGGCTGTGAGAACCTCATGAGGTTCAACAAGGGCAAGGTCCTACATCTGGGTTGGGGCAATCTCCAATTTCAGCACACGATTGGGGATGAACGTGATTGAGAGCTGCCATGCAGAGAAAGACTTGGGGTGCTGGTTCATGAGAAGCTCAACCTGAGCTGGCAACATGCACCTGCAACCCAGAAGGCCAACCATGTCCTTGGCTGCATCAAAAGAGTGTGGTCAGCAGGTTGAGGGAGGTGATTCTGCCCCTCTATTCCTCTCTTATGAGACCTCATCTGGAGTATCGTGTCCAGTTCTGGAATCCGCAATATAAGTATATGGGACTGTTGGAACAGGTCCAGAGGAGGGCTACAAGGATGATCCAAGGGCTAGAGCATCTCCCATAGAAAGACAGGCTGAGACAGTTGGGGTTTTTCAGTCTGGAGAAGAGAAGGTTCTGAGGAGATCTTATAGCAACCTTCCAGTACCTGAAAGGAGCTACAAGAAAGCTAGAGAGGGACTGTTCACAAAGGCTTGTGGTGACAGGATGAGGGGGAACAGGTATAAACTGCAGAGGGGTAGATTTAGATTAGACATTAGGAAGAGTTTCTTCACCATGAGACTAGTGAGACACTGCAACAGGTTACCCAGGGAAGTTGTAGCTACCCTATCCCTGGAAATGTTTAAAGCCAGGTTGGATGGGGCCTTGGGCAGGTAACGAGATGTCCCTGCCCATGGCAGGGGTCTGGAATTAGATGATCTTTAAGGTCCCTTCCAACCCTAACTATTTTATGATTATAAGCTTACTGCAAAAGCTCTCATAGCTTCTTTTGACTCCCTTCTGCAAAAAAGGTGTTTGCTTTGCACAAATCTTACATTGGCACCATGGTTTGCAACTCCCATAAAACCTGACTGCTTTTTCATTCGTCTGTGTATGGCAGAGGCTTATGCCTTCAGAGCATGGCGTGGGCTCCTGGAATGCAACTCTGACTACATTTTCCTCTCTGTTGAGTGAAACAAAGGATTGTGGCATGGAGCCGGGAGAAGACCAGCTGGGGGCATACACAGGGAGAGGAGGTTGGTAAGAATGCTGATGTCACAGCCTAGCTCTGGGATGGCAGTGAAGATAAGAGCTTTGCCCTGCCTTATGGGGAGTGGGAGGCTGGTGGCTGTGTGCAGCACTGTCTGTGAGTCTGCTGGAAGATTTGCCTTATGAGGAATGGCTGAGAGAGCTGGGGGTGTTTAGGCTGGAGAAGAGGAGCTTGAGGGGAGACCTCATTGCTCTCTACAACTCCCTGAAAGGAGGTTGTGGAGAGGAGGGAACTGGGCTCTTATCCCAAGTAGCAGGGGACAGGATGAGAGGAAATGGCCTCAAGCTGCACCAGAGGAGGTTTAGGCTGAACATTAGGAGGACATTTTTCACAGAAAGGGTCATTGGACATTGGAACAGGCTACCCAGGGAGTTGGTTGATTCACCTTCCCTGGAGGTGTATAAGGGACGGGTGGATGAGGTGATGAGGGTCATGGTTTATTGTTTGATTGGAATTGGTTGGACACCATGATCCAGTGGGTCTCTTCCAACCGGGTGATTCTATAATTCTATGATTCTATGATCAGGGAAACAAGAAGGGATCAGATACCCAGCTCTGACCCTCTCTGACCCATCTCATTGCTGTGAGAGTGCTGAATTATGAACGACGCAGTTTCAGTAGTGTCTCCCCCCACGTCTTCCTCTTTCTACATTTGGAGGGACCTGCCTCTTCTCATACCAGTTTGGCTTTTCAAGAGCAAGATCAATGAAAAAACACCTATGGATCTTTTATCTCCATTTTGCCTTTGGTTGAGGTGTTTCAGGTCAAGTTTCCTGTCCTTCTGGGTACACGATGAGGCTGATATGTTAAACCATGCAGGTCTGTGTCGCAGCAGCGCAAACCCAGCCCAGGCTTAGCCAAGCTTGAAATCAGTTCCTGGGAATCTTATCTCCTTCATTAAAGATTTACTCTTTGCAACAGTGGTTCAAAAGATGGTATCATAAGATAACATGCATAAGATAAGGGAGCACAGTGGTTGAGGAGCAGACATGGGGAAAGAAAAAAAAGGACTTTCCTCTCCTCCTTTGAGTTAAGCTGTCTAGAAGCTGGAGAGTCCATCAGCTTCTCCTTCTTGTCTTGTGTGGTATCAGAGCAAGGATAAGATGCAGGAGAAAGAGAGAGGTCGCATTTCTCACTTCCTAGGGGATATCTTCAGCTTTGAAGACAACATGCAGAGAAGAGACACCAGGCCTAGCAGCCAGAGGAAAGCAGATCTGCCTACAGGCAGCTGATCCTTCCCTCTGCCTTGGGGAGACAATACATCTATGAATTTAAATTGGAAGGGGGAGGATTTAGATTAAATATTAGGAAGAAATTCTTCATGATGAGGATGGTGAGACACAGGCCGAGGTTGCCCAGGGAAGTTGTGACTGCCCCAACCCTAGAAGTCTTCCAGGCAAGGCTGGATAGAGTCTTCAGCAGACTGATCGAGTGAGAGGTGTCCCTGCCCATGGCAGGTTGTTTGGAACTAGACAATCTGTGATGATTTTATGATTCTGTCTGCCTTTAGCCAAGGATATAGACACTGAGGACATGTGATTTCATAGAATCATAGAATGGGTTCTGTTTGGAGGGAGGGAGGGAGGGAGGAAGGAGGGAGGAAGGAGGGAAGGAAGGAGGGATGGAAGGAAGGAAGGAGGGATGGAAGGAAGGAAGGAAGGAAGGAAGGAAGGAAGGAAGGAAGGAGGGGGTGGTGGACTGGTGGAAGAAAGGTTTTCATAGTAATCTGTTGTAGTGAGTATTCATATCGCTGAGCTTTTACTCTCTCTGAACACATAGCAGGGGTTTGCTCAGCTGGGATTCACTTCTCACCACACTTCACCAGCCCAGCCCATGAACATGAGTATGAAATCAAGCCCAAAATGTCAACATGAGCTGCCTCCCCAGAGCACAAAGGAAATTAGAGCAGTACTGTGGATGGTGGAAGACCCTGAACTTGGAAGACAGCTCCCATAGTGTACATGTGAAGTGGACCTTCTTTGAGAACTTACATGGTCTCCAGTCTCATGCTTCCCCTTCACTTCAGCTCCCTCTCTCTGCTTCCATTTGACCACAAGGAGCAGCAATCACAGCCCGGGGCATTTTTATTTCTTTATTTTTTTAATAAACTTTATTCTATATTACAAATAGGTTTTTTTTCTTTTTTTTTTTTGTTTTGTTTGGACTGCAAAATAGGAATGCCTTATATTTACATACACAGGTATACAATTAATTGTAACAAAGGTACAGAAGCTTTGCCTTTACCAAGTAACAACGGGATTCCAATTTAAATAGTATAGACTTTATTTACTTTTTTAACTAGAATCAATTCAAAAGAAAATCAAACCAACAACAACAACAACCTAAGAAAAAGGAACCCAACCTCCTTTCTAATGCTGTCTTGACATCTCTTTGAGGCTGTTAGTAACACTGTAGTGAAAGGATATGTCTTTACATTGATTTTGTAATTAAGGTGGAAGCTTTAGCAAAACAGAGAATGAGACTTCTGGGTTCATGTGTATGTCCAAGACACAGGGTCAGACACTAGGAAGGGCCTGTCTTGTGACATTAAATAATCCAGTTGCCTCTCATCTTGATCCCTTGGGGAAAACACTGGGAGAATTTAGCTAGCACCTAATCTCTCTGCTTCCTTACCCCATTCTGGGCTGGAAAATGGGTCTCCTTCAGGAACTGGAGAAAGACCAGGGTAAAAATTTTAAATAACACCAAGTTTCTCTTAAGATACTTCAGAAAGGACTGCAAGGTTGTACATGTGCATTAATTTCTCCAACTGGTTTGTGGCTCTCAGTCTGAAAGTCAACAGGATCCTCTCCTACTGGGAAATGCTGCCCTCAAAGTCAGGGAACCACACAAGACGACATCAGCAAGAGAAAGGAATGCTGAAAGACCCTAAACCTCCTGGCTTTCCCCCTGTTTTCTACACCTAGGTTTGCTTTACTGAGCTTCTCTGAACACTGCTCTCTGCTGTGGGTGTCTTTGAGGGGATCTGTTTCCAAGCAGAAAGAATTTCTTGAGGTAAACTCTCCATTTCTAGAACAGAAGATTAACACAAAATAAAACCCAATGAACAAACAGCAACAACGACAACAGAAATCACACACGTGACAGATTGATCAGACTAAGCAGCTTTATATCCTTGCTGGGGGAGGGGGGGGTTGGTGGTTTTATTTTTTCCAAGTGTAAATCTTTTTTTTTTTCTTCTTTTTTTTTTTTTTTTTTTGACTTCCCTCTATAAATTAATTTGTCCCCCTGGGTACTTCTTGGAGCCATCCCAAATAAAACATGGTTGACCAGCTCTGTTTTCAATGTATTCTCCACCAAATGGTTATCCCCTATAAGACATCACAATTTTTTTTGGAGGAAGGGAGCATAGAACAGCGGTAGAGGTGAAGGAGAACTGCAGGACTCTACGGACCCAACGATTCTCTGAAACAGGAACTGTATTGAGTGCAAAGAAGGAAAACTCAAGCTGTCAGTGGCCAAGAGTCTTAGGTTTACACCATGACTTTGAGGTTTGCTCACTTCATCAGTTGCCTGCTTCACAGCATACCAAGGTTGGATGAGAAGAGCTAGGACACCCCAAGACCTCCACCTGCCCTGTAGGATATTTCTTATACTACGTGTCAGATACACAGAGCAAATTGCCCTGGGTTCACTGAGGCTATGCCACACTTCTCTACCCAACATCTGTCAACACAATGTACTGTGATAGTTTAAATTATCATAGTTTGGGAAAAAAGATCTATTTCTGGACTCCCCTGGTCATCCCAGGAGAGGTTTTCAGAGGTATAAAGGGGTTTAGACAACTGCTTCAAAGCTGGATTTTATACTGATTTCCTCATTCAAGGGTGAGGGCTACCTAGACAGGATTTCCTGGATGCAATACGTGGTGAGCCACTCAAACCCATATAAATCTGGTGGGACCAACATGCACATTTCTATACCTTATCCTCTGTTTGGCTGCATCAGCTAAATGCTGAACCAAGGAGAAGAAAGGGACTAAAACCACCTTGATGGGACTAACAGGATTTTGATAAACACAGTGCTTATCTGGTCAAGGCATCTTCCCATATTAGTCACAACCACCACAGAAAGCAATACATTTCTACAGAAGACGAAACCTCTGGAATGCCAGAGCCTTTCCTAGGAGTTTGGGAAGCAGGGCCGGCTTTCTTCCTCTCTCTCCTTCCTATTACAGTAGCAGACAATATCTCCATGCTATGAGATAAACGTGGTTAATGAGTAATTCTACAGGGTGCTGGGAAGGAGGATGTATGTCTTGTTTCACTGATATCTTGGTGATGTGAGAACTGTTCTGTTCATCTCCATTTTTCTTGTGTAAGACCACCCTTGGGTTGGAGGGTCCCTTGTGGAAACACAAATACATGCCCCACTAAGAGAAGCCCTCGAACTCAGCCCTTTCAAGTTTCCAGTCTTCCTTTAGAAGAGTCTTCCACATAATAGTGTCTCTTCCCAAAGCACTTCACTAAAGTCTTAGGGAAAACAGATCCGCATTTTGTGTTTTGACTTTTAAACACTGATGCAAACAAAGACCCATCATCGATGAAGGAAGAGTTGGGATACAAACTCTCTCAGGAGTTTGACCCCTACAAATGGAGAAGACCTGACAATATCCACCCAAGGGTGTGAGAAAGAACTGGCTGACATCATTGTGAGGCCACACTCCGTAATCTTTGAGAAGTCATAGAGATCAGGGGACATTCTAGAAGACTGGAAGAAGGCTAAAAACACCTCCATCTACAAGAAGGGCTTAATGGAGGATATACAAAATTATAATCCTGTCAGTCTTACTTCAGTCCCTGGGAAAGTTATGGAATGAATCCTCCTGGAGATTATTAGAGATCAAATGAAACACATGATTGGGAAAGGCCAGCACAGCTTCACCAAAGTCAAATCATGTCGGACAAATTTGATTGCCTTCTGTAACACAGTAACCTGCTCTGTTGAGGAGTAAGTGGTGGACATCGCCCTGGATTTCTCCAAGGCTCTTGATAAGATTTCCCACAGCCTCCTCCTAGAAAAACTGATCCATCTACATAAGAAGACTGTGTGGAAGGTGTAAACTGGCTTACAGTTCACACCCAAAGGTTGGTTGTAAATAGCTCCTTTTCAAACTGCCAACCTGTCACAAGTGGGATCCTAAAGGGATGATACTGTATCCAAAGCTGTTCAGTATCTTCTTAAGTTATCTGGATGATGGAAACAAGTGTACCCTGATGAAGATTGCTGATTGTACTGAACTTCATGGGGAAGTTGACACTTTGGAAAGGAGAGGGGTCTTCTTCTGCAGGAAGATCTGGATAGGATGAAAGAGTGAGTTAACAAGAACCTTATGATATTCAACAAGGACAAGTGTAAGGTCTTGCACTTGGGAAACATAATTCAGGAGTACAGCACAGCCTGGGATCTACTTAGCTAGAAATCAACTCTGGAAAGTGACCTGGCGCTTCCAGTGGACAACAAGCTCAATATGAGCGAACACTGTGCTGCTGTGGCAAAGAAAGCCAACAGGACGCTGGGTTGTATCAACAAAGGTATCGCCAACAGAGATAAAGAAGTCATTATTCCACTCTAGTCAGTACTTGTCAGGCCACATTTGGAACACTGTATTCAGTTTTTGTCCGCGCTACACAAAAATGTCTTGGACAATCCTGGAAAGGGTCCGAAGAAGGGCCACAAACGTGGTCAAAGGACTTGGAAGCCTGGCACAGGAGGAAATCCTGAGAGAACTTGATTTGTACAGCCTTCAGAAATGAATCCTTGGGGGACACCTTATCACTATAATCCAGTACTTAAAGGGTGGCTAAAAAGAAGACAGAGACTCCCTTTTTACAAGGAGTTATGTGAAAAAAAGACTAAGCGTGATGGGCATAAGTTATCTGTGGAAAGATTCTGATTAGACACGAGGAAAATTTTTCACAATGAGGACAATCAGCCATTGGAATAACCTCCTCAGGGAAGTGGTGGTTTCCCCAACAACGAACACTTAAGATTTAGCTGGACAAGGTGCTGACCTGTCTTGGCTAGACTGTGCTTTTGCCAAGACATGTTGAACCAAATGATCCTTGAGATCCCTTCCAATCTGATATTCTATGATCCTCTGAATTTTCTTCATGCTATTATCTTTTTTTATACTTGGGTTGCTGCAGAACTCCCAGGCTTTTGGAAATGTGGAAGGAAGATGTAAACATTGTGTTGGTTGGTCAAGAGTGAGAGCAGCCTCTGGATTCAACACTCTGTATCAGTTTTCAACAGCATTATTTGAATGATGATCACAATTATATTATTTGCTTGGTCTTTCTCCCTTCAGGGTGGGCTAATCTGAAAATCTGATAATCACTTTTCAATGAAAGCAAACACTAACCAAAATTCTGCTGGTAAATCTTCATGTCATAGCAATTTTTTATGGTCTCCAATGTTAAACATGTATGAGAAGACAATTGGAGATAAGGAAAATGGCATAGCTCTCTCACCCAACAGAGCAAGGCTGTTATATGCTGTATTGTACCAAATCTTCAGGTATGTTCAGGACAGAATGAAAGGTAGAGAAGAACTGGGGCATGTTGGGAGAGGAAGGTGCCCTTGAGTGCACTTCTTTTTTATGGCAGTTCTCCTGTGCTGTCTGTTCAAGTGCTAAAAATTTCTAGCACCTTCTTCTAGATAACACACAACTTTTCCCACAACAGCATTTACTGGAAGGCTCAGTTTGTAAAAACACAAGACATGATGGATTATGTCTCAGATCCCTGTGACACTGATAGGTGAGTACACTCACAGGGAGGAGGACATGATGTGTTTGCAGAGGGGTTGTTCACCTTTTGTTCCTCTAACCCAGATGCAAATTCTGCAGTGAAGAAATAACCTTAGCTCTCTCAGTAGGATCACAGAAAGTATTCACGAGTTCCCTTTCCCCATTTCTGATGGAGCTGAAAGCGTCAGCATTCATTTTCTTGATTACAGTGTATGAGAAATTCCCATAGACATCAGCCTATCATCTGGCACATTCTGGATATTAGGAGCCTTTCTTTTGAATTCTGTGGACTCTAGCTCCAGTTGTCTCTGTGTGGCTCGAAAAATAGTGTGAAATACCACCTATTAGGCATTTTTTGGTCAAGTGTGGAAAGGGAGGAAGGGGATGGAAATCAAAGGAAGAGGAAAAGAACACATCCATGTTGTACTAGGGCTCATTCTTCTGCTTGTGTCTTTGTTTTTAGTTGTATTTTACATGCACTTTAAAAATAGCTAGCTCAACAGTTGAGGCTGGGAAGAAAGATGCCAATGCCTCTCATAGACCGGGAGATGCTGGGAAAGTGGTTGGAAATAGGAAGGGCACTGAAGGGGACAGGGGAAGAAGCCCACGCATTTACATCACAATTCTGGCACATTTTCCAAGCAAAAAACAAAACCAGTTCAAACGCCAATTGAAAAAACCCAAACAAACAAGTAAACAAACAAACAAACAAAACAAAAAAAGAAAAGTAAGGAGGATATGAAAGAGAAGCAAAATACACACTTTCTTTCAGATCTTGGGGATGGGAGAAAGAAGAAGGTGGAGAGGAAACAGAAATGCTTAAATGGGAACCTGGGAAGGGTTATGACAGCAATCTCACTGTGCTTCCCATTTCCCCTAAGAGTTTCATTCTCAATGTCTCTGAGGTGTTCAAGTTTTCCTTGAAAATATAGTTATATATATTACAGATGAAGAACTCCGTACCAGCAAGAAGAAATAAAGTGATAACAATGGAAAACAACCATAACAAAACAAAAACACAGCCCTGAAAATCATCAAAAATAAACAAGTCTCAAATTGTCCCTGTGGTGTTCCTCTGACTTTAGGAACAGAGTAGGGTTATACCAGTTCACTTTGATATGATTTTTTTTTCCCCAAAACAGCTTCTTCTTCTTTTCATGTGCGCATGTCCAGGCAGTATAGCCCATCACTCATAACCACTTCCCTCCAAGCCAGCTATTTGTCCTTAGACTCCTACCATCCAGCTGTGAGTACAAGGCATGACAATAGGGTCCATATTTATCTTTTGTGGCACTTTGTTTGTCAAAACCTTTGGTTTCTTCCTTTTTTTTTTTAAATTTTCCTTTTTTATGTACTTATAAAAAATATTGTGTTTGTGTTGTTGTTGCAATTTTCTTACCACTGGCTCTGGTGGGACTTCCACCCCACTTTCACAGCCATAATCAATGGATCTGGAACATGCGCTGACATTACTAAATGGATCAGCAAAACCATGGCAGAACCGACCAAACCCAAATCATCCCTAATGCGCAGGCCTCTTAAAAATGCTGAGATATCCATAAGGTGCATGATGAGTCCATCAGCTCAGCAATCAAACAGAAAGCAAGCAAAACTAAAAAGGAAATAATGCACACGCGCACACAGATACACACACACACGCACACGCACAAAATAATAATAATTATAATCAAGAGATAAATGTCTGGGGTTTGAAAACCAAGACGTGTCCCTAAGTTTGCTGTTTCAATATGAATCTTGTAATATTCTCCCCACAGACACATCCGGTTTTGGGCTGCTGTTCTTTAAATGGTTTTAGAAAGACTTGCCTGCATGTGTATCTGCTTGGCTCAATAAACCTGCTTGCTAATTGACTCCTATTTGCACCACATCCCCCATTAGACGCACTCATGATCCGTTGCTCTGAAGAGGTTCTGGTTTGCTAGCAAGAGGCATAAATAAAACCAAATGCACTCTGTAATCAATTTACACACCCTGTCTTTACCCTTTCCTCCCTCCAGGTGCAAGGTAGATCCAGGCTGTAGCTCTGAGGATGGTGCAAGATGTCTGTGGGTCAATAATCCGTGGCATCTCCTCCATCTGCAAGTGAGCACTGTTTGTTTCTGTTGAGATGAACATAGCTCTTGCCTCCATGGTATACAAGATGCAAGGTTCTCCAGGTCCTGAGGGTCTCCCACTATGTCCAACTATGGTGTTATCCAGGCTGGCGGCCACTTGATAAAAATAGCCAAGCACAGAAGAGACATAGGAGCTCGCTCCTCTTTGGTCGGCCATGAAACAGGCTGAGATGTTGTTCTGAAGGAGCTGAGAAGAGGATAGGACAGGGTAATCACCCACAATTGTCCTGTGGTGACAGAGATCTCTGAAGGCATAGGAAGTGCATAGAGGGACAAAATCCTTCCCAGGCAGCAATTGTGCCTTCAGCAAGGCCTGTTGGTTCCAGAAATGGAGAAGTGAAAGGCTGGGAGTTGGCACCAAAAGGCAGATGGGCTTACATTGGTTCAGAGACCTCCAGAAGATGTGCAGTTTGACTGGAGGTATCTAGGTAGAAGAATATTTTGCAGTATTTCATTTGGATTACCTTCCAAAAAGTGTAGTGAAATTTCTTCTTAGCATCGGCTTTGAAGGAAGCTTTTACCATCAGTCCTATGCACAATCTTGCTTCCTGGCAAGCCCTTCAGCTTCCTCCTGTTATTCCACCATGAGAAAACAATAGCTTTGCTCCGGCTGAGGAAACAAAATAGTAAGAACTAACAGCTTTAAAAAAAAATCCCTCTGGTTGGTTTTTGAGGCTGAGCTCCTTGCCTGGAACAAAATGAGACTTATGGCCCTTGATTTCCAGGCTGAGGTGGGAATGAGGGACATACTGTGCTGTCCATTGCCAGAAGGAATAGAACCACCACAGACAGATGCCACTGAGCAGAGAGCGCGTTTTTGCTGCAATGCTTACAACCAACAGGACACAATGGGAAAGATGGAGGGGGACACAGGTCTCTTTGAAAAATAAGAATAACCATATGAAACATATGGGCAGGGGAGCATTAGTGTTATCTTCCCCTCTTAACCCTTCCCCTGCCCCAAGACAGCAGCTACACCACTGTTTGCCCAAGCAGTAAAGTGCCACAATGGTTCCACCCTGGACGGAGCTGTGGCATTTTTTGGGGGAGCCTCGGGGATCCTCTCCCTGTGGTTCACTATCAAGAGATAGAGTTGCAATGGCTCTGCAGGAGAGGATCTTGATTTATTCCTGCCCTCCAGGATCCCTGTAGGCAGGCCGTCTTCCCCTTGGGGAGACTTTTAGTAATACTGAGTTCATTTCCATGTCCGCTCCAAGGGCAACTACAGCCCTTGGAGGGCAGTTAAAGCAGCATGACAGAAGTTACCTCCCAGTTTCCCATCTGCAGAGTGATGATGTGATGTTGGGGGAGGGGAAGGGTGGGAAGGGGTTATGTGTAATAGTTTTTCTCTAGGGCAAAGGCAAAGGGGAAGCTATGAAAAGGGAAGCTCCACCCAAATGTCTTGATATCCCCAGAGGCAATTTCCTCTGTAGTCCTTTCTTTTAACCCCTGGGGCTTTGTCGCTTTGTCCATAGATTTCGAAGGTGAAATAAATGAGGGAGTGGAGAGCTGTTCAGGTGACTCTGCTTACAGCCGATCAAAACTTGCACTTGGTAAAGATGATGATCTTGAGTGAGGCACGACTTGGTTTATCCCTCCCAGGGTGTCCCTGGCAGGACAGTTCTCAGCTGTCTATGCTCATGAGGGTTATGACTTGTTCAAGTTTGTAGGCAAGTTTCTGTTTCCCAGCCTGGTCATCTTGATCAAGAGCTCCAAGTATCTGGAAAAGGAGGAAGATTTGATACGGATTTTAGGGTTCTTTTTGCCCCAGAGAACTGATTCTAGTACTTTTCATCAGCTGACGAGGATTAGTTTTCTCTAAGGTAGATCCTGGGCTTGCCTTAGATCATGCAAAACAGGTTAGTCAGACAGTGGGGAAATAGGCAGCCCGTTTGGCGTCTATCTGACTAAATGCAATCCTCTAGATTGCAACTAATCAAATAAATTCCTGCCTTGGAGCTCAGCTAATTTGTAGCTTTATTCATCAGCTTGTCATAGCACTAGAGATGCCCTAAGGTATCTCACCTGGTCTTCAACACACAGAACCAGGTTTGTCACCTGCCTCATGCTTGTTGGACTATCTTTGGGTACTTTAGGGTATCTAAAATGGCACTGCCCACATATGCTTAAACAACTTCTGGTCACATATGATGCAGAACTCATATAGAAGTCTTCTGTAGTAAGCTAACATCTGATGATTGACTACTGTGAGCCATCTAAATCTGATTGATTAATAATAGGAGACAAAAATTACATGGAACCATACTGAAGAATAATAGGGAGAATAATAATCACAGAGCCTCCCTTTCCAGGCCCCAGGTTTTCGTTCTTTTAATCCATCATCCCCTTAAACTGGATGAAGATAGGCATCTGTGACACATACTGGGACTTGAGACTAGTTGAGATGTACTGTGGCCTTTCAGAACTGTTCTCTACCTGTCCAAGGCTCTTACCTCTTCACTGTATTTCCCAACATAGGAGTATATCTCTGAGAGTGCACTCATAGTGTTGAACTCATTCATATGCATGCGGGACTGCTCAGCCAAGTATGCATTCATGTCCTGGTCACTGATTGCTGGCATTTTGGCGATGTCTGAATAGTACCTGAGAGAGAGAGAAATACAGTTGTTTGTTGAAGGGAGAAGCAGGGAGTCAAGACATGAAAGTCATCAGCAATACGGAGAAGGGACACACTTAGCACTGTTGGGCTCTTCTTGTGGATCAATGATATACCTGATTATGCTCTTTTACTGCAAGGAAGATAACTTAGGTGAAAGTGGAAACTGGTGAAGCATCATTTCTAGATATCAGGCATATTGTATCCATTCAACCCTACTCTGAGACTGATGCCCCAAAGAGCATCCGGTCAATGGAGAAAGTTGCTGCCAAAGAAGTACGCAGTACCTGTTGATGCTGGATTCCCTCAAGGACATTGAGAGCTACCTCCAATCCCATACAGGATTCTCACTGCTCTTGCTGCCCACAGGATTTCTCTCCCATAGAGAAAAAAAACCAAAACCAAACAACTTTGCATGCTTTCTCACACTATTGTCATTACAACATCTGCATCCAGTGTTACCATCATCCACCTCCCACACTGAATCCAGTCTGTCCCAGTAACTCCTCTGATGCTCAACATTTCCCTCTTGCCCCAAATTTTAAGCTGACCTGATGTTGCACTTGTGGCAACAGGCCTCAAAACACCCTCATAGAATCACAGAATCACCAGGTTGGAAGAGACCCACCGGATCATCTAGTCCAACCATTCCTATCAAACAATAAACCATGTCCCTCAGCAACTCATCCCCCTGTCCCTTAAACATCTCCAGGGAAGGTGAATCATTCACCTCCCTGGGCAGCCTGTCCCAATGCCCAGTGACCCTTTCCATGAAAAACTTTTTCCTAATGTCCAGCCTAAATATCCCCTGGCAGAGCTTGAGGCCATTCCCTTTTGTCCCGTCCCCTGGCACTTGGGAGAAGAGGCCAGCTCCCTCTTCTCCACAACCTCCTTTCAGGGAGTTGTAGAGAGCAATGAGGTCTCCCTGTATCCTCCTCTTCTCCAGGCTAAACAACCCCAGCTCTCTCAACCGTCCCTCTTAGGGTCTGTTCTGCAGCGCCTTCACCTTGTTGCTCTTCTCTGGACTTGCTCCAGAGCCTCAACATCCTTCTTGTGGGCAGGGGCCCAGAACTGGACACAGGATTCAAGGAGCTGTCTCACCAGTGCCGAGTACAGAGGGAGAATAACCTCCCTGGACCTGCTGGTCATGCTGTTTCTAGTCCAAGCCAAGATGACATTGGCCCTCTTGGCTACCTGGGCACACTGCTGGCTCATGTTCAGTCAGCTGTCGACCAACACTCCCATGTCCTTCTCCTCCTGGCAGTTTTCTAGACAGACTTCTCCTAGTCTGTAGCTCTGCATAGGGTTGTTGTGCCTCAAGTGCAGGACCCGGCTTTTGGCTGTGTTAAACTTAATCCCATTGGTCATTCTCATTCTGACTCTGGCAGGGAAAATATGCTTCCCTTAGGAGTCATAGAATCGTAAAATCATAGAATAGTTTGAGTTGGAAGGGACCTTAAAGACCACCTATTTCCAGCCCCCTGTCATGGGCAGGGACATCTCCCACTAGATCATGCTGCCCAAGGCCCCATCCAACCTGGCCTTGAACACCTCCAGTCAACAACACTCTCCTTGTACTCAAGAGGTCTAGGGCTTTATCCATGGGATATGTAGCCCCCAGAACCGTTGCCCATCAGGCTTCATCAGCAGAGCAATATCTCTTTAAGGTAGTTGCTATTTTCGATGTCCTTCGTCCCCTGGGTAAGGCAGGTCTTGGAGGACAAGGTTTGAGGAAGGTAATCAGTCACTGTCACTTGCAGCTGTGCTCTGCTGTCAACTAGTTAATTAGACACCATCATTTACATTTTTAATTTCTACAATTTGACATTTTGTGCACAAGGAAAAAAAAAGAAAAAGAGCCCATAACTGCAGCAATCCACAATTTTATAATTAGGAGGCAGAGGGTAGAGGGAGCCAAAAGAGCTGACAGGTGTCCTGTAAACAGCACTGAGACACCTGCTGAGATGGAGCTTGTTTTCCACTGCAGAGAAATTGGACACTGAAGTGCGGTATGATAAGGATCCTTCAGAATGGCAAATGGGAAAATACTCGTTATGACAGAGCAGGACAAGCAGCTGCCAAAGCCTCCTAAGAAAGACAGAAAAATGCAAAAGCTCTGGGAAGAAGCCCCTCCACACCAGAAGGCTCTGGTTTTGCTGTCTGGTTCTGTGGCCGGCACTCCCATCCTGATTTATTGCGATCGATCTGTCTGAGTTGTTGCTGGTTTTGCAGAGTGGGGTTGATGCAACTCCTGGGAGAGAAAGGCACAGGAGATAGAGGTCCTATTTACAACTCCATGCAGTCTTTCATCCTGACTGCTTCCAGAGCTAGACTCTGGTTCATCATAAATAAACCTCATTACCTTTACTTCAACTTCCAATATGCATAAAAACATTACTTTCCCTGTAGTCTTTGCATCTTGTTTTCTGTGCTCAGGACCAGCCAAAAATCCTGGTCTATCTCAGGATTTTTATTGCAGATTCCTATTACTCCAGTGACGATTAGACTGGGCTTGATTTTGCTATACACTTTACCTACCACCAAATTCCAAGTGGACCTGAAGAGTTGTCTATAAGAAGCATCTGGAAACCTCATGAGGATCTGTCATGCAGAACTACCTCCAGCAGGACATAATGAGCAGTGTGAATAAATATTTCTAGAGCTTTTTCCACTCCCTAAAAACTCAAACAACTCTCAGCATCAGCAGATGGACAAAATCAGACCTGTGTTGCATTTACTTCTGACAAGTAGAAGAGTCATAGAATCATAGAATCATAGAATCACCAGGTTGGAAGAGACCCATTGGGTCATTGAGTCCAACCATTCCTATCAAACACTAAACCATGGCCCTCAGGACCTCATCTACCTGTCCCTTAAACACCTCCAGGGAAGGTGACTCAACCACCTCCCTACACAGCCTGTTCCAATGCCCAATGACCCTTTCCGTGAAAAACTTCCTCCTAATCTCTAGCCTAAATCTCCCCTGGTGGAGCTTGAGGCCATTCCCTCTTGTCCTGTCCCCTGTCACTTGGGAGAAGAACCCAGCTCCCTCCTCTCTACAACCTCCTTTCGGGTAGTTGTAGAGAGTAATGAGGTCTCTTCTCAGCCTCCTCTTCTCTAGGCTAAACAACCCCAGCTCTCTCAGACGTTCCTCATAGGGCCTGTTCTCCAGCCCCTTCACCAGTCAAGGACTGGTGGCATCCGTGACAATGTTATTGCAGGCACGTCAGAGACAAAATGCATTGTTGAGAAACTTGGAGTCTTAGGGCCAAGAAACAAAGTGTACCTTGGCACCCAAAACCTCCTACACTCATGTGCATAGATTTGTGAGGAAAACCAGCCTGTAATGCAGTGAAATGGAGACTTCAATCTCCCTGATATCTGCTGGAAGTAGAACACAGCAGAAAGGAAGCAGTCTAGGAGGTTCCTGGAGTGCGTGGAAGACAACTTCCTTGCACAGCTGGTCAACGAACCTACGAGAGAAGGTGCCCTCCTGGACTTGCTGTTTGTCAACAGAGAGGGGCTTGTGGGGGATGTGAGAGTAGGGGGTCGCCTAGGTCTTAGTGATCATGAGATGATAGGGTTTTCTGTCCTAGGTGAAGCGAAGAGGGTACTAAGCAGGACGGTTGCACTAAATTTTCAGAGGGCAGACTTTGAACTGTTTAGAAGGCTGGTTGGCAAAGTCTCCTGGGAGACAGCACTTGAGGGCAAGGGGGCCCATGAGGGCTGGGAGTTCCTCAAAACGGAGATCCTGACAGCTCAGGAGAAAGCCATCCCCGTGTTCTGGAAAAAAGGTTGGCAGGGGACAAAAACAGCTTGGTTAAGTAGGGAAATCTTGAGTCAAATTAGAAAAAAAAGGAAGATTTATAGGTTCTGGAAGGGGGGACAGGCCTCTTGGAGGGACTTCAGGAGGGAAGCGAGGCTATGTAGGGAAAAAATCAGAGGGGGTAGGCTGAGCTAGAGATCAGATTAGCTAAGTCAGCAAAAGACAATAAAAAACCTTTTTGTTAAGTATATTAACAGTAAAAGGAGGACAAGGGAGACCATACAGTCCCTTTTGGACTCAGAGGCAACAGCAGTGACAGGGGAAGAGGAGAAGGCTGAGGTACTTAATGCCTTCTTTGCCTCAGTCTTTAATTGTAAAGAAAGCTGTCCCCTCTGTGTAGATACCCGGGAAACAGAGGAGCAATACGAGGCTCCCACAGTCCAAGAGGAGGTGGTCAGAGCCCTCCTTGGCCAACTGGACACCCACAAGTCCATGGGGCCAGATGCGATACATCCTAGGGTTTTGAGCGAGCTGGCGGATGTATTGGCCAACCCCCTTTCCATCATCTTCCAGCAGCCCTGGAAGACTGGGGAGGTACCTCTGGACTGGAGACTGGCTGATGTAGTTCCCATTTACAAGAAGGGTAGCAGGGAGTATCTGGGGAACTACAGGCCTGTCAGTCTGACCTCAGTGCCAGGGAAAGTCATGGAACAGGTGATCTTGAGTGATATCATGAAGCACTTACAAGAGAACCGGGTGATCAGACCCAGTCAACATGGGTTTACCAGGGGCAGGTCCTGCCAAACCAACCTGATCGCCTTCTATGACAAAGTGACTCGGCTGCTGGATGAGGGAAAGGCTGTGGATGTGGTCTTTCTGGACTTCAGTAAAGCCTTTGACACAGTTTCTCACAGCATTCTGCTACGGAAACTGTCAGCCTCTGGCCTGGACAGACGCACACTCTCCTGGGTAGAAAACTGGTTGGATGGCCGGGCCCAGAGAGTGGTGGTAAATGGTGTTAAGTCCAGCTGGAGGCCGGTGACAAGTGGTGTTCCCCAGGGCTCAGTGCTAGGTCCAGTCCTGTTCAATGTCTTCATCAATGACCTGGATGAGGGCATTGAGGGTACCCTTAGCAAGTTTGCAGATGACACAAAGCTGTGTGCAAGTGTTGATCTGCTGGAGGGTAGGGAGGCTTTGCAGGGGGACCTGGACAGGCTGGACCGCTGGGCAATGTCCAACGGCATGAGGTTTAACACGGCCAAATGGCGGGTCCTGCACTTGGGGCACAACAACCCTATGCAGAGCTAAAGACTGGGAGAAGTCTGGCTGGAAAACTGCCAGGAGGAGAGGGACCTGGGGGTGTTGGTCGACAACTGACTGAACATGAGCCAGCAGTGTGCCAGCAGTGGCCAAGAAGGCCAATGGCATCCTGGCTTGTATCAGAAATGGTGTGACCAGCAGGTCCAGGGAGGTGATTCTCCCTCTGTATTCAGCACTGGTGAGGCCGCTCCTTGAATATTGTGTCCAGTTGTGGGCCCCTCAGCACAAGAAGGATGTTGAGGCTCTGGAGCAAGTCCAGAGAAGAGCAACGAGGCTGGTGAAGGGGCTGGAGAACAGACCCTATGAGGAGCGTCTGAGAGAGCTGGGGTTGTTTAGCCTGGAGAAGAGGAGGCTGAGAGGAGACCTCATTACTCTCTACAAGTACCTGAAAGGTGGTTGTGGAGAGGAGGGAGCTGGCCTCTTCTCCCAAGTGACAGGGGACAGGACGAGAGGGAATGGCCTCAAGCTCTGCCAGGGGAGATTTAGGTTGGAGATTAGGAGGAGGTTTTTCACACAGAGGGTCATTGGGCATTGGAACAGGCTGCCCAGGGAGGTGGTTGATTCACCTTCCCTGGAGGTGTTTAAGACACGGATGGATGAGGTATTGAGGTACTTGGTTTAGTGTTAGATAGGAATGGTTGGACTAGAAGATCCGATGGGTCCCTTCCAACCTGGTTGTTCTGTGATTCTGTGATTCTGTGAAATGCATTGATTTATGGTGCCTATGAAGAGTCCATGGAGAAGAGCCCAGCTCCTCATGAATATTGCATAGGTAGCTTCCTGCTCGGAGAAATGAAAAGCGGAAGGGATTACATCACAGCAAAAATAAATGAGATCAGTGGAGGAAAGCTGAGGTACTGTGTTGTATTTGCCAACCTGTCTCTGACAAGACGCTGAAATATTCCTTTTCATCTTTGGTTTGGCAAGTCATCAAATGGTGGCAGGATAGTGCAGGGGTGGGACACTTCTAAAAGTGAAACACAGAGACACATATCATCTGTTTTTCCAAGTTTCTCCTGTCTTCCTTTCACCGGGTAGCAAAGTTCCCCTGGGTCTGTGACTCATGAGGGTTTGAAAGATCCCTGGTCCCTGAGCAGTCATTTCTATTAAGACTACAAACCAAGATACTGTGGAAATGTGCTTCACAGGAAATAGAAAAGGAAAAAAAGGGAAATAAACTCAAACATGTACCAATAATCAAAACTAGCTGCTAGTATAAGAAGACATATAATATCCTCTGGCATGGCCAAATGACTTATTTATACAGAAGCATTTCTAATGAAGCCATCATTGTGCTATCTAAAGAAATTATGAATGTGTATATTAAAGCATCCTAGCAGGGAGATGACAACATCCCTGCTGAGTCTTTATTTACCTTCTATTTAAACCCAGATCCTCAGAGGTACTTAGGGCTTCTCTGCCATTTGCATACCCCTAGTGTCTTCAAAATCACTGTGAAGCTGTCACTGAACCCCAGAGGTCCTTACATTTACACTGCTGGTATTTGGAGGGCTGCCTGTGTGCCGCTACCCTTCGTCCTTGCAGCTGACAGCTCTCACAACACAGCAGAACTGTGAGGCAATGTAAGGGGAGCAAGATGCTTTTTCACCACACTGCTTCTGGAGAGCACCCCAAAGCTGAGGGCCACCAGATCTCACCTGAGACACGGACGTGCCACTGACTCACATCTTCACAACCTCAGGGGCTGCATTAGCCAGCAGAAGGCTGGGAATATAAGACTAAGCTAGATTCCCTTTGAATGAGAGAGAAAGGTAGGTATCTAGATAGCTAGCCTGTCTCCAAAGGCTTAGCATGTCCTTGCTTTGTTTCACTTCATCTCATAAAAGAGCTGGTCACTACATTTTTCCCAAGCTTCCCATCAGATTTCTTTAGAAGACTAAAGTAGAAGACAATGACTGCTTAGTCAGATGCGCATCACTCACTGGCCTGGTGCTGTAGATTTGCTACTTCTTCTCTACTCCAAGTTTAGTTATCTCCAGTGGATCCTATTCCAGCTGTTTCCAGGAGATCCTTAGATACACATCAAAAGATGATTACTTATGTGCTTGTGCTTCCTCTAAATCACAGGAGGAGGCTGAGTTCTTACCTTGAGATTATTCATTCTCTGATGTGGCAGGAAGTTTGTTCATTAGAGATCAGAAACCCTCAAGAAATTTGGGCAAATACCTCACTCATACACATCAGCAATTGAAATAGAAGATGTGAGGGCCATATGATGTGAGCCTGTAGGTATCATTAGCACAGTAAGTCACCCAAGCCTGGCTTGAAAAGGAGAGCCTGTGCTATTGTCCACTGCCACAATTGAATAGAGAAAGCTTTTGGGTGCACTCAAAATGGTGCTGTTCCTACTTATTGTCAAAAAATAAATGTTCTTGTTGTTTTTATATCTTCCTCTTTCCCTGGTTTGTCTTTGTTTTGTTTTGTTTTGTTTTCCTAAGGAAAACACCATAAACATGATCTGGGAATACTCTTGTCCTCTGTTTAGCCACAGATAAATGCTCTTCTCTTCGGTACAAACTGGGAAAGCCTCCTTAGTGAAGATGTTTCACGAGAATGACTGTGCTGCCATTCAGTAACTCATTAACTCATCAACTCATCAAAAGAGAAGAGAAAAGCCATATTGCCAGTGCTTCCTCTCCTGTCTGAAATTTTCCAGCATGGCAGTGGTTTAGGCAGCTTAGCATGGAGCTAATTGCCTTCCAAAAGATCTTTTTGTCGTGGCTGTTGTTGTGCCATCACTGGGTTGGGACTGTACTCATTAATAATAATTTTAGCATATGAAAAGCCTGTAACGAATCCATGTGCTGCAGAGGCAGACACAATTACAGCAATAACATAATTAGGGTTATGCAATAGCTGGCTGTATCTAGACCACTGAAGGAGGAAGTGATGTATGAAAAGGACACAGGGGACTACTGTAGCAGAGAAAGGCTTAAGGAAAGCTTGGGAACAACCTAGCGGCCAGCTCTTTTATGGGATGAAGTGAAGCAATGCAAGGACATGCTGTCAATTCTTCTGTTGACACGGTGTGGCAGTTTTAGTTTGCTGGGAGGCATCTGAGCTGCAAAGTTTGCTTTTGTGCTGATTCAGCTACAGACAGCCACACAACTCTGTTAGCCTAGACTGACCTTATTTTGGAAAAGTTCAAGGTCAGGCTGTTGGACACTCACTGGACTTTGGCAGTAATAGCATGACAGCTAAGCAAAAGCTACTGGTCCTAAAGTTAGCTGAAGACCTACCAGTTCTTCTAAAGATTCGCCTTACAGAGCTTAAGGGATTTATTCGTCTGTCTCTGCAAACCTTAGCCTAGGCAGCTGATCTTATTTTCTATGTCCCCTTATTTTGCTGCTGCTTTTCATGTCAGAATAAGTGGCAGATGAGTGGGCAGCACTGAGTCAATGGCCAAAGAGTGAATTGGTGCACAGGTAGTTCCTCCATGAGAAGAAACCATCCTGCGTCATCTCAGTGCAGAGGATGTGTGGATTTGAGGCTGTGCCCTATAGATACAAACAGATTTTAGCCTTACCTGCTGAAAATTGCACTATGTAAGAGCAGCACGTTGCTGCAATGAGGAAATATCAGGAGGTTTCTGGAGATGAAGAAAGGCAAGTGAACCAGATAAACCAAAATCTGCAATAGAGAGGCGCTTTTACCCCATGAAACTGAGAACGTAACGAGACGGCATGGGCTTTAATTACAGAAAGGGAGATTTTAGCTGGTCATGAGGGAAAACACTCTGATGGGAAGGATGGGGAAATGCAGGAATGGATTACCTGAGGAGAACAGAGGCTCAGTTATTGGAAGGCTTTAAGAAGGGGTTTGAAAAGCATCTGTCAAGAAGGCATTAGACACAGCTGATCCTGCCCTAAGGCAGGAAATGGTTGGGTTGACCTGATGCCCCTGGCAGTGCAGTTTTTTATTATCTCCACTGACAACACCCTGTTACCTTGACCCTTGGTTGCTATATCTTGAACCATTTTTTTCTGGCAGGGAAGAGAACTGTGTTTTTTAATATAGTGCTAGCACATGCACTTGTCATTTGATACACTCTTTTTCAGCCCTTGGGGGCACCCCAATGTTTCAGTTTAAAATTCCGGTAGCTTACAGTATTAAAGTACATGAAGCTTATAATCTTTATTGTATTAAACTAGCCCTGTTTGTCTCTCTTTCTAAAGCCAGCTGCAAAATAGCCGCAGATACCATGAGCACGGCACTGGAAGAGACCATCTATTGACTACAGAGTCCTGGAACCAGATGGACATGTTATGTAGGTTAGGTGCAGAATGGGTACAATCCATTCTGTATACTCCAAACATACTCCCACAGCATTTTCCAACAAGACTAAGAACCCAATGTGTAGAGGCTAACACCATGCAAATCATAATTGCTTCAGGAAAAGTAAAAAAGATGAAATCACAGAGACAAGATTTGGGTACAAACAGGTAGGTCAGGTGGTGATTGTACCCAAGTTAACATAACAAACTGCAGATGTTATAATTCTGAATCCCAAAGATCAGGTCACTTTCAATGTCTCTTAATCCCAAACCTGGCTAGTGTGTTTTTGATGGTGGTCATTGGAAGACTGTTGAAGTGTTAAGAATATTTGCAATTTCTTCATTGACTTTCAGCTTTTCTTTGAAGGGTTATTTTTAATGCATAATAAGCAGCCAAAAAGAGACCAAATCCCTGCAGGGATGAGAAAAAGAACACCAGTTTCGCTCCTTGCAACACTGCAGGTATTTGAGGCACCAGTGTGCAGTAGAAAAACTCTGGCTTCTGCTTTTTGTGCTCTGGTCCTTTTCAGTCTCCCACAAACCTTTCTTAGTGCCAGGCTTCGGTAGGGAAACATGGTATTGATTGTGATGCAGGCAATTAAATGGTGTTAATGAAGTTCAAACAAGTGTTATCATAAGCTTGGCAGCATGGAGAGAAATGAAAGGTCAGCCACAGCCCTTTGTCATCTTTTCAGTGTGGTGTTGAATGTTAATGAGACAGTCCCAATTAGAACAGGCTCCCCTTTGTATTGCTTGCAGATTGCATCAAATGCTCCGAAGTTCTCCAGATTTCTAGGCTCAAAGGGGGCATTTGAAGTAAACTTGAAAAGATGCAGATCTGAAGCTGCTCTAATATAAATTCAGCAAGGCCTATGGAGTTTTACTAACATAAGTCAAATGAGAATCTGGTCTACCGTTCCCATTCTTTTCTTCTTTTTCAATAGACTCATGATAATTGAAAAGCCTCCACCTTGTTTTAGAACTATAGCCTGACTCTTCAAGCCTTCAACAAAAGCCAAATAGTCTGTCCCCATTTCCTGGGTTAATACTCCAGCCTCAGACAGGCCTCATTTTCTGCTGTTGGAAATCCAAGTTCTGGCTGCACCTAAATACTTTTTTAGCCATGCGTGTTCGTAGTGAAAGAGCCTTGAGTGCGTAATTTGAATGTTGAACCTGATTTTCTCAAAAAAGTGGGAGTTCTCATCTAAATCATTTCAGCAAAGTCCACTTCTGCTTCCAACAGTGTTGAAAAATGACTGTTGAAATCAAACTCCCAGTTAACTACAATGTAGAGGTAGATCATTGATCAGGCTAGAATCTGTAGCTATTCCCTTCCCAACATACATTCACACTCCAAAGACGTGGAAAGCTAATTTTTGAAGGATTGGAGGTATGTACCTTCACTCATGCCTGTGTCTTGCATCAAGGTCATTCCCTGCTTTGAGTTTTGTAAGTCCTAAAGGCACAATCCAAACTGAGAAATCAAGAGTGGTGAGGGGAAGGGTTGGAGTAACCCATCTCAGCTACCATTACAAGAGACCTGTTGAAAGGCAGAAGCCTGTCTTTACTCTAGCTTGCATTCAAGTAGGGGCAAAATCTACTACTGCCTAATTGCCTTCTTATAGACTCTTCTTCATCAAAGAACTTAATTTTATTTTGACTTCCTCTGATTTACTCCACTGCTTCCCAAACTCCTCAACTGAAAGTCTTTTTATCTTATGATTCACTCTTTGAAGAAGCCTAGTGGTCCTGAAGGATGCCGTCTCCAGCTGATGCTGTCTAGAGAAATAGCTTCAACCACTACCGGAAGCCATTAGAGTTGGAAAAACACTCTCAAAGTATGAGGGAATGGAGAAAAGGAAATAATTACCTCAGAGTAGTATTGAAATTCTATTCTATTTATCCCTGATATGTTTTTTTCTTTGATCTACCACAGCATCCAGGTGCCACTGCCTTGAGTTAGTGGAACTGACAAAGAAATATATAAGCAGGGCAGATGCTCTAACCATATTCCAAAAACTTCAGCCTCCCCTTAGGCTTCAGTTCATCTTGTCAGATATCAATGCAGATAACAACCCAAGACATGCTGGGCACAGAAATCCAGTTCTGTTTACTAGCAGCAGGAGGTGTTGTGTACCTCGTTTGTGAGCCCAGTTGTTCAGGAAAACCTCTAGGTAAATGCAGCACCTGTTGCTAAAGATCTCTGGGAAAAAAAAAATTAGCTCCAAAAGTTATAACATGAAATTAATACTGGAAAAGAAAACCCTATAAAATGCAGCCTTCTGTTTATCCAGAGGAAAAAATGGATCTTGCATAAGGAACAAGTCTTATGAAGAGTGGCTAAGGGAACTGGAAGGATGCTGAGGAGTGAGAAGCAACCTTTTTGCTCTCTACAGCTACCTGAAAGGAGATTGTAGCCAGGTGGGTGCTGGTCACTTCTGCCAAGTAACAAGTGACAGGACAAGAGGAAGTGGCCTCAAGTCACATTAGGGGAGGTTTAGATTAGATTTTAGGAAAAATTTCTTTACTCAAAGAATGGTCAAACATTGGAACAAGTTGCCCAGGGAAGTGGTGGAGTCACCATCCCTGGAAGTGTTAAAAAAATGTATAGATAGGGTGCTTTGGAACATGGTTTAAGAACCACATTGGTGCTGTCTTGATGGTTGGAGTTGACAATCTTAGAGGTCTTTTTCAACCTTAATAATTCTAGGATTATATGAAATACTTCACTCTGCACCTCCATGCCTCAGTTTGTCACTCAAATGTGACATCTCCAAAGGTAAAAAAGTCAAGCAGGCTCAAATGTCAAATGAAGTATTTGTTCACAGAAACCAATCATCCCGCTGTGCAAGGTTGCTAAAGTGTCAGTAGAGTATGACTCCCTTTGGTCACTGTTGCTGCAAACTTGATTTCTAAATGAATCACAAATATCTCTTTCCCCCTATTCAGGTCAATCCAGAAGTCATCCTCAATTCATACTAAGAAACTTGGACACAGCACCAGAAGTAGGTCATAATTAAGCAAGGTAGCTTGTAAGAGCCTTACAGGTTGCCTAGAAACGACATTTGCAGAAGTGTTTCACCACATCTAAAAATAATTGTCCAGACAAATCAGAGACCAACGGGAGCATTATTGTAAAAAGTGTCACCTCATGCTGACTAGAGGGCAGAGCTCTTTGATCAGCTATGCTCTCCTTTCACAAAATGAGAGAAAAATAACTGCACTGAAGGAACTACAGTGGTTTACATTACAGCGTGCCTACAATAGTTGAGGTCTCATATAACGTGCATGACACGGCACCAATTTTTGACAGTGTCTACAAAGTCATCCAGACAAATCATTGCTGAAAACTCGATGGCATTGCGTAGGAATGACCTGTAAGATAAACCCATCTTTGTATTTACAGAGGTGTAATCATTCTCCATCTGTGCAGTTCCCAGACCTGTCAATAATGCCAAGCTAGTGTAGCATATTGAAAAAACAAAGCACAGATCAGCTTCTGCAAGGCTTGATCCAGCAGACAGGCTCCTGCTGCATGGAGTGCAACATGTGCTATGTGCTTGTCCTGCAGAAAATATTAGAGAAACTGAAGCCCCTAGATACTGCAGGAATAGTCGTCTTGGTTGTATTCCCTGCAGATTAGGTTTGGCACACACTGACCTTCAGTGCAGTAGGTTGAACAGTACAGCTACAGGTTTTACAGATGAGGATAAAATACTTAGAAAGACCTCTGACCTTTCAGAAAATACCTTCAGAGCTGCAGTCACCAGCCTGTCAGTCTTGTGGCATCTCATTCAGAGCACAGAAGAACCTCTAAGGAAAGCTACTGGACTCAGAATACGGGGGAGATAATTGTATGGCCCTCGAGTTGTAGGCAGGGAGGAGACTGAGAACAGTAAACCACTTCTGGTCTGTGTGGAAAGACTTAGAAGCCTACATACTTCAGAGGGCTCAAACACATCACCTTCCCTTCCTTCTCTCTATTGCTTCTCAACAGTTTCTCCTCAAGAGAAACAATGATGACAAACACTTTCAGTTCACACCTCAAATTAAATTTTCATCTCTGCTGCAAGGCAAGTGGGAACAAAAGGTTAACACAGAACTTTCTACTTAGGTAATAAGAAAATAAATAGATAGCAAAAAACCCTACCAAAAGCAATACTGATGATGCCTCCTACCTCCATTCATAAAGCATGGCCTCATGGTATCACTTGCTTCTGTCATTCCTATTTCTAGAACTAAAACTCACCTTTCCACCCAGTTCTTGTAACTGGGGATGTCCTTGGCATAGAGAAGCTTGTTGGAGGGTGAGTCTTTGCCAAGACGATGCTCTGAGGTCGAACAGGAGTCCATGAAAGTCTGAGCCACTACTGAAAGGCAGGCATCTGTGATGCTGTTCTTGTGGATGTCAAAGACGAACTGTGGATTCTTGATCATGTTAACCCAGAACCGTAATGGCAGACTGAAAGAGGGGTGGGAAGGGTGGAAAAGGTGAATTAGTCAGTGTGTGGTTCATGGGCTTTTTTGTGCAAGGTTACAACGATAGATGGTTGGTGGGAATCAAAAATCATGGTGTGGATGTAAGAATTCTGGGATAAGCCTTGATATACAATAAAATCCTTCCCCACAGGACTCAAGAACAGCAGTGGAGCCACCTCAGAAATGTTTGTTTATCCCAGTTATCCTTACAAGCCAGATTTTGTCAGTCTTACAGGCAAAGCCATCTTTTTGAAGTTGCACATATATTAATGGGAGTATAATTGAGGTGATTAAAAAGTCTCCTAACTTCTCCGCATTAGGTTGCAAGTTGCATATGATGGTTGCTTCATCAGCTGAGGACACGCAGTGCATCCAAAAAATTTACAGGGAACAGTTGTCACAGAGGGACTTGGCTTTCAGCCCTCATAGCAATTCCATCAGGAGAAAGGTAGGTAGAGGTCTCCCAGGTTGAGACTAGGAGTGTTAATGGTATGCACTCCGTGCTGTGGACACCGTATACTGTCATGCTCCACAGCTCAAGCCCAAGCCTGCATATGATCCCAGCACATTGAAGCAGTTGTTACTTGACAGGGAAAATCCTGTTGCCTCAAGGAAAACCAAGGAACTGGGGAACAAGTGTTGCAACCTTTGAAATGAAAATATATCTGCCCTAACCAAGGATATGTTATTCCCATTGAAATTCAAAGCCCCCTTTCTCCCTGCTTTTTCTCAAAAGAGTTGTTCATTTGTATGAGATGCCCTGAGGTATCTACCTCCAGCCTTTGCCTCAAGCCTTTTTGTCAGGGCAAATGCATTCATATGATCATGGCCTAGGAGCTGAGATGTGTCACTGATCACAGAGCCCAACTCTCCCAGCCTGTCAGTAGACTGTTAATTCGGCCTTCAGTGTCTGCAGCTTCCCAAGAGGAGGTTATTCTGCAGTGTAACAAGTTCACCTGACCTTCAAGATAAACTCCTCAGTTCCTCAGTTCCTTCCATTTGCTTGTGGCCTGCATGTGTTCACAGTAACACAAAAAACTCATCTCCAACCCCAATACATTTTGGGTAGCAGCAATCAGTTTAGCATGACCTGATGTAGGGGTTGCACCATGTATTCCTAAACCACTATGTTCTACTGAGCCAGCAAAATCACAGAACTTATTCAAGGGAAGTCCCACACAGGTAATCCCATCAACCAAGTTCAGGACATGTGGTAGATGCTGGTAATGAGACCTGATGGAGTTGTGAGAAGGAAACATTTTAGGCTGAGGATGGAGGTTCATCTCTTCTGGGATGAGGCGGATGAATGAACTGTGCAGAACTTCTTCTGCGGGTGTTTACATAGTAGGGACAGACACAGCAAGGATGAAATGAATGCATGTGTGTGCCTGAGTGTGTGTACGGGTGTGGGGAGGGGCTGGGGAGGAGGTGTCCCTAGCTGGGAATAATGAAGCCCATGATGTGACTTTGAGTTAATTTAATCTGATTGAACAGATTTCTTCATACTGCCCCTTTTCCCACATACACACGCACACTCTGCTGTCTCCCCTCCCCCCTTAAATAAACCTCCTGCTCATTTAGCCTGAGTGGCTGCAATCAGCCTTAGATTAGTGCCGCAGATAATGTTAATAATATGCTAATGTTTCATTAGTTGAAAGCCTCTTTGGTGCATGGGGTTTCTTTTTTTATGTCACTGTGCTGTGACGATCTGCCATCAGCATGGCTGGTAAAAGGAAAAAATGCATGAGCTGGGAGCCCCATGGCTCTCCTCTGCTTTTCCTTTTATAGTCCCTGTATTTGAGCAGGAGAAGGGGAGGGAGCGATTCCCCAGGGAACTCTTTCCAACAGGGAGACTCAGTAGAGAGGTGCTGCAGAGGTCTTTTCCCTCCCCCAGTCCTGGCTCTTCCCTGCTGTTCCATCACATATATGAAGAGGGGCTGCTGCCTGGCAGCTAGAGCAGGGGGCTGATGTCAGACTTTGTCACTCACTCCAAAGGAGACTCGCATTCGGCTCCAGATCCTTGAAGTGCTTAGTAACCTTTGAGCTTCTTTCCTAGCTTCCAACTGCCAGCCCAGGAGAGTACAAGTCTCCTGTGGATGCTGCACAACCCCTGAAGAAGTCTGAGGTACCTTAAAGCATCTCAGATGGCCCTAGATGCCTATATGTGGGCAAAGAAGTGGAGATCTAGCCCCTTTCTGACTATAATGAGAGTTTAAGCACTCAGTCTAGATAAAGACAACAGTGCTGAATTCTCTCCCATGCCTTCCCAGACATCTTTATGAGGCTGGGTACTACACCAGGATCCTTAGCTCCCCCAGCACCCATATCTCAAATCGCATGTCCCTCTCCTCTCCTTCCAGTCCAGGACCTGGTGCTGGGATGTTCTGCAGTGTCTCACTCACCAATTGCTCTTCCAGGTGTGCCGCACATGGGGGTCATGGATGTTGTGTTTGTCAGCCTGCTCATCCAGGAAATCAAACATGTATTTGATAGCCAAGGGGAGTGCACTGCCACGGTGAGCAGTGCTGAAGATGGTCTCAAAGAGGTCATCTACAAATTTCTGGAGGGTTCCCTGTTGGGAGAAAGAAGGAAAGAAATTGTGAGATACCAAGTAGGAAGATGATGTTGAATTTTGATATTCCACTGAAAACAATGTGTCTGTGGATCAGGCAAAGGAACTTTGATTGAAAAGCAGGAACCAACTGATAACTGCAGTGTCATGAGCTGGAAATGTCATGTATGTGCATCTTCACAATATCCATTACATCTGGTTAACAGTCAGACAGAGGAGGTCGAGATGCTACCTGTCCTCTGTGCTACTAGAACTCCTTGCCTAGTGGGTGGCTGAGCTTTGGTGGGATCCCTTGCTCTGTCTCTGGTGTATGGTGATGGAGAGGCTCTGATCTGTTCCTGTTAAGATTCCTCTCCTCTGCATTCTATCCTCGACTGCTTTAGTGTGTGCATGAGAGAAAATCTAGTCATTTTCTATACTAGCTTTCATCCAAGGCTGATCTCCAAGATGGTAATAGAAGTCAGAAGATTGTAAAGCAGAGCAGAAGGTGTCGTTGAGACAAATGGGACAAGAGTACCTGGAGAGAGATGGCTGTTTCATATGTGTATTATAGTAAATAACATGAACTTCATTTTAAATCCCAATAGGCCTCCTCATTTTTTATTACCCATTGGCTTGAAACCAAGGTAAACTAAAGCAATGCATGGATGTGTTATGTACTGCCCTGCAGGCATCAGTATTGTCCACTGTAGAGACTGCAGATGTCTCCTTATGCTCATCTGGAGGGAGGAGAATCCCAGATCTTGTGCTTGGAGAAACAAACCTGTGTGGACAGTTGGCCTTTAGCAAGAAGTTAAAGAGCTGGAGTATCAGACGGAGAAGAGGGCAGCTAGGAGCTGTGATAACCAGATGAGCTGAAGTCTGGTTTTGGGGGAAAATCAGGCAAAACATGCTTCCTCTGCTGAATGGGGAGCTCTAGTCCACATTTGAAAATCTGCTGTGCCACCAGAGCCTCAGAGACACTATATGTGAGTAAAACATACAGCTGCTAAAATAAACAAACAGCAATCAAGCTTCAACAAATCATAGAATCGTAGAATCACCAGGTTGGAAGAGACCCACCGGATCCAACCATTCCTATCAAACACTAAATCATGTCCCTCAGGACCTCGTCTACCCGTGCTTTAAATACCTCCAGGGAAGGTGAATCAACCCCCTCCCCGGGCAGACTATTCAATGCCCAGTGACCCTTTCCGTGAAAAACTTCCTCCTAATGTCTAGTCTAAATCTCCCCTGGTGGAGCTTGAGGCCATTCCCTCTTGTCCTGTCCCCTGTCACTTGGGAGAAGAGTCCAGCTCCCTCCTCTCCACAACCTCCTCTCAGGGAGTTGGAGAGAGCAATGAGGTCTCCTCTCAGCCTCCTCTTCTCCAGGTTAAACACCCCCAGCTCTCTCAACCGTTCCTGATATGCAAGATTTCCTCTTCCGAAAAATAAAATCCTCCCCTTTCTCTGCAAACCCAGAAAGAAATTCTCCTTACTAGAAAGAAAACACCAAGTTCCACCAGAACGTCTTAAGTTTACATAGCTCTAACAAATGCTTAATTAGAAAGCTAGTGTTTCTTGCTGATTCACCGCCTGATTTATTCTTTGGGAAATAAACAGAGGGACCTTGTTCTTGTGCGAACTCCTACCAGGTGAATAAAGCCCTGCAGCACATGTCTGACTCAGAAAGGGCCCTGGAGGGTAAATCTTGTTGGTCTGACATGGAAGAGCTGCCCTCAGGTTGAGCTTCTGGAGGGAATTAGTTCTCTACATGCTCATCCACACAAACAAAAAGAAAACCTTGGAGGCTTTTAGTCAAGAAACTCGCATTTTCAGAGGTCAGGGATTTACCAGAATAAAATTCATTGTCAGTTTAACTACGTGTTCCCTGGGATTGTATTACCAGCAATCGCTCTCTCTCCTCTTTCTCTCCCTCAGATAGTCATGATGAGGAAAGAAAACTGCTTAGCCCAAGAGGGGCACGATAAACCCCCAGCCTTCCTGCTCTCTGTGCAACTTTCACAGCTGCTTTCCTTCCACAAAAAAAAAAAAAAAAAAAAAAAAGCAAATGTTGAATTTGTGATCCAGAACAGAAAGCAAAAGGGATTCAGAGGTGGATAGGGGATGTATCCCCAGACAACGTAAATCAGCATTGGTTCAATGCTTGCTGGTTTATGCCAGCTGGGCCCCTGGCCCTGGGGAGTATCATTTTCTTTTTATGTTGTGTGATCCGTAAACGCATCATGATGCCAAGTAGCTGGGCATGTACCAAGGGCTAAAGACAAAGACACTTCATCTCCGAATCCCACTGCAACATAGGCTGAGTGATGATGCAGGAAGAGTCAAACATTAGAGGTAACAGGAATTGAAGAACAAATGTGTAAGTAAAACTCTGTGGTAGGACTTAAGCATCTGATGGAGACATGTCTGATGGGCAAACTAAGACAGTGTTTGCATGAACACGTGAAATTGTGTTCGTGCCTATTAACACCCTGACAAGAAATGATAATGGTCAAAATTTGAGAGAAGGAAGTAAGTTCAGGCTGTTTTATAGCACAGAACAGCATGAGATAACACTATGGTCAGCCAGACTTGAGTTACAGCTACCCTATATTTTCTACTTCTGGGAGGCAGTGAAATAACTCTCATGTTAGAGATCTGGGCATAAAGATAGTCTGTGCTGTAAGAGGACAGCAGAACTGCAAAAGGAGTCTTTCCTTGACTATACTGTCTTCTTCCTGACCTGTCCTTGTCTCTGCTGGGGTGCAAAAAAATATCATTGCAGTCTCTTCATTAGTGCAGACTTCCCCAAGGAGACCACCTTCCACAGGGTAGAAGAGCAAATAAATGTAAACTCAGACAACTGCTTTTGCCCACGCTCTTGTCGAGACTTTACAAGTGAGTTAGGTGGAAGACAGTCTCAGATAGAGATGAAAGAATGTGAAAGGACTGAGAGCTTTTATCAGCACCACAGTGAGCCAGCTGCAGCAAGACACGGCCATGCCCTTTGCAGGGAAGGGGCAGCATGATGGTGAGTGACAGTGAGTTCTTTTTGTGCAGCCAGTGGCAATTAAGCCACTTTCTGTTGTTGTTGTGGAGCCAGAGTCCACTGCAGGAAGTTTTAGACCTGTCAGCTTGAGTGATCTCCACTTGTGCAAGTATCCTCGCCACAGTGCTGCATCCGAACTTTTGCTAAACCCTCAGATATTTCTCCACTAGAGAAGTTTTTCCGGCTCTGGCAGGCACTCACGTAGGAGGCTGGTTTTCAGAATTTTGGGGAATACGGATTGAGCAGGTGGGATATTACTAACTTCCCAACGCAGCCTTTGCCCCCTCTGTAAAGACTTGTCATGTGTCAGCTGTGACATGGGAGATATGTCTGAAGATTCAGTTTTTGCTCTGCCCAAGCCTGACTTAATCTGTATTTTCTCTTTGGAGATCCTGAGCTTTCCATGTCTCAGAGGGGATGGGTATCTAGCTTTGTCTGCTTTCTTTGGAGATGGCCACACACTAACCACAACACGGTCAACTTAACCCCCTGCCAAGTCATCAGCACAAGAGTATTTATGGGCCAGGGGAAAGGTAGAGAAGAAAGACTTGTAGGATGGAACTCAGGGTTCTGCTTCATAACAGTCCACCTCAGACTATGAGGTGTGACACATGCTTGGAATGTGATCTGGGCGTATTTACTCTGTGCCTCTTCATTTGCTCAGTTTTGCTACAAGCTATGAGACAGTGTAATTGACAGTCCAACACTCATCTAACCCTGTACTGAATTACTCCATCAGTCTCATGGCTCTGGATTCTTTATTCTTCAGTGCTTGCCAATGTTCCTTTTTTGACTCACTTTCTAAGCTCAAGCTCCTTCCCTCCATGCTTAGAACACATCTCCTGGTCTGTTTTCCCCTCTCTCTTTATCCCCCTTTGACACCCTTTGAGCAGTCTCTCATTTCTTGTAGGAAAGGCGTTACACTGCAGCCTTTAAAAATCCAATTCTCACTCTCTTCCCCAGTCCCACCATGTACCTTGGTGGCAAGCAGCCTTGTCAGGTAGATCTCAGAAACCATCTTGCTGCCCCGATCACCCTCTTTTTGGTCACCATGCTCATGATTCTTCACCAAGTGCCACATCTTAACTCCACTCTCAAGGTCAGGGGTGATCATGGGGGTGCGGGAACGAAGACTGTCTGGGCTGCCTGTGTAACGGATCATGTTTTCTGCAAAGAGAGATCATAGAATCATATAATCACTAGGTTGGAAGAGACCCACCAGATCATCAAGTCCAAGCATTCCTATCAAATGCTAAAACACTTCTCAGTTGTAGTAGCACTCATCTTGGGATAGATGGTTTCACCAAGGAAATTTGCTTAAGGACATGCCACCTAATAAAGGATTTCATCAGCATATGGTGTGGATACTCCTACAGATTCTGATATGGGGCTGAGACAGTCATAAGTGGTGAATCCACCCTAGGAAGATGTTAGTATGGGATTCCAAACTGGGAAGACTAGAAATACTGTGATGTCCCTGCTCTCAAAAGCTCAATATTTCCATATTAGTATTAAACAAATTTCCATCATTTTGTAACAATAGGCAGCAAGGGCATATCTCCAGGTTGAATTACAGGGTGAGACAGAGAAGCTCCCAAAGCAGCTGTACAGACCAAACCTTATTATCAGAGCTTTATTTTATGAGTGAGTGATTTGCTTAGCAAAGACAAGGGATAGCAGCCAAGCCAGACACGAGGTCAATGTCTACACTGATAAATAGAGCAATGCTAAAACATTGAATTTCAGTTGCCCACGCTCTTTACCTCTTATTGTGACCCCTGGCAAAGCTTTGGCTTGGGACAACCTGCACTGTCCGTATCAGACATTGCCCAGAACTAGTTCACAAGAATAGTACTTGTTCCTTATGATAACCAGTGTATGTACAATTTATTTTACCTTCATGTTAGTCATTCCATGCCATCCTGCTTGGGATTATGGCCAGAAAACAGGCCATAGCCTTTTGGCATAATAATACTGATGCAGGTAATGTGACCTTTTGCCTAGATCCCCTGCTTAGGAGCAGCCCTGTCCCCTCTTTCCTTTAGTATCAAAGTAATCTGATAACACCTGCCCAACCATCCTCTTCACTCACTGCTCCAAATTTTTTTCTTGACAGAAAGTAAACCAGAACCCCAGGTGTGCCTGCACGATTTTCCTTTCCAAGGACACCTACAGCTTTCAGATTTTACCTCACTTTGCCTCTGAGTGATGGCATGAGGCATTCCCCTCTCCCTGACCTTCCAGCAATGCTGCAGATAGAGTCTTTTCCAACCATAATTAACAGAAGAGCGTTGCACCTTTCTGTAGCAAGATCTGAATCAACCTCATTAATGCATTACCAATCTCTACATATTAATTATCAGATGGAATATCCTTTTTCTCTCTGGATGTTGTTTTCTTAATTGCAATTAACGATCACTTCTGACCCACCACATCTTCTCCTCCCCCTGCATTCTTCCCCGCTTTCTCTTCCTGAAAAATCAAATGGCAAAAGAATTCAAGAAATCTAACAGAAATTAACCCCCTTCAAGTCTTCCTTTTCAAAGGTCACCATGTCTTTCAGTAATTGCAACAACATGGCAAAGAGGATGAATATTAATAAGGCCTGGTGGATTGCTTATGTCCTTGGAGAAAGTGGAAGGGGGCTCCTCTGGACATTGAGTAGCTGTACTTTCCCTCAAGCTAAAGGGACCAAGAAGGATTGGAAATGTTTTCATAAATTACAAAATAATAACAAACTGATCTGACAGCTGCGTCCAGATTGGAGGGTGGCTTTGCAGCACTCTGCTTGCACATTAGAGAGGTTTTGCTTCGCCCTCCAGCATCACCATAAGTGAGACATGTCCTAGCACAGGGGAGAAAGGTGTGTCATGGTGTGAGTGAGACTCACGAGGTCTCTGTTTGGCTCTACAGAACAACTTCCACCTGATCTCTATTTCACAGCTGTCTCATTCTCAGTTGTCTCTGGGGTAAAGTGGGAACAACCATCCCCTGCCTTGAGATACATTGATGAAGACCTCAATAAGTCATTTCTCTTATTATTCCAGGTGCAAATTCACTGGGGATAATAACTGTCTGGGAAAAATAACACCCACGCTGATATGTAACTGTAGATAGGCCATGCCCTATGTAGATTGTAGTTGCTTGTGGTCCCACCAGCTTCTCATCTGTGCCATGGATTTGTCTTTAGAACAGACTGTGCTCCAAGGACTTTACCCACCAGGACATCTGGACCTGTGTGCAGGTGCTTGCCCTTTACCTCTCCCTGTTCAAACTCTAAGAGTGAGACTCAGTGATCTGAAATGTAGGCTTCTCCTTTTCTTAATGAGGGAGAAATACTTCATAACAGCAATCCAGCCACTTGGATCAACAGCTTAGACTAGATGCCGAGGATTTAGATGTCGAAATCCTTTTTTTCTGCCATTCCCCGAGCAATCACATTAACTAGTCATCTGCCTATCACTCTCTCTCTGCTATATTTCATGCCTTGTAACCACTATGATTTTTGGGATCTCTCCTCCAGTGGACTCTCAATCCATACCAGCATACACATCCTTACCATACTTGCTGGCTGAGGTACGAGAGACTGTTGAGTTGTTGACTGCATTGTAGGCAGTGACTTGCTTGGAGACTAAAGCTACCACAGATCCATCTGGAACCTGTAGAAAGAAAGGGGTTTTATCAATAAGCTTCTGAGAACTGACTGTGTAGTGTGCCAAGAGCAACAGAAATCCAAGTAGCAGAAGCTGAGCCGTAAACCAGTATCATTTTTGGCAGGACAGCTGTTCTGGCCCAAACATTCAAATGATTTCTTCAGTGGGTTTATTAACAAAAAAAAGGGACAAAACCTCCTGTTACACTGTTAGAAGGCTACACTTGGACAGTAGAACAGCTGATGACAACAAGGTCCATTCAGGTCCTGCTTCAAAGCCTAGTGATGAAAATATAAGTCTTTGCGTTAACTTCAGTAAAATTGACAGTAGCTTCTTCACAAAGAAACTCTCATGCAGGACAGGAATCTTAGAAGAATAAAATCCTTAGAACTATTTCACACATCAAGGATAAGATATCCTGTAAGGCTGATACAATTGATATAAATTTCCTGTTCTTTCCAAATCATAGAATCATGGAATGTTTTGGGTTAGAAAGTACATTAAAGATCATTCAGTTCCACCTCCCGGGCCATGGGCAGGGTCACCTCCCACTGGATCAGGTTGCTCAAAGCCTCATCCAACCCTGTCTTGAAAGCCTCCAGGGATGGGGCAGCTGTGACTTCTCTGGGCAACTGTTTCTACTGCCTCACAGACTTCACAGTAACAAACTTCTTCCCAATATCTAATCTGAATCTCCCCTCTTTCAGCTTAAAACCATTGCCCCTCATCCTATCACATTGAATTGCAGGTGATATCCAGGAACGTAGCTCATAAATGAACAGATATTTTTTCCACTTCAATCGATCCTGTCACTGCACAGTCACTTTTCCATGTCACAAATGCACTGGTGGACTGAAGGAACTACCAGAACATCTTTGTCTTTGCTGTGTCAGAGGGTCTCAGATGGGAAAGCAGCAAATTTGGAGTGGCTGTGCTCCAGGATATCACGGAATAGTGTTTCCAGAAAACAGAGCTTTCTGAAACAAGTCAGAGTTCCCATTTCTACAGTTAAGCCATTCATGTAGGTCCTGTATTAGAAATGTTAACAAGCCACTTGCTCAAAGGAGCCATATTAGGAATATCTGTGATAAATAAGACATCATAAAAAAGAGGTAGGTGAAAAAAAAATCCCTACTAACGTTGTCTAACTCTTGTCTGTGTGATAATAATAATTAGCACTTGCGTAGAGTTTTTCATCTTCAAAGCACTGTAGAGGCTAATTAAATAGACCCTCTGCAATCATGGAAGGCAATTATTGACTCTTTGTAATTTTAGCTCCACAGTACAGATGGGGAAACTGAGGCAACGGGAATATCAGTGGTTGTTCCAGTATCCTCCATGTCTGCTGTCAGGACAGGTAGGGTAAACGATGCAGAGCTCAAAGCCCTGGCAGATGAGAACCTGTTCTACACCATATAACTAAGTTAAGCAAACAACTGGAAAAAGCACAGAAGGGAAAGAAAATGATGCCTGGTTTTGGGGGGAAATATAATGGAAAACATCCCTGCTCCACCTGGAAAAGGTGTTCAGGATTCAGCCAGCAAGTCTTCAATCTGAAGTGAAAGGTTTTGTTTCCTTTTCAAGTTATTGCTTGCTGCATCCTCAGGTCACCTCTTGAATGAAAAAAAACCCAAACCAACCAACCTAAATCTTATTATGAAATACAGATTGCTAAGGTGTGATTGTGGAAGTGACAAAATTGTCAGCATTGGATTAAGCTTAATGAGGTGAGGTTCTTTTTGTCAAGGAAGGGGAGGAGTGGGTGCAGCTTTTGACCAAAACTCCATTTTTTTAATTAAATCTATCATTTCCCTAAGGTATTTTTTGACATCTTTAGCCCTCTGAACGTCATGCAGAGATCATGGAAGTCCTGTCCCAAGGTAGATCATAGAATCATAGAATCATAGAATCACCAGATTGGAAGAGACCCTTCGGATCATCAAGTCCAACCATTCCTATCAAACACTAAACCATGTCCCTCAGGACCTCATCTCACAGGTCACACAGACCAGTAAACGGATCTAAACCAAATGTTCCTAGGTCAGTGCCAACTCCACTGCACCATGGTCTCTAGTCATGCTGCATTTTTCCTCCTTCTTCCAGACTCTAAGTCTCCTTCCCTTCCATTTCTCACTCTTCCATCTTTCTGAACTCTTCTAGAATTAAAAGGCCTTTGATGCACACTGGCAAAAAGGGGATTGAAGGACTTGTTTTCTACTTGTCTACCTAAAAAATGCTGACTTGTGCTGTCCTACTGACTGCATCTCCTTTGTTTTGAATTCATCACCCACTAGGGCTGCCCCTCCTTTGAGAGAGGCAGTGTTTTTTCTTTCCTTGGCTTCATGTTTAATGATCTGCTTGATAATTACTACAAGGGCAATGGAGCAGGATGGATGTACTCAATGTAGGAGTTCTATCCAGTTAGTACCTACTCAACTTGAGCAACCTGATCTAATGGCAGGTGTTCCTGCCTGTGGTAGGGGGGTTGGAACTGGATGATCTTTAAAGTCCCTTCCAATCCAAACCATTCTATGATTCTTACTGTTGTTTATCATTGCATCTTAGAGAATGATGCCTTGCCCTTCTCCTGTTCACTTTCTTAGCTGATCTGCCTTCCACCCACCAACTCACACAGTTACCTGATAGTGTGCGAGTGTGTTGAGCCTCTTCCAGTCATTCTCTATCTTGGTTGTGATGTCTTCATCCTGAAGGATCATTCTTGCCCCACTAGCTTGCCTCCACTCTGCAAGGAGAACAGAGACATTGAACGCTGAGATAGAGTTCTGGGATTGAGCTGCTATGTCCAAAATCCTTCTGGTCACACATGTACAGGCTGCATCTGTGTAGTGGTATGACAGTTGTTGCCATTACGCTCCATCAGGTGCCTCCCACTACGTAAAACTTACAAGTGCACAAATGTCCAGACCCTTCTTCTCAGAGGGAAAGAGAATCATAGAATCATAGAATCATAGAACAACCAGGCTGGAAGAGACCCATTGGATCATCGAGTCCAACCATTCCTATCAATCACTAAGAAGACAGGTGAACCATTAAAAGTTCAGAAAGATGGCTCAGGAAAGTGTGTAAAACTAGTAGCCACATAGCAAAGTTCAGAGTCAAGTCCTAGGTCATCCAGAATACTTTCTGTAGCTTTATTAGAATGATATTGCCAACACGAACCAAATTTTGCATAGGAAGCGCCCACCTCTTTAAAGAATGATGCCATACAGATACCAGAACACAGACCAGTTGCCTTCAGAGATGAGAGTCTAAAGGCTAGGACACAGAAGTATGCAGTGGTGAGGTTTGTACAAACTAATGACCAGAGACTTGCTGATCCATTGGCAGAGCAGAACACAGCAAGGCACAGGGCTTTAGCGCTCTGGTTATTCATGGTGCTTAACTCTTAGCTTACTCCCCTGCTCTCTTCTTGTTCCAACATGGCTTTTTCCAAGACCTAACTGTCCTTGTGTGTGTTAGTCGTCACTATGGGATAGGAGCAAATGAGTGTGTTAGGGATGTAACTTAATCCCTGGTTTTCTGTCCTTTAGATGCACACACACACCCTCTATTGATTTTTTAAACCATATCTAACTCCCAAATCCTTGCCATGGAGAGGGGTCCCCTGAGCAGAGCAGTGTCTCATTCAGCACAGAACCAGACCCTGTACTGGGCTCAGTTAACCTCCTTTAGTGCTTGCTCAGTCCTTTTTGTTACTCAAATCCAGAATGATGGAGTGCAGGAAACCCTTAGCTTTAGGCACAGGAGAGGTACAATGCAGAGAAGAGCCAGAGCAGAACCAACACCCAGCTCTGTGGAGCATGTAATCTCTATCAGCCTTCAGGAGCATGTCCATGGGCAGAAGGGTTCCAGTTTCTGACCACATCCAGCTGATAGAATCACAGAATCACTGGGCTAGAAAAGACCTTTGAGATCATCAAGCTCAACTGTACTTGTCTACTACTAAATCATATCCCTAAGCACTTCATCTGCCTGTCTTTTAAACACTTTCAGGGATGGAGATTCTACCACCTCCCTGGCAGCCTCTGTCAGTGCCTGATAGTCTTTTCAGTGATTTATTTTTTTTTCCTAATGGCCAATCTGAACCTCCCCTAGCACAAATTGAGGGCATTCCCTCTTGTCCTATCACCTGTCACTTGGAAGAAGAGAACATTCATTTTTGTACAACCTCCTTTCAGGGGGTTATAGAAAGTGATAAGGTCTCCCCTTAGCCTCCTTTTTCCTAGGCTAAAGTTCTCCAACCTTGAACTTATATACTTCTATCCTTCGGTAACACAGGGGAACCCAATCACATCCCAGGGTACCACTCAAATCCTGAAGGATCCTCTGTGTCAATGATTGTCACAATTTTCCTTACAGAAGACTCACAGACTTGCCTATCAGCAAGAAACTCATAAAAATGGCCAAAAAGAGAGAAACTTATTATCGCTTGGTGACACCAAGGAAAGCTGTGGCTTAATCACAGGCAACCTGGACCACTCAAAGCTACATTTTTGGTTTTCATGTCACAGTGATCCAACCACATCCAGTTTAGTCAGAGCCAAAGCAGAAAGTCTATTCATTTGTGGGAGTTAATTAAAATGAACTCTTGGACATGGAGACATCACCTGCTACCCCTGCTTATTTCTCCTAATATAAAAATGCAAGGACCGTTGCAAATTTCTTTTGGTTTCAGCAGTTTTCTTATCACATAATTAAAATGTATTGGGAAAGCTGCCCTTGCCTTTATTATTCATTTAAATTAGCAAGGAGAGGTCAGCTGCCGTGTTTATTGCTGGGTGTTACTTTGGCTGGCGACACTCGGAGACTGAGCAAAGGTTATGTTGGCCAAGCACTGGTCCTGAACTGCCTTTCATTTACTCCAGCTTCTTAGATCCCTGCCTACGTTATCCCTGTGGGGTCTGAGGGTGATGTTCTCTGCTCTTTCCAGACTGGACTGGATTCCTGGACACCCTCTGGTCCAAGAAATTGCTTAGAAGAGCACAACATGCTCAAGTCTGAGCTGGCCCATAGTGCTTTCACGAAATGCCAAAGCCACTTGTATTGTCACAGAGTGTCTCTCTCCTGCGCCTTCCTCATGTTTTCTTGTGGACAGTGTCTCTGACCTCTCTCATTCAGCTCTCTGAACATCCCTATAGTCCTTGTCTCTCCTGACTCATCTCTGGGGAGGGACACACTGACCCAGGGTATCGGGTATGATGTGCAAGTTCTCAGTGTTGCACTTGGCTCTGATGTGAAGGATAAGGCACAATTTTCCTCATTCTGTGTTATATTTGCATTCAAGACTTGTGCAAGGTCCTCAGAGCAGCATAAACTTTCCCTCAGCTCCAGAGGGGCTGGGGATGTTATGGGATGTCCAGCACAGGCACATGGGATTACCCTGGGCCTTCCCGCAGAAAGGGGCCATGCAAGGATGACCAATCTGACTTGGCACGAGATCCACTCCCGAGCCAGACAAAGGCAGGTTCAGAGCATCTCACTTCAGTTTTGTAGCCCATTTGCCCTGATGACAAATCACTCCATCATACATCTGAGCAAAGACAGGGAAAGGACCTCCAGTCATGGTCCCCCAGCTCTTGCTAGCCTCACAGGAGCACTACACACTCCCTTTACCCTCAAGTGTCATCTGAGGTGATCCCATGCTGATCTGCAAGGAAATCAAAGAATCATAGAACAACCAGGTTGGAAGAGACCCATCTGATCATCGAGTCCAACCATTCCTATCAAACACTAAACCATGGCCCTCAAAACCTCATCCACCCGTGCCTTAAACACCTCCAGCAAAGGTGAATCAACCACCTCCCTGGGCAGCCTATTCCAATGCCCAATGACCCTTTCTGTGAAAAAAATCCTCCTAATCTCTAGCCTAAATCTCCCCTGGCAGAGCTTGAGGCCATTCCTTCTTGTCCTGTCCCCTGTCACTTCAGAGAAGAGGCCAGCTCCCTCCTCTCTGCAACCTCCTTTCAGGTAGTTGGAGAGAGTAATGAAGTCTCTTCTCAACCTCCTCTTCTCTAGGTTAAACAACCCCAGCTCTCTCAGCCGCTCCTCATAGGGCCTGTTCTCCAGCCCCTTCACAAATGCAATGGCTGTGAGCAAGGGAATGGGAAGGTGCAAAGGAGGAAAAGGTGACCCTGACATCCATATTCACAGCACTAAGTGAAAACTGTTAGCTTTGTCCTCTCTGGCAGTACCCTGTCCCCTCTCTCATCAGATTTGTGCACTCCTCTGTGAGCCAGCACAAAGGAGAGACATATTCCAATCCAATTTGTTACAATTCCACCTTCCGGAGAGAGAGAGAGAGGGAGAGGGGGAGGGAGGTAAAAAATCCCATTATCTTTATCAACCCTTCCAATCAGGAGCAGCGGTAAATGCAAACTCAGGAGACAGCTGCTGTGAAGCCTTTATATTTCATTCAGCAGATAGTGTATCTTTTTATTGCACGCAGGAATTACTTCTCTTTTTTTTTCTTTTTTCTTTTTTTTTTCTTTTTTTTTAAGGAACAACCTTTCTTTACAACTGGACTGAGAAAAAGGAAATTCCAGGGGTCTTTGACAAAGAGGAGCTTCTTCGAGCTGCAGCAATGCCTGGCCAGGGAATGACTCTACAAGGAGCTGGGATATGGGGAGATGTCCTCCTGCACCTCAAATCCTACAGAAAATTTTACACCTCCCTCATGCTTTTTCTCTGATCCGCATCACCCTGAAGATGCCCATTGCACAAGGGAGACAAGTGCAGCCGAGGCAACATTTTTCAGGGGCAATTGAAATCCTGACGTGGATGGAAGACCAGCCAGCTCAACCCGGGTGTCTTCATCTGGGCTGGTCATCACCTGTTGCCCCATCCTTCACCAGCACTTCTAGGTCAAAATGCACATTTTATATTTCAGTCAATTATTCATGCCATACAATGTGCTTCCCATTTTTTTTTTCCTAAAACCCCTAAGTTCTCCATCTGGGAAACTGTTTGTGGCTGACTGTACACAGCAATGGTATGTGGAACAAATACGTGTGGCTTATCCAGGCTTGATACCTGTTTCGCAGAATCATAGAACAGTTTGGATTGGAAAGGACCTTAAAGATCATTCGGTTCCAACCCCTCTGCCATGGGCAGGGACATCTCCCACTGGATCAGGTTGCACAAAGTTCCATCTAACTTGGTCTTGAACGCTTAAAGAGACGGGGGGGCATCCACGACTTTCCTGGGCAATCTATGCCAGCATCTCACCACTCTTATTGTGAAGAATTTCTTCCTAATGTTTAGTCTAAATCCTCCACTCTCCAATTTAAGACCATTATCCCTTATCGTGTCACTACAGGCCCCTGTAAAAAGTCCCTCCCCAGCTTTATTGGATCTCCTTCAGGTTCTGGAAGGCCACTATAAGGTCTGGAGCCTTCTCTTCTCCAGGCTGAACAAACCCAACTCTCTCAGCCTATCCTCATAGCAGAGGTGGTCCAGTCCTCTAATCATCTTTGTAGTCTCCTCTGGACCCATTCCAGCAGTTCCATATCCTTCTTACACTGAGGATCATTTGTGCTCATGAAGGATTTGCCTGAAAACTGAGGAGGCTGCTTTTAGTCCTACGATTTTTTTTGTCTTCCCAATAATTTCCATGTTAGAGACAGACTGGCACAGGCAACAGGGGAATAAAAGCTTTGTCCCTATGCTGCAGGCTGCAGTACAACTAGGTGAGTAGGAAATAAAAAGGGGTGAATATCTAGGATGTGATGAGCTCTAGGAAGAGAGAAGAAACACAGCTCTGCTTCTGGGGTGGAGAAAGATCTCCATGGCTGGGGAAAATTCATAGAATCATAGAACAACCAGGTTGCAAGGGACCCATCGGATCATCGAGTCCAACCATTCCTATCAAACACTAAACTGTGTCCCTCAGTTCCTCATCTACCCATGCCTTAAACACCTCCAGGGAAGGTGAATCAATCACCTCCCTAGTCAGCCTTTTCCAAATAATTAGTATCAGAATTTATAGATGGAAGATGCCTGGGAAATATTTCATCTTGCATATCCAAGTTGTCTTACTGTGCATATACTAGAGTTAGACCCAGTTTAAATGGCTACTAAGAGTTAAACCCCTCACTCAGAACTGAACGATTGTTGAAGCAGTGAAAGCTTCCCCTGACACAGTCCACAATCAGCCTGACACAACATCACCTGAGTGCAAGGCACTCAACCTTGCACCTACCATCACCTCAGCAGTCCACTTCAAAAAAAAAGCAACCAGAACACAGGGTAGAGTGAATAACCCAGCACGAAACCAGATCTCTGTTTCATGATCTTATACCCTAATGCTTTCCCAAATATGGGGTATTTTATTTATGATGAGGGTTTTAAAAAAATAATAATAACAAAAATAGCCACTGCAGAAAAGAAGCCTTTACTCTGAGGGTTGCAGTTTAGGTTTTGGACTAAAATGTAACCTCAGGGTGTCCAAAATAAGTGCTTTCATCTGACAACCCCCTCCATGAGTTGTCTGGGTAACTGAAAAACATTATGACATTTGCGACACATACAAATAACTCTGCCTGTAGCTGCCCTGCATTTAACAACTCAAGATAACTCATTAGCTTGTTTGCTTTATTCTATGTGAGTATTCTGGTCTTAGTATGGACAGAAAACCTAGAAGAGTGTAATGATAACAGAAAAGGCTGTTGGGATTTAGAAAACCATCTATTTAAAAGCCAGATTACAGCCGTCTGCTCTGGTCTTCTCTTTAGTATGGACAGGCAGAGCTGATCCAGCCACCTCTGTGGACCTGAGCATTCAGCCTTGGGCAGTTTGATTCCGAGAGCTCTGCACTGCTTTCTAATGACCAGCAGTGCTTTCTGCTCTCCCCTTGCTGCCTTCACTGTCACTGAGGGGTGCCAGGTGCCAACAAACATCTTTTCATGAGAAGAGGCTGGGCTGGGGCTGGGGCTAGACATCAATCTAGTCTTGTTTCTGCTTTACCCGTGCAAGTCCTTCTCCTCCTACCTGGCTGCTGATGTGCTAAAGGAGCCTACAACTATATTGCAGCCGGAAAGACTCTTTTACTATATTATGTTTGGGGTTTTTTTGTGTTTTGGTTTGCTTTTTGGGTTTTTTTTTTCCCCCATCTGAATCGTCAATGCTTTTAGCCAAACAGCTACCCATTAAGTAGTGTCTTGTCAATGCAGTCAGTTCTATCCTCTGAGGCTACACTCATAAATACTTCCTGGAAATTGCTGGTCCTCAGCACCACTCAGCAAGTCAATATTTCTTAAAACAGGAATAGTCCTGGATGTGAAATCATCAGGCTCCAGCTGGGACCCTGCGCGAGCACACACATTTCTGTATCTGTCAGTTGTCAGAGCCACAGTAAAATCTGCAGTCTCCAATTTATCCCTTATACTTGCCACATGCGGGTAAAATTCCTACTGCCCTCCCATTGTGGATGCATCACTCATCCCCACAGCAGAACAAACTACTTTCTGCTCATACCCCGTCTGATTTCTGAACATAATGGACTCTGTGGCTGCCATCCAGCACCAGACAGGTCAAGAGATCTTGCTGTAAACCCTTCTCCTCTGGACTACCGTTCCCTGGCACCCTGCCCTGCCCTCCCTCATGCTCATCTGAGCACTCACCATTCCCCTGCTGACTCACAGCAGCTCCAAAATCATCTTGGGTGCTTTCTTGATGAGGTATGTGATCTGTTCTTCATTGTTGCTGGATTTGGCAGCCTGTTGCATTATTCTATCTGCCTTTCATGAACAGGAATCTTGTTGCAATTTCTCTCAGGAATCCTCTCCTCCCTTACTCATATGCACACACACACAGACACTTAACTTTAATCCCTGACCTCTCATTCCTGTCTCCATTACTGCTGTGATCTTTTTTCTCGGCGTCAATCGATTCCTCCTCCTTTTGGTTCCTCTTCTACTTTGCAAGGTTTTATAGACTGCATCATTTTTCACTTAAGCCTCTTTCGCTGAAGTTCACTGAGGGCAAATTCTGGCAGATATAGCCACAATATAGTCCTCAGCTCCCTACCAGACACCTCAGTAATGCCTTCAGAAGATTTTTTCTGCATCATTTCATAGTAGCCTCCACATGTAGTATCCCTTCTGCCTGTGGCCCCCAACTTCAGACCTCTCACACCTTCTAGCATCCTTGCTTCAGATATTGGGCAGAAATCTATTTTGGCCACAGAAACATGCCTGCACTTGGCTGTACAGCTCCTTCTGTGCCTCAGAGCTTGACAGAACAACTGCTTAGAAATACAAGTGAAGCTGGTGCAGCTCCTTTCACCCTCAAAGCAGAGCAATGCATGAAAGAGCAAACCATTGAGAAAAAAACTTTGAATACTTAAACAGAAGGAGTACTCTTTCCTTATGATCTGCAAGTCCTCCGCAGAAACAAAGGTTCAGAGAAGAATCTCCCAGCCCTGCTGTTGGTATTGATGTGCTGACAGGAGGAGGAAGCGGTCAGGTCTGAGATGGATGCAGCTCACTGAATAGAGGATGCTTCATGCCCTTTTCTCTGCCAGCACAACGAGTAATTAATACTGCTTGGCCTGTGACAACCTCAGCAAGAAGTTACATATAATCCAAACCTTCTCTATTGAAAGAAGAGCTAGGGATAAAACTCTGCAGCCTTAACACTGCTGATAACCATCACCCTGGGTATTTGGTGCTCTTTTCCCAGGGGTCTTTGGCAGAGCAGCTAAAACAGCCCAGTCCAGCCTTTTCAATACCCTTGTCCAAGCTGAATTCTGCAGGCAGAAAAGTAGGAGAGCTACCGGCCTCTTCACATCCTCAGGGCCAAAGATATCATAAACCAGGAGCATATGCATTGATTTAACTGCCCTTTTCTGCAGTCTCACCATTGCTACTGACCTACCTTGCAGAAACACCAAAGGTACATCCAGTCTAGAGGTGCAACACTTTCACCAACAGATTAAGTGTGGCTGTCTCCCATCTCCTATCTCCCCACTGCCTGGAGATAATCAGTGCCTGTTGTGCACTCACATACCCAGGTCCATATCAGCAGCTTTGGGCCGGTGGGAGCAGGGCACATTCTTGAAGATGGCATCAAGGATCTTCTCCTTGACCTGCGTAATGGTATCGCAATTCAGGATCTTCACCGGGATCTCGGGGCTGTTCACGTTGTCAGGGTTCACACAGCTCAGGACCTGAGAGAGAAGCAACAAGATCCACTGTGGTTTTCAAGGATAACTTTCAACCACCCTTAAACAGCCACTTTCGTGCAGATCCCTGTATCCTACAAGCCAGAGGGATCTAGGGTGTAATAATTTGGAAAATGTATACCAAGAGTATTCCTTTCATTGAAGGGAAACAGACACCTGATTTCACACAGACGGATTGCACCTACTACCTGCTTGTGCTGCTCTCAACCCTTTACCACTGTCTGTGCCCAGTGGATTAAATTAACTCAGGATCTGTCTCCCAGCTAAGTGCTTTGAGCTCCCAGATGTTGCAGCCAGTGAGCTGGGGTTGATGTGAAGGTCTTTCTCAACTTGTGCCACTTGTCTCTGTGAGATCCAACTAGTATATCGGCAGGAATAGCCCCTTATATTTGAGCTTCATCTTTTTCATATCATTGCTGAATTAATAAAAGGAAGTCCACGTGTGCCAGCTCAGCTTCTGGTGCTTTCAGTAAAGAAATGGTGTTTAACAAATAGTACTAGACAATGGTCATTGACACACCCTTTTCATATCATAGATTCATAGATTGGCTTGGTTGGAAAAGACCTTTGAGATCATCAAGTCCAACCATACCTGTCCACTACCAAACCAGGTCCCTGAGCACCTCATCTGCCCACCTTTTAAACACCTCCAGGGACGGGGACTCTATCACCTCCCTGGGCAGCCTCTGCCAGGGCCTGAGAACCCTTTCAGTGAAGAAATTTTCCCAATGTCTACTCTGAACCTTTACACAAATATTATTAATTTGAAATGGAGCGTTTCTTAAGAGAAGATTCACAAAACAACAATTAAAAACCCTTTTGCTTTCACATATAGAACAAGAAAACAGACCCATTTCCTGGAAGGAGAATATAATTTTCTTTAGAGACTCTGACCAAGAGCAGATATAAAGCATATGAGATGATGAAGGAGTGTTTAAACAGCGGACTGAACATGAACCAGCAGTGGCCCAGGTGGCCAAGAAGGCCAGTCGGATCCTGGCTTGTATCAGAAATGATATGACCAACAGGACCAGGGAGGTTATTCTCCCTCTGTACTCAGCACTGGTGAGGCCGCTCCTGGAATCCTGTGTTCAGTTGTGGACCCCTCACCACAAGAAGGATGTTGAGGCTCTGGAGCAAGTCCAGAGAAGAGCAACAAAGCTGGTGAAGGGGCTGGAGAACAAGTCTTATGAGGAGCGGCTGAGAGAGCTGGGGGTGTTTATCCTGGAGAAGAGGAGGCTGAGGGGAGACCTTATTGCTCTCTACAAATACCTGAAGGGAGGTTGTGGAGAAGAGGGAGCTGGGCTCTTCTCCCAAGTGATGGGACACGATGAGAAGGAACGGCTTCAGGCTCTGCCAGGGGAGGTTCAGGTTCAACATAAGGAAAATATTCTTCACAGAAAGGGTCATTAGGCACTGGAACAGGCTGCCCAAGGAGGGGGTTGATTCGCTTTCCCTGGAGGTGTTTAAGGTGTGGGTTGATGAGGTGCTGAGGGCCATGGTTTAGTGTTAGATAGGAATGGTTGGACTCGATGATCTGATGAGTCTCTTCCAACCTGGAGATTGTATGATTCTATGATCAATCTGCCCACTAACCCTTGGATGTGTCTATGTTGAGTATTCTGTTCTCTCCCGGGTACAGGAGTGCGGAATCTATAGATTTTTATAAACTTTGCACACCTTTGATCTTGGAAGGAGTGTTCAGTGATGCTCCTGTTGTTCCAGTCCCACTTTTACAAGCGCAGACATGTTCATTTTAGACAAATTCCACCTTGACTGCAAATTCCCTTCTGTACATGATAGCTACTGGACTCTACATCTCTTTCCATCTTAACCTACTAAGACACAGTGGGATCTCAAAGTGATTTGAAACCGGGTGAAATTCTATCAGTGTAATTATATATTGGCTCCCCAGGCTCCCTTTGGTGCTGTTATGTTCAGCTAAGAGGGACTTGTGAAGATACTGCTTACAAAGAGCTCTGTGATCTTTCTGGATGAAAGGGGAGATGTAAATATGAGATATTGATTAGATCATAATGCTATTATTTATATGTCACTTCCAGGAGTATTGAGGAAGCATCAATTCAGAGCATAACAATGGCAGAGATTTACAGTTCTGTGGCATCTTTCATCTCAAAGGATCACAGAACTTCACATAAAAAGAGATGTTGCAATGTACCTAGTGTTGAGGTTATTAGTTGCCCCCCTCTCATTACACATCTGTAGGGAAATGAAACAGGGATGGCAGGCTAGGCTCACTCTTTTCAGAGTGTTATAAGGTTCACACATAGTTTCGAAGATCAAGTTACTCTGCAGGTCTCTCTCAGTGATCTGAGTTCAGCAAAGTTGGACTGAGTTGATGCCAGTAAGAGTAAGCTCTGTGGTGTGTTGCAAACACCTACGGCTCAGTTCAGTTTCCTACATAGTTTAGTGCTATTTAAAATAATCTGGGCTACTCCACCAGGCATCTAGCTGCTGGTCCCAAAGGGTCAATATATCCTGCAGGTGCTGACCAGCGTCCACGATGCCAGTAAACATCATACAACACAGACCATCACCTAGCTGGAGGCCGACAATGATGATTTGCTCTTACAACTTGATTGGCCTTGAATTTCACAGTGTGCCAGCTTTGAAAGGTGGCAGAAAAACTCTTGCTGGGTGAGCCATTACCATTTATGCCCTGACAGCAATATTCTTTGCTTTCTTCTTTTCCAGTTCAGCTGGAGAAAAGGAGCAGGGAAGGCACTGTTTCCATGGTCTGTGCAGAGAGATATTTGGTTGTGGTTGCCTCAAACATAGACTTGGGCAGCTGGTAGTAACTGCCAACTCCTGGACACCAATGTATTCATTTCAATGACAGTCAAGAGGCTCCTTTCAACTTTTTAGATAATCCAATCACTGTTTATAGAAGCTAAGAGCCTTCCCAGAGCACAATGGTTTTGATATATATGCCCCAGGCTTCCTATCAACTCTCAGTGTTTTTCAATTGTTCTCTTGTAGAGCTCTAAACTTTTCTGAGTACAGAGACTTCAGGAATTTTGCAGAGTGCACCTGTGTATCGTACACACTAAACAGCTGTTCTTTGGAGATTGTCATGGGTCCTATAGCAGTCATCTTTACACCACAGACTGAATATATCTGCTACTCTTCCAGCAGACTGAAGTTTCTAATTCTAATGAGGTGTTTCCAATGGAGCAAGTGATTCCTATCAATTCCATGGGAATCTTCCCACCTCCCAGGTGGGATCAGGCTGCCCAAGGCCTCATCCAACCTGGCCTTGAACACCTCCAGGGATGGGGCAGCCACAACTTCCCTGGGCAATCTGGGCCAGTGTCTCACTACCCTCATTGTGAAGAAATTCCTCCTTATGTCTAGTCTGAATCTGCCCCTCTCAATTTATAACCATTTATGTGAACACAATCCTTGATTTCAACTGGTGGGGTAGAGATCCCTGAGATGAGCTGTGTTGTACTCCTGCATGATCAGTCAGCTTGAGGGAAGCTTAGAAATGCTGATGTCCTGAATGCACTCAGTGTTACTGCTCCGTCACCCACCCCACCTGTCTTTGTGTCCTGTGAGGCAGAGCTAGCAATATGGATGAAGAGGAGATGAGACTTTAGTGCCATTCAAGGAGATGCTGGATGTTTTACCACTAAGAGGACATCAGCACTTGTTCCTCTTTTGTCATACGTTGAGGTCTGTTTCAGTATAGCATAAGGACACCACCAGTTGTGGGTTCAACATGGAAAGATAGGGGACTGGAAATCAGCAAAGTAGTAATCTCTGAGCCCTGCTTTCCCACTTGATTCTGTGCAACCTTGGGACTTGTCTTGTCACTGGATTTGTGTTTACTGACCTTTTCCTACATCTTTGGGCTTTTTTTCTCTGCCTACCCTTCCAGCCATGAGCTGTCTCTAAGTGTATGTATACACACAACGCTTAGCACAGCTAAACCCTGATTTCCACTACAGATTACTGGCATTTAAATCATAAAGGCACAGCTTGCGATTACTCATATGGGATCCCTAGGTCTGAGTTCTCAGCAGGGTTTGAATTGTCTATCCTGAGACCAGGACATCACTACTATTTCTGTCCAGGGGACAGGTATCTTTATCTAATCTACTAAATTGGGCTAAGAGGGGTCTGAGGCAGCTAGCATACAGTGAGGCTTGGCAGTGAGAAAGGAGGAAACAGACTCTCAAAAAGGCTAAGCATAGGAGAGCGTTTATATCTTGGTAGTGGCTTCCTCCGTGCCACCAAAATTCCCTGAAAAGCCGTAACCAAAACCAGCTCAAAGCATCTTTATCCATCTGGAAATTGTTGTCAGGAGAGATGATCTCATCAGGCTCTCAGCTCTGGAGCAGCTGAGGTGTGCAGGGATGATGCAGAGAATGCCAGTGCTCAAGATGTACTGGGCTGCTCCTGCCCACCACCTCCAAGCATTAATTAGCCAATACTCTTGACAGCTTCTGACACACATTGAGGTCTTTGCTCCTCTGCACTATTTGTATCAACTGATTCAAAGCTGACACTGGAGATGGATGGTCTTTCATCTCCCAGCGACAGCAGAGCAGTAGCAGTAAGGAACAAGGTTTTGCATCTGGACTTTGGTTTGGCAAATGGCTTAAAAGTCATGGATTCTGGCAAAGGCAGATGCTAGTCAGCAGGGGTGAGATCTTCTTGTCTCTCAAAGATGGAATAATCTAGCTGGGTTTTTAATAACACTACAGACCACAGATGAGGAGCACTGACTGCTAGTGAAAACATTAACACAAGAGGGTGTTTCTCTGAGGTATACAGCTTGGGAGAAGACCTACTGCTCAGTTGTAACACATTTATTCTAGCAAATCACATCTGTAAATGGCTTAGTTTCTACGGTACTGAAAAATCCCTTGTAAGCACAGAAATTGTTATAGACTGCAATGACCCTAGGACATTAAAGCTCCTTCCTTAGAGAATTATAGGACCTGGCAGACAGAAAATCAGAGCTATCTGGTTTGGAAAGAAAACAGACTGAAACAATCTGAATTTATTGAATGAGGTGTATATTGTAAAATCAGTAATTCCAGATGTCTGAAAGTGCCAGGTCTTCTTTTTTCTCCCTGGACAAGTCAATTTCTTTGGATCTGCTTTTTACTCAAACCATATTTGGAACCATGACTTAAAATATTTGGTCGTGATTAATGAAGGATAAAGAACAAATGTTTTCCTAAAGAAGCCCAGGCTTAGACTTCATGCAATAATGACAATAAACAGCCTATTTCAATGTGCCATGCTGCTGAAATTGTGATTTAACTCAGTCAAGCAGTCATCTAGCACTCGTGGAACATGAACACCACAATGAATTTTAGCCACCCACACTGCAAACTCAGAGTGGTGACCAGGTGTATTTGGTAAAGATCAGGAGACGCTGAGGGAATTCCTGTATTATAAATACTGTATCAGTTCTTGCTTTATTTCATTACTATATAGTTTCAATGAGAGATGACAGACTGCTCCAGGAAGGTAGATGAAGGACTAAATAAAACAGAAATAAAAAGAAGCAGAAGGGAAGAATAATCCTATCCCTATTCTGCTTCATCTTAATCTCCTTCACCGGAGCTGATCTCTGTAAATCTGCTGAGATTCCTATCGGGATATATTTGTCTGCTCTTGAGATGTAAGAGGGAGAGCTGATTAACATCAAACGACACAAAGCGAATGGAGGCGAGCTTTGTTCAGGCTGATGTATAATTACTACCCTTTGCTGGCTGCTTTATATCAAGCCTAAAAGGATCGGAAGGATTTCCTTTGGTGAAAGTGATCACTCTGCGCCTGCTTTTTCTTCCCCTTTGCTCACTCTCTCCCTGGAAGATCAGGCCTCCAAATTGCTAGACAACCGCATGGAAGAGAAAAGAAGCATTACACTGCTGGTTTAATGGGAAAGTCACGTTTTTAATTTGCAAAAATAAAATTGTGGTCTTATTTAAGAATAAAGTCGATACCCTCATCAGACTTGGAATCAATCAAAGCTTGGCCCTAGAATGTCGGTTGTTACTGAGGAAAATCAGGGATTTCTCACAACAGCCAACCTGAGCTAAAATCTGTGGTCAAGGAACTAACATCAACTGGCCACAGCTCTCAAGTGTAGCTAAATTTAGATGAACGTCCCTCAACTGAAGGTGCAAATCAAATAATCTTACAAGTTTAGAAATTCTTCTCACCATCCTAAAATTTGGAGTTGAAGGTTTTTTGAGAACAAAGACACAAGAAATAAAGAAATTACAAGGATCACTAAAGATCTGGAAAGTGTTCTTCATCCCATAGAGACTTAGAAGCTCAGTGGATTTAGTTTATCCAGGAAAAAGAGAAGACCCATGAACACTTATACTAAGAAAAGATATCTAATGCTCTTCAATTGATGCTCTTTGATCAAGAGGCAAAAGGGTGCAATCTCAGAGTGGGAATCAAAACTGGGCATATGTAATGTAGGTCTTTCACCATGCAGACAAGTACATGTTGAAGCAATTGACTCGGTGACAGGGATTAATTTTCTTTCCCGTGAAAACTTTAATTCAAGTTTAGTTTTCTTTGACTTGTACTTGCTAGAGAGGAATGGCTGAATTAGCACCGAAGACCTAACAGGTTTCTCCATTCTGTGCCCCTTGCATACTCCTTGATCCTGAAGGTTTCGTTGGGGAAACAGATTTTTTTTTTTTTATTTTTTCTGAGGATTATTCTAGAGAAGATTCTTGCCATACAGCCTCATAAAAACTATTTTTGCTGTTACTTGCAAAAGGGCTTTGCACTGCGGCATTACCTCAAGATCTCAGGATGGCTCTGGGCTTGCCATGCCCTGAGCTGGGTGTCCCTGTGATCATGAATGTCCCATGGCCAAGGGCCTTGTGCCCAACTAGCCTGAGTTCAATGCTGGGGACACCCCCACATGGCCAAGGGCCAATACTCTGGGTAGACACTGTACAGCAATAAGCAGCCCTTTGTGTGCCCAGGCTCTGCTGTTGGTGCTGAGGATCTGGAAGAAGGAAGCAGTAGATGGGGAAAGAGGGGACGAGGTTGTCTCAAGAGTACAGGGGAAGAAGTACTCATTACAATCCTCCCAGGGAAAAGTTCAGGGTGGTGACAACTTGCAGTGATGACCACACCTTTGTGCTGTGGGAAGACTATTACCTTTGACTTGCAACTCAGAGGGATGTTGGGAGGGTGAGTATCACTCCAGGAAAAAGGGTAAATATTAGAAAGTATTTTGTCTAACAGAACAGAATAAATAGCCTATATCTATTGTCTTCACATACACAGGCATAATCATGACATGAGGTTCATGCTTGTCTTCCAGTGCTCCTGGACCCCACCTGATCCAAGCAATGGCAAAGGATTGGCATTGTCAGCCTACCCTGCAATGAATGCAGATGCTTTCAGAGAATAGGCAATACCTTTACAAACCTGGAGATGCTCTGAGCATGGGCAAAGAATCTGGAAGCAACTGTTTGTAAACAGGCTTTGCAAGCAGATGCTTCAGCCACAAACCTTGCTATGTTAGGGTCTGCAGTTAGTTAGTCTTCAGCAGGGTTACCCTGATGGGTTGCAAGAATAAATTGTTCCAGGCAATCAGCATGCCCATTAGTGTCTTCTCTAAACCCCTTTTTGCTAGAAGAGGTTGGACAAACCTACAGGAAAGTGTGTTCAGTGCACTCACCAACGTCTTGTAATCAATCTGCTGCCGGATAAGCTTGTCCTCACTCAGTGAATATCGGGCCTCCCCAGTGATTGAGTCAATGGGACCCTTTTCCATCTGCTGCTTGATGGCACAAAAAAGGGAGAAGAGAGGTTCACCGGCACACTCCTGCAGGGATGAGAGACAACTATGAGCTGAAACAGGAGGAGTAGATGTGAGAACGCAATATACATAGCATTTCAACAACTGCTACAGTTTGCCAACCCCTACCACTAAAGAATAATGCATCAGTGGGAATCAGTTCATTCAATAAAGCCTATGAACAGAGGTGACCTTCCACATGCAACCAGGCCTCTTGAGTGTCCTGTCGCAGAACAAAGGTGCCAGTACTTTCTGGCAATGTTTAGGCTAGCAGAACCTTGTAGGAGATGTTCAAGGGATGGCCTCCAGCCCAGAACTTTATGCTGTACCAGGTGATGGGATGGATGCCAGAAGACCTAGTGAGAGGCCTGAAAGGGAGATGGACTGAGTGTCCTGAGTGTCTTAGCAGAGTCTACAGTCTCCCTGAGTACTCTCATGCTGCAGGCAAAGAAGGATTCTTAAGCAGCAGCTGCTCCGTGATCCCAGGGAGATGCTCACCTGGATCTGTATGGTTACATGGATGATGTCAAATGCGTGTAGCCCAGCACAGGACAGTAACAAACAGCCCACAGGCAGGCCTAGCAAAACACATCTAATTTTTCCTTTCAAAAATTTGCATTAATTGCACTCCTTTCCCCACACTTTTCCTAGCGTCTCCTCTCTTGCTGCCCTCCCTCTGCACGTTTGCTGCCATGAATCCCTCTTTGTTCTTTCTTCTATTACCTCCTTTCCCCTTCATCTCTCACCCTTCCTCCCCTCCTCCCCACCTTGCCCTCTACTCTTGCAGTGTGTCCCATCTCAATGAGCGAGGTCATTTTCTTCTGGTGTAAATCCCAGCAAAAACAAGTTAATAATATGAAGCAAAGTGGTCCCTTTCTCAGTTCCTACACCTGTCTCCCACTTAATTAGCTTATCTTCCAGGAGCATATTGCTTCTTTGTGCCTGTCTCTTGCCCTTATCAGGCCTCAGTTCAGTCTAAGGCAAGAAGACAAGTAGCTGAGTGGGGGAAAAAAAGCCTATTATAAAGGTAGCGCTTTAGAGAGTCACCTCCTTATATCCTTTCCTTTCAGCTGAAAGCAGGAATCTGATACTGAAGTCACTGAAATTACCTTCCAGGGACCTTCAAAACTTTCCCATGTGCTCATCCTTGGACAGATTGTGCCTAGGGAAGGTTTAGGGGAATGAGAGTGATCTGTAAAGCCTTGAATTGCCAGGCAGAGGGTGGCTTTACTGTCCAAAGGGGGCTATAAGGTGTAGGTACGGCCTATAAGTGCACTGGGAGTCAGGGAGAGGTGCAGAGACCAGCTCCTTCCAAACTGGCTGACCCTGGGCTTGTTACCTTGGCAATTAACATGCCTGAAGCTCAGTGTGGGTCTCCAAGAGGAAACTTCCATCGCCCACCAGTCAGTGGCAGGTCTCAGAGGCTGAAAGCCTTTCTTTTTCTCCACCCACCACCCCAAGGAAGTCCTCCAGAAGGAATGAGAGGGTCTTTTCACTGTTTTGCTAATGAGCATCCAGGCAATGCTATCTCCCACTGGGATACAAAGCAACAACAGCCTCAGCCCTGGTTGAGATTTTGATGCAGCAGTCAGGTTTATGTGGTTTATTGATCTGACCTTCTGGACTCTGTATATGGCCATGCCAAGGGCAGGCTTGACACAGACTAAGGACAAGAAGAGCTTGGGTTTGTCCTTATATTTAACTAAGCAAGGATCTGGTTATGGTGTGGGTAAAGCAGGTTAAGTACAATGGAAGCACTGGGCCCCAGTACTGCAGCTGTACTGGTATGGTAGGAGATGTCTGGCTACTATACAGTGAAAATCTGGGTCACCACATGATGGAGATCTGAGTGTACTAGTAAAAGGAGAGCAATTTCAATATTGGTCCCCACTAGGCTCTGAAATCCTTCATGCTCTGATCCTTAGATCCCACCTCTATATAGGCATAGGACCAACAGGTTGCCTCTCTAACAAACTGCCCCTCTTTGTTCTCTGTGGCTCAGAAAACAGCTCCTGTCCAATTAGGCAGTGAGCTCTCTCCTGAGAATAAAAACCTTTTCCTTTTTACCTGGGAAATTTTTGCCTCAACCAAACTTTGTCAAGAAGAAAGGCTTTAAAGGAGCTGCTCATCCAGGCATGTCACTCCTCTTACCTTGAGGAACTTGTACAGAAGGAAGGTGAACCAGTTGGTGAGCATTTTCTCAGCTACAGATTCTGTCCTAGAATCAGCCCAGGAGAAAAATAAATTGCAAACAAGTTAGTTATACTGGTCATTTCAAAGGGATACTCAAAAGATTGGCCCTGTCCATCTTACTACCCAGATATCTGAGCCACATGAAAAGTCTGGTGTGACACCATCAGGATTAAGCATGTCCTAGGCTCTCTGGTTTAACTTTGAATTTAGGACACCTTCAGGCAAACCCTTACTGCCCTCTTGATTCTCCTCTGACTAGGGAAGTCCCCATATCTGTTTCCCTCTTTCTTCCCTGGTGAAATTGAGATGACAACATTTGAAGGAACCTTCTCAGAGGAGTTCAGGGAAGATAGATCATGTATGAGGAGCGCAGAGTAGGCTACATGACAAGTTGGCTATATAAATGCTTAAGAAAGACAAATCTAAATCACCATAGAATAGTTCTCTGACAGTGATTATTTCCCTGCTGTCTCAGAATGATTATGCTCCTCATATGTCAAGGTGGTACATTCCCAGTGCTCACCCCATTGCACTTCTGTCCTCAACCAGACAAAACCACACTTCTTCAGGGTGACATTTTCCTACAGAAGGACAGACTCAGACCTGTAAATAGGGTTTTGACACCAGGAGCACAGGATAAACCTGTGTTGGCTTCAGCTCATGGAGTCATAGAATCATAGAATCATAGAATCACCAGGTTGGAAGAGACCCATCCGATCATCCAGTCCAACCATTCCTATCAAACACTAAACCATGCCCTCAGGACCTCATCCACCTGTGCCTTAAACACCTCCAGGGAAGGTGAATCAACCCCCTCCCTGGGCAGCCTGTTCCAATGCCCAATGACCCTTTCTGTGAAAATCTTCCTCCTAATCTCTAGCCTAAATCTCCCCTGGCAGAGCTTGAGGCCATTCCCTCTTGTCCTGTCCCCTGTCACTTGGGAGAAGAGCCCAGCTCCCTCCTCTCTACAACCTCCTTTCAGGTAGTTGTAGAGAGCACGAGTCCCTGTATGGATTAATTCAAGTTGATTGTCCTTATCCTGGCTGCTATCAAAGCCATCTAAGGGTTCTTACTTAGAGCTGCGGCTTTCTTTTTATGTTCCCTAGACTTCGGAATAAAGCTGATCTTGCTACCTCTGGAGCATGGGACCTGCAAGGGGAAGGTTTAACATCCTTGGAGCTGTATGTTTGGAACCAGCCAGTGGTTCTCTTGCCTGCAACCAGAGAAAGAGGTGATATAGTCCCAGATCACAGTGGGTCTTTGTTCATTGGCTCTCCTTCCAGAGGCCACATTTCATTTCCAGAAAAGAGGGCTAGAGCAAGAAAAGAGGGAAAACGGAACGCTAGGGACAAGATAGAAATGAACTATGAGGGAAGATAAAAAGATTGAGAAAAGGGAAGAAAAAGGAGAAAATTAAGTGAGGAGACAGTTGGAAGGAGGTCCTGCCATTTGTCATCAGAGAAGAGCTGCAGAGAGGAAGCTTGGGGCCAGCTAGACTGAAGTCACCAGTTCAGGCTGGAGGGCTTGAATCACATCAGGGAGTCAAGCGACACCAAAGAAAAGTCCAGACTCTGCCCCTGGCTTTGCTACTCTGAATGCCAGGAAGTGCCTTCTCCTTTTTTTTTGCTGATTCTCCAAAACAAGTTTTATGCCAGATTAAAACTCTCCCAGCAAGCAATATAGCTCTCTTTGCTGCCTCAGCTGTCTATCACAATCACCTGAGGGTTCCTCAAAGCTGGCTTTGAGCAGTGGCAAAGGCCATTCATCTCCTCTAGACTCCCTTTGATTTTATTTAAGGCCCCAGTTTGAATCAGAAGGGTTGGCTCAGACCATAAAAAGGGGATGAATGTGATCCTAAGGGAGAAGAGGCAGCATTTCCTTAGGTGGGGAAAACACATTAATTACAAAGCAGTGGATTTCTAATTTCATAGAATCATAGAACAACCATGTTGGAAGGGACCCATCGCATCTTCTAGTCCAACCATTCCTATTTTGAATTTGAAGGTTCCCATCCAACCCCAGCAGTTAAAACTTGTCCTGGCCAAGAAGCACCAGCCCAAACTTTTGCCTTATAGTAAATCAGTTCTGTTGCCCTGCTCAACTCTGCTACTGGATTCAACAACCTCCCAAGCTTCATTGCTCAGGGAGAGACTGAAGATCCCACAATGCAGCTGAAGAAGACTCTGCACATGCCCATAGTTAACTTATGAACAAGAAACATGGTACAGCAGTCCACGTCCCAGGAGCAGCTAACTTACACACCAGGGATAAAATACAGTTTATTCTACATGACATATTCTTAAGTCCTCAACAATACCATTGGAGTTTCCAGGTTAAAAGGAAACTTAAGCATGAATGAATGTCTTAAGAACACAAAGAGTCCAAAATATTGATTAGGAGGCCTTGGGTTCTTGCTGCCCTTAGGAAGCTTTCTGGAAGATACACCTTAAAATTCAGAGGCAGTTCAGTTCTGTAGCTCTGAATCATTAACTATTTTGGTTAGGGAGTAGGCGGAGCAAGATCTACAGCCATGGTTTCTGGAAGGAATTCTCTGTCAAAAAGTCTTAAATGAGCAGAAAACCAGAGCAATTCAGTCTTAGAATCATAGAATCATAGAACAACCAGGTTGGAAGAGACCCATCCGATCATTGAGTCTAACCATTCCTATCAAACACTAAACCATGTCCCTCAGGACCTTATCTACCCGTCCCTTAAACACCTCCAGGGAAGGGGAATCAACCACCTCCCTGGGCAGCCTATTCCAATGCCCAGTGACCCTCTGTGTGAAAAACTTCCTCCTAATCTCTAGCCTAAATCTCCCCTGGTGGAGCTTGAGGCCATTCCCTCCCGTCCTGTCCCCTGTCACTTGGGAGAAGAGGCCAGCTCCCTCCTCTCTACAACCTCCTTTCAGGTAGTTGTAGAGAGTAATGAGGTCTCCTCTCAACCTCCTCTTCTCTAGGCTAAACAACCCCAGCTCTCTCAGCCGTTCCTCATAGGGCCTGTTCACCAGCCCCTTCACCAGCTTCATGGTTCTTCTCTGGTCTTCATCCAGCCCTACTTGCCTTTTTCACCCCTCTCTGCAAACAACTTCATGCCAGCCCTACAGGGTTACATAAACTCTGGCTGTACAGCCTCCTGATTTCACAGTCTACTGCAGAAGCAAAAAAATCAAGCTCATTTTCCCCTTTCCTCTATAGATGACTAGCATGCTTACGCTAGACTGCAGGGTACTGGTTGCCCAGACCGGCTCCCTCCAGCCCCAGGCATACTTACCTCCGAAGCAGCAACTTAGGGTGATTCTTGCTCTCCAGATTCTTGTCTATGAGGTCAGCCAAGAGCTGTTTGAGGACATCAGTAGCATACTCCAGCTTGCTCTGCAACACCGTCATGATTAGTGAGGCCACATTACCACGGTCCCGCATAGAGAAGCTGCGCTGGGACTCCAGTGTGCGGATGAAGGACAGCAGGAAAACCTTGTTGTTGATGAGCTGGGCAAAGAGCTTCAGACCCTTCTCCACCCGTTCCTGTCTATAACCAGGGACCTGTACAAGAAGAAAGGGAATTTACACTTTTCAGTCACTGCCTGCTGTGAGACCTCTTCCAAAGGGTCACACTCTCTCTGTCCTCACCCATCCAGCTCCTCTAACCATACTCTGTAACATCAAGTAGAAGTCAGTTCTGAGTCAGGGAAAAAGGAAAATTTGCTTCAAACAGCAGAAGCAATTAAAAAAAAGTCTGTCATCTACTGGGCATGTGTATCCTTCTTTCTGCGTCAGAGGATGGTCCAATAAAAAGGAAGAAACTCCAAATATCACCTGATGATTAGGATGCCCGAGAGACCTTTTAACCACAGCCCAGTGATTACTTTTGAATCCTTTGTTTCCCCACAATGAATAGTACCTCAAAAAGAGATTGCTAATGCCTGGATGTACTATACCATGTTGGATTTTTATTGTAGTTAGGCTAAAGTCTCATTCTATGTCTACCAAGCACCTCTTTTTCATCCCTAAAAAAAAACCTGCTTACATATATTTGGGGTTCAGCTTTGAGAAGCTGAGAAAGGCAGCAAAAAATTGAATGGGCAAGAGAGAACAGGGTCATGTTTTGAAGAGATTGAGAGATGCAGTTAGAGGGTAGCTGAGATGGCAAGCATACAGCTGGACCTTGATTTGGAGAACATGGTAGATGAAGGTGTGAGAGGACACCCTGAGTTGGGATCTGTCTTAGAGGTCCAACTGCAGTAGGACCTCTAGGCTCGGGAAGTGAGACAGTCTGGAGACAAAAAGGTTGATAAGTTTCTAATATTCTACATTACATGTACAGCTAGTATGTGTAAAACAATTTTGGACCTCAACACTAAACCTTGGTCTCCACAATCTACAGTGGGCTTTACCCTTTCTGGTCATCCATGCTCAAGATAAAAATGAAGCCTACATTGAGAACACCAAACTCATTCTTCCATGTTACTGAAGCTGTTCCAGCCTTTGTAAAAGCTTCCCTGGGAGCTGAAGGGTCTCAACATAAAGCAATATGTCACTTAATATGCTTAAATACCAGTCACATTTGTCCCTTTAATCCCAAGTAATGCAGGACCCCATGAAGAGTCATTACTTTTTCAATTTGGAAATTACAGCTCTTAACTTTTTTTGTATACAGCAAATCAATTACTTAGTAAATAGATTGAGACAACCAAGCAACCACTACCACCTATCCTACCAATAATTATTTTTAACTCACTTGCTTGAACATTTAATATTGTCTGTCCCCAGGTTATCATGGAGAAATAATAATTTTTAAAAAATAGCTAGTCAAGTATTTTATACTGCATCTGAAGCAATTAATTAGCAAATGATCCGAAAATATGTAAGACCTGCTCACTGTGAGATTCATGCCGAAGCCTTTTCCAATAAATAGCAGCTCCTTCTAGGTGGTACAGGTAATGGAGCAGAATGGGAACTGCCTTCACTGACATGCTGGTAGCCAAAGATGTTGGTACTGAAGGAATTGTTGAAGCTTTATAGAGGATTAAAGGGGAAAAAACAAAAAAACCCCAAAAACGAACAAAAAAACCAAACCCGAGATGAATGAAGTGAAAGGAAGAAGAGATCAAAGGTGGCAGACTGAAACATTAGCTCCGTGTCTCTCTGTATTTATCTGCATATTGGAGCATCCTTGCTAAAACCTCTGTAGGAGTCAGATGCTATTTTCTGATCAGCTGGCTGAAGTTCATGAAGTAGGGATTGTAATTGGCTGTGGCTATGATGCGACGGTTTGAGTCTGTGTACACAGGTGTGAGAGAGATTCATCACCCCTTGACTCTTGTGCTCATTTGATGAAGCTGCTGAGCTGGTCTTCCTGAGGGAAAGCTGCTCAAGGCCACTCTGTTTGCACTCCAAAGGTGAATACCTACAGTAATCTGTATGTAACTCAGCCTCCTACCCCATCCCATCAGTCCTCGTTGCTTGTAGACCAGTTCTTTCCCTATAATTTCACGAATTTTGACTCTCCTGAAGGGAAGGAGCAAAGACAACCAGGCATCCCTGATTACAGTCAGCCAAGCATGGCATTGCTTGTGCCAGCTCCTGTTCCTCCTCTCTGCCAACTAACCACAGGTTTGGCCTTTAGCAATCTCACCAGTTCATGCCAGAGCCTCTCTGAAGCTGAGAGCTTGCCAAAGATTTCACAGAGAGTTCAGCCAATGACCTCTCTGGCCTTGGCCATGGTCTATCCCCTGCTTCTCTGGCCCAGGTATCCCTAGGGCAGAGCCTGTCCACCGGCCAAAGCCTGAAGGAATTTTGCAGCATGGGCAGACCTCACCCAGGGTCTCCTCTAACTCATTGTCACCAGTGAGGTAACACGGGCTGTACACAGAATCCAGCAGTTCTGGGTAAATTCTCACTGTCCTCCCATCACTGTGTTCTGGAGAGCAGGGGTAGAGGAGGTAGATGTGGGCAGGGTGTGAGCAGACTGATGCTGTGGTTTTCTCGTTTCCCTGCAACTGCAGAACAAGGCAAAGGTGAAACTCCTTTAGTGACCACAGGTTATTTCTATAGGTTTTACTGGGAGAGAAAAAAAAAAAAAAAGGCTTCTCTCTAATGTGAGTGTTGTGCAAACTGGAGTGACACAGGTAGTTATCATAGCATCATAGAATAACCAGGTTGGAAGAGACCCACCGGATCATTGAGTCCAACTATTAATGCTGCTCTGCGATTGATTTCTTCCTGGTCCCTGCACATCTGTAAGTAATAAAAGCTACCTGAAAAACAAGCCCCCAGTGAAGACTAAGGAGGAGTCTAATACAGTAGGCATAATGCATGTAGATCTATGAGACTCTTCCAAATAGATGTCAAACAGAATTTAACATCCGGGATAGCGGCAATCATCTTCCTCTTTCAACCTGGATTTTTAACAAGGCACATCAGAGTGAGCCATCACATCCCCACTACTGACACAGCATCTCTTGGATTCAGGACAGAACAGAAAGTCATGAGAGGAGCCAGAAGCAGAAGATGTTGATTACTGACCTCCAGATCCCTCAGGACTGGATGATCTTCAATGCCAGGGAAAAGCACCCTCATGGTATAGGTTCGGTAATCGAGGAACGGGATCCCAGCTCCATCCAGATCACTTGTCAGCTCATGTATATCCGTCTGTAGCTCTGCAAATGCTGACACAAAAAAGAAATGATTCATATATCAACAACAGCTGAGATCTCCATCACTGTGATAGGAAAAGCCCTCATTCCACGTACATGAGGTTAAGGTTTACGTGGAGAAGTAACATGTTGAGAGGAAGATGATAGACAAAAGCAGTTTCACCTCTCCTACATCACAGCCTTTCCCTAGGAACATATGCCAAGGTTCTCTCTGAACTGTGAGTTAACAACTTGGACAGAGTGCAGGAATGCTGGATTTAGGCAAAACAGGAAAATCAGATTAGATCCAGGCTTAAGCCAGACGGGGTTCATTACTCCTGTTCCTTGGTGATATTTTGGCTCAGAATTTTGTGGCTGGATCTCTCCCTTCTACCAGCACAGACACAGTGTCGGCCTTTCTACCTCATCCTACCTTCTTTGCACTCCAGTGCCACCCTAGACTCCAGGTTGTCCATCTGCATCTGCAGACGCTTGAGGGTGAGGTCGCTTTCTCTGGATTTGCGCTTGTATGCAATCAACACAGCCACGATGAAGATGATAAGCAGACCACCAGCCACTGCAATGCTGACAATAGCTGGCAAACTGAGAGGGCTGTCTGGAGAGATGTAGACCATCCCTGGGGAGAACTCCATCCCTCCCACACGAGCCTAGAGGGAAGGCAGGGAAAAGTTGCATTACAATTGCTGAACAAGCAGGAACACATTAAAACTCCATCATCCCCCCATCTAAGGCTCAAAGGCAACCTCCTCTTCCCTCCCAACGTAAAAAGGCATGAAGCTCTTGGACAGAGAACAGTTAAAATCCATCTAAAATATCACAGAATCATAGAATCACCAGGTTGGAAGAGACCAACCGGATCATCGAGTCCAACCATAATATCATATAAATATCATATAACCATAATTAGTCCAACCATAATATCATATAATATTGTATAATATCGTATAATATCATATAAAAGCACCTCTATTGGTAGATTAAACACAGATCCAACCACCAAAGGACTTCTAATGAGACAAATCTTGCTAGTCCCAATGCTACAAAGCAGTTTGAGGTTCATTCTGGGGTTTCTATTCCCTGCCCCACAAGTCTATGTTGTGCTGGACTGCCCTGATGACACTCATGCTTATGGTCTGATAGATACTAACCTCATAATGAGACAGGGGACATTTGACCCAGACAGCTGGCATAGCAGTAGTCAGAACAGTGGGAATGTAAAAATCGGGGTCACAATTTGCCTTTCTTCACATGAAGAAAAGTGTATCTGGAAGCCACTGGGATAGGAAAAAACCCCTACAAACCCAAAGAGCCTGGACCATGCTTGTTACGGGCACTCTCCTAGCTATACATCAGTAGGGTGACCGCAGAAGCTCACCAGTAGGACAGGGAGATGAACACAGCTTTCTGCTCTTCATGCCCTCCCAGAGGCTTGAAGGGCTGTTGCCAGCCTCTGGAACAAGCTGCTCTGTGAGGACCTTGCTTATAACAGCTAGAAAGAAAGGCTGCACGTAGTACTGCTGCAAGCCCAACAAAATGCTCTGCTGAAGCAAGTCTGTTAGAAGCCCATTTTTACAACACAAAACGCCTCTTCCAGCAGTAATCCCACAGGCTGCTGCTTGCCTGAGGCTACTACAAGTTTGTTGAAGGTTTTTTGTAGAGTAGGATAAATTTGAGTGGCAAGGAGAGAAGCACTGCTGACTGTCTTGAAGTATATAAAAGAGGCTTCTCAGACTGTACTATGGTAGGGGAACACTGATTATAGAACAACATAAACCTAGGAATGCAACATGCAAAGAGCTTGAAGGATCACAACCTGGTGATCAGCCCTGTCACTTCACCTGAGATGACCTTTGTCAAAGAAAGGCTTAGCAGATCCTGCACAAAGTACAAGATCTTGCTGCTAGGAAGAAGTGCAGTCAAGACTCCAGGGATACATGCTTCCCCTTCTGCATTTGGGACCGTTGCAGCATGTAATTGAACCTTTTATTTCCTCCTTCCGAGGAGCTCTCCTTCACTTTCCCAGCTGCCACAACCGCTAGTGAAAACATCCCCCACATCCCAGTCTGGTGTCCTTCATCCTGCTGGTTCTCAGTTAATCAGTCTGTCTCCAGCCTGCCTGCATACACTTTAATCCCAGGGCTCCCGTGCCTCAGCTCAGGCACCTACTCAGGTTTCCTCTTTAGGTTACAGAGGGAAGAAACTGACCCAAGGAAGGAGGGTTGGAGCCCACAGAAGACACTACAGAGCAGAGAGTCACAAATTAATGAAAAGTTTTCCTACTATTTTTGCCCCTCACCACTACAGCCCTTGCTGTGTACATGAGCCTCTGTGGCCCCACCAAATCCTATAAATTATTCTAGTCCCAGTAATAACCCCTGAGAAGATGTCTGATTTGCTCTAGCACCAAGTTTAGGCTTCTTGTCAGTGGGTCCTAGCTTTAACCTTTGTCTTGCGAAGGACAGAAAGCGAATGTCTGGAAATATCTGATTTCCATCCACAAGGTCCTTACATGCCTTTTTGGGATGGATTCTAGAAAGATAACAGCATCCACACCAAATCTCTGACCAGGTAATAGAGTTTCAAGATGACCATTCCTGTGGCACGACTTTGATGACTTGTAGAGCACCTGCAGTGGCCAAGGGACAACGTAGCACCCATGTAAGCTGAGGATGCAGCAGTAACTACTTTTCCCACCTAGTCTAAGATACAAAGTCCAACTTACTTACAAAATCTGCAAAGGCCAGAGGTTTGGTACGGGTAGGTAGCATGCTCAGCTGAGAAGATGAACTGCGAAGCTCACATGATAATCTGTTGACTGAAAGTTATTGCCCTAGACCATTGTTCCAAGTCCTCCCAGCAAATTTTGCTCACCAGTGTGCACAATTTCCTTTCTGTCACACAGGATCAATAAATATATTCATTATATTTCATTTTCTGTTTCTGACAGTGACTATTTTTTTACTCCACACCTTGCAGTCAGATGAGTCCATTCAAGAAGTATCAGACTAGAATCAAACAGCCCTGTCCCAATACCCAGTGCAGGTCTGTCTTCAAAGCTCACAGAACAGCCCATCTCCATGGGTGGCATTCCTCTCACCAAACATCCAACATGCACGTCTGAGTTAGACATTATAGCTTGCTTTCAGAGTCAATACAGAGAAAAAGCACTTTCAGAATGTGATTTATGTGAGCTGCTTTTGACACCTGCTTTGACATTACGATGAGACATTTTATTCAGTGGAAGTTCCCACTCTCCGTTAGCTATGAAGGGATCTAGACTCCTAGAGGTAGGTCTCGAACAAAATTAGCCCCAGTGCATTCTTCTCTAAAGCTGGTTTCAACACTGGGAAGATCTCACAGTCCATGAATCAAACTGCCATGATCTGAGGGAATTTGTCTCTTGAAGAAGAAAACCTGCAATGCTACAGTACAATTATAAACATTTAAAAGAAAAGCAAGCAAATACATAGATATAGCCCTACTTTATTTCTTGGCCCACTAAATGTTTTTCAAGGAAGCTATTTATACTTTCTAGAAGACTGAACATGAGCTCTCCATATTACGAAAACCAAAAGTTTGGCCACCAGAAGGCCTAGTAACCATTATTTTGTTCCAAATGGCACTATGACCAAGCCCAGTTTTCTTCAGCAAAGTCTAGGGACTACCTGCAGCAGCTTCACATGAGAACTTACTTAGTTCCTATTGTACAAAACTTACAGGTGGTAGAGTTTTTTCTGGTATAAGTTTGACCTGGTCAAATGTGTCTACCGCTAGATGAGATTAATTCTACCCTGCATTTTAATCGCTATATTTGACCACCTCTCCATCCACCATACAAAGCCTAATGTGATTTTCCATAGGTAAGTGCTTACATTATATGCAAATAACCCTTCAAATGTACGCCATCTCTTCATTTCAGGCCTTCTCCAACAATTTATTACAGATCTTCCACTCCTCTTTCTTTTCCTTTGAAAAGAGTCTTCCTCTGGGTCTTAGTCAATCCGTATTAACCACTGTTGAAGCCTTTTAGTTCTTATCTATCTTTTCAAATATTTGACTCTGTCATTGCATAAAAGAAAGCTGAACTAGAGCAAAAAATATTTGACACCAACATTTCTTCCTTTAGAAATAATCTCAGTTTTGCAATGTTGGTTCAGTCCCATAGTCTCCTTTAAGGTCTAGGTCACTCCACTTTGCAAGAAAGGATTTGTTCAGCATTTTACTCAAAGTCACACAGTAAATCATTGGCAGAAATAGGAGGAGGGCCTAGGAGAGCTACCTGTCAATTATCCTGACCATCAAAGTGACAGTCAAGAGAACCATGGTGATACGGTTTGTACCAACCCAAACAACAGATATGCTAAGCCATGCTGGAGGAGGCATTTCCCAGACCAGCTGTTCCCTTGGTAAGTTCCAGATGCAAATTCCATCCTTGAGCACCCGCCTCCATCGTAAGTGACCTTCTGTATTTGGTTCTCAGCCCAGATGCTGTCAAAAACTTGACTCAGTGTTGGCAGTTGAATGAGAAGTCTGTAACTTGCCCCTATCACTGATACTCATTAGCAGGTTTCAATGTGATCGTCTTCCCACATTTCCAGTAGCATCTCTTGTTTGATCAGTGTTCTTGAAAAGGGATTATTTTTTACTCTGTTGGCTTCACTTAGACTGTCCCAGGAGCAGGGGAGCCTTCCCAATTAGTAAGACCTGACCAGATGTTCATTCTCCCCAGTTCCCAGGGGTTGACTATTTCTCACCTGACTTTGAGTTTTCTCTGTCTAGGATTGGCTTTGTCCATCTCTGACTAACCATATGTTTAATTATATTCATGAAAATGACAGGGAACATATATTGCCTTGTTCAAAAGCTTTGGTATTCACACAGAGTAAATCTTTCACTTCATTATTGCTCCTCTTGGAGTGTCTTAATGTGCTTTATAATGAATCAAGAGCCACAGTATACTTGCATGGCTGAAAAGGATTATTACCTCTATTTTCCAGGTGACCAACTTTGGCACAGAGAAATTAGGTAGCCGGTATGAGATGTCCCAGCAGCAGTCACAGAAGAGACTCAAAATGGTCACCATAAACTCTCTATTTTCTACAAGTGCCCAGAAAACTCTCTTTTTAAAGAGCTGTGCAGTGTGTCTTCATCAGTCTCTATGACTTCCACAGCAATGAAATAAATAGATATCTGACAGACACAGATTTTGGAGGGCAACAGAGAGGTGGCAAAAGTTGATCACAAGGAATGAGAAACATTGATCATCTGTGCGTTCTATGTCAGTTGTTAGTTTTCACTGTGTTTCCACCCACAGCTCAGCAGAACTCAGATGAGTTTCCTGATGTGCTGTTTATCAAGCAACAGCATTGAGGAATGCAAATCACTGAGAGAAAAGCAAAGGAGTGAATCAATCAGTGGTGAGAGGAGGGGAAGCTCACTCTGATATAATCAGTAGGTCCATTTTTCACAGGTTCCAGGAGGGATATGCAAGAGTGTACTAAGTTGTATAAATGTCAAAACCTCAAAGTGCAGTCATACTACCATCCATATCCTACATTTTCTCTACTTAAAGCAAACTTTTAGCCAAAGTCTGTTAGCAATTGCTGTAGGAAACGTATTACATATGTGAACTCAAATGAGGGTTTGCACAGTCTGTACAAAAACAGAAGAGAGGAAAACTTTCCTAAAGGTTTTGATTACAAAAGTTTCCTCACTGTCCATAAAGATCTTCAAGTTTCTCTTCTACATTTCTATTTCTCCAAGATAGTCTTGATGGATTAACTATATAAAGATGAAGTCCTGATGCTTATGGGATCTCTGCAAAGTAAATGGTGATGTAAACTCCTGGGAGATATCTGTCAGCTATTCAGCACTGGTGTACCCTCCCAACTTACCTAGGGAGGAAAGGCTGATGAGGTTCAAGCACCACTTACCATCACCTTGTGCCGTCCAATGAGGTTTGGGGACTCACACAGTAGCTGCACATCAGATACGGTCACTGCACAGGGTTTCTCACCAACTAAAACAGTGTAGTTCAGCTTGGCATTCCCTCCTGCCACTGGTGGGATCAGGTTCTTGCCCTGGATAGAAAAGAATATCAATCTCCACAAAAAAACCCAACAACCCTACATCAGGAAACAGTTTGTCCTCTATTTCTAGTTTACTCCCATGACACAAGTTTTAACATTGCATTTGTGGTTTGCCAGTTTCTAACACCGAGAGGAAAAGCCAGTTTGGAAGTCATGCAGAAGACAGCATGGATAACTTCAGACTGTCATCAGTCAATATAGCCTGTCCTGCTCCTCTCTCTCTGGAACTAAATTAGAAATGTGGCATATGCATCTTGCATTTTCCACATCACCTCAACAGAAATGTTTGATCATAGAATTCCTTCTCTGCTTTACTGTCCAAATTGCAGAAATGACTAAGGACAGGTGCAGGATTTGACCAGGGGTGAGAGGAAGATCTTGAAAGCCCAACAAAGAAATAGATTTGGATATTTAATTGCCAGCCCTGTCACAGCGGTAGGAAAAAACTCTTCTCTGGTGAACAGCAGTGAGTACGAATTTAGCTTGCACACAGGTAGCTATAGCAGGAATTTATATTTTGCATTTATGGAGACTCTGAGTAGTGACCTGTGTTTGCAGAAGGTGACTCTGATATAGTGTGATACGGTAAATGTAATGAGCTAACAAAATTTCTGGGGTGTAATCAGGATACCACTGTGAATTTTGAGGTGCTGGTAGACACAGAGAGGTAATAGGCAGCATGTGTTTGTCCTTCATCATCCAGTCCTTAGACCCCATCTCACCTTCAGTATGATGGGACTTCCCGGCTTCAGCTCCAGGATGCCCGAGGGATTGAAAACCTCAAAGACTGGGTTTGGGTAGTAGGTGAAGTTGGTTTTGTTGAGAATCAGCAGGGATTGTACATTGTCAAGAATGAAACCAAACTCTTCTGGACGCTCGGCAAACTCAGACTGGTGATTGGGGTCAACAACCAACGCCGGAGCCTGACAGGTCATCTCTGTGCTGTTCTGCACCTCACAGTTCTGGGGAAAGAAACCCAACACAAGGAAAGATTATGGAAAATGCCCCCAGCCCTCCTGGTGGGCAGACACCTCCCAGTGAAATACTAGCCTGCTGACTACTGGAGGACAAGGAGGAGCAGACCTGAAGTTTGGTTCTAGCCCTGCCAAAGATTTGGTTTTTCTGTGTATTTGAGAAATGGGTAATAGATTGTGAAAGATGTTTATGCCAACTCATTTTTTAAATGACTAGAAAGTGGGTGGTTGGTTGCCCTGAGGATTGGAAAATTCCACTTTCTATGTCATGGTTTCACCAGGAACCAAAAGGCTCCATGGGGAAACTGCACCATCTCTGTGGGATCCCAGATGTCCTTGATATAAGAATCTTCTCCAAACTGGTCGGATACTTCCAGCATTGAGAGCAGTCATTATCACAGCTAGCATAGCTCAAGTGTTAACACTTCTTTGGCTCAAATCAATAGAGAGAGATAAGCGATTTGGACCAGACAGTTTCATATTGTAATATAAATCAGATGTTCTTTGCTGTAACAGCTCCTACAGGGAAGAAAAGGCAGCAGAATACTTCACAACACAAAACTCACTGGCAGTTCTACATGAGAAAGTTTTAGATGATGAACAGGCTTCATCATCGGCACATTGGCCTGATTGCTTGAGATCACTGTGTCAGGCGAGAGATGGAGTCTGCTGGAAGAATAAGATGAAGTCATGCAGGATTCTAATAGTGCAGGAATGATAGATAAATGTTTGGCTGTGCTGTGTCAGGAAATACAACACGTTACCAAAACATACCTATGAATATGAATAATCAGTTGGACCAGAGTTTTCCCAGAGTTCACAAGGGACTGTAAGATTGCCAGTAAAGACCCATAACAGACCCAGAAACCAATCTCAACAGATATTTCCTGAATCTGGTGTGGTGTGAGAGATGGCAAAAAATGCTTTGGATTTGCTTTCTGAAGGGTTATATTAGTTCATGGTAGAGCTGGGATAAGACTAAAACGCATGTGTTTCATTCTAAAAACTGCAGATATAAATTAATCTACCCCAAATTCTTGCATTTTCTTTTAGAATTTACCATAGTTTCACCATTGCTTATGTGGTAGTAGATCATTTTAATATCTGCAAAGTCCTTTGAAAATCTTGGGTGGAAAATCCATGGATTAATCTTAAAATCCAAGAAAAAATTCTGGAGTTTTTGCCTTCACCTCAAATAGTCCTCCTATATTTTTTACTTTTGGAGTCTCTTCATCTGGGATGCTTTGAGAAAATCTCTCTTCACAACCAACACTTTTTCAGATGCTGTTGCATCCCACCATCCTCCAAGCTACTGTAGGTACCAGTAAGTGCTTCCTGCTCCTGAGTCTCCTAATCCAAGGTGCTAAACTCACACTTTTTCAGCTCTGTCTGGAGCTGCTCAGCAGCTACTGGTAATTGGCTCTTTCTTCCAAGTAAATTATCCTCCCAGGCCTTGATAGAGTCTTACTGGCCTCTATAGTTCTGCTTCCAGTTCCTCAGTGGTGAATGAAAATTGAAATAGACTGCAAATCTAGCTGGTTAAACTTGGATACACTCCTGAAATAACCCAAATAATCAAGGGGGTGGACACAGCAGTGTCAAAGAATATTACTCACAGCCCCTTCTGATCCCAGCACACAGAGCTAAGAACCTGAATTTGGGTCATGCACAGGCATGGCTGAGAAATAAAGTTAGGTTGTACACAAGTTAAGAGAGGAGACTGGTGTCTTTGAGAAGTAACAGACTCAGAAGCCGAGTGACCTTTCGTGATGAAATTCTCCATTCCCTCTTTGGTCTCATACTCGTTCATGGAGAGAGGATGGGATGACCTTTTTGAAAATAAGTTGCCTGCTATTTTCTGGATGCAATAGGAGATTTCAGCCTCTAGATCTGTTAGCCATCCCCATCACCATCTTGGACATGCACCTTCATGTCATCCCAAGCTCAGCAGACATACTCACATTAACATGTTCCTTTCCACCGTGCTTTGCCCGGATCTGAGGGTTCTGGATCAGGTCTAGGTGAGTTCCCCACACTGCAATGGGTGTGTTGCCACTAGAGAAGAAGAAATGAAATAAATGCATGAACACAGTTAATAATAGACACCAGGACTAATTGTACCAGCAATGAGTGAACTGTGCTCCTCAAGGCTGATTGCAAAGTATTTGACCTCATCTTACAGTCCCATAGGAAAGGAAGGAAAAACAAGTCAAAATGAAACAAAATAATTATAATTCATTTATAAGGTGAGAAAGAAGTAAAACTGCATGCTTGCTAGAATTGTCACATCAAGCAATATCCGTCTGGTTTTCATTGTTAGGACTCAGTAGTCACAAGCTTCAGTGGGAAATTTAAGAGAGGCTCTTCAGAATGTTCTACAGACCATATCTCCAATATCACTGAAGGAAGGGAGCCTTAAAAAAGCTCATAGTCTTGTACAAACAGCTCTTGAGGATTTGGTGCTACCTTAGTAGAGATATATAGTCCTGTCTTGCATATTAAACCTGCTATGAAATCATCTCCCTTAATAAGACAATGTCACCTCAGTGCTGTTAGGAACCTAATCCTGTAGCACCTAGAAGTAATAGAGACAAAATCTTCAGACATGGTGTGGATTGAACGTTTGTTCAGTTTCCATTTGATGACTCAAGCAGATAAGCTCTGCTATGTGTGTCAGATCAAACATACCTTATGAGGAATGGCTGAGAGGGCTGGGGTTGTTTAGCCTAGAGAAGAGGAGGCTGAGAGGAGACCTCATTGCTCTCTACAACTCCCTGAAAGGAGGTTGCAGAGAGGAGGGAGCTGGGCTCTTCTTCCAAGTGACAGGGGACAGGATAAGAGGGAATGGCCTCAAGCTCCACCAGGGGAGATTTAGGCTAGAGATTAGGAGGAAGTTTTTCATCGAAAGGGTCATTGGGCATTGGAACAGGCTGCCCAGGGAGGTGGTTGATTCACCTTCCCTGGAGGTGTTTAAGGGACAGGTAGATGAGGTCCTGAGGGCCATGGTTTAGTGTTTGATAGGAATGGTTGGACTCGATGATCCGGTGGGTCTCTTCCAACCTGGTTGTTCTATGATTCTGTGATTCTGTAGCACCCAGAAATAATAGAGACAAAATCTTCAGACTTGGTGTGGATTGAACGCTTGTTCAGTTGCCATTTGATGACTCAAGTAGATAAGTTCTGCTATGTGTGTCGGATCAAACATACGACAGAACAGAGATTTCCAGTCACCATGTCCCTTTGTTCAGACAAGGACTGATCTTGTGAGAAGTCGACTTGCACAAGACACAACCCTGCATCAAGTAGATATTCTCATGCTTATAGACTCTCTTTCAGCCTAGCTTGAGAAGGGGAGATATAGATGGAGCCCTTCTCGTTTCAATGTCACTAGAAGGAAACAACTTTCAGAAACACCCTTCTTTCCTTTCCTTTGCCTTTTCCAGGTGCAGCCAGCAGTGCTGTTTGTGGGACTCTGGGAAGTAGAGGGAAAGGAGGAAGAAAACTGCAAAGAGCATTCCCAGACTTCAGTAGGAGCAGATGCATGGGCTGGCTTTGAATGCTGCATAAGGGGAAGTGTTCACCATAGATAGATTTGGCCATCCCAAATCAAACCAGCATTGCTCTGTGAGCCCTCCCTTTGCAGCACTGCGGCAGAAGTAACACGATGCAGGGGCTGAAGGGGGAAGAGTTATCTGAGAAAGTAAAATTCTCAGCTTCCTGGGCTTACACAGCCAGGGCAGGATGAGGAAATGTCATCAATGGACAGCCCCGTCTCTGAGGGTTTCTCAGGGTGAGGAGTGCTCTCATCAGTTTTGGCACCTGCCTCCACAACTCCCCTTGGAAACTGTCCAGACTGCAGTTTATTTCCTGGAGTACTCTGCTGAGAATTGGAGGGGAGGCCATGTGGAAACCACTGTGATTGGGTAAAGAAAGCTCAGAATCCCTTTCCTGTCTCTAGATAAACCTACACATACACAAAAGGTGAAACAAGTGCACTATGAATAAGAAAACACTGAAGAACAAACACACTATAAGGAAAAAGCCAGTATTGGACTACAGATCTCCCCCAGTTCTGAACTTTGTTTTCCATGTTCCTCATTTATCTTCCATTATTATTAAGATGGGGCAGGTAGAAATTAATGCAGATATTCATCTCTGCTCATCAGTGTTATCTACCAGTTTTCAGTGAACTGGTCACAGATATCGGGGATTGTGCTTCAGCCCCTCTAGCTACACTCATAGTGATAAACCAAACGACCAGGACATTAGCTCAAATACTGGTTGGTGGTCTTTGATGATGATAAGCTGTTAGCAGTACACTGGAAAACGCCTGGTCATGGTTGAAGTGACAGCATTCCAGCAAGCAGGACACATGAAGCTAAACTGCCTTTGGAGAAGGAAAGATAATTAGAATCATAGAATCATAGAACAACCAGGTTGGAAGACACCCATCGGATCATCGATCATCATATAATTGATGGTATAGATGAGGGCTATGAACATATACTGTCTTTAAGACCAAAGAACAGACCTGAATTAAATACTTAGTAGTTTAAACATAACTCATGTGAGTAAGAAGCCTGTAAATTTTTGAAGTTACAAGCCATGAACTCTGCCAAAGTGCATTGTCACAACTGTATCTTTTGGCAGGTGCTTCCATGACACTTTTCTGAGAGGTTCCTTATGATCTTTCACTCAAACAATGCCTGTATGGACTGATCTATGGTTAGGATAATGCCTTGAGATTTGCAGAACACCTCAAGTTCTTGCTCTCTGAAACCATCAGCTGGGATGGGAAATTCTAATGGGAAATTTTAGGGGGCAAAAGCCCATTTTGCCACGTCTATAAAATCCACTTAGATATTTGAGCTCTCTCGAACATACGGCATCTCTTCTGAAGGCACAAATCCTCTTACAAGATAACTCACTCTCCCTACCTTACAAAAAAATATCATCTCCTCAAAATTCACCTTTACATCACGCATTTCTGGTATCACTCACAGAGAACTTGCTCACTTAAAAAAGCAAGTTGCTCTTTCTCCACTGTCCTGGTTCTTCTAGATTTTTGGTTGTGGCCCTTCATAAACTATATTATTATTTATTACAACGTTTATTATGAATCTCTGCTGATTCAAACTATAGTAGAAGGGATTTTGTGTCTTTATTCAGTTGAAAGTTTTACGTGTTCCAGATGTATCAAACGTGTGTTCATATGTACAGAGATGTGAGTGTGTGTATATACACATAAATCCTTTCATTTAATTAACCAATACTGTGCACACAGATTTAAACCCATGTGTTAAAAATTCCATATTTAGTTTGGAAACCGAGCTTGCAGGCTCAGACGCCTGTTATTAAACACAGTCACAGCACCGGATCAGAGAGGCATCACCTCTTTGAAAAAAAAAAAAAAAAATAAAAGCCAAAGCAGTTTTGATTACTGAAGACAGAAATAACTCCCAACCTCCCTCTGGCTTGTAAATTAAGCAGATACAATTCTTGTTTGCCTTTGCATGAAAACCAGTAGCTATTGTCTTCTGTGTCTACAGCTGAATTCCCAGTCACGGGTCACAACCACTTCTCATCCAGGTCGGATCAGAACCCAGAGAGATGTTGCTGCCCAGTAAAATAACTTAGATGCCCAGACTATGACATTTCCCGATTTAACTCTTTATTCTCCAAAAATCTCTGAATGTAATTTCTGTCTCCAGACTTGGATGATTACTGGATGTAACTGAAATCAAACCCAGATCAAAAATATTAAAGGAGCCTCATAAAATTCTAGCTACCTGCCAGCCCACCACGACTTTTTGGCTATGGGAGTAAATTAGCAGTAATCTTTTCTTTATTGTCTTGGAAAATGGCACTTCAGAAGGTTTTAAGCCAGGCTTCATGCATTCATTCACTAATTTTGCAAAGCTGGTTTAGCAGTAATCATCTATCCCTCAAAACAGCTTAGCCCCATAGTCAGGAGTGATGAATCAGAGAAGCTGAGTGGATTTGCTGTAATGAATCATACTGCACAACAAATACACTGAGAAACAGCCTCCTCAGTCTATCTCCAGATCCACGTGTCTGGACTAACTTATTTGGTTCTCAAGTTCTGAGTTGGTGGTAATTTCATTCAGCTTTATGTTCATAGAATAGAATCATAGAATCATAGAATCACCAGGTTGGAAGAGACCCATTGGATCATCAAGCCCAACCATTCCTATCAAACATATTTTGATTTTTGTCTTCATTGTGACCTACTGGATGTTGCTCCACAGCTAGAACAATTATAGCCTTTAAAACCATCCCCAAACTCTGAATCACAGCCATAACCCTGGATGTTCCAGCTTTTCTCTCTGCATCCTCCTCCAAGGTTACAATCCACTGGAATGACACAAAAGTGCAAAAGAAAGAGGATGAAGGTGGAGGTGTGAAAACCTGGTTAATATTAGGCACTTGCTGCTGCTCAGGTGGATGCTTTCTGATTTCAGAATCATAGAATCATAGAATCACCAGCTTGGAAGAGACCCACCGGATCATTGAGTTCAACCATTTCTATCAAACACTAAACCATGTCCCTAATCTACCCCTCCCTTAAACACCTCCAGGGAAGGTGAATCAACCACGTCCCTGGGCAGCCTGTTCCAATGCCCAATGACCCTTTCCGTGAAAAACTTCCTCCTAATCTTCAGCCTAAATCTCCCCTGGTGGAGCTTGAGGTCATTCCCTCTTGTCCTGTCCCCTGTCACTTTGGAGAAGAGGCCAGCTCCCTCCTCTCTACAACCTCCTTTCAGGGAGCTGGAGAGAGTAATGAGGTCTCCTCTCAGTCTCCTCTTCTCCAGGATAAACACCCCCAGATCTCCCAGCCGTTCCTCATAAGACCTGTTCTCCAGCCCCTTCACCAGCCTCGTTGCTCTTCTCTGGATTTGCTCCAGAGCCTCAACATCCTTCTTGTGGTGAGGGGCCCAGAACTGCACACAGTATTCAAGGAGTGACCTCATCAGTGCAGAGTACAGAGGGAGAATCACCTCCCTGGACCTGCTGGTCATACCATTTCTGATACAAGCCAGGATGCCATTGGCCTTCTTGGCCACCTGGGCACACTGTTGGCTCATGTTCAGTCAGCTGTCAACCAACACCTCCAGGTCCCTCTCCTCCTGGCATCTTTCTAGACAGACTTCTCCTAGTCTGTAGCTCTGCATAGGGTTGTTGTGCTCCAAGTGCAGAGAAACCAAAGAGAGCAAAGGTTAGAGGCTGGATCTGAATGATGAGAACACTGGAGTTCCAGATATCCAGCCTGTCCCTAGAAGTAAGCTGGCACCCACTAAACAAACACCTCTTCTTCATTTCCTTTATGTTGGGAGGTAGGATGGGAGATTCAAGGCTCCATGCAATAGGATGCAGAGTCTTTGCACCCCTGGGCAGGGCAAAGCTTCTCCTTGGATATTTCTTTATCTCTTGCTGGCAGGTTCAGCAAAGAAACCAAGGAGTAAATGGGTTCTGGAAAACTTCCTCTCCCAGCCAGAACTTAGGCCAGGCAGAGGAAGGTCCCTGTGCTGTAGCTTTCTTGGGGATAATAGGAAAATTCACTCTCCTAGGCTGTCAGTCTTGTAACTTTTTAACTGGCAGTGGACTCTCTTTAATAAGGAAGGGAGTAAAGCAATTTCTCATTTCACTGATAACCTGATCTCTGACTGAAAATAAAACCCCCAAATGGAAAATCCAGACACTAAAGCTTCAAGTACAGTGAATTGTGTTCAATTCAGCTAAATCAGTAAATTTCCTCATGGTAATTAAAGACACTAATTGATTTGTGAAAACATCTTCTGGATGGGAGCTGAACTTGTGGGATTTACAAGCCCTACTCCTAATCCCCAGATGCTCCATTCAGTCCACAGTTCGACAGAGGAGCAGAGAGCTGCTTTGGATGAATGAGGAGAGACTAAGATTTCTTATTTTGCATCCTTTCAGGGAAATACCATTGCATTTAATGACCGATTTCTCTCTTCCTGAGGCCATTTCTATCAGGTTTCTGAGAGCATTTGGGTATTGCTTTCATGCTTTTTTTTGCTCCTCTTAGACACCTTCATGTGAACCCTCTGAATTCACCAAAGCAGCATCATTGGGGTGAAGAGGAAAAGGGGTGCTTAACGAGGAGGAAGGCTGTTTGATAGGGCAGGGACCATGGCTAGCTTTGGATTTCATCTCAGGAGGCAGCCCTGGGGCTTTCAGATATGACAGTCAAACAAGCAGCACAGTCCTAAGCCAGCAAATGCACAAAGGTTGTGGGAACTGCTGCTTTCAAACCCAAGGGATAGTCACTTATCTAAGTGTATTTATGGCATTTATGCTTGGGTTGAAAAGATCAGTGACTGGTCCTGGTGCCATGCAAAGCTACAGACCCAATCTAATGGGATCCACAACAATCATGACCTGATACTGGAGATGATAAACCTGAGGCTGTAGTAACAAGGAAGAAAGCTTCAACACTAGGTTGGAGACATGCTGTTCCTGCCTTTGTAATGAAAACATGAAATTTCCAAGGCAAAATTCTTAGAATCATAGAATCATAGAACAACCAGGTTGGAAGGGACCCATTGGATCATTGAGTCCAACCATTCCTATCAAACACTAAACCATGTCCCTCAGCACCTCATCCACACATACCTTAAACACCTCCAGGGAAGGTGAATCAACCACCTCCCTGGGCAAACTGTTCCAATGCCCAATGACCCTCTGTGTGAAAAACTTCCTCCTGATGTCCAGCCTAAATCTCCCCTGGCAGAGCTTGAGGCCATTCCCTCTTGTCTTGTCCCCTGTCACTTGGGAGAAGAGGCCAGCTCCCTCCTCCCTACAACCTCCTTTCAGGTAGTTGTAGAGAGCAATGAGGTCTTCCCTCAGCCTCCTCTTCTCCAAGCTGAACACCCCCAGCTCTCTCAGACGCTCCTCATAGGGCCTGTTCTCCAGCCCCTTCACCATCTTCGTTGCTCTTCTCTGGACTCGCGCATTGACAACTGGATTTTCCTGCATTAATCCAGGGAGATTTTCTCTGCTAGTGATGATGATGTGCAGGATTATCTAGACTCGGAACACACAGGGTTTATTTGAAGTAAGGACCCTGTCCATCCCTAACTAGATTATGGAAATTTTTGTCCTATTGGTACACATGAAAAGCACGTAGAGGTGGCACTTCAGGACATGGTTTAGTAGACATGGTGATGATGGGCTGACAGTTTGACTTGATGATCTTAGAGGTCTTCTCAACATTAATGATTCTTTGACTCTATAAGCATGGACACACACTGAGCATCCAAGGTGTTACAATGAACACACAACACACTGGTGGCCTGCTAAGTCCTCCAAAGAGGCAAGTCCGCCAGCACTTGTGGTTCTTGGGCTCTAGGAAACAGCTCTGCAGAAATGTTTCTTAGTGAATATAGTGGTTGGGAAGCACTGTCCTGTATCAAGGATCAACACAAGCACACCAATGCTGCTTCAGTAAATAAAGGAAGGTGGTAGGAGGTGTCCGTGGGCTGCTTACCTGAAGATGCTCCACTCAGGTTCAATCCTCAGGATAGTTGGATCCTCCACATATTCGTACTGCAACTCTTGATGTATCTTGGCTTTGTCTACTCTCACAGACACCTTTACCTTCTCAAAACCTTCATCTGAGGCAGTGGTGTTACAGACAATATGTTTGGTGGATCTCCTGTGATAGGAAGCAAGTAAACATAAATTAGATGCTACCAGAAGAAAATGAATGGTGCCAGAAAGAGCCCAGCCAATTAATCCTCTGTCCTATGACCTTAACCTATTCACTGTGAAGTGGTGAAACACACCACTATGGGAATATTCTGCAAGATGTGTGACGTTTATCTGAGGAAGTGGCATTGGCTTCTCACTAGTTTAAATAAAACCACAAAGGCCATCAGATTCTCAGGTCTCAGAGTGAAAACTGAACTCAAAGGGAAGTGCAAACCAGATCTCTCTCCAGAAGTATTTCTGTGTGATTAAATGTTTGATGGATATTTCCTTCCTGCCTGCAAACATATGCAGCAGTAGCTCATAAAAGGAGGAGTTTGCACCTCAGTTTTCCAGTCTGCGATAATAAAACTTACTTTGCATTAGGACTATAAACTTTGCTTAAGTGCAGTTTGCAGCATGCCTGGGTTTTTGCGTGGAAGGTGCTAATATAATGGGAAGCATTTTATGGTTATACTGGAAGAAAACTCTGCATAAACCTTTGCTTTTGGTCAGAGCTCAAAATAAGTCTGAAGTCTGAATTTTGCAGCAGTCCTTATCGTCCATAAACACCCCAAAATTCAGACTCCAAAACTCTTAATCTTTCCAGTCCTGTGATTTGTGATGTAGCCTTATCTGATATCCCCAGAAAGGATAAACCAGGGGACATCTTTCCCTTGTGGTATAGATGCACCTTCACTGCGTTGTCCAGGTACTCTCCAAATGAAAGATGACACTAACTCTCTCCTAAATATCCCAGCCTCTTCAGTATGCATCTCCAAGCAGCTATGGTTCCCACTTGGTCTTTTAAATCACGATTTGTGACATCACCCTCCTGAATTATAGATGCTAAATCACACCACTCCCTCAACAAGCAGCTAAACAGGAATCCCATAGCCAGATTAGGGAAGGGCATTGCCCCAAGACAGTGGCACCAGGTCTCCTGTAAATGAGTTCTTCTCCTGCCAAGGATAGGCTGGGAGAAAAATGCCAATTTCATCTTCAGCCTCCACCAATATTGGCAGCAAGTTATGTTGTGCTTGGTAGTTTTGAGCTGCAAGATCCCCTGGGAAAGGGATTCAGACTCATTCTCACAGGGCTCAGGGAACATTCAGCAGGTAACACTGACATTAAGCCACTCTGAACTGTAATTGAACCGGAGCCAACCCAGAGCTGAAATGTTGCAAATCATCTATTTCTTAGCATGACAGGACTATTCTAGGATAAAAAGGAGGCGTTTTAATACTTAGAACTGGTGTTGTCAGATTTTCTTTGTCACCACCGCTAAAGCCAGGGACATGAAAATGAATCTTTTAAAGTATGTACTCCCAGAGCAAGTAGGAAGGTATGGGAGCATGGAGAATCGTACTGAAATTTGGCAAGGGACCGTGGTAAAAAGCACATCAAATACAAATCAAAACAATGAAATAAATCCTATTCTCCCACCCCAAAACATGCACAGCAAGGTCGTGCACAGTGCAGAATGCGCACAAGTCCCATCGCTGAATAGATGTGGCCACCAGCCAGACAAGGCACATGAGGGACAGAGGGTGTCTGGGCTGAAGAAGTTTCTTGACTATAATTGCTCACATCTTTCAGACTCAGGCAGGTACAGTACGAAGGACTCCTCTGTACCTGTAGAAGAGGCAGGGTTGTCGCCCGAAGTTCACAATGACATTGCTGCCCGCATTAAGGTTGTTGCCTGTTATTGTCACCTGGGTGCCACCTGACACTGGTCCCCTCTTTGGCTTGAGATCAGAGAGTGTCAGGGTCTGTAAAGACAAAAGGTAGTGTTGAAAACACAATAGAGGAGCGTAAGTACCTTCCCTTACTTATTTTAGAGATGGAAAGAAGTAAGCACCATCAGGGGTTAATCAGGTATTAGCTGGACTTCAGAAGATGACCATATCTTCCATCCAACAGAGAAGCCTAGAGTGATTCCACAGTCCTATCATAGACACCCTGCTTGAATGACAAGTCTTGTGTGACGACTTCAGACCTAATCCCAGTCTGTTCTCTTCACCCCTGTCATACTAGGCCTGCTCTTGTACCTGCTCAGAAATATTCTGTGCTTGCAAAGTCAGTTCCAGGAACTGAGCAGCTGGATCCATGATGCAGCTTCTCCACTGCTTGTCTGCCACAGCTCAGATGTCTTTTTGCCATCATGCAACACCACCTCTGTGAGATAAACTGGGTCTTGAACTGGCTGACTGGAAATTAACGGGCACTTTCCACACTGTGGAACTTACAAGTGATGAAAATGGTCAAGTCTTTAAAAGATTACTCTGAACTCTATTGATCTGATGAGGGAACAGAACCAGCTGTAAATCTCCAGAGGTGCCTTAAAACCTGCCTCTGTGCTCACAGGCTTTTTCCCTGGGAAGAAGAAGAGCTGTGGTTCAGCAAAGCATCTGAGCTCATGTCTTGCGTCTCTCACATGACAATTGCACAACCCACAACCCCAAATCTTTCTCTTTTTGTTATCAGACTTGGATGCTGAGACAGTCTAGTGTTTCCTGCACTGATATAGCACAGCAATGTTCATGTTGAATCATAGAATCATCGAATCACCAGCTTGGAAAAGACCTGTCCGATCATCGAGTCCAAGCATAACCAGTATTTTTGAGATGCACTCAAACATACTACAGCCACAAAAGAAGCACTGTCCAGATAAACACCATTTTTGCTTTTTCAGGCTGATTTTCCAAGGCTCTTTTCCCAAACATAATATGATGCTGTGCTAATGTGTCAAAAAGGGGCACAATTCCTTTAGGGGCCCCAAATTTCAAGTTTCTTTTTCTTACCCTCCTGATTTCCCTTCTTTCCCAAATTAAGATAAAATACTTGTACTCTGAAGGCACAGATCACCCTGTTACCACAATGCAGAGAGGAGACATCCATTTTCAGGGTGAAATTTGGAGTTATAGTTTATTCTTTCATTTGCATTTTAATAGAAAAACTTTCCACTCAGTCCCAAGTGAAAAGCTACTATATGCATTTAAATGAAGATTATTTTTTTTCCCTCTCTTCAAGAATGATGACACAAATGCTTGAAGTTCTGCTTAGCTCCTCTGAATGAGCAGGTACATCATGCAGTCACCTTATTGAGCTTTGGAGACCATTAATCCCTGTTTATAAAACCACCTGACACACACGATGGCTCCTTCTTTCACACCCACAGAGCATTCTCTGTCCCGAACCCCCTCTGGTAAATCATTTTGAAAAACAGTGGCAAGGTTTCCACTTTGCTTTTGTTCAAAGTGAAGCTACTGTGTGGAAAAAGAGCTGAACATGAAAATCAGACATACAGCTCCGTAGAAAAATCTGTTGTCAGAGCTGAACACGTCTTATGTTTAAACTTGACTGGGTTTGACATGACGGGTTGGAAGATGTTTTGCCTCAAGAAGTCCCTCACTTATTAATTGCTGAAGGTTAGGAGGAAATAGAAGAAAAAAAGACATTAAGAAACAAGAAATTACTTGTTTCTTACACTTTTTTATTGGGTGGGGTATATTCTCTAGTAGCTATTATTGGGGTAAAAAATGCAGGAAGAGTACGTGGATACAAAAGATACATTCCAGTATGAAATGCTTCTCTCATTTTTGACAACTGCTTCATGAAGTGATGGCAGCTCCTCTCTCATCCATTACTGATGGCCGTCCACACCAGTTCTGACTGTGATGGCTGCTACTGGGAGATGATCTCCCATGTGGGAGAAAATGAATTGAGAGTGGCCAGGTTGGTGCACATAGTCTACACAATAACACTGTTATAGTAGATGCTTTCAGTTAAAGAACCAAAGCCCTTGTCCCACTTCTTGATGGTGACATAAGCTGACCATGCCTTTTTCATAGAATCATAGAATCACCAGCTTGGAAGAGACCCACCAGATCATCCAGTCCAACCATTCCTAACACTAACCCATATCCCTCAGTACCTCGTCCACCTTTCCCTTAAATCTCCCCAGGTGATTCAACCACTTCCTTGGGCAGCCTCTAACAGTACCCAATGACCCCTCCTGTGAAAAACTTCCTCCTGATGTTCAGCCTAAACCTCCCCTGGCAGAGCTTGAGGTCATTCCTTCTTGTCCTGTCCCCTGTCCCTTGGGAGAAGAGGTCAACTCCTTCCTCTCAATAACCTCCTTTTAGGTCCTTGAGGACTCCTGTAGACCAGATCTACATCAGTAACGCCCCTTGGCAAAATGTTGCTGTGTCTCATGCCAATCTTACAGAAAGTTTTGTGAATAAGCTTTCAAAGTTGAGATAAACCATTAAATATTCACGACCTGTCTGCAGTAAAACTGTGGTAAAAAAAAAAACCCTACAGAATGCTTACCATTTCCTTGGTGGTGAAATATGATGGAAAATGCAAAGGAATTTATTGGATCTGTAACAGGTTGAAGTGGACAATGACAACAGGGTAAAGAGACCAGGAAATATCCTCTCGCTTCCTATGCTCCCCAGCCCTTTACTTTCCTCCAGTAATTCCCACACACAGGCTGTCCATAGAGAGGCTGTGATCAGAATTGTGTCTGAACTGACCACATGGTACAAGCATCTTGTCTTGTATCAGAAACAGTGTGACCAGCAGGTCCAGGGAGGTGATTCTCCCTCCGCACTGGTGAGGCCACTCCTTGAATACTGTGTGCAGTTCTGGGCCCGTCACCACAAGAAGGATGTTGAGGCTCTGAAGTGAGTCCAGAGAAGAGCAATGAAACTGGTGAAGGGGCTGGAGAACAGGTCCTATGAGGAGTGTCTGAGAGCTGGGGTTGTTGAGCCTAGAGAAGAGGAGGCTGGGAGGAGACCTCACTACTCTCTACAACTACCTGAAAAGAGGTTGTAGAGAGGAGGGAGCTGGGCTCTTCTAACCAAGTGACAGGGGACAGGACAAGAGGGAATGGCCTCAAGCTCCACCGGGGGAAATTTAGGCTAGAGATTAGGAGGAAGTTTTTCACACAGAGGGTCATTGGGTATTGGAACAGACTGCCCAGGGAGGTGGTTGATTCACCATCCCTGGAGGTGTTTAAGGCACAGGTAGACGAGGTGCTGAGGGACATGGTTTAGTGTTTGATAGGAATGGTTGGACTTGATGATCCAGTGGGTCTCTTCCAACCTGGTGATTCTATGATTCTTCCCTGGGAAGCCTCGACCAGTGCCCAATGACCCTTTCCGTGAAAAACTTCCTCCTGATGTCTAGCCTAAATCTCCCCTGGAGGAGCTTGAGGCCATTCCCTCTTGTCCTGTCCCCTGGCACTTGGGAGAAGAGGTCAGCTCCCTCCTCTCCACAACCTCCTTTCAAGTAGTTGTAGAGAGCAATGAGGTCTCCTCTCACCCTCCTCTTCTCTAGGCTAAATAACCCCAGCCCTCTCAGCCACTCCTCATAGGGCCTGTTCTCCAGCCCTTTCACCAACTTCATTGCTCTTCTCTGGACTCGCTCCACAGCCTCAACATCCTTCTTGTGGTGAGGGCCCCAGAACTGAACACAGTATTCGAGGAGCGGTCTCATCAGTGCAGAGTACAGAGGGAGAATAATCTCCCTGGACCTGCTGGTCACACCATTTCTGATACAAGTGACAAGTGATTTCTGACACAAATCAGTTTTCCAAATCATTTACTATGCATCAGAAAGCAATATCTATCTCCCGTGCAACATTCTTTCCTAGTTTTCAAACATCTTTCTTCTCTTAAAGCTGCCACCCACTGCTGCAGGATGCCAAGATATGTTGTGATGCCTGCAATAACATCTCTCCTGTCCTGGCAGAAGTATCAGAGGAAGTTAAGCTGTGCCAACAAACACAGCTCTCGCTATGAAAGCAACGGACATGAGAGAAGGCGTATGATTGGTGAGCTGGTGAGCATCTGTATTTTTTTCTGTCTCGCACAAAGTTATCAAGGTATTCCGCAGAGAAAACCCTGTTGACTTCACGCTTATGCACAGCTGGGATAGCTGGCAGCTGGAAAGCCAACAAGCGGAGGGAAAAGCTGTCACAGACGGATACGGATGATCAAAATTGGACAGCAATTCCAAGAGTAGCAGAGGTCACAGCTGAAGTGTGATGCCTTGGTAGAGACCTTCTGTCTGCCTAGTGGGGGGATCTTTCAAGGTGTTTCCACCACCACAGCACCTGAGTGACACTAGGAAATACAGAGAACAGAGAAATCTCTGTAGCTTGAGGGAGAAATCCAAGATACTTGCTTTAATTACCAGTTCTCTTTACCATAAAAAATTGCCGGGCGTGTGAACTATCTCAGAAGAGACCCATTCCCCTGCAGGAGTTGAGAGCTTTTGATGGGAACAAAGAGAGACTCTCATCTCAAACCTGCACAGATCTCCACAGATGAAGGCCAGGAAATGCTTGCATGACCCAGCAAGGGGCCTTAGAGGAATGAGCAGGTTTCTTGGTCAAAGAGCATTGGCAGAAAGGGGGAGAGCAGAGAAAAACAAGTCAAGTGTGCAACATGTGTTGGGCTCTCGGCAGCTCTCCTATGGCAAAACAAAAGTTTGAGGCTCAACTTGCCCCAGCAGTAGTGCAGAATTAGACTGAGAGCCTCTCTGATTGCTTTTCCAGTGGATATCCCAGACAGATGGTGTAGCAAGCAAATTTCCCAGCCCCAGCAGCCTCTCTAAAAAACAGAGCAATTCTGCTCTCCGAGCACCATCAGCACACAGTGCTGACTCCAGGCAGTCTGCTAAAGGTAGCTGCTCACCAAAAGCATCCTTTTCCTTTTCTTCTTTGGAAATATCTAATATCTGAGGCTCAAGAAACTGCCTATTTGGGGAGAACAGCCTTCTGCAGGGAAATGAGTGGAAGTTGCATGTATGATGCTATTGTTCACCATCCTTGGGGTCTTTCGACTTCATCTCCAAATTCCTCATAGCCAAGTTCTCCCATCAAAGCACCTACCCTTCCCACTGCCAGATATGAGACGTAGTGCAGCGGCAGGAGGAAACCATGTAAAATAAACCAAGGTGTGGTATTTATGGCATCCAATCCTATGGACTCAGTGAAGAACATCTTGGACTTAAGTCAGATGGTGTAAATGAGGCTTGAAAGAAACTGGGCTGAGCTGAAAGTAACGACACAAGAACTTGAGAGGTGTGCTTAACCACAGTTCTGAGACAGCAGATGTCTGCTGTCCTGAGCCCATCCCTTCAAGCATGAATCCTGAGGGAAGATCTCACCCTTAATCGTGTGTGCAGACATCACTTGAGAAAACTACCTAAAGTTCAAGCTTGCTGGTGGCTGTCATTTCACCACAGAGCACCAAAAACTGTTGCTCACTTGCACTGAACCCCAGTCATGCTCTACAGCTCACCCACAACCTGGCTGATGACCTGGTCCCTCCTGATCTTGTGATGCTTGTGTGCAGCATTGCTTTTCCTGGGCACTCAGAAGACCACCTAATTCAAAAATCCTTCAATGTCACATCTTGCAGAAATACCTGTCATAGAATCATACAACAACCAGGTTGGAAGAGACCCATCGGATCATCCAGTCCAACCATTTCTATCAAACACTAAACCAAGTCCCTCAAGACCTCATCAACCCGTACCTTAAACACCTCCAGGGAAGGGGAATCAACCACCTCCCTGGGCAGCCTATTCCAATGCACAATGACCCTCTGTGTGAAAAACTTCCTCTTAATCTCTAACCTAAATCTCCCCTGGCAGAGCCTAAGGTCATTCCCTCTTTTCCTGTCCCTTGGGAGAAGAGTCTAGCTCTCTCCTCTCTACAACCTCCTTTCAGGTACTTGTAGAGAGTAATGAGGTCTCCTCTCAGCCTCCTCTTCTCTAGGCTAAACACCCCCAGCTCTCTCAGCCATTCCTCATAAGGCCTGTTCTCCAGCCCCTTCACCAGCTTTGCTGCTCTTCTCTGGACTTGGTCCAGAGCCTCAATATCCTTCTTGTGGTGAGGGGCCCACAACTGAACACAATATTCAAGGAGCAACCTCACCCGTGCTGAGTACAGAGGGAGAATAACCTCCCTGGCCCTGCTGGTCACACCATTTCTGATCCAAGCCAGGATGCCATTGGCCTTCTTGGCCACCTGGGCACACTGCTGGCTCATGTTCAGTCGGCTGTCGGCCAACACCCCCAGGTCCCTCTCCTCCTGGCAGTTTTCCAGCCACTGTCACTGCTATGGTAACTTACTGTGGCTCAGTAAGTGGGAATTTTCGTCCTTGCTAGCAGAAGGCAGGCGCTGCCCAGCCAACACCAACCCTCTGTGTACCCAGGCTGGGTGATGGGCAGCTCTGCCACTGGTCCTAGAAACCACAGAGAAAGGAGCAGGCAGTGGGGAGAAGACAGGCGGAAACACATCTAGAGGGAACCAAGAGAGAGTCCACCATGAAAAATCACACTCTACCTGTAGAAGACCTTAGAATAGTGATGACCACAACGACAACCTCAATGTTTCTGCTGAAGGACAACAGTGCCTTTGTCTGTGGGCCCTAGAGGGATGGCGGCAGGGTAAGCATCACATCAGGGAAAAGTAAGTTGTTAGAAAACATTTTTCCTTTTCTTCTTTCTCTTTTCTCCCCCTTTCTTATATAGCATTTTTAGCTATTAATGAGGATTTTCTGTACTAATTTGGACCATGGCTGTATGTGACTGTAACTGGACTAATAATCTGGACTATTATTAGATTGTTAAAACTTTAATTAGGTAAGCTATTTTTGCTCATAACAAGATTTTGAAAGGAAATGAAAGGAACAACTATGTGCGCTCAGAATGGCACTGAAGAGCTCAAAGACTGAATCTGGTCAAGGACAATGGATCGATACAGCAAAGGGGACCAGTACCCAAGGAACTTCAAGGCCAATGAGAACTTCTCGCTTGCAGGAACTTACCATAAAGTAGTAGAGCTGTGAAGACCTGGCCATGAATTCTGGTTTGCACTCAGCCACACAGATCTCCACGAATCCAGCATGCTGACTGGGCTTGGCCTCCCCCATCTCACAGACTATCCTGTGGAGAAAGAATCAACCAGAAGAAAGTTTTGAGGGATTTTTTTGGTGGTCTGCGTGAGAAGGATTTGGAGCAAACAGCCCACATTGTTGGGGAATGGACTGTAGCCTTAACCCATCCTCTCCTTTCCAATCCAGGACACAAAATATGGACTAAGTTATTATATAAAGAGTGGTGGCTTTTGGTGCTTGGTGATACAAACGCTTAGCTGATATAATTCAACATAACTTCACTTAAATGTCTGTACAAATGGTGGGTTGAGGTCTGACCCCAGGGGTCCCTCTGTCCTCCAGCCTTGCACAGTGGACAGTTTTGCAGCTTTGAGGCTTAATGATCACTCCTGCATGGGGTAAGCTGCGTCTTGAAACTGCTACCCTACAAACTGGACCAGAACATCCTTGTTGTGACTGTTATGTGAAAGATAAAGGATAACTTTAGGGTATATGCCACAAACGTTACCTAAATATGCAATTCAAATACAGCAATAAATGGATTATTAGCATCTAAGCTGTAACGGGGGAACGGCATCTTCTATTCCTCACTTCCAACGCTCATTAGAAGATCCTACAGGTAGCAATGACAGTTATTAGGTGCACTGTGACCCACTGTACGCCATACACTTACTGCTCTGCTGGGATGTACCCTTCCACCAGCGGTTTGCACTCCACTCCGGCCACTTTGACGTGAGATGCAATATCTCTGAACTCCAGCCCCAGATTCTCCCCGCGGATGGTCACTTTGGTCCCTCCTTCACGGGGTCCTGTCACAGGATTGATCTGGAGAAACAAGCCGAGAAGAAGAATGATCAAATCACCTATATAAAGACATCAGCATCCTCTCAGGTGAAAGAAAAGGTAGTATCAGGTCTCTTTGTGACCACTAGAGACACTCTAAATTATGAATACGGAACAACTAAGGGGACAATCCTACTCCAGACACACCACTTGGTCTACCTCCCTTGCAATTAAACATCACACTTGCCCCAGCATCAGAGTATACAAAATTCTGCTCCATATCTCATTTAACAACCTCCTTGCTCTCTACCACTACCTGAAAGGAGGTTGTAGAGAGGAGGGAGTTGGCCTCTTCTCTCAAATGACAGGGGACAGGACAAGAGGGAATGACCTCAAGTTCCGCCAGGGGAGGTTTAGGCTGGACATCAGGAGGAAGTTTTTCACAGGAAAGGGTCATTGGGCATTGGAACAGGCTTCCCATGGAGGTGGTTGATTCACCTTCCCTGGAGGTGTTTAAGGCACGGGTGGATGAGGTCCTGCGGGACTTGGTTTAGTGTTTGATAGGAATGGTTGGACTCGATGATCCGATGGGTCTCTTCCAGCCTGGTGATTCTATGATTCTAATCTCTTTTAACTACTTGCAAAACCTCCAGAGATGAGTAGGAAATGTTTTCTAGGGGGGAACAGGGGTTTCTGGTGGTGCACCTGGGCTCTGTACATCATATACATGACCGATGGAGGGACCGGAGTGAGGCACGGTGGAAATAAATAGCAGAACAAGAAAAGGATATAAAATGGCTTCATCTAGTCACTTTAAATGCTATGTTCCCACCCCAAAGCACATGAAATTTTTTTATCTATTCTGGAGGTAAGTATTGGTCATGCATCACAAATTCATCTGAAAATGTCCACCTGAAAAGAAAACATCCAAGACACAACAGAAACAGCAAGTTGGATTAGGTACAGAGTAGGTGGATAGTGACTGAGACAGCAGTGGCAGTTTGTGTGTGCCAACAGGAACTTCTGAAAGAATCCTGGTTTCCCTCATGGTAGTTCTGGGGCCAGGGAACGACAGGCACAGGACTGTGAATGGCTTATTAGAGGAGTGAAAGGCACATGAACCCCAGCGTAAGTTGAATGGCTCTCCCAACTATTCTGGTGGCTGGTGGCATAGTGATTATATCCCAGTCTGGGCCTTTATCAGAACCTAGTAAGGACAGGACCATAGAATCATAGAATGGTATAGGTCAGAAGGGACTTTAAAGGTTATCCAGTTCCAAGTCCACAACCATGGGCAGATGCACCTTCCATGGAATCAGGCTGCTCAAAGCCTCATCCAACTTGGCCTTGAACACCTCTGGGGTTGGGGTATCCATGACTTCTCTGGGCAAACTCAGCCAGTGACTCACCACCCTCAGAGGAAAATATTTCTTCCAGATACCTCATCTAAATATCCTCTTTTTCATCTTAAAACTATTCCCTCTTATCCTACCCCTTTACTCCCTGATAAAGAATTCCTCCTCAGCTTTCCTGGAGTACCCTCGAAGTACTGAAAGGCTGTTATATGGTTGCTCCAGTACCTTCTCTTCTCTAGGTTGAACAAGCCCAACTCTCTCAGCCTGTCCTTGTATATTAGAGGCGCTCCAGCCCTTGGATTATTCTCATGGCCCTCCTCTGGATCATTGCATCTTGCTCAGTAGAGGCTGTGTTGGGCAGCAGAGTCAAAGCACCACCTGGACTCCAGAGCTCACCCCTTCCCCCCATTCCACCCTGCACCCAGAATTGTCCATTTCTGCAATATCTCTGGCCCATGCAAAGGGAACGTGTATGTGGAAAAAGCATTTTGCATCACATCCATAATCGTTGTTCAGAGCCAGGTGGAAATTAGCATTGGAGTTGTCTCCTCAACATTGAAACAACATGGAAATTGTGGGGCTAGCCCTTAATTACCTCAGTTCAGCCCTTCCAATTATTCTGCATGCCCAAATATTTAGCAATACAACCGGTTAGTTGAAAGGGGCTTCAAACATTGCTTTCAAAGGGCATTCCCTGCTGCCCATTCATGGTGCCATGGCTGCCATCTGCCAGCATTGGCAAGACTCTCAGTACTGAGGAAGGGGGAATTCCCTGTCTGAGGACAATGCCCACTGGCCGATGGCTTTGCCAACTGGGAATCTAAGGCTGGCAGATAAACCCTTGCATGGCAGTCAGACTGGCAGGGAAAGTTGAGGCACTTGACTACTTCCCAGTGCTGAGTCTCACACCATGGTTAGCCTAATTTCCACCCAGAGGCCAATTTTTAGAAGATTCACCTTTAGTAAAAAGAAAGGCACCTTTGGGGAACATTTTATTTTAGGTTATTTAATTTTAGGTCCTAGAACCATCTCCTGAATGAGTGTGTCTTTGCTACAACTATACAAGGAATCAACAGAGGTTAACAAGATAATAGCACAGGTGATGGCTTTAAATTGGAGTGAGGAAGATTTAGATTAGACATTAGGAAGAAATTCTTCATGGTGAGGGTGGTGAGACACTGGAACAGGTTGCCCAAGGAAGTAATAGCTGCCCCATCCCTGGAAGTGCTCAAGGCTGTGTTGGATGAGCCTTGAGCAACCTGGTCCAGTGGGAGTTGTCCCTGCTCATGACAGGGGGGTTGGAACTGGATGGGCTTTAAAGTCTCTTCCAAACCAAATCATTCTATGAAATCATGATTCTATGATCTCCTGTCACCTTATGAGGCATTTTGCCAAGCTCTTGAACCTGTAAGGTTGTGTGGCACAGATACAACCTCTACAACACAAGATCCCTGCAGCAGCCTGGTCTTGGGTCAAAAAAAACCCCAAATACCACTTGAACTAAGAAAATCAGAATCATATTCCTACTCCAAAAGTCAACAAGATACTTAAATCCTGAAAAGAAAATAGCACAATATTCATAAATCTGACAGGTGAAATGTTTATTTGGATTGGCTGGAAATTTGACCTTTAGATGGTTCGTGGTATTGAGATTGATAGGTAAGTAGAGAATGGATAAAAAAAGAAAGAGAGAGAGAGGCATTTGGAGTTATTTTCCAGGAATGAGGGATATATCTTGAAAATGAAAATCAAAAAGTGCAATTTCTGTTCCAGGAGAAACTAACACTGATTGCCTCAGTTGGGGACTCAACATTGAAAACTTGAACTGTTTTCCAAAAATGGCAATTCTGAAGTATTTTTTTTTCTGAATTATTAATAAATACCTATTCAAGCGAAGTTTTCTATTTGAAATACTTATTTTGCTAACGTCAGTTAATCCTCTCCTGATAAAACACTACATGAACGATGCTGGAAGGCTAGAATATATCACCATACCAAATGCAATCTAATATCTTAGGCGGCTATCCCCATTTTCAGTACATGATGAGGGATGACATGATTGAGAATAGCCCTGCAGAGAAGGACTTGAGGTGCTGGTTGTTGAGAAGTTCGACATGAGCCGACAATGGGGACTCGCAGCCCAGAAGGCCAATCATGTCCTGGGGTGCATCAAAAGAAGCGTGACCAGCAGGGCAAGGGAGGGGATTCTATCCCTCTATTCCTCACTTGTGAGACCTCATCTGGAGTACTTGTTCCCGTTCTGGAATCCTTAACACAAGAAGGATATGGAGCTGTTGGAATAGATCCAGAGGAGGCTACAAAGATGATCAGAGGGTTGGAACACCTTCCCTCAGAGGACAGGTTGAGAGAGTTGGGCTTGTTCGGCCTGGAGAAGAGAAGGTTCTGAGGAGATCTCATAGCAACCTTCCAGTACCTGAAAAGAACCTACAAAAAAATCTGGAGAGTGACTATTCATAAAGTCTTGTGGTGATAGGATAAGGGGGAATTATATAAACTGAAGAAGGGCAGATTTAGAGAAGATATTAGGAAGAATTTCTTCACCATGAGTGGTGAGACACTGGAACAGGTTACCAAGGAAAGCTGTGGATGCCTCATCCCTGGAGATGTTTAAGGCCAGGTTGGATGGGGCCTTGGGTAACCTGATCTAGTGGGATGTCCCTGCCAATGACAAGGGGGTTGGAACTAAATGATCTGTAAAGTCCCTTCCAAGCTGAACTGTTCTATGATTCTATATACTCAAAACGGACAAAAGAAAGATAAACTCTAATTTCCATATTTTATTACATTTCCTTATGTATTAATACTTTGTAAGACAACTGAGTTTCCCATAGAATACTCAGGTTCTGTTTTGTAGTATTAAACTTGCTGTGAAATGGTTTTCATCTTTTCTTGTAAGATGAGTGTCTAGTAAGTTAGATCTGTGGTTAATTTGGGTTCACTGATGCTTGAAAGAGCTTGCTATCATGGGCAATATATATCTCATAGCAGGATTTTTTTTTCTCATGTGACTAATGTCGCTACCCTGGATAAAGGAAGGTTTAGTAGAATCATAGAATCATAGAACAATCAGGTTGGAAGAGACCCGTCGGATCATCCAGTCCAACCATTCCTATCTAACACTAAACCAAGTCCCTCAGCACCTCGTCTACCCGTGCCTTAAACCCCTCCAGGGAAGGTGAATCAACCACCTCCCTGGGAAGCCTGTTCCAATGCCCAATGACCCTTTCCATGAAAAACCTCCTCCTAATCTCTAGCCTAAATCTCCCCTGGCAGAGCTTGAGGCCATTCCCTCTTGTCCTGTCCCCTGTCCCTTGGGAGAAGAGGCCAACTCCCTCCTCTCCACAACCTCCTTTCAGGTAGTTGTAGAGAATAATGAGGTCTCCTCTCAGCCTCCTCTTCTCTAGGCTAAACAACCCCAGTTCTCTCAGACGCTCCTCATAGGGCCTGTTCTCCAGCCCCTTCACCAGCTTCATTGCTCTTCTCTGGACTCTCTTCAGAGCCTCAACATCCTTCTTGTGGTGAGGGGCCCAGAACTGAACACAGTATTCAAGGAGCGGAGTGCCGAGTACAGAGGGAGAATAATCTCCCTGGACCTGCTGGTCACACCATGAAAAGGAACAACTTCATAGAATCATGGAATGCCCTGATTTGAAAAGGACTACAAGGATTGTCAAGTACAACTCCTGTCACTGCCTAGGACAACCCCAACATTCACACCATTTATCTGAGGGAGTTATCCGAATGCTTCCTGAATATTGTTGGGTTTGGCATTACCACTGCCTCCCTGGGGAGCCTGTTCCAGTGCTCCACCACACTCTGAGTGGAGAGTCTTTTCCTAATATCCAACCTAAACCTCCCCTTGCACATCTTCCTGTCATTCCCTTGGGACCTATCATTTGTCACCAGAGAGGAGAGATCAGCTCTTTCTCCTTACCTTGTGAGGAAGCAGCAAACTGCTATGAGTCTCCTCTTCTCCAGGATGAACAGAGTAAATGATTTTAGATATTCCTCATATGATTTCCTCTCTAAACCCTTCACCAGCTTTGTGACTCCCCCTCCCATGGACACTCTCCAGTAGCTTGATATCCTTTTTATACTGTGGTGCCCAAAAGTGCACCCAGTCCTCAATGTGGGGCAACATCACTGCAGAGTAGAGCAGGGCAATCCCCTCTGTCTACCAGCTGGCAATGCAGTGCTTGATGCACCCCAGGACACCGTTGCCCTCTAGGCTGCCAGAGCACACTGCTGGTTCATGTTCAACTTGCTGTTGACCAGAAATTGCTAGAAAAGTCCTTTTCCTTAGGATGAGGAGTGACTTTGAGATGAAAGTTTCACTGTAGAAATCAGAAAAGCTGCGTGGAAACATACTCATCCTCCTTCCATGTCTTTCTAAAGTGTAATATTTATAAAAAATTCTTACTATGTCTGAAAAAGCATTAACAGGAAGCTTCCCAGAATGAAGCCAGCACAGCACCTCTGCATCTCAATTCACCCCACTTCATTTCCCACAATATGTAGAAGAAGAAGGTGTTACTACTCTGTTTTCACAGTGAGAGAGAAGGGGTTTGTTTCTATCGCAGATATAAAAAAAGTGAAACAGGACCTGTCAGTTTTGGAGGGGAAAATGCTTGCATGGAAACAGAAACTGCCAGGAAGCCTCAGCTTTCTCTTGAAGACCCAGAGCTATGATACAGCATCACAATTTACTCCCTCCATTCACATCAGTATAATTCTGTGGCTTGTTGCTCTTAAAGAACCCTTTGTGGCTCGACGAGCCTCTAAGTCCTTTAATTCCAGAGTGGTAATATAAATGCAAGAGCTAATAAATAATTACAGGTTATGGGAAGCTCTGTGTTGGGTGCCTGCCTGTACCTGTGTAAGTGTAAGTACGTGTGTTGCTTCTCCTCCTTCACCAGTGCAGATATCATCCTGGATCCTCGCCTGAATATTCATGCTCTTACCAGACCTACCATTAGCTGCAACATACACCCAGTCACTTGAGATTACTTCCATGCTAATGGCTCAGAAAAAGGCTTTCCAAGAGCCACTTACGATTGCACCAGGCAGTTGGAATATTTCATGAGCAAATATTGCAATGATCTTTTTGAGCTTTGGGAGCTGTTGGAGGAAATGCCAGCAGAATCAGAAGTGTATCCCTTGTGGAGCTGAATGGTAGACAGTGAGTGTTTTGCACTTCATGAAGAGACTGAATATGCAGGTTTGGGGTCAAATTGTGGCAGATAAATGTGGATGGACTTTCAGAACACCATACTACCGCCTGGTCAAGTCCTTGTGTTTTGGACTTCTGTTTTAGCTGATCATCCATCACCCTCCCGATATCAAATTCCATGAATCTGTCCAAAATGCCTGAATCTTTCTCAAAAATGAGAATGTGAAAAGTTTCAAACAAGGTTTCATCCAGTCTCCTCATAATTTTCAAGATCTCAAAGATGAAATTTCAGAAGTTGCAGTCATTCTGACTGTCTCTGCATTTGCTTTCACGGCTTCAGGTGGTTCAAGTGAGCCCAAAGCTACCCACCTCAGCTAAATCCAAGTACAGCCGAGACCTCCACCTTGGAAAACTCAGGATGAGGTTGGCACACTAGTAGTCCAACTCAGTCAGTACTTTGGGTACTGATAGGTGGCAGGAAGATGAATAGGAACATAAAAAGAGGAGCTCCTTTCAATGGCATCTGAGAAAACTAGATTTTATGCAGCCTTTGTTTTCACAAGATTTCCACACAAGGGCATTCCATAGCACACACATTTTTTGATTCTTAACTGCGTAAAAGTGAAAATGCTCTTATAACTTTGTATGAAATAATCTGCCTAATATTTCATAGTGAATCAGAACCATGGAAGTCATACTTTCTTCATTTGCATTTCCCTTTTTCTTCCTTATCCCACTTTCCTCTTTCCTCCTTTCTTTTCTCACTTGCAGAATACAACCCTAGCCACCCTGAAAGGATACCCATGTTAAAAAGAAAGACCAAGAAATACTTAAGGCAGGATGCAGTTGGTAAGGAGGTAGCTCTCATTGTTAAGGTTTAGATCTGTCCTGCTGCTTGTCCTGTGACCCTGAAAATAGTGCCTGTCATTATCACAAATATGTCCTAAGACAGCAAAATAATCACTTCAGACTGGAGACCTGATTTCCCTCCATTGCCCTCTTTCCCTGAATCTTCTCCCTTTCTCTATGCGTTTCCTATTCTATGTCCCCTTTGTACCTTTGCCCCAGCTTTTCTTTCATCCCAGTCAACACATTCCATAGAAAACCTTCTAAAGAACACCATTATATTGCAAATCCTTTGCCTCAGTCTTGCATCATTGTCTTTTTATGACTTAATAGGACAGTTCCAAGCGTCATTAGTGCTTGATCCTGCCTTTTTCTTGAGCTCTCAAACAGGGAAAGCTGACAACCACACAGTTTTGTTTGCTCTATGGGGACTTGTTTCACCACGCAAAGTCAGACAAGCAAGAAGAAGAGGATTACTCTGCTAGGATCAGTGGAGTCTTGTTTTACTCTGGACATTGACTTTGTCCATGTCATGCTGCTGGGAAGTATGAAGTACAACCTGCCCTCTTCCTTGACCTTCTGTCAGCAAAGCTCAAATCACTCTGGGATCACTCAGCACGTTCTTCTCAATCAGGCTGGCCAGAGAGATTGTTTCAAGAGACAGTTGGGCTCATTGATTACCCTCACACCATCCATCTGACATGCCCCAGAGCATCTTGTCTCAGCTTCAGCTGCTCCTAAAGTCTTCATGACACATCTACCAGCTCTGTGTGGGCAGGTCAGATGCTCCAATGTTCCTCAGATTCCACTAGAAGACTGTGTTTGTGTAACTGATTCATGTACACATCATTGACTATGGTGGGAACTAACTCTCTGCTTGCCCAATATGTTGTAGAGAGCTGAAGTTGTGTGCCTACCTTTGAAGCTCACCATGTCCTCTCATGCCATTGCTTGGGCCTTTGCCTGACCCAGCAGAACTCAGCCACAACCTTCCCCTCACCAGTCAAAAGACAAATCAGCAAGAAAGAAAAGAAAGCAAGGATACTGTATAGCAGGGAATACCACATCTTCTTGCAGATCCGTAACTTACATCTGTGATCTTGGGGTTGGTGCATTTGCCCTTGGTGCTGGACAACTCCAGCCACTGGCTGTCCTGGGCTGGGCAGTGCTGCTTCAGCGTGCACTGGCTCTGTCCCTCGCACCAGCCACACTCAAAGTCCGGGTCGGCTTTAAGGCACAGTCCACAACTGTCCCGCATGGCTCCACACTTGTACAGGTGAACTGGAGTGAGAGAAAAACAAATAGTATCTGAGAGATGCAGGCAACACAGGAGACTGATGAGATATCAGAAAGTAGAATGAGGACAGAGAGAAGGGCAAGTGTTCCAAGTTGCTTATCCCAAAGTCAGGATGAGATATTTCTGGGGGTAAATATTGGGGGAAAAATGTTCACGTCCATTCTGATATCACAATTCTATGAAAACAAGGGATTTTACCTCCGTACTACTGTTTTGCTGTGTCAGTATGTAACTAAAGTCTATGGTCATTACTATACACAGTTCCAAAGCTCAAAGACTTTGGATCTGTGTGCTGAAAAGCTCTGTCTATCTCTTCATACCTACATCACATAAAGCATCAAATACAGACAAATGCAAGGTGTTGCTCCACAAATTATTTTTCTCCAGGTTAAGTGCAAGAAAAGTTTGCAAAACAGCTGTCAACCACAGTGTATTACAGGCCTCCTGGGATACAGCTCTTAATTTTCTGCTAGATAACTCAAACTTGCTGAGCTGCTTAGCTTAGCACTATGAGTGTGTGTCTGTCTACCCTTTTAGTCTACCAGCCCATGTGATACTGGCTAGGAAAGTAGTGTCATCCTGCTTGCTTGAAGGTAGCGTACTCCAGCTCAACTGCGCTTAGAAAGGCACTGGGTCTAATCCTGCTCATGCTTCTGCCTCTCAGTTTTACAGAGAAGAAGTTCTGCTTGCTTGTAGCACTCTCCAAAGCCCTGCTAGGGTTTTGTGTTCGCTTATAGCCTTGACATTTATGCCAATAAATAGAGGTCTTTGTGTCCTCGTGGTAGGTCTCCCTGTGGTATACCCATGTGCACAGGCCTAAGTTCTCCTCCTAACCCCAAATGAGATGTTATCATCCAAAGTACTCATTTGGCGTAGCCAGCAGCCAATTCCACTTCTCAGAATTTTTCCTTATAACATTTCTGGGTTTGAATAATTCAAGAATTTGCAGGAGACTGGATGAAGACTAAGCACCAGAGATGATCCCCCAACCTGGTTTATGTGACCAGCACAGATATGCCTGAAGATGCAATCATCATGATTAAGAGTTTGATTTTACTCCTATATCATCTAAGACAAGTCAGTACTGTCCAAAAATGGCTCACACACTTGAGTGGACCATGGTGCATTACGAACACTCAGGCTATAATGGTAGCACAAAACTATGCAGGACCAGGGTAAGTGCCTAAAACCAGACCTCCAACCCACACACTTAAAAGCTAGCATCGTCCATGGCATTTATCTTCCAAGAACCACAGTTTTGGGGAGGACAGTGTAGGACCTTTTGCATTCAGACTGGGTTTTAAAACCTAGTGGAGAAAGACATCACAGAGGTGGGTACAGAAGGAGAAGGACAAGAAGAGGTTGTGCCCTGGAGAGAAGAGTTTCCTTCAATATTGCTTTCCAGCTTCAATGTAGTGTTGGTGGAAATCTCATCCAGTACCCCTCAGCATGAGGACTGGTGTAAGAATAGCGTGCGAGCAGCTGACAGGGAGACATGGAGTGGGAGAAGATGTGGAAAGTGTCCAAGATAAGAGAAGGTAAAGCGAGGGAGGGAGAAACTTCTGACAGGTGCTGATGTGAGGAGAGAGTCTGCAGGTTTGAGCTGTAAATGCCTAACAGCCAAGAGCAGAGGATTGCTGGGGGGAAAGGTCTCCGAGTGGCTGAGAGTGATGGACAAGAAGGAAGAAGATGTGAAAGAACTACCCATCTCCAGCAAAAATTCCTGCCTCAGGGTCATTGCTGGATGTATAATATCTCCCTGTGAGGGGTACATAGTTTCTGTGACGTCAGTGGTAGTTAAACAGAGCCAAGCTCAAGGTAGGAGGTGATTTTCAGTCTTCTGCCATTATCATTTTATTTTGTTCAACCTGCAGCCTTTCTCCTCCCCATCTCCCTTCTCCTGTTCATTACTACATTGCCTCTGAGCTGAAAGCTCCCGATCTCCTGGCATGTTAACTTGAAGAGCCTCACTGCAGGAGAAATAAAGAAGGGGGGAAAGCAGGAGAAGGAGGGGCATGAAAACAAAACACCAAAAATAATGTGGGGAGAAGCAGGAAGCAAAGATGATGAAGGAAGACGGAAAGAAACACAAGTGGGAGGGAAAGTCATATTTCTCAGGTGCAAAGAGAGAAGTCAGGTGGGGGGAAACAAAAAGCACACAAAGACATTGGTAATTTGCAAAGTGCAGAGAACAAGTATGCACCAGACAGCACGGGGAGATGGTGGCAGCTTTGTTAAGTGCAGAGAGCAATGTGGCCCGTTGCTAAGGTTACCGCTTCCAAGGACAAGTTGAAATAACTCTTTACCTTTGTTCTGTGCCGGGTTGTCAATGTTGAAATTCCCGTTCCACACAACCGTCAACTGCACTGGCAGGCTGTTAATCTCCATCCCTTCGTACGAATACTAGAAGTGGGAGAGGAAAAACAGAAAACCCTCAGACCCAGAGTTAAGTGGTGCCCAGAGGTGGAGAGGCGATGAGAGAATCGTCAAGTTTCCTGAGTTGGAATGGACCCAGAAGAATCATCGAGTCCAATTCCTGTCCTTACACAGGACAGCCCCAAAATTCATACCATGAGGGCATTATCCAAATGGTTCTTGAACATCATCAGGTTTCGCACCATGACAACTTCCCTGGGGAGCTGTTCCAGTGCTTCTCCACCCTCTGAGTGAAAAGAGGTGGTGCCAGGAGTTGTCAACAAGAGGAACAGAGCTGTCAGCTAGCTCCCTAAACCCATACCTGCCAGAAAGTCATAGGATGCTCTCAAAGTTGTGGTTCTCACTAGAGGAGGCTGTTCTACTTCACTGTTGGGTGAATATTCCATGTTTTCAGTGTGTTTGCATGTGATGTGGCTTAACTTGGAAATCGGCTTTGGTGTTGAATGCAGCACCAAAAGAGTATTTTACCACCTCTTGGGTGCACCTCTGAGGAGTGTATTATGCTCTGTGGGTCTATCATCCTAACATACCTCTACTGTGTAGTCCATAGATGCTGAGTGTACATGTAAAGTTATCTACATTGGTGATATTCTTGAAGAACTTTTAGAAGCTGAGTGAGGTCTCAGAAAGCACATAACAGGCGTATCATGGAAATATCTTAAAAAGGTGGGGAAAGGAGGTTCTGTGTAATTATAGACCTGTCAGCCTAACTTGGCTTCACAGAAAGCAAGTACATGGAATTATTAAACAATCAATTCATAAGCACCTGCAAGATGATAAGGTGATAAAAATCAGCCAGCATAGATTTGTCAAGAACAAATTGTGCCAACCCAATTTAATTTCCTTTTTTTGACAAGCCTAATGGCTTGTGGATAGAGGGGAGGTAGCAGATATGACTGAGCTTGATTTCAGCAGAGTATTTGCTACTGTCCTATGGGAGATTCCTGTAAACAAACTAGGGGAAGATGATCTAAAGAAACCACCATAAGCATAGGCAAAAACTGCCAAAAGGAAAAAATAAAAAAAGAAGTCAAATAAGTCAGTGTCTGGCTGGGAGGGTGTTTTGAAGCATGAGGAGTGGCGGATGGAACCAGGATTGTTTAACTTGAAGAAGAGGAGCCTGAGGTTTTCTACAACCACATGAAATGAGATTGTAGCAAGGTGGGTGCTGATCTCTTCAACCAAGTAAACAAGTGGCAGGCCAAGAGTACATGGCCTCAAGTTCCATCAGGGAAGATTTAGATTGGATATTAGGAACCATTACTTCACTGAAAGGGTTATCAGGTATTGGAAGAGGATGGATGTGGTGGAGTCACCATCCCTGGAGGTATTAGAAAAATGTACGGATGAGGCATTTCAGGACATGGTTTAGTAGGCATGTTGGTATTGTGTTGATGGTTGGACTTGATGATTTTAGAGGTCTTTTCCAATTTCAATTCTATGCTTGTATGATTCAAGTGGAGCATTGTCCTGGGTCTGATGTTGCTTAGTATTTTCACTACTGACTAGGATGATAGAGCACAGATTTCATAAATTGTACTGTTCTGGTGCAAGGACATAAAAAAGCAGGGTTAAGAATTCAAAACAGGCTTGAAAAATCGTATACCTGGGACAAAATCAACAAAGTGAAATTCAATACAGGCAAGTACCGAGTATTCTTCAGTAGGAGAAATCAATGCAAACAAATATGAAATTGGAGTGACTGGCCAGTGCTGTAGGAAAGGGTCTGGGGACTACTGAAGATCATAAACAGATTGTGAATCAACAGTGCCATATTACTGCCAAAAAACAAGCAAATCTCATTTTGGGGTGTGTTAGATAGAGTTTGTTACATATGTGAGCCCCAGGAGGCAATTCCATTTCCCTACTTAGAACCAGAAAATCTTCAGCTGGAGTAGAGAGTATCCAGTTTCCAGCAAATACGTATTCAGAAAACCATGAATATCTTCTGAGAGAGCTGGACACACTTAAGCAAACAGTTGTCAGGCACAGTACAGGTACATAGATTTGGACATAATGTAGGAAATGGAAGCTGATCTCTGGAGGCCCTGTCCACTTGGAGATCTCTCTGACACATAGTGCTTAGTGTATTTTTTCAGCTAGATTTTTGGGTTATTACAAGCTGGTTCACATAGAGTTCAACCAGTTACCCATCTGATCATAGAATCATAGAATCATAGAACAACCAGGTTGGAAGAGACCCACCAGATCATTGAGTCCAACCATTCCTATCCTGCTGCTCTCCTCCATCAACAGCTTCCATTTGACACTTCACCAAAAGCAAAATGCCTCATAAGTGGACAGGAGATCATAGAATCATAGAATGGTTTATGTCAGAAGAGACCTTACAGACCACCCAGTTTCAACCCCTCTGTCATGGTCTGGGACACTTCCCACTGGATCAGGCTGCTCAAAGCCTCATCCAACCTGGCCTTGAACACCTTCAGGGATGAGGCAGCCATGACTTTGCTGGGCAACCTGGGCCAGTGTCTCACCACCCCCACCATGAAGAATTTCCTCCTAATGTCCAATCTAAATCTTCCTCCTTCCAATTTAAAGCCATTCTCCTTGCCATATTACTACATGTCTTTGTAAAAAGTCCCTCCCCAGTTTTCCTGTAGTCCCTTCAGATACTGGAAGGCTGCTACAAGGTCTTCCTGGAGCCTTCAGGCTGAACAACCCCAACTCTCTCAGCCTGTTCTCATGACAGAGGTGTTGCATTCCTCTGATCATCTTCGTAGCTCTCCCATTCCAACAGTTCCATATCCTTCTTATCTTAACCTCATTCTCTATCTTTATGGTTGCTTAACGGATGGAATGGGAATAAGGCAAGAAGGAAAGACACATTTCATGGCTACTACTATTACTGAACATGGTACACATAAGAATTTATCATCAGGAATCTCCCACTGCACTGGGATCTATAGCAGAACAAACTCCGACTTTTAAATAAAACCAGATTTTCCCCATTACAAGGTTAAATACAGCTCAATAAGCTGTCTGATTTGGCTGGGTATGTCTTAGAGGCCACTGAAGACTTCCCCATCACTTAAAATCTCAGTGTCGTTTTCCAGAGATGCCAAAACTCTGAGTCTTTAGAGGTAGGTTTTTCTGTATTCATTAATTGCCATATAATTGCAGAGTAAATCGTATATAGTGATTTCTGTCCATTACAGCAGAGTGAGTGCTAGTTGCACCGTAATTTCTCTTTGGACAAACTAAACACAATTAGCCTCTAATCTGCAAGACCCTATGATTACAATCCAGTTGTAAGGTATTTATGGCTATAAGCTTTGTGGTTCCCATGGAAGTAAAGAGCAGCCACAGGTTAGCAGAGTCCTTTTCAATAGGGTTGTACCCACCAGTCTTGTTCACTATTAGCATTTTTATGACACTTCTCAGTGTCACTGCCAGCAAGATGCAAGATGATGCAGAGCCGCTTGGACTCACAGCATTGCCTTTTCACAGCTTTTTGGAGCCAGAAGCAAGGATGGGGAGATGTGAATGAGAAGGGAAGCACATAAAAAGTAGAGAATAATTAATCTTCTGCCACTCAAGAGCTTTGCAAATGCTTGTTTTGTACACCACTTTGCAAATGCTGTTTGGGAATGGGAAAGAACATTTATATACCACTACTCGTCACCTTTAAGTCAGAAGTTGAGTCTGTAGGTTCCTGAGAAATTACTACTTTCTTCCTCAGCAGAGCCTCATTTGTGTGTGTTGGGATTTAGCTGTTAGCAGAGCCTAGACAGAGCTACCAAGGGACAGGCAGCTGGAGGCCCCCAGAGCCTTTCATCCCACTGAGGATCTGAATGCCAGCAATAGGAGGCCAGCTGGGATTTTAGATCCTACCCATCTGAAGCACTGGGGGCAAACACATATTAGGCTTGTTAACTCAGCAGACTTCATCCAGAACTGGAAAAGGATGTGAGGGAGTAAACAACAGGATCCCCATGCAAGACCTCCAAGGATAAAGCTGGCTTGGGGCTGGGATGAGGATGCTCTCCGTACCTGTCCATCTCAGACACCTGGTGGGCTGCACAGCAGCGAAACAGACCAATTTGCAAAGCAATAGAGAGTAAATGCTCTGTCCTCTTCAGACCACAGGAGCTGCTAACTCATTCTGACCCCTGTTCAAAGCCCACTGAACTCAATAGGAGTCTTTCAAAAGGATTCACTCAGCTGTAACAATAACATGGAAATATGTTTCAGAGAAGAAAAAAAGAAAGGAGTATCGATCTCCAGGACTAACAGCAGAGCTTCCTGGATACTCCTGCTAAGAGTGTTTGTAATGTTGGGGCTTGTATGTATAGATTGCCTTAAACAACTTTCTCCAGCACAGGCAAAACTGCTGAAAAGATGTAAATCTGACCTCTGAATCTGCCAAAGCAAGATTCCCACCATGCAAATCAAATCAGCAGAAAATTACAGGCAATTTAGAGGACCAAACTGAGAAATAGAGGCTGCCATTCCAGAAAGGCAAACTGGCTTTCATCAGAAATGCCAAAAAGCTGCTAGAAGTAGCTATTGTGATTCACAGGAACAGCACAGTGTGTTCTGAACAACCAGGTACCAGCTCATTGTCTGTTAAACTCTCAACTCATATCAAATAATATGGCAACATGGGTTGTGCTCAACACATCACTTGGCCATTTTGCTATGTTCTTAGTGGTTTAATGTATTGTATGCAGCCTACTATAAACATGTTGGTTGTCTATTGGAAGTTCACTATCTCAGGCCAAGAGGATAACTGCAAAACCACAGCTTTCTCTTCTGCAACTGCTATGCAAACATTAGCAGCCATTGTGGCAGACACTTTGCATTTCACATATCTGCAAATTCCCTGTTCCTCTGGGCATCCCCAGGCTACAGGCATCCTGTACTAGAGGAACTCAGCTTCACAAACCTCCGAGTTGTGCAGTTTGTGAAAATTCATAGCCATACTTGACCTCTTGCTGCTTTTTACTGGGATGCTGTATCACCAGGTAAAGTCTTTTGGCATTTTGGCTTGGGTACACACAGGATGATAAACCAAAAGTGATTACATGATGTTTCCCTCTTGTACTTCAAGCATGACCAACTGCAGAAAAGCAGGATTTTTAGTAGTATTTTACTGTTAATCTGTTTTTCCTGACAGCACGAAAAACAACTCCTGTGATTAGAGCTTGAGTATGGGGATTGATCCCTGCATCTGGCTCTGCCACTAACTCCTTGTATGATAGTGTGCAAATCATTTAATTCTTCTTTGCATTAGTTTTCCAGCCACAAACTGTATGCAGAAACTTTCTTGCTCTCAGTTACTCCATCTTCTTGGACCATTTGATTCCCAGGGCTTGGACTGAATTTTCATGCCTGAGTATTACCTGTGATAATAAAACTCACATCATAATAGGGGTTTCTATGTGACATTTGAATGCACATAAATTATAATAATGCATCATAATATGTATATCTCACAGCCTTGTGCTTGTCTTCTCTTGGACAGTGTGTTTTCCCCAGGTTACTGTGAATAGCTCCTCATTTTTCCCAGCTCTGTTTTCTTTTTTATCACTCTCTCCACTGTGAGCCGCACCACAGAGTCAAATGCCACTGAGATCTTTTGCTCAAGTGCAATAATGTGACAAATATCACGTATTTGCTTTTCCTAGGTCTGAGTTACACAGCACTTTCAGCTGTACCACCTTAGATATCACAAACCATGGACCTCTGATGGGTTTGAGACAAATTATCAGCATGGATTTTGCTGCTAGAACTCAGTGTGTGCTGCCTGTGTGTGCTGAGGCCAGGCAGTGGGCAGTCTCACAAAAAAAAGGAAATTTGGGCTTAGTCATTGAGGGAGGGAACGGCAATGATCATGGCGTGGCCAGGCGGGTCATCTCACCCATGTCCCTATTCCACGTGCTGAAGGTTGCTAATCACAGATTCACTAAGTTGGAAAAGACCTCCAGGACTGAGCCCAACCAATCCTATCTGCCATTAAACCATGACCCTCAGCACCTCTCCCACACATCTTTTAAACACCTTCAGGGAAGGTGACTCAACCACCACCCTGAGCAGCCTATTCCAATGCCCATTGACCCTTTCCATTATTTTTTTTTCCTAATGTTCAGCTTGAATGTCCATGGCAGAGCTTGAGGTCATTCCCTCTTGTCCTGTCCCCTGTCACTTGGAAGAAGAGGCCAGCTCCCTCCTCTCTACAACCTCCTTTTAGGTAGTTGTAGACAGCAATGAGGTCTCCCCTCAGCCTCCTCTTCTCCAGGAGAAACACCCCCAGCTCTCTCAACCGTTCCTCAAAAGGCCTGTTCTCCAGCCCCTTCACCAGTTTTATTGCTCTTCTCTGGACTCGCTCCAGAGCCTCAACATCCTTCTTGTGGTGAGGGGCACAGAATTGAACACAGGATTCAAGGTGCGGTCTCACCAGTGCTGAGTACAGAGGGAAAATAACCTCCCTGGACCTGCTGGTCACACCATTTCTGATACGAGTCAAGATGCCATTGGTCTTCTTGGCCACCTGGGCCACTGCTGGATCATGTTCAGTCACTGTCAGCCAAGACCCCCAGGTCCTTCTCCTCCAGGTAGCTTCCTAGCCGCTCTTCTATTCTGTAGCTGCATAGGGTTGTTGTACCCCAAGTGCAGGACATGGCATTTGGTCTTGTTAAACCCCATTGAAGGGCTCACTGTAAATGCTGGGGATACTACTGCTTCCCACTGGGGAGACTGGTCTCTGCCCTAATAGATCAAGCAATTTCAGTCATTTCTACTGATGTTTTTACTTACTTATTTATATGCCTCCATAGTTCTCCTCCTTTTTATTTCCTCCCATCACTCTTTGTCCAGGCTGTTGGCAGAGCTAGCGTAAGTGCAATAAGGAATGGCAGGCAGGGTCCTTCTGAGTGATAATTGCATGCCTTGGGTGGTGTGATAGAGGACAAAGCCCAGAGCTGAGAGTCTCAAACCACTTGACAAGAGTAATAATTGTCCCGAAACATGCTGCCTGCAGTGACTTATTACTGTTATCAAATGAAATATCTCCAGGAAAGACAGGGAGAGACAGAGCTAGCTATTGACTGGAGCAAGCACCTAGGCACCATTGGTGGTGGATATGACATTACTGACAGACCATCAGGTAGGCTGGTCCCACCTGGGTGTCCTTATAACATCTCTTAGCTGAAGTTAGAACCACTTAGAAAAGCACCTGCTTTAAGATGGTTCTGATCTCAGCTACTATAGGATGAATCCTAAGGGATCAGGCAGCGGAAAGCAAGAGTTAAGGCTTTTTCCTGATGCGATTCTGTGTGAAAACATGAAAACACCTGCATTTTGCGTAAGTTATTCTGCCAGAGCTGAATTTGAACTCGTCGGTGCATAGTGTATGATGGGAGGGAGTAGATCTTGAGGCTTACAGAGGCAAATAAGCCAAGAATGATTGCTTAGTCTAGCATGCACCACCAACAGAAAGATCTGCTGGCAGGATAGCATCCCTTCAGGGACACACCATCACAACACATCCTCCCACCCTCCTTTGGACCTTCTCCAAGCCTGCAATGCAGGTGCTACATTCAGTCTCTCATCCAGCAACTCTGCTGAGTTAAAAAGCTCTGCTGAAGGGAGCTGATTCAATTTGCAAACAAGCTCATATGGCTGTTTCTAAGGCCAGGTGACCCTTAGAGCAGAGGCTCATTGTATCGCAGTGGCTCCAGACTGAATGCTAATTCTGGTGGGGAAGGAAATAATCATGATGGAGACATATCTACAGCACTCCTTACCTGCTGTCTGTGCCCTCTGCCACCTGTTCAAACAGAGTCAGGGCTTCTCGGTTCCCTTTTTGTATCTGTGTGGATGTTTCTTTCTTTTGTCTGTCTCTCCCTTCCACATTTCTTTCTCTGAGTGTCTGGCAGATTCAGAGCAACAATGAAATAATATTCCTCAGAGAAAAAAAAAAATTAAAAAAAGAGAGAACTCAAACCGGAGAGTTGAAGTGCTTTCAAAAGAAAAGAGGAGAAGGAAAGAGAAGGAAAGGGAGAGAGGATGCAGTAAACAAGATAGAAAAGAGTTGCGTTTATTCCAAATTAAGCTCTATCCCTGGAGAACAAAGAGGTTCACCTGAGTCAACACTAAACGTGGGACAGGCATCCTGCAGACACCACACAGCAGCAAGGTCACAGAGTGTCTTGGAATTAGCCTGAAACTTAGTCCTGCTACCCTGTCCAGCTCAGGAGTAGCCTTGAGTGTTCTGGCATCAAAAGAAGCACTAAAATCAATCTGGTGCCGTCACAGGTATCCCATGAGAAAATTCATTGAAAGCGCTTCTGTGGTCCTAGGCACTAGCAACTTCATTCAGCATGCACTAGGCTCATTAAGTGGATACCACAAACTCAGATGCTGAGATAGACCCTCTAGGACTGCTAAGGCTGTCACTTAGTCCAACAATGCTTAAAATTATCCTGGGATAATTCATGTTGATGTCTGTATGTGCCGGAGAATTTGTGGCTGCTATCTTCCCTACTCTAAGGTGTTTTGGACAGCTATGTAGACTCTGTCCGTGTCCCTGTAGTATCTTTTTAGCCACAGGCTTTCACTATTGCAAAAGAAAATAAGTTGTCTTTAAAAACAAGTGCACTGTCTTCTTAATTTCTCAAGCCATCCATTTCTGTGAAATCTCAAATCTGGATGCTCACAGGCCACTATGACAAACAGAGAGAGGGAGCAGGGGACAAAGAAAGAAATATGAGAATGTCATTGGGAAGTTGCTTGTTTGCAACATACTGTAAAATGTGTGAGCTGCATATAATTCCAGCACACTGCTTAATGCGGCAGAATATGTTGTGACGGATTTTTACAAGCGCTGCCCGACATGGAGTGGCAGAGCTGCAGTGAAGTGGCTAAAGCCTGTAATTAGCTCTTTGACTAATAAATCATCTTGTAGTAGCAGCTACGAAAAAAATGACTCAAATGTGGAGATGGGAATCTCCTGGAGAAACCTCTGGAGAAGCAGTGTAAGAGACAACCATCAGACATATGTTGGAGAATGAATCTTATGAGGAGCATCTGAGGGAACTGGTATTGTTTAATATAGAGAAAAGGAGGATGAGGGGAGACCTTATCACTGTCTACAGCTCCCTAAAAGGAGGCTGTAGAGAGGTGGGTGTTGGTCTCTTCTCCCAAGGGACAGATGATACGACAAGAGGAAATTGCCTCAGGTTGCACCAGGGCAAGCTCAGGTTGGACATTTTGAAAAATTTCTTTAGCAAAAGGGCACTGGCAGAAGCTGCCCAGGGAGGTGGTTGAGTCACCATCCCTGGAAGTATTTAAGAGACAGGTAGATTAAGTGTTTAGGGATATGATTTATGAGTGGGCAGGCATGGTTGGACTTCATGATCTCAAAGGTGTTTTCCAACCTAGTGATTCTATGATTCTGCATGCATGGCTCCTGGTAAACACCAGTGTTTAGCCCCAAGACTGGAATTGCAGTGCTGACAACACCACCATGACTCACACAGGCTTCCTAGGGAGAAGGGTTAATTGTTCTGCTCTGCAGATGGGTAAAGGAGGTGGGCAGAGGCAAAGCAACTAACCAAAGGTCATGCAGTGAGTCAGTGGTTGGAGGACTGTTTGACTCAAGTCTTCAGTATTTCACTCTTCTTTTGACCCATTAAATTCTGGCATCTGTCAGACTGTTCAGATGGGGCTTTATATGTCTCATCACCAAACCCCTACATAATAAATTGAACTCTCAGAGTTGACATGAACACTTGAAACTTTGAAAACCCTTCTGAGTACCCAGAAGGACGTGGCACTGTGAGGATGTGGGTAGATTAAGTTGATGATAATGACTATGCGTCAAGGCTGAGATGCTCCAGCGTGGTCAAACTGTGGGATTCAAGGGCAGATGAAAATACTGTGTCATGACACCAGTCAGCCCAAAGAGCAAACAGGGCAGTTTGCGAGCTGTCAATCAGCCTTTTCTTGGCTGTGGCTGCAATCAGGTAGGTAATAAGGTAAGAAAGGGTGCAACACAACCCATATCCCATTAGGATAGTGTTGTAGGCAATCCTGGACCTTCTTGGCCCCTCTGCCTCTCCTGAGCACGCAGGGCTTACTCACCGAAGTGTTCTGGCACTGCACACTGGAACTGTTGAACCTCAAGGCAGGCACACGCTGCTCATTGCCCTGGATGTTCAAGATACATTCGTATCCTCGCTGACCCGACTGTGGTTGGGGCAGGTTCTTGGCCTTCAGCGTGATTGGTTTGATCACTTCCACCGGTACCAGGATCTTCTCTGCCTGCAGGAGTTGGGGACAGTCCTAAGGAGATAGAATACAATGCGCCAAGTCAGCATATGGGTTTTCCAGCCCCACGTGGAGGCCTCTGATGCTTCTCAACCTTCTCGCTTCATGTTTCGCTTCAACTGATTACAAAACCTTTGCATCCCCCTGGGCCTCAGCCTATTACAAAGGTATTCAAGAAGCATTACTGGGAAGGCTCAGATAAACAGGTGAGGAAGGATTTCTTTTCCAGACCATCTTTGCCTGTCTCCCTTGTTCACACTACAGAATTTAAACCTTCAGGACCTAAAGAAGCTACCTCTGGTGTCTTTGGATACCTGCCCTGTTAATTAGGTAGTGGGATAGCAATCATGTCCCTTCCTGGGACTTAGCCCAGTTGCAATGACATGACATGAAAAGTGAATAAAACGTAATTCCTTGCCTTCCCAACAACCAACACACCAGTGTACAAAAGGCACAGCTCCAGCTAGCTCCAGCAAGACACTTTGTAAGCTACAGAGACTGGGTTGTTAAAAAGAGTTTGTTTTGGCTTTGAATGGAAGAGAATATTTATTACAAATGGACCCAGGTCCCAGGAAACAAATGTTACACGGCATGTGGAGATCCCTTGGAAAGGTTTGCCACCATTTCACAAAAAAGGAACAATGCTAAGTGTATGTTGCAAATCCAGTGCCTCTTCTTGGGTCCCTCACACAGGTAGAGGTCTGGGTGCCTGAAGTTGTGAAGTAGAAGGCTGTATTCTCATTAACTTGCATGGCTTTAGTTAGAGTGGCAATGCACTGCTTCTTCATAGTACAATTAGACAACTGCAACCTGTCAAATTCATGTATTCTAGGAAGCTATCAACTCTTTAGGAAATTACTGCAGTGTTCTCCTGGCTAATCCAAGGGAGTTGGAAATAAAATTTGAGGTTTAACACGGCCAAAGTCCGTGTCCTGTACTTGGGGCACAAAAACCCTGTGCAGAGCTACAGACTAGGAGAAGTCTGGTTGGAAAACTGCCAGGAGGAGAGGGACCTGGGGGTGTTGGTTGACAGCCAACTGAACATGAGCCAGCAGTGTGCCCAGGTGACCAAGAAGGCCAATGGCATCCTGGCTTGGATCAGACATGGTGTGACCAGCAGGTCCAGGGAGGTTCTTCTCCCTCTGTACTCAGCACTGGTGAGGCCACTCCTTGAATCCTTTGTTCAGTTCTGGGTCCCTCACAACAAGAAGGATGTTGAGGCTCTGGAGCAAGTCCAGAAAAGAGCAACAAAGCTGGTCAGGGGTCTGGAGAACAGACCTTATGAGGAGCGGTTGAGAGAGCTGGGGGTGTTTAGCCTAGAGAAGAGGAGGCTGAGAGGAGATGTCATTACTCTGTACAAGTACCTGAAAAGAGGTTGTAGAGAGGAGGGAGCTGGGCTCTTCTCCCAAGGGACAGGGGACAGGACAAGAGGGAATGGCCTCAAGCTCCACCAGGGGGGATTTAGCCTAGAGATTAGGAAGAAGTTTTTCACACAGAGGGTCATTGGGCACTGGAATAGGCTGCCCAGGGAGGTGGTTGATTCACCTTCCCTGGAGGTGTTTATGGGACGGGCAGACGAGGTGCTGAGGGACATGGTTTAGTGTTTGATAGGAATGGTTGGACTCGATGATCCGTTGGGTTTCTTCCAACCTGGTGATTCTATGATTCTATGAAAATGGGGTTCCTTAAAAAAAAAACCCATTACAACAGTCTATGAAACATAAGCATGCCATATGCACAGACCAAGCAGCCTTCATCACTTGTGAGTATCTGGCTATCTCCTCTTCTAAGACTTCTCAACTTCTACATGCTAAGGGAAAGCCTGTGCTCCCTGCCCCCCCCCCTTTTTTTTCCCCTTCTCTGTGCTGTATTTGGTGACCTGCCTGCTCTCTGTAGAGCATCATAGTCTCATGATGGTGCAGCCACACTATCCAGTCCAGAGAGCAACACCATTTCAGTCTTTCCTGCCTAATATTAAACCCAGGTCCAATTAGTGCAAGCAGAGGACAGAATGAAACTTAACCTGTAGGTGTGTGCAAGGTATGGCAGGAGGAATATGACCGTGTGGGGTTGGAAAGTAGGGATTAAAAGGGATTAAAGTGGAATTTATGGTTCATAAGAGCTTGGGAGTTTGTTAAAGCAGATGGTGGAAAAATCTTTCTATGGCAAATATCTTAGAAAGATAAGGAAAAGGATTAGGCATGTGACATCTGCAGTTACATCAGCCAACAATAGAATTACAAGAGCCATCAATTGTCACACTGTGGGTATGACCTGATCCAGGGTCAGAAGCAGGAAGAAAAACCAGTAACCACCCAGTGTGTTACTGCAGTGAAGTCCAGAAGCCTTCTTTGGTCCCCAGTGAAGATCTGTCTGTCCCAGAAGGGACACCAGACTGAAGAGCCTCTGGGGCAACCTGATTTTTCATCTGCGCTTATAGGATGATGCTAACACTGCAAGTACCGGACAGCTGCTGGTGGACTTCAATTTGCTTTGCCCCAGCCACCACCAGAACTAGGACAGCCAAGGACACAGTCACTAGATCTGGATGGAGGTGAAACATCTTGGATCTGGTGCCACTTTATCTGCTCTAATCTGTCACATGGCCTAGCTTAACAAGTGCTATCAAGGACTGAGGCATAACAGGCCATCACATTAACCAATCTGGATGGTGTAAGGATTGTAGGTGGCAAGTGTATGTGATACTGCATTGCAATGATGACCTTTGCCACTCTGAATCATAGAATCATAGAACAACCAGGTTGGAAGAGACCCATCGGATCATCGAGTCCAACCATTCCTATCAAACATCAAACCATGTCCCTCAGGACCTCATCCACCTGTGCATTAAACACCTCCAGGGAAGGTGACTCAACCACCTCCCTGGGCAGCCTATTCCAATGCCCAACAACCTTTTCCGTGAAATGGGTTGTGCAGTCTTGGGGATTCTGGTGCTGAGCAGCATTTCAACATAGACATTGGTGAGGAAACTCCAGAAAATTGACTGTATGAGCTGTGGAAGTTACCCATCACACACAAGAAACAGCCACTGTGGAAAGAGGTTGTGTCTGACCTCCAGAAGTACTTGAGGAGCTACAAACTGTTCCTACACTCTCTGCTCTTGCTGTGTCCTGTCCCAGGATTAAATGTCTCCAGGGAAGTAGTAATGTGGAAACACAATGGTTAAAGTGTCAGAGAGGTGTTTTTTTCTTGACAAGAGAGCAAGGCTTGACAGTCTAGACTGTCTTCACAACCTCTAGTCCAATGATCCTGCCCTATAAAGTCACATGTGTGTTAAGACTTACCTACAGGGTTAAGTAGCTCCTCAGAATGAGAAAATGAGGCATGATCTAACCCTAGCTGTTGAAGACCTGTAGAAACCCAGAGGGAAGGAGGTAGTCTAGACTATATTGCAGACGACACAAAGCTGTGTGGAAGTGTCGATCTGCTGGAGGGTAGGGAGGCTCTGCAAAGGGACCTAAACAGGCTGGACCGCTGGGCAGAGTCCAATGGCATGAGGTTTAACACGGCCAAATGCCGCGTCCTGCACTTGGGGCACAACAACCCTATGCAGAGTTACAGACTCGGAGAAGCCTTGTTGGAAAACTGCCAGGAGGAGAGGGACCTGGGGGTGTTGGTCGACAGCCGACTGAACATGAACCAGCAGTGTGCCCAGGTGGCCAAGAGGGCCAATGGCATCCTGGCTTGTATCAGAAATGGTGTGACCAGCAGGTCCAGGGAGGTGATTCTCCTTCTGGACTCAGCACTGGTGAGGCCGCTCCTTGAATATTGTGTCCAGTTCTGGGCCCCTCAGCACAAGAAGGATGTTGAGGCTCTGGAGCAAGTCTAGAGAAGAGTAACAAAGCTGGTGAAGGGGCTGGAGAACAGGCCCTATGAGGAATGGCTGAGAGAGCTGGGGTTGTTTAGCCTAGAGAAGAGGAGGCTGAGAGGAGACCTCATTACTCTCTGTAAGTACCTGAAAGGTGGTTGTGGAGAGGAGGGAGCTGGCCTCTTCTCCCAAGGGACAGGGGACAGGACAAGAGGGAATGGCCTCAAGTTCTGCCAGTGGAGATTTAGGCTGGAGATTAGGAGGAAGTTTTCCACAGAAAGGGTCATTGGGCATTGGAATAGGCTGCCCAGGGAGGTGGTTGATTCACCTTCCCTGGAGCTGTTTAAGGCACAGGCAGACGAGGTGCTGAGGCACATGGTTTAGTGTTTGATAGGAATGGTTGGACTCGATGATCCGATGGGTCCCTTCCAACCTGGTTGTTCTATGATTCTATGATTTTGTATTAAAACAAGAATGACAGCTTCCAGTTCTGATCAAACCAGTAGGTAATGTGTGTAGATACTGTTTGGGACTGCATGGCTTCAACACCTCCTGAATCTTCTCCTTCACCTTCCCAAAATGTTCTGAGGTCTCTGAGTCAGCTCCCTCTCTCTCTGTCTTGGTTTAAGGAAAGACCTTGGCAACATCTTCATTGTTCATACGAGTTGAGAGAGATGCATTGGTAGAATGAATCAGTAGGACAGGAGGATGGGAAAGCCCTATCTGCCACAGAGCAGCCGTTTCCCAAGAGTGGGCATTTTACTTGATGTCTGTCAAACAGAAAAGCCTTTAAAGGGGACTGGAGTATGAGGGTTGGAGATAGTCCACTATGTTACCTGCAGGCCAATCCCAGCTCTTCAGGCTGGTCTTTCTTCTCTAGCTTTATCCCTTCCCCCCACCACTGGTGCTGTAACCTTTCCGATAACACTTGTTTCAAGTTCATTAACAAGCAATGATTGCAGCAGCCCCAAAACAGGATTCGTTTGCATATAAAAAGCTTTGCAGTACTGTGAGGAAGTTCATTATAGATAATTGAAGAGGCAAGCGCCATAAAGAGGAAATCCTCCCAATGTGGCTTTATCTGATTGACCTAATGTTCTTTCTAATTGAAACAGGGGGGAAAGGCAATTTCATTGGATGATGTACTGCATAAAACCTCAGAGCTTGGACTAGGCTCTGAGTTTGAATTCAAACATAGTAATAATTTTGCAGCCTGTGTCAAGCTTTGGGTGGCTGGTCAGGTTTGTATTTTTGAGGGCAAAACATCAAACTGCTCAGAGTTGACTCTGCAGCAGGACCCAAGAACAAAGGTCCTTAAAAGAGTTGTTCTGGGCACTTTCTAGTGGAGGCAGTTTCTCTTCACCCTTCCTATGCAGTAGACACCACATAGGTTGGAAAAGAACAGATTTCAAATGAGGAAATAAAAACATTCACTGCCACCAACTGTACCAAGGAAAGGCACAATCCCATCCCTTTTGTTTTATAATAAATTAAGCCTTTGCCCCAACTCTAAAGGGAGCTGGTTCAGATTCCAGAAGAGCTAAAATCCAGTTTAATCTGTACCAGGGCAACACATTTGAAAGCCGACGCTTGCTAATTCATTTTGTATGTGTAGCTCCATTCTATTCCTTAAATGCTTTCAAATGAGTCAATCTGTTTAAAACAATATCCTCTACCCTTGCCAATTATTCGTATCAGCAGTGATGCACACCTCAAATCACCAAATTTTGCCAGTTATCAAGTCAGAGAGCTTTTGCAGTGAAAGCACTGCAGAAAATGGGCTGTTCTCATTGGGTCGATGGTAGTTTAATTTTCTTTATTTATAACTCCTCAAAGAAAGCCTGCAAACGCGTTGTGCTGCAGCCTGCAGAAATAATGAAGTCTCAGAAATATGAGAACCTTTTCTTTTTTTCTTTCATATATGTGTTATGGCTCTCATCATAGCTGTACTTGCGTGAGTCCCTACTGGTGGTCATCATGAGAATTCTGTTAAAGAGGGTGATGACACCTCTCTGAGACTACATGGTCTTAACCCTGAACTAATTAAATTGGTTCCTTTACGGTTCTTCATACATATATAGTTACGATTTCACGGGGATTTCTCCACACAGTTTTCCAGTATAACTTGGAGACTGACCAGTTATCATCCTCTCCTAGAGATGAAGCCTGTAGGCATCTTTCAGTCTTATGATATCGAGTGGGTTTTCTTCTAACCTTACTCTATACAGTTCCTCTCCCTGTTACCGATGAACCCAAGTCTCATCAAAACATTTTCCATTTTCCAAAGGAAAATGGGTCTAATCTATTTTGATCTACTTGTGCTACAGGAGATTTAAATTAGATATTAGGAGAAATTTCTTTACTGAAAGAGTGGTGAAGCATTGGAAGAGGTTGCCTGGGGAAGTGATGGAGTCATCATCCTTTGAAATGTTCAAAAAATACATAGATATGATGCCTTGGGACATGGTTTAGTAGGCAGATTGGTGCTCTTTTGATGGTTGGATTTGCTGACCTTAGAGGTCTTCTCCAACCTTAACGATTCTATGGTTTTGTGAATTGGAGGCATCCTACCTGGGAACAGGTAAAATATCTGTGAAAGATAAATACAATGAGCAATCCACTTGTCAACAGTCTCTGCCTTATATTGGTGTCCCAGGTAATGCGCCTTCCCCTATGCATCACCTGTCATCCGGAGCATTCAGGTAAGGGAATCTTTCCTACTTTCCTTTCATAGTGGTCCCTCATGATCCTTAGTAGTATTAACCCACTGGTTAGATCTCCACTTTCTACAGAAAGAAACTAGAGCTCAGCTACTGCTGACTGCATTTTAGGCATATTTGGCAACATAAATTCAACTCTTGTCAACGGATTTTAACCCTTCCTTTCCTAGAAGAGAAGGAGTAATGTTCATACAGGAGCAGGCATAGCCACCACCATTAATTCCTTCACTGCTCATTCTCAAAATATCCAACTCCCCATTTCTTCTGCCAACAAAATCCATTTCTTCATCCTCAGCTTCAGAGGGGTTTTTAAGACCTTGTTTTCAATATCCCTCATTCAGTAGCCATGACTGTGCCTCATTCTAGCCATCTGGCCTGGAAGGAACATGACCATAAAATTAATCTAAATGAGGACTACAACTTACTCACTCAAGCCCTTCAGGACCCAAGAAGAAACAATATGCAGATTGCTATTGACTCACATATTATGTAAATACAATACATCATTTGTCTGCTCTGCTGAGCTGTGATGTTCCATTTTCCTTGCAGCCCCTATGGCTTTCTTACCCTTCTACTCTGTGCTGTCTAGAAAGTAAAATTTGAGAGGCAAGAATCGAATCTTTGTAAAGATATCTAGATCATAACATCTGGTTGATCTGTTAGTTACATAAGATTGAAAAACATTAAAACCAAAACAGAACAGGAAAAAAGAAAGAAAAGAAAGGGAATGAAGGAGTAAAAGGAGAGGGAAAACAGGTAAATAACAACAACAAAAAATACTTTTTATCATTACTTTTAGAGAAACCAGATCTCACCTATACAAAAAGCAGGAAAACAGTAACTTGAATCATAGAATCACCAGGTTGGAAGAGACCCAGCAGATCACCGAGTCCAACCATTCCTATCAAACAATAAACCTTGTCCCTCAGCATCTCATCCACCAGTCCCTTAAACACCTCCAGGGAAGGTGAATCAACCACCTCCCTGGCCAGCCTATTCCAATGCCCAATGACCCTTTCTGTGAAAAACTTCCTCCTAATCTCTAGCCTAAATCTCCCCTGGCGGAACTTGAGGTCATTCCCTCTCATCCTGTCCCCTGTCACTTGGGAGAAGAGGCCAGCTCCCTCCTCTCTACATCCTCCTTTCAAGTAGTTGTAGAGAGCAATGAGGTCTCCTCTCAGCCTCCTCTTCTCCAGGCCAAACACCCCCAGCTCTCTCAGCCGCTTCTCATAAGGTCTGTTTTCCAGACCCTTCCCCAGCTTTGTTGCTCTTCTCTGGACTCACTCGCAGCAATCACTGCCTAGAACATGGTACCTAAACTTGTTTCTCACACCTCAGCACAGTCACCCAAGATCACGGCTGGGACACCACCCGAGCCAAACCAGATGCTCGTTTAGCATCTACCTTGTACTGCTGCAAACAGGGGGATTTAGGGTCTGGGGATGACAAGCTGGTTCTTTCAATGAATCACATTTGAACACTTGCACAACTTCCAAGCTCTGGGATAATCTGGTGACGAAAGCAGCAAGGAGCTTGGCATAGGATAGGAATGGTTGGATAGGAATGGTTGGACTAGAAGATCCGATGGGTCCCTTCCAACCTGGTTGTTCTGTGATTCTGTGATTCCCAGTGCAGGAGGGGAAGGGGTGAGTTACAGTCCACATTGTGTTTACATTATTACACCACTAATTCTTAGCATCATAAAAATTATATTTAAAATTTACACAAGCAGTACCAGGGAATGTTATTTGGTTATAAAGTGGAAGCAGGTCAATGCTTTGTAGGCAGGTTTCCAAGCTCTATAAATTTCTGGATATACTTCCTCCAAATTTACATTGGCACCAGCAGTAATCAAACCAGCTACAAAAAAGCTCACCCGGTCAAAGAATTTTTTAATGCACCATATATTTTATCTGCACTTCTTACGTTTACAATGTTGTTAGTTTGATTGATGGTGTGCTTATTTATTGGCACAGCAAAAGTAATAATACATGAAGAAAATGCTCAGAACTTTTAAGGCAGCTGATGAGGAGAAAGCAACAGGATTTATGGAAAGTGTAAACACCTGAAGAAACAACAAAGGGATAATTGAGTCCTTGCATCACTGTCATTTCTGGCAGCTCCTTTCTAGTTGAGACTCTTCCATGTACTCAGAGGCGAATACCAACTCTCTTTTGTCAGATATTTCAAGTGATTATGGTGCAAAGAAAACGGTAGCTGGTCTGATGATGCTCGGCCTATGGTAGAATTTTGGCCCTGTTAAAGCTCTGTGCACTGTAGCAGACACACACTTTAATGGTGGTTTGCACAAATTAGTGTGCAGATACCACTGATGGAGGAAGGGAGACCAACAGATCAATAAAAGATCATTAGCCGAGTCCCGATGGCCTCTTGGGTCCCTGGCTTCAGTGTTGTGAAAGCAAGAGCCATGAGTGATGCTGATCACCAGAGAGTGAGTACTTGAAAGGGAGAAGTTAAATGAAGATAATTAACGTCCTCTTACATGGCTCACTGCTGAATCCTGGAGATTGGGAGCAAAATGACTCCCCCAAGGCCACACAGGCAGTGCTGGAAAATGACCCAGGTCTGTTGAAAGCTTGATCCCAACCTAGGACTGTTCTGCCTTTGAAGTCAGTCCACACATCTCTGCTGATCAACATTAATGATTTTACCCTCCTTTAATTCTTTATTAATAGAGTCTTTCTCAGCTGGTCCATTATTTCAAAAGGATCAAGGTCAGGTTGCCATAATTATCCAAGCACCACATTTATCCTTTTTAAATAGAGACACAACATTAGCTTTCTTTCAGCCCTGACACACTCGCAGAAGGAGAAGTAATGATCCAGAGAGCAGGAGCCTTCTGGTCACTGGATGAAGGGAGTAGACTAGTGACAAAAATAAAAGGAGGATGACTGTGTCATTAGGTATATCTGCTCAAAGGCGCGGGGATACTGGAGACAGGCAAGCAGTCTCAGTTCTGGTGTTTCTCAAGTAAATGCCTGGTGTTGAAGCTGTAAGAAATACAGATATGAGCATGGAGGAAAGTGGTGTGCATGCAAGAGACGAAATAACTATGAATTGGTTGTCCAAATCTGTCACTTGTTAAAGGATAACCCTGGTTAAACAAGACAGCCCTTCAGAATAAAACACTGAGTAAAACTAGATGGTTCAAAGCCATGGAAAGCATGGGGCAAAGCACAGGCGGCTTATAAAGCAATAATGAATCATAGAATAATAGAATCATAGAACAACCAGGTTGGAAGAGACACATTGGATCATCAAATCCAACCATTCCTATCAAACACTAAACCATGTCCCTCAGGACCTTGTCCACCCGTGCCTTAAACACCTCCAGGGAAGGTGAATCAACCACCTCCCTGGGCAGACTATTCCAATGCCCAGTGACCCTTTCCATGAAAAACTTCCTCCTAATCTCCAGCCTAAATCTCCCCTGGCAGAGCTTGAGGCCATTCCCTCTCGTCCTGTCCCCTGTCACTTGGGAGAAGAGCCCAGCTCCCTCCTCTCTACAACCTCCTTTCAGGTAGTTGTAGAGAGCAATGAGTCTCCTCTCAGCCTCCTCTTCTCCAGGCTAAACACCCCCAGCTCTCTCAGCCCCTCCTCATAAGGTCTGTTCTCCAGACCCCTCACCTGAGTTTCTTCTTTACTTATTACTATATAAATCTCCATCCTCTGGCTAACCAGCATTTTGTCCTTCTGTATGGACTTCCATCTTAAGTTGACAAGACCTTTCATATATGCCAAAGTACTGTACATCTATGCATGGCACCCCAGCAGCTAAATGAAGCTGCAGATTTTGAGCATTGTGATAAGAGCTATTAGTTAACTGTGTAACAAAGCCAAGTTTCCTATACATCAGTGCCAACAAATGGGTTTTGTATATGAAAGCGGCATTCTCCAATCAAGACGCCATCAGAACGGAGAGAGATTCTCATGATAAAATTCTCACATGGGGATTTCTGGTGTCTAATAAGGGCTTAGCAGTTGATTTGTATGAGAGGATCAAAAGTCTATTTCTCATATAAAACTGCCCATTTTTACAGAGTTTGTGTTCTCTAGACTTTGGCCCAACCAGGCCAAGACTGGAAAATGAGTTCAGAAGTCAACACAGGAGGCAGACCAACAGATGGACCAGAGGCTGCTCACACAGGTCACATTGATACAGATCCGCTTCCTTTGGAAACCAGGACAGAAGTCCAGAGAGTCGTAATGCTTTGGCTTACACAGTAGGAAGGTCAAGACCAGGCATCATGGCTTTCATCACCCTCCCCCTCACTGAGATCTGAGACAGCATAAGATAACATCCCATCCAAAGAAAATGGATTCATGCTCAAAGACAAGGCAGGGAGGAGGGTTTGGGTTCAGGCTCCTGTAGATCCCCTAAGCAGGGCAGGAGACACTACATTCCAGCTTTACCACTTATCTGCAGCTTCAACATCCAGAGGCTGTTTCTCCTTGGCCAGGTCCCAAAAGCATGCGTGTCCCAAAGCAATGAATGCAGCTGATGCTACACATAGAATCTTCCTTCCTCAGAGTCAGTTCATCACCCTGGACTAAGTCTGAATGGGGAATTGTATTTCCTTACTCCAGCTTCTGGGGGCCATGCAGATCTTAGAAGTCCTTAGGGATCATAGAATCATAGAATCATAGAACAACCAGGTTGGAAGAGACCCATTGGATCGTCTAGTCCAACCATTCCTATCAAACACTAAACCAAGTCCCTCAAGACCTCATCCACCTGTGCCTTAAACACCTCCAGGGAAGGTGAATCAACCACCTCCCTGGGCAGCCTATTCCAATGCCCAATGACCCTATGTCCATATAGGTAGAAAATCCTGTAGCCACTTGAGGCATTACAATGAATAAGCTAACAAAAAAATACATAAGCTCTTCCTGATGTTATATCAAGGGTGCTGTGTTGGCAGGGATAGATGAACATTACCCTGTTGCATTGTAAGATCACTCTGTCCTGCAAGATAAATGGTCTTGCATTACAAAGATGAGAAGCCCAACTGTTATGAGTAACACTTAGGAGGGATGTGGTATTGAATGTTTCTTACATTTCTATTTAAACTTATGTCTAATGTCCCTAAGATGCTCCTAGATATCACATGAACAGGTCCTTGGTTAGTCTCTCACATCTTGACTGAAGAGGCCAAGCTCTAATAAAACAAGATGTGTGCGAAAGCAGGATGAATGGTTCACAGGGAGCCTTTTTTCCATCAGTTCTCAGTTGCTGTTGTGATTTGGTTGGACATCCCAGCAAGGGGAGAAATGATGGAGCTTCCCTTAACCAGGATAGATTTCCTGCAAATCTATCACCATAATAATCAGAAAGCCTGATAAAATTTCCTGCAGAAATTGAACAAGTTACCAGTCTTCTCTCCTGCTAGCTGGATGACTGTAGGGCAGAAAGGCTCAGAGATGACAAAAGTTACCCAAAAATAACAGAAGAAGCCACTTCACATGCAGGCTTTCTGTCTTTTTATTCACCTCAGTGTAAATCAGTATGACTTGCAGACAACAGCAAATTATCTAATTTACTTGTACATGCTCAAAGACTTCTTACAAACAGCCCCCACTGTGAGATCACAGCTCCAGATACTAAGTACTGTACAAGCACCTATTAACAGAAAGTGCTTACCCAAATTAGAAGAGGGTGTGAGAGAAACAGAGGTACAGAAAGATGAACATGCCCAAACTAAATCACAGCGAGAAACAGAACTCTCATCTGCTGACATGAAACCTGTGGACTCATATACCACCTGATGCTGCCTCTAAGCAGTATTTTCATGCTCCATGAACAAGGGGAAAGCTGCCCACCTGGCCTTCGATTTCTGTATTTAATTTCCTCTTATTATTATCTGAAGTGTCCGCTTTGAAGAGTATGTACCTAGTACAGGATGCGCTTCCATTTCTTGGAAAGGGCTATAACAGTGGATAAGGGATAAAATGTCACTAGACATTTAGACATTTAGACATTAGCTAGAAATGCCAGATCACTGGGTACCCCAAACCACAGAGTGGTCCAAATCATCAGCTAAAACCTCCTCCCACATTGTCCCTGCCTCTCCCTGTACATCATGCCAACAAGGCTGAACTCCATCACACGTGCTTGGTAACTCTTTTACAAGCTAAATAGATGATAAACAATAAACCTCCATGATGCGTAGAAGCAGGTGAACTGTGTACATTACTATGCCAGAACCCACCTGCATGGGGCGGCTGCTGCTGCTGCTGCAGCTGTCTGTCTAGAGCTGTTCCTGATCCTCTCGCTTCTCTTGCTTGTCCTCCTGCCTGCTCACAGCACTTGAAGGCAGCAGGTTGCCTGAGGTTGCCATAGAAACTACACCTTGTACCCTCCTTTTAAAGATAGACAGGTGCCAGGATATGTGAGTGGATGATCAACAAGCAGGGAAGAATTCAGTGCTCTGGTATTGGCCTCACTGCCAATAGAGTTCCCAAGAAATGAGAGAGACATTAATTTGAGCAGAGATGGTTTTTCTCTCCTCCCTGAGCAGATGCTTCCAGAAGCTACCTCTCTGTCTGGGTTAAGGAAGGTTGGAAACAAGAGCAGGAAGGAAACTAAGCAGTTACCACAGCAACAACTGAAGATGCATCACCAAAAACTTTGCCCATGCAAGTGCAGAAGGATTTGACCATGGTCACCTGATGTCCCAGCATGTCCTCTACCACTCCCCACATCATCCATCTAGGCATTTCAACTGTGGAGCATTCTAGGAGGTGGTCATCACTGTGCATTCATCCTGTACCTTGCAAAATGGACAAACCAAGACTTCTGGAGGCCCTGAAAACTCATGTGCTTTTTTTGAGACCTTGGAGTAAAGCCCTCTCTGAGCCAGACTGAGAGGCACTGGCACGTGGGGAAGGGAGATGCTGAGTTTATTACAAAGTCTGTGATGAGGAGACATGTGAGGGGGAGAGGGAGAGGGAGAGGGAGAGGGGAAGAGAAGAGAAGAGGAGAGGAGAGGAGAGGAGAGGAGAGGAGAGGAGAGGAGAGGAGAGGAGAGGAGAGGAGAGGAGGGAAGGGAAGGGAAGGGAAGACGAGTTGGAAGGGACCCTCAATGATCCTCCAATCCAACTGCCTGGCCACTTCAAGGCTGACCAAAAGTTAAAGCATGTTATTAAAGGCATTGCCCAAATGCCTTCTAGAGGTCTGCTAGTTCAGGTTAAGTCATCATTATCAATCTCTGCCTTCTTTTTTCCCCCTCCATTTGTCCGAGTCTCCCAAGAATCTCATGCCCAAAGAGGACAAACAGTTGGTCAGAGCTAAATCAGTGCCCTCCACTACAGAGACCACTGGTCCAGCTCTTCGTCCTGCATAATGCACGAGCAAGCAGTGGGTGAAGCAGCACTCCTCTCCTTGGCAGCTGTTCACCAGCATGCTGCTCACACTGCTTTTGAAAAATTAATATTTGAAGCAGTTGTTTCTTTTATGTGGGCTTTACAGTCATTAGCACGTACAACTCAACATAAAACACTTTGGTGCGAGATCTTTTCTTCTGTTCTCTTTTTAGGCAGCAGATGAAAATCCTTTTAATAAAAATCTTGTTTGGGGGAGGAAGAAAAACACACACACACGTAAATCGGCTGAGTAGAGAAAGATGAAAACCTTCTTTAAGGTAATTAAATGATTATGTATCTTTTAAACCCAGTGGATAACAGATTTTTCATCTAGGCTTTCTTTTGGTTTTTGCCATATTTTTTTTTCTCCTCCCTTTCCACCACGTAAAGCTAACATCCTTGCAAGGCCTGGAACAAGATAGTGTTCATCTTAGAGAAGAAGGCACAAAAGAAGACATAATCCTTTATCCCATCGGCTCAAGTAGGCCACCCCATCCTCGTACAGATGTCTGTGAAACACTGACATGACCACTACCCCTCTGGATAAGAGCAGGTCTGAATAAGACAAGACAGACGATGCAATCAGATGTATTGGGTAACAGATACCAGGAGACAAGTGCTGTTTGTGCAGCTTCTATCACAGTGGAAGTGCTCAGATCAGTTGTTTTACTCCTCCACACCTCAGTTTCCTTCCACTACTTGTTGACTGCCTTGCCTACTGATGGAACAAAATGTCTGAGCTCTCTTACTTGGTGATTGTGTCAAGTAAGTAAGGGTTGATTTCATAGTGTTCATCTGCAATGCAATGCTTTGAGGTGCAAAGCCTGCACTATGACTTTAGCTACAGCCAGAAACAAATGTCAAAAGCAAAGTCTGGACAGCTATGGAAAAAAAAAAAGGAAACTTGCCTTGCTTCCCTCTATCTTTGAGACTCTTTCTCCCCAATTCTACCATCATTTTGGGGAAAAAAATCCACTTCAGTATTAAAAATTCTTTCTTTTTCATCATTCTTTCCCTTCCTTCCCTCAATAGAATAACATCAGCTCCCCTTTATAAAGCAAGAAGTTACTCAATACATTTCAAGGTAGTGGACTTGTCTTTCAAAAACCTGCTGTAAAGGGATATTATACGCCAAGGTGAAATATTTCTGCTGCAAATCATCCAGAGACATAGTCAACCCTATTTGATTGAGCTCAGTGTCATAATCATAAATACTCTTGCTTTATAATCGTGCTGGAGTTCTTCACCACGAGCAAACAACGGCTTCCCCAAGGCTCCCAAACTAGTTGATTCAGCTCTATTATGGGCAGAGCTGATTCACGAAGCACTTGACAGGCAACAAGTAAGAAAGTCATGTCTCCTTGTTGACAGTGAGGAACATGCATTTTCTGTCCTTCCTCAATCTCTGGTTTAATTTTATCAAGCAGCAGTAGGGCAGCTGATCACAGTTATCCACTGTGTAATTCTAAGGTCCCCCAGGATGGTAGATCATAGGGTGTACAGAGAGACATAGTATTTTGTCTTCTGGACAGCATGGGGTATGGTCAAAGCCTTTCTGCTGTCCCATTGGATCAGTCTCAGATTCATACTACAGGTAAGTTAAAAAAAACAGGATCTTCTCAGAGCACGTGAAGACGGCTTGAAAGTAAAGCAGGTAAATTCATTAGAATCCTGAAACTTGTTAGATGTGCTAAGGAAGTGATAGAATCAGAACACATAAGGACACAAGCCTTCTTTCAAGTTATTCTGGGCTGGTCCAGGGGTGATGGGTACTGGCCCAATTGGTTTCTTTGCAGCCCAGGCCATCTGAAGAGTGAAAGTCTCTTTCCACATGATGGAAAGATCCTGTACAGGCAAAGAGAGGAAAAATAAAATAAAAGAGATGGAGGGGGATGTATCTGCAAGAGAGGTGAAAGCCATAGTGTGGGGAGGGGAGCAGGCTAGATGTACCAGCATGGTGATTACAGAGTGAAGGAGTTTCTGGCATCGGTCCATGTGACAGAGTAACACCAATATTTGTTTGCTTGGCAAGGAGTCTCTTGGTGCAATTAGACCATATGATTCTGGAAGCTGGCCATGCTAATCTGCTCAGCAGACTCATGGAAGGACTGTAAATGGGATGGTCCATCCATGCCACGCTGGTAGTACAGTTTCCCCTTTCTTGAGGACTTGCTGATTTAGCAGGTACCAATGTCTGGGTAGTGGCAAACACCTTCCTTCTTCATCCCCCTACAGTCCAAGTGCTTGTAGAAGAAAGGATCAAAAGGAACATTTCAGGATGAGATGAAAGGTCAGTAAAAACAGGCCCACTTAAAGTAATGGTGTGTTTGGAGCACTACTGAAGATGACACTGGGAGGGCTGGAAAAGGACCTCAGTCCTGTCAATATTTTGGGGTCATCAGGTATGGGGTGGAAGTCTGGATGGGCAATGAAGAGCCATGCTTGGCTTCGAGATATCATAGAATCATAGAACAACCAGGTTGGAAGAGACCCATCGGATCTTCTAGTCCAACCATTCCTATCAAACAAGAAACCAAGTCCCTCAAGACCTCATCCACCCGTGCCTTAAACACCTCCAGGGAAGGTGAATCAACCACCTCCCTGGGCAGCCTATTCCAATGCCCAACGACCCTTTCTGTGAAAAACTTCCTCCTAATGTCTAGCCTAAATCTCCCCTGGTGGATCTTGAGGCCATTCCCTCTTGTCCTGTCCCCTGTCCCTTGGGAGAAGAGGCCAGCTCCCTCCTCTCTACAACCTCCTTTCAGGTACTTGTACAGAGTAATGAGGATATATCAGGATATATCAGATAGCATCTACTGTACAAAGAACCCACTCAATGACTAGACAAAAGTACAGGATAGAAAAGGAAAGAATTAAAGGTGGAAGTAAAAAATAGACAATGGAAATTTCTATAAGAGAGATGAGTCAGTGAGAAGATGGCTTCTCAAGAGAAGTGTGGGAGTTATGCACGGTATTTGTTCAAAGTGCCATTTGACAAAACTTTCATGGCCACAGGGTGAATGTAAATCTGTGTTTGTCAGAATGCACTTGTAATGCCATCCTTCCCCAGTTTTAGTGTCCTTGAGGGCCAGGGCCACAAACACACTGACAGCAATGAGAAGGACCTTGAGGCTACAGAGCATTTCTCACATTCCCAGGCAGAAAGCTCCTCTGAAAGTTTTGGGTTTTGCAAGACGATTACTCTTGAAGATACTGTCCAATTGTTCAAGTGCTGAGAAATGTTTCCTCCGTGCAGCAGACAGCGAAAACAGCTCCTGAGCTGAGCAGCTGACTGCCAAATATTGTCTCTCATTGGAAAGAGATTTCTTCCCAGAGATTATTTTTGCTGCAGAAGCCAAGAGGGCTGCAGCTCTCATTAGCAATGACCACTGTAACGTACATGTGACACATGATGCTATCATTGCCTTGTAGATCAATAACTGTCTTCTAAGGTCAGGTTTTTGTGTCTCTCTGCTGACATGCAAATTGCACAGAGCAGCTTTGCAAAATCAGAGAGGAATATTTGAAGCTCAGCAGGAAAACCCCTGTTTAAAGAGGATAGAAGTGAGAAAGAGCAGTCTCACTGACAGAAAAATAAAACCCCAAGACTGGAACTATCTTCTAGTCAGCAGATGATACCTTTAAGAAAGAAACCTAGTGAGAGGTGATAAAGCAGTGATGGAGAAGGCATGTTAAAATGAGCAGATCTAGAGAGGACAGTAAGTCAACTGCTTCCTCCTGCATTCTGCAGATGAAGATCTTGGCGGAGTTAAAGACCTGTGCCCTCTGTAGTCCCTTTCTGCAGGAACTGCAGTGCCACGGAGTTTCACATGAACTTTCTGATGGGAGCAAGTGTTAGAAATGCCAGGAATGAAAGAGGGGTTGAGGGATGAGAAGATATACTGATATTTATAGGCTCTTACTTTGGGTAGAGGACTGAAGAAGAGAATTGATGAGAGATGGGAAGGAAAGTCCTGTGATTGGTACAAAAGACATGCTGGAGAAATCTGCCAGAGGTGACATAGCATAGCAGGAAGCTGAAACAAAGTGCCCCAGGGAATGCCACCTGAGCAAGAGGTTGAGGTACCTCCAGTTCCTGATCTGGAGATCAGAGACCTCTGACCTATAGGACCAGCTAAACCCTGCCAAGAGTTTATGTGAGTCTGGCTGGTCAGAGTAGCCTACCAGAAGGGCTGAACCCTGGGCTGTCTTCCTGCTCCATTTCACCACAATTCAGAGACTGTCAAGTTCTTCAGATGCTCAGTAAGTTTTCCAGCAAGTTTACGCAAACACTAAAAACTGGTAAATGAAGAATTGGTAGCCTCTCTACTCGTTAATATTTATGGCCTGTCCCAATGCCACAGCAGTTCAGTCTGTCTCCTCCAGGACATCTCAACCAGCACATATAGGAGGGGTTGGAGGGAACAGGGGACGCCATAGGAGTGTGAAGCAGCTACATGTGCATTCTTTGGGACAGCAAACTGCCATGGGCTATGAGTAGGTGGGAGAACACATTAGAGACACACAACTCAACAAGCAGCACAGGATGCAGTAAGGATTTCATCCTCTGAATGCAATATGTGATGCCTGAGACTTCAGCAGCTGCCTCTGTGCCCAGTGGTTCAGCAGATATCAGATCTTTTAATGGATACTAGTCCCTTGGGTTGGGAAAACAATGAGCCGTCTTAGGTTGTTTACCAGACAGGCGAGGATGCTTTCAGATCATTTCTGACCAGGAAGTAATTAAGTGGCTTCCTATTTGTATTCTTCCAAGCTCCACTTGTCTGCAAGTGCTCCTTAGTTACAATACAAGCCAGACAGATTTTGCAGCACAGCAGCCAGCTCTGTATTAAGCCCCAAGGTCCAGTTCAGCTCAGTGACTGGCAATAAGGTGTTCCTGGCCTCCTCTGGAGGCAGTTTGATGTACTAGTCATTAGGCACAGAATCATAAAATCATAGAATCATAGAATCACCAGGTTGGAAAACACCCACAGGATCATTGAGTCCAACTATTCCTATCAAACACTAAACTATGCTCCTCAGGACCTCGTCCACCTGTGTCTTAAGCACCTCCAGGGAAGGTGAATCAACCACCTCCCTGGGCAGCCTATTCCAATATCCAATTACCCTTTCCATGAATTTTTTTTTCCTAATGTCCAGTCTAAATCTCCCCTGGTGGAGCTTGAGGCCATTCCCTCTTGTCCTGTCCCCTGTCACTTGGGAGAAGAGCCCAGCTCCCTCCTCTCTACAACATCCTTTCAGGGAGTTGTGGAGAGCTATGAGGTCTCCCCTTGGCCTCCTCTTCTCCAGGCTAAACATCCCCAGCTCTCTCAGCTGTTCCTCATAAGGCCTGTTCTCCAGCCCCTTCACCAGCTTTGTTGCTCTTCTCTGGACTAGCTCCAGAGCCTCAACATCCTTCCTGTGGTGAGGGGCCCAGAACTGAACACAGGATTCAAGGAGCAGTCTCACCAGTGCTGAGTACAGAGGGAGAATAACCTTGCTGGATCTGTTAGTCACTCAAGCCACTGACGTGCTCAAAGCACGGCTAAAATCCACTGACATTGTGGACATCACTCTAAAACTTCCCCAGATCTCAGCAGCCTGGGGTATCTGCTTAGAGACAACCTCTTTCTTTTCTGGAGGAGGTGCATGCACAGTGTTTCCCATTCTTCCCAGTTCCTCGATACTGGGAATTTGCAGTGTTTTTTTTCAAAGTTATACACTCCTTGTATTGCATGGGGAAAAGAGGGAAGCTCCTTGGAGGTGTGGCAACCAGAGAGGACCTATCTGCAGAGGGAATGGTCAGGGATACCTGGATGGTGAGCAGAAGAGGTGGAGGTGAAGAAAGATTTCCTGGACTGTTGGTCTGGCAACATCAGCTCTGAGAAACCCACCTACAGAGCAGATGCCCCACATGTCTGCCTACCTCAGGCAGCTTGACTCGTCCCTCCTGGAAGGAGCAGGAGCTGGGGTCGTGAGTGCAGACGTGGCGGTACTTGCACCAGTGACACCGGTAAGGGCTCTCCACGCATGACAGACACCTGGAGACAGAGAGAAAGAATATTCACTTGGCCAAGTTGATAGAGTTCCTCAGAGGGAAGTACATCCCAGCAAACATTGCTTTTGACATCACTAGCAGGACACAGGATTTGCAAAGTCTGAACATTATCACGTCTCAGGATGATGCTGGAGTTGCCAAGGCCTGAGCTGGTTGCCGTTGTGATTGCAAGTGGTTCATATTAGCTAGATAATTTAGTTTTCTTTAATATAATCATAACTAGTGTAATAACAAACATTTGTTGTATCTTGATTGCCCTGTTACAGCTTTCAATCATAGTATCAACATGATCTCTGCTTCATACATTAGGCACATTCCCCTTTTGTCCCATGAAAAGATCCTGAGTGCAACAAAAAGTAGAAGTTCAGGGGATAGGTAGAAGCTGTTACAGCCTCACTGTCCCTGCTCTGAACTGCACCAGTTCCATGGGACCTGTGAATGTATCATGGGAAAGTGGCCAAGGAGGAGTTGGTGGGTGGGTGATGCCCATGGAGGACAGTTGCTGTGCACCAGCAATCCCATCTGGCTAATCCTCCCACTCTCACACCGTCATACAGAGGCCAAACACAAACTGGGATACACCAAGGTCAGAAACCCAACGATGAAGGAAGGAATTTTCTCTCTGTGTGTCCCACAAGCTTATTAGTCTGAGTTCTCTCAGGGTGATGCTGCTCCTGCAAATATCTTTATTCTTCTTTTCTTTCTCTCAGCCGAGATATAAAAGCAATTATAGCAGCTACCCAGCAAGCAGTGTGCATTTAGGAAGTCATCTTCTTAGATTGTAGAAAAGAGCCATTCCCTCCATCCTACAAGGTTTTCTTTCCTATGCCCCATAGAGTCTGTAGAATAAGAGCTGCAAACACCTCTCCTGGCTGTGTTACAGCATTGACTTATACCTACATCACACTTATTTTTTTCTTTTTAATTTAATACAATGTCTACTCAACAGCAAACTGATCCATAAGAAGCTTTATGCACAAGACACGCAGTGGGTGTTAGCAACTCCTGGTCACTCACAGTGCTGGAAATCTTCATGTAGCTGCATGCTCTGAAGTACTTGAAGGGGACTTGGGGAAGGGGGTTAAATTTTGCTAGCCCTTATGTGCCAGTGAGTTTTTAATGGGCAGAAGTGAAAAAATTCCTTCTAGTAGAGCCTGGCTGAGCCCAACAGGAAGAGGCATATGCTCTCCCCTGTCCCCGTGAAACCTTCTCAACTCCAATCCACTTTCAGCACTGGTACAGTGAGCTGTTCTTCGAATTGGTAACAAGTGCTTGCTCTGATATATCAAATTAAAAATGGATAGTGTATTATAGTTTGTCAAGTAAGAAACCCAAACATGCCATAAATATTTAACAGCACCATCTCTCCTGCTCTCCCCCCAACACTTGCTTTCTGACACTATTTGTCAAAGCAGCAGGAACACGGAAATAAGATTTGCCTTTCCTTGCGAATTGCTGAGCCGCAGTAATTATCTGCTTTTGGCACTTCTGATGCCTCAGTGGTGGGGACTGATCTGCTCAGCATTGCTCAGGGGTGGATCAACCTGTTGGAAGAGCATCTTTCTGCAGGAAAGCTGAAGATCTGCTCTGGTGGGGCAGTTCCTGAGCAGCCCCAAGTGCCAGCTAAACCCCCCAAAAATGGGGTTCGGGGAAAGAAAGGAGTAGCACTACAGAAAAGGCAGTCTTAAGGGAATAAATTGGGTGTTCCCTGAGGGCCCAAGGCCATGCTAACCACCTGGAGCAGGCTCCAGCTGGTGGGATAGACAGTACAGATGGTGGCTAAAGGTACACATGTGTGGGTAGGATCCAATCATCCACCAAAAAAAAAAAGAAATGTTTACTACGAAGATGAGGTGACCATTTGCTGAGGGCATGATTGACTTTTGACTCAATTCCCTGGCAATTTCCCACTGATGAGATGCTTCCCTACTTGAGGGGCACACATAGATGTACCACCCCTGAAGACAATGCCCTCATGCAATGAAGGTCATTAGCAGAATAAATGACCACAAGACTATTCTTGGTCTTTCCAGGAGCAACCCTCACCATGCTGACCATCACCCAGGTGACCCTGACCCTGACCCCTGGACATCTCCACACCTAACCATTGTGTCCTAAGGGAGATGTGCCCCAGTTGGCAGTCTACCCTGTGGCACATTCAGGGATGGGATGTAAAGTAGATATCAAAGGAAGTGAACGTACGAGTTGTGGACGCTGCAATTGTAGAAGACGAAGCTGGTGCTGGCAAAGGTCATACCCGTTTCCTTGGACTTGAGCTGAAGCTGGACAATGTGGTGGTCTCCTGGGAAAAAAACAGACATGTCAGTGTGTGACAGCTTTGTTAGCCCAGTTAAGCCCTGTTGGCCATGTTTTCAGTTGAACCTGGAGTTATCCAATACCTGTAGGAAGTGTAATAAGATCCTTCTAGAGCCTGGTTCTCCAGCAGGTACATCTCCCCTCTATTAAGGTACTGATGTGATGGAGTATGACTTCACAACTGGAAATTATTGTACCTGGGAGCAGAATCTGGGCTGGATAGTGATGACAAGTCTAGTCCACACCTCACTCATTTCAAAAATATAGTGACTGATGTCATCAAGAAGGAAAGCTAAGCTCAAAGAGAGGATGCAGATGTCTGGAAATAGGAAACCAATCAAATGAATTACTATCCTTATAGTTCATCCCTGCTGCTCACTCTTTTGATGTCCTTTGTAGGAAGGTGCGTGTGGAAGATTTGACTGCTGAAGCCAAACATTGGCAGTCTGTGTATATACTGCCTAAAGGATAAATGTATCTGTTTTCCACAGGCAATAGAGAAATCTACTTTCTCCTTATGTTAATAGTCTCTGAATAAGGCAAATATCCAGGACAGGCATGCCTGAAGAAGGCCACCTCCAAATTTTGCCCCCAGAGAGGTTATACCTTGGTAAAGCAGGATGGAGGAATAAGGAGGGCAGGTACCATAACAGTGAGGACAGGGTAGGGGTTCCCTCAGGAATGCTGACTTCCACATGAACAGTTCCTCCAGGTCCATTCACTCTGTTCACCTAAGCCTTTGGCTACAAAGAACTCATCTCAGCATGAGGGACACCCACAAGCCATTGCACCAATGCAAGGCCAATCCATTTCCTTAGCAGACCTATCCACAGCAAAGCACCTCAGCTCCTAGATAGCATCTCCTCATTCCCTTTCGTAGAATCATAGAATCATGGAACAACCAGGTTGGAAGGGACCCATCGGATCTTCTAGTCCAACCATTCCTATCTAATACTAAACCAAGTCCCTCAAGACCTCATCCACCTGTGCCTTAAACACCTCCAGGGAAGGTGACTCAACCACCTCCCTGGGAAGCCTATTCCAATGCCCAATGACCCTTTCTGTGAAAAACTTCCTCCTAATCTCCAACCTAAATCTCCCCTGGAAGAGCTTGAGGCCATTCCCTCTTGTCCTGTCCCCTGTCAGTTGGGAGAAGAGGCCAACTCCCTCCTCTCCACAACCTCCCTTTAGGTACTTGTAGAGAGTAATGAGGTCTCCTCTCAGCCTCCTCTTCTCCATGATAAACAACCCCAGCTCTCTCAGCCGCTCCTCATAGGTTCTGTTCTCCAGCCCCTTCACCAGCCTTGTCGCTCTTCTCTGGACTTCCTCCAGAGCCTCAACATCTTTCTTGTGATGAGGGGCCCAGAACTTTCCTGCTGCTCCCATGCTGGGCAATCAACTGTTATCTCTTCTCACAATGCCAAAAGCCCCGTTCAGAACCCATCAGGTGTGGGTAATGAGTGGGTGCAGTAATTATAGTAATTTGGTGGAGAAGGGACCCATGTTTAATTCGGGACTTCAACCTGGCTGGCCCTTTCACCTCTATTATTTTCCTTCTCACCTGAAAGACTCATTAATCAATCAGGCCAAAGCAAACTTGACAATTTATTGCAGCGTGCGCCTGTGTGCACACTCATCCAACCTACAGGCACACACACACACGCATACACAGACCACACACTTCACTAAATACATTTTGCTGCCAGTGCTCAACTCTGCTGCCCATCTGCTGCCGCCGGCTTTGACAGCTCTGTTAACTGCTTCATATTTAACAGCTTTGCCAGCATCTTGCATATATTTTAAAACAGGATGTGAGGACTGGATGGCTCCAGGGATCAGATGTGCTACAAAGACACACATCCTTTGGTTCAAATCCAGCTTCTGGCACCATGCGTGGAGGACTTGGTCTTTGCAGAGGTGCAGAGCACCAGCTGCTGAAGTTGATACAAGCCGCAGGTGCCCAGCTTCTCTGGAAACCAGGCTTCACATAAATCTCTCTCTTGTCCTGCCTCCAGCTTCCACTGCTATTTTTGTTTCTGGTTGATTATAGCCTGGCCTGGGACAGATGTCCACATCAAGGAAATAGCTTTTGGCATCTATCTTGGTAGGCGAACATGACTGAGAACTCAGTGGGACCTTTAAATGGTAAAAACCACTGGGGGCTTGTTTTGGGACTGCAAAGGAGGGCACACTCAGCTGTGTGCAGCTTGGGGACAGCAGGGATGAGATGATAGCGACTGTTTGTTTCACTTCATTTTCTGTGGCCTGAGGATCCTCAGAGACAATCTTTACGGAAACAAGGAGCCAAGGACAAAAATGGCATCATCCATTCTGCACCTTTTGGGGTTATTGGAAGGTTTAACATTTCTATATGAAGACCCTGCAATGAACCACAGGTGCTCTTGAAGGTACCTTGAAGGTACTCAGATGACAGGGGACAGGATGAGAGGGAGTGGCCTCAAACTCCACCAGGGAAGGGTCAGGCTGAACATTAGGGGAAAAAAAATCACAGAAAGGGTCATTGGGCACTTGAACAGGCTGCCCAAGGAAGTGGTTGAGTCACGTTCCCCGAGGGGATTTAAGGGGAAAGGTGGCCGAGGTGCTGAGGGACATGGTTTAGTATTTGACAGGAATGGTTGGACTTGATGATCCAGTGGGTCTCTTCCAACCTGATGATTCTATGATTCTATACCTAGAAAAGGTATTAGGAAGGGGAAAAAAAAAAGGTCAGGAAGCTGTGGGTGGAGGGAGCAGCCTTGGAGACAAGCTATTTTTCTGTGCTTGACCATTCTAGGAGATGGAGGCAGTAACAAATCCAGAAGAGCTGAAGGCAGTAATGACCTGGGACAGTGACAGGGAACTGACCACACAGGTCTAAATCTGGGAGAAGCAGGGCGAAATTACAGACAGGACCGTTCAGGTCTGTGGGACTTTCAGGCTGCTGCATGGGAAGGTGTGTGTTGAGAGGACGTAGAACCTCATTCTCTAGGTTGTATAACACCAGCTTGGACAGAAGTTGAGCAAATATCCCACACCCATCTCTTGTCTTTGCTAGATATATGCAACAGCCACTCGGTGGCAGTCTGAAAACACTTACTATCATACACACAAGCACCTTAGCACAGATCCTGGTATTGCAGCTGAATGCTTGCACACGTGTGCACACATAAGCACACACACTGACAACTCATGCTATGGGTGTGCTGTCATGCAGCTCCACCAGCAAGTCCCAGCATAGCATCCCACCTACTCCCTGTGCTCTGCATACTTTGTCCTCAGGCTCCCATGGGGCAAAACTCTGCTCAAGGAGAAAGCAGAAAGGGACACAGGGATGTGGAGTGGGGAAAAGAGGGAGAGGTGGTGGAAAGGAGGAAGATGCGGAGCAGACAGAGGAGTTGTGAGATACCCACCATTCTCTGTGATGATCTGGGGCACTTCTTTGGCAGCTGGTGAGATGCATTGGATCTGACTGCCCACCACCAAGCCATCCATCTCTGAGAGGTCCTCAAAGGTGCAATTGACTCCTGCTGACAGCTCAGGGACATTGTAGGTCTCCAAGACCAGCTGCAAGGAGAGATAGAGGGAGGGAAGAAGAGATAGGAAAAAAAAAAGAGAGAATGCTAAGCCAAAACACAGAGCTGGGGCAGCAGGAGAGAATTACACTGGAGAGGTTGGACAAAGAGCCTCTTGCTAGAGAGAGCATCCTCCTTCAACAGAAAGCAGCGATTCAGGAGAGGGATGTGTGTGTGGAGGGGGAAGGGGATGAGATGCTGATGCTGACACAAGTGGTACGTGGCTATGCAGGGACGACTGCACTGCATCCCAGTGCTGGCTGGGTCAGTGGAGAGGAGGGAGTGCTCACTATCTGTCATGCAAGTGTAAGGTTAGGCAGGGAGTCTTTGGAGTCAGCTGTGAAGACCGGGGCTTTGGTGGCCCCAGGGCACGCGGTTTCTGAGGAAGGTGACTACTACTCACAAGAGGCACTCTGCAGGCTACAGAGAAACTGTAGCGCTCCAGTCTAACTCTCTACGGCCTGCTCTCCTAGCATCAGCAGGTGGAGGAGCGCTCTGTCACCAAGTTCCTGTGTAAGGAGAGTCTAGTTACAGCCTTCAGACCACCACAAAAAACAGCTGTCTCTAAAGGAACAGCAAACCTCTCCTTCCCATCCCACCAAAGAAGCAGCTGGTCCTGGGGACATGTTTTATTGGGATGCCAAACATAAAAAAGAAGGTGTGAAGGAGAAATCACCCATGTTCTTATAGTTCACAACACCTATTGTCATTGCTATGTCATTGCCCGTGGTCATGAGGTTCCTACCATGCTTATTCTCTGGAGAAGGACCTCATGCTGCTACCTTCCCAGACTAGCTAAGGTCTTGCACCACTGCTTTCCATCATTGACAGTCCTACCCAACCCACTAGATGATGTCTGAACACAGACGGCATCCCAGAGTGCTTCTAGTACCTGCTGATGACCTACTAGTTAGTATAAATTCAGAGGTTTTGTGACCAACTACTAGAGCCAGCCACTTGACACAGGCACAAATGCAGATGCTCTCCACACTTGCCTCTTCCATAAGACAGATGGGACCCTTTTGAGGTGACAGTCACTGAAAAGAGACACAAACGCATGCTGCAGTGCTGTTTCTGCCAGCACAAAGAACAGAGGAAATCGGTCCAGGTGACAAAGCAGGAGAGGATGTTAACATAATATAATGGTTACTGCACTCCCACACTGTGTTTTCCTCACTTCGAGAAGGCTTGGAGCTATTTCTTCAAACTAGACATTGTCAGGGAAAAAGGCTGAGCAGATGGGCTTTAGCTCTGGCTGGCAAAAGCCTTTAGGACAGTTCTGTCATTTTGGGGCAACGGAAATAGTAAATATTTTTTGTCCTAGTTCAGGAGTAGAAAAAGGCTTTAATTATTTGGATGGATTCGGCACTTGGACTAAATCCATTCTGCCAGCTCATTAATACACTACCAGTAATGGAGAAGGGGAAGCTATTTTGCTTAACAAATATTTTGCTCTGAGCATGAGCAATGCAGGATGAAGGTGTGCCAGGCAGAAGATGACACTAGTAGATAGACCAGGAGAGCTCTACAATAAACATCATGAAGCAGTGCACACTCTGAGCAGACAAGAAGTCCCACACACCCACTCTGTGGGTGTGTGATGAGGGAAGATTGAAGCCTTCACCCCATAAAGTATCTCTTCTCAGAGCAGCAGCCCTTGAGTGAAAGAGATTCTGTTTTCCAAGTTTCTAGACTGAAACTAGCTCAAATACAATTTTCAGAGTCTTTTTAGTGCTTAAAGTGCAAAATATTTTTTGGTCACACAGATACCTTCTCTGCCTTCGTTGACAAGAACTCAATATCACTGACCCAAGTGAGACTCAGTAAGGACATCATCAGCCACTCACTCATTGGTGTTCCCCTCCTTATTTACCAGATTATCTCTGGTGACTGTGGATGACTTGGGCCACCAGTCTCTCCAGGACTGGGCCAAGACTTCTGTAGAACTGTTCATGCAGATTATTGGGCAACAGGCAATGGTAACTTCTGGTCCCAGCAGCTCTGAGTTGACTTGCCCTGCCAGCGTAACCTAGGGGTAAGGGTCTTCTATTCTGTTATAAATTTCAATTGTCTTGAGCCAGCTAGTCCCCCAGGATTTATTCCAATATGAAAGAATCCAATGACTACTGAGAGAACAAGAAAGAGAAACCTTGAACTCCCATAAGTACAAAGGGCTCAAGATGTCTCAGATCAGTTTTGTTTGAAGCCTAGGAAAGTAAAGTTCACAGCAAAGTTAAGAGGCTGAAACAAAGCAGCAGTGATTGGACATGCAGGCATTGAAAGACTGGTTTCATTATCACTGAAGAAACCCTGGCATTCCAAAACCTGTCACCTGGAAGATGTCTGGCAGCTGCACTTTGGGCTGCACCATTTAGATCTTTCAGGATGTGGGGCTAGTGAATAACCCATCCAGAGAAGGAGCTTTTGAGGACGAAGTTATCACCTCAATTACAGACCAAATTAGGATGGTCAAAGCCCTAGTAACCTGGGTGAAATACATCTCTCCCTTCTTCTAAGAGGATATTGGGATCTCACCATGTAAGGTACTGCTGTCATGGGTCAGGACAGAAACCACAAACTGGTTAGACCTTCAACAGGAGGTCTCAAATTCAGAAAATTATCAATATTGTCTACTGTTTTTCTTACCTCAAATTCAGAAAATTACCAGTATTGTCTACTGTTCCACCAGCATTTACTGTGTGGCTTTGTTGGCCCTTAATTTGAGTAGTTCAAGGCCATAAAGGCTGAGGAAGGCCACGAAAGCTTAAAGCCTGGCAGCCTTAGCTTCTTCTGTGTAGCATCCTGTCTCTCTGCTCAGTGCGGAGCAGGAAGAAGTTCTTGGTGGCATAAGAAAGAGTTCCACTCAAGTTGATAGAAAAAAAAAGTTCCACTCAAGATGATAGAAAACTGGAGCTTATTGATGTCCTTCACTTGGCGTTATCCTAGGTTCTCATTTCGTTACTTCATGATAATGTCCCTTGCCTGAAGTCCAGGTCCAGCCATACACAAAACCCTCTCTCAGGAGACTGAACAGCTTCACCGTATGCACACAACACTTGCAAGAAATGAAGCCCCTTCAGCCCTGCTCTCATCTCCTCATAGCAAACAGGGGGACCTCTTCCACATTTCTAGACAGGGGATAATCAAGGTAAAAATATCATCTCATGCTGAATCTTTCCCTGTGCCACAAATGTTGCTGGACAAGTTGATGGGCTTTGGACAACCTCCTGCACCAAGCTGCCAGTCCTTCCCACTCATGCTGAACCCAGGCTACACATACCTGGGTCTGTCAGACTGCATGGGCAGATTAAACCTGAAGGGGACAAGGATTAACGCTCCTCACCAATACGTTGTACTGGGAGACGGAGATGTTGTTGGGATGCACTGTAAGCCGCACACACTGCTTCATTTCTGAGGCGAATCTCCGAGGCTCGCTGGAGCGTTCACATCGCTCCTTCCTCGTGCACCTGAGCAAATGGGAACAGAGAGGGATAGAGTTAAAACAAAGCCAGGCTAAGATTGTGAGGACAACCCTGAGACTTGGAAGGAGCAATCATTTGGATGGAAAGTCAACACTGTATGCTTTGGTCTCTGACCCCAGTGCTAACAGTCGTGGGATCACTAAGCAGCAGTTTGGAGAGTTGCAAGGACATCATGAAAGGAGAAGGACTGTTTGGTGAAAGTCCTTATCTGCAATTTTGTCAATTAAAAACAATTTTCAGGACAAAAGAGTGATGATTGGATCTGATCAGACATAGCTCAGAACAGATGCACAGCTCTGGAAATGCTCTATCTCTCTACCCGTATAGCAAGTACAGTATAACTTTCACCTGGGCAAGCCCACAGCCCTAAATACTGTCCTGTCCAAGGGCAATGGGACATCTTACACAGGGAAGTCCTTTTAGAGTAACTGTGTGCAATCCATATTCTTTGGTCCTGCTGAAGAGCTTGCAAATCTGTGGTAGTGCTGGGCTGCCAGTACCTCTCTGCTGGGAAGGGGCAACCCTCCAATTCATCACCCAGCAGCTGCTAAGGAGTCCCTGGCAGGCAGAGGAGTTTTTAGTATTTGGTTCGAAAATGCCTGACTAGAAGTGCCCCAGGTTGAATCTTAAAAATTCTGGTATTCCCAATCATTGACAGTTCAGTGGTAGGTGCACAGCACCTGGGTGCACAAGCCCTTGACGTTTACATCACACACGAGTTGTTGTCAGTGTTTTCAGCACCGTTACTGTTTCTTGTCTTGTCTGTCCAGTGCAAACACAAGCTAGCAATGTGAATTGGTAGCAAAGTGCCCTGTTTCAATCCAGATTTGCATTTGCTTAGCGTAACATATCTGTATTTTACTCCACAGGTACTTCCAAAGCCATCGCTTCAAGGAAGTTGTCTGCCTGGAAATCCACAGGATTAATACAAAAGGACAGCTCCAACTGCATGTCAATTACCTTTTGCCATTAAGCTAATGTTATAGACTTGCACAGGGTGTCTTCAATGGATTTTGTTATTAGCAGTGCTATTACCCCCCATTAAAATCAACTATAAAGACTAAGTGTAGATGTTAAATTATTCACCTACTCCCAGACTTCGGAGTCTTAGTTGTAAGAGTATGCAGGGGCTGCCGGAGGGTTAGCTCCAAGATCACTTTTCATTGTCCTTGCTCCCTGGAGCAGAGATTGTGTCTGTATTTGCAGTCAGGGATCTAAGGTAATACATGCAAAAGTAACTCAATATACGTTTGAGCCAGAATATTATGAAGATTGGGGTGTGCCCTAAAACTTTAGAGCTTCGCTTCTCTCTAGTGGCTAACAATAGAGAAAATTATAGAATCACAGAATCACAGAGTGGTTTGGGTCAGAAGCAACCTTAAAGATCATCCAATTCAAACCCCTATGCCATGGGCAGGGATACATCCCACAGAATCAGATTGCTCAAAAGCCTCATCTAACCTTGCTTTGAACATCTCCAGTGCTGAGGCATCCATGATTTCTCTGGGCAGCTTGTGCCAGTGCCTCACCACCTTCACAGGAAAACATTTCTTCCTAATATCAATCTAAATCTCCCCTCTTTCAGCTTCTAAGAAGCTTCATTATCTTTCATCCTATCACTACACTCCCCGATAAGTAGCCCTCCCCAGCTTTCCTATAGTCCCCTTTTAAGTACCGCAAGGCTGAATGAGCACCCTAGTTTCAAACTCAAATTTCTGGTAGAGGAAAGTTTTGTGTTTCCAGTAGCAGGAATCATAAAGGGAGATTTCTGCCATTCTCAGCACGCTCTCGGTTTGCTTTGCAGATTTAAGAGAGAGAGCAGCATTGCGGCTCCTGCTCTCTGTTCCCTAGGAGCCTTCATCCCATTAAGTCTCCTTTAGCACTGCTGCGTACTGGATCAGGAATTTTAAATGTGTAGCCTCCAGAGGGCTGGATGGATAGCCGATTAACTGCTCCCAAAACTGTTAAGTCCCCTATCGCGGAACGAAAGCCAAGGCAAAATGTTGAGCTGAGATTTTTGTAAGCTCTTCTATAAAACAAATAAGCACAGCAATCCCATCAAAGATCTGCAAGGCGTGGGAACTCCCATCCTGAGAACAGCTTGGAAGGAAACCCTTTTGGGCTTAATGTCAAAACACAAGTGCCCGAATTCTTCAAGATGTCCAGACACCTCCCATTTATTTCCTCCAGCTGCAGCATGACAGAATTGTCTGGATTTTCTAAGATTAATCGGGCAGATACCCAGGGTCCATTCAAGCGTAATTGCACAGTAGGCTGCAAAGACATCCAGCACATTTGCACAGGAGGACGACTCATGGGTATAGGTCAAACATCTAGGAATGTGTTTTAAATTCCGAGCCCCATCATTGAGCTGGAATGTAATAATCAATATTTTATCCCACTGTTTACTGCCACACACATTAAAGACATGGAGCTCTTCAAGCCAAAAACTCACTCCATATTAGACTGATGCATCGTGCAGCCTTGATATCTGCTCTAAGGTGTGTTTCCATCCAGATAATGAAAACCCAAACCAAACTAAGCCTGGGTTTAATATAAAGTTAAGGTTGCAGTGTCAGGCTCTCAGGAATTAGGTAGTGCCAGAATGAAAGAAGCTTCTGCACTCCTAAATCTGCTCCCTCCAATGACACTCTGCAAGCCAGACTTTAATTGCCAGATAACACTTTATTATTCTTTTCTTCCATGGATGACCTCAATTCTTCCACTTTCTAACTTTTGACTTTGACTGACTTTTTCTATGCAATTTCTTCATTTAAAACAAAATGGGGGGAGGAACCTCAAGCCCCCAGCTGTGCCTGATGATGGGGGAGCTCAGGGGCTCTGCCAAGCTGAATGAAATGAAGCTGAGGTCTGGGTCACAGGTAGGGTTCAGGTTCTCAAGTCAACATCACAGACCCTTGAGGGAGCAGCATAATTTATCCCAGGTAACTGATCCCAGCTGCTGCATAATGATCCCAGCTGCAACTGGGGGGGTTTAGCCTGGAGAAGAGGAGGCTGAGAGGAGACCTCATTACTCTCTACAACTACCTGAAAGGAGGTTGTGGAGAGGAGGGAGCTGGGCTCTTCTCCCAAGTGACAGGAGGACAGGACAAGAGGGAATGGCCTCAAGCTCCACCAGAGGAGATTTAGGCTGGACATCAGGAGGAAGTTTTTCACAGAAAGGGTCATTGGGCATTGGAACAGTCTGCCCAGGGAGGTGGTTGATTCACCTTCCCTGGAGGTGTTTAAGGGACGGGTGGATGAGGTGCTGAGGGACATGGTTTATTGTTTGATAGGAATGGTTGGACTCGATGATCCGATGGGTCTCTTCCAACCTGGTGATTCTATGATTCTACGAATCTATAAATCAAGTCTAAAGGGACAGAGCTGTCTGCCAGTGGCGTTTTGCAGTTTTGCCCATACAGAAGGGAATGATGAGGGCTCTTCTGCAGAGCTTTTTGCTTTCCCTCATCTCCTCTTCCTTGACCACCTGATCTATGTTGAGCTGGAACATGTGGAGCATCCTATGGGTTTGCACATCCAGGCCTCCCAGGTTTCTGCCCAGCAACTACAACTGAGGTTCTTCAGAGGCAAAATACAGTGGCTTTTCAGGGCAGCAGAAAAAGGTATAGACCCGTCATAAAGTTACCTTCCCCCTCCAGTCTTCCTTTGAACTACCAAAAATTGTTCTGCCCTCCCTCAAGAGTGTGGGGAAACAGCAGAGAAAATTGTTTCAGAGTGTGCAGAGCAAAGCAGTGCCCTCCAGCACCAGCCTCTCAAATACCGGAATGGTGTCGGCTGAAATGCAGAAACAAATGTGACAAAGTACCCAGCTGCTGAAGGCAGCTTGCCTGGAGGGGACAGTGCAGCCCAAAAAGTAAGTTCAGCAGATTGTAAATAAAGGTAAATGGGATTTTTAATAAATAAGTACTTCCAGACGCAAGTCCTTGCCTTAGAAAAGTGGTCACCTGGAAGGCAGCTGCCTGCACACAACAGCTGGACTGCGAACATGATAATGACAAATCCCAACCCTAACTAATCATTTCTATTGTCCTGTTGAGAGTCAGCATGTCTTTGGGCCACGGGAGATTGTTGTGACTCTGCTGTGCTCTCATCTGGTGTGTCTATTATGGCTTATGCAGAAAAAAATCTCCAAACTTGTACTGCCAATAACTCTTTCGTTTTAGTAAAATACCAGTAACCCTAACATGCTGGGGCTGTCAATATGCCAAGATCACTTTCCACTGCCATATAACCTAATTCAATGCTACTCATGCTGTAATTAGCTGATGCGTAACTCCCACCCAGTGGCATCACATTACACTTAAGACACCTAAAAGAGCATATTCCACTCCGGAGCTCATTTGCATTAGATTATGGTGTAGACACAGCACTTCTCTGTACATCTTAAAAACACCTGCTATTTCATTATCAACTGCATCTTTAACAATTGCAAGTCTCCTGCTTCTGTCCAAACCATTAGCACAAACAGTAAGAAACCGGTCCTACCGCTGAACCATGAGGAATGCTATTTCCTCCTCATCTCCCATTAAGAATAAATACCGTTAACACTCACCCTCTGTTCACCATCCACTAACCAATTATTTTAATAATGTTAAATTAATACTTTGCGCTTCTACAGCATCTCTCATCTGAGGACCTCAAAGGGCTTTTCCTGGAGCTAATTAAACTTCACGACACCTCTGTGAGGTTGAAACATTACCATGCAGAGAGGGAAGTGAGGCATGGATGCGTGTGTGCCAGAGAGAAAAACAAAGCCCATGTGTCCTGGTGATGAGATGAAGGCCCTAGTCTGGGACTCAACAGATCACGGTGACTTCCCAGGTTTGGCATCTAGCACCTAAAACAAACTGCTGGGGCCACATTCTGCAGGCACGAGCTTCAAAGGGTTAAGGTACTATTCCAGAAGGTTAAGGTTCCAGTGTGTTCTCCTCTTCTAACTAGTTTGCTGAGAGGTTGGAAGAGCTGTAGACACTCTTAAGATCTCATCCAGAGCACCACTGCAGCTCTGCAGCTCCCATTTCTTGCATCAAAATGGAGACACTGCAGTGAGAAATCCACAGACCAAGACCTCCAACCTTCTCTCTGGTCATTTGCTAGATTCAAACTACTTCACAGTCTCATGAGCTACAGGCTTTTCCCTTAGTCAGACCTGCCAGCAAGGCAGCCCTTAGTACCACTTGTGATGTAAAATTAAATGAATTTAAAAGGCTTGATGGACCCAGTCTTTCTAGTGCTAATTATTTTCTAAAGCAGGAAAAACCCTGATAAGATCATGTAACAAGTTTCTCTTATAATTTGGACTTGTAGTGTGGAGGTGCTCAGCTGCTTCACAGACCCATGCAAGGGCCTGGGGCGACAAGGCGTCTGGGAGAGGTGCAAAGTTGTTCTGCTAATTCACACCATTAACCAGATCTGGTGGTCTCTGCTGGAGACCAAGCTAACTGAAACCCTGCATGGACAAAACAGACAGAGACAAATAGTCTTGGGAGAAAAAAGCCAAGAAGAAAGTTTCTGTAGTTCTTTTTTTTGTCTCTTTCTTTCTTTCTTTCTTTCTTTCTTTCTTTCTTTCTTTCTTTCTTTCTTTCTTTCTTCCTTTCTTTCTTTCTTTCTTTCTTCCTTTCTTCCTTTCTTCCTTTCTTCCTTTCTTCCTTTCTTCCTTTCTTCCTTTCTTCCTTTCTTTCGTTAAGGAGTTAGAAATAGTGCAGTCAGAGAAATAACACATAGTCCTGACTGAGTCTGTCTTGTTTACATCCATCCATGTTGGAAAAAAGAGATTTTTGATTCTCTTTTTTTTCCCCTTCGTTTTCCCCAAAACAGACTAAATATCCAACTTTTCAAATACAAGACAAAAAAAAAAAAAGATGTTAATTTTCTGGCAATGGAAAAGGTCTTATCTGCAATTTTGTCAATTAAAAACAATTTTCAGGACAAAAGAGTGATGATTGGATCTGATCAGACATAGCTTAGAACAGAGGGGCTTTTTTTTTTACAAATGGCAATTAGCACATTATACAATTTTTTTTTATTATTCAGAAAAAAAAAACCAACATTGCCATTAAAAAAAACAACAAAGCTGAATTCCTAGAAATAAAATCCAATCAAATTAATTACTTTTGGAGAAGCCTAAGGATTTGATACACAGCAGTTTTCTTTTGACTGTGTTTGCTTTGCAAGATTCATAAGATGTCCTTGCAGGTAAGAAGAGGGACATGAAGCACCTGTATTTGATACTGAAGGTCAGAGGGAGCAGCATGAGAGACAGTTTAATGGTTTGGGTCCAGTCATCCAGCCAAAATGACAGCCTTCCACCATCTCCAAGCAAGTAATTTGTGGGCATAGCTGTTTTGCAAAAGGTTTTGACATTTCAGCTTTCTTTTCTGATTCCAAATGGTGACATTTCCCACAGGGGACAAATGCACTCTTTCTTTGATGGAATAATCACAGCCACTCCTTCCATACACCTTCCCACAAGTGCTGGTAAACTAGAGGTGGCAGGTAGATACCAGTGCACACCTCTTCACTTCAGCAAGGACAGGTTGGCAGGGCAGGATGGGACACAGGGTTCACTTTGGCATCTTCATTTACCTCCCAAACTTGTCCATTGCCCTCCCGGACCTGCTGTGCACAGGCACAGGCTACCCAGGGGGCTGGTTGACTCACCTTCCCTGGAGGTGTTTAAGGCATGGGTGGATGAGGTCCTGAGGGACATGGTTTAGTGTTTGATAGGAATGGTTGGACTCAATGATCTGGTGGGTCTTTTCCAACCTGGTGATTCTATGATTTCTGGACATTTGTCATGGGTCACTCACATTGGGGTTCTGGGCTTGTGCAAACTGGAGATATCACCCTATACCTTTACTCATCCCCTCCCAGTTCTGTTCATGCTTTTCTTCTATTTCTTCAGCTCTTCCCCTTAAATTCACCCAAACATTCAGTCCTGCCCTTTTTTCATAGAATCATGGAATCACCAGGTTGGAAGAGACCCAACAAATCATGGAGTCCAACCCTTTTGCTTCTTCTCAGGTTGTTTATCTGTCTCACTGACTCTTATCACAAGGGTTGTCATGTATGCCCTGATCTCCTCATGTCCAACCAAGACAAACAGGACATGGGGAAAGTGAACATGAACCTTGGTGGAGCTGGAATGGAGACATGGGAGGAAGGTGGGGGTGAAGGGTCCACCTGGCAGTATGAGCAACTGAGATGCTCTATGAGGAGAGCAATACGTGTTTGAATAAAGTGTTTAATAGGAATGGTTGGACTCGATGATCTGATGGGTCTCTTCCAACCTGGTTGTTTTATGATTCTATGATTCTATGAATATTCATGGCTGGTGTAAACACTCCCATGGTCTGAGCTACAAGCACTCCTATCCCTTCCCATGCTTCACAGTCTAACCTTTCTGACACCTTCAGTGGTCTCTTTACCCAGATATGTTTGGAAGCTACATTCATTCAGGAAAATTCCCATGGAGGAAGGAAGAGGGAATGAAGGGAAATTTTCAGGGAAATTTTATTTAGATCTCAGCTTGAAAATCTTGAGAAGCCCATATAGCCCCAGCTGTCCTGGAGCAAGACAGGGCAAGAGACAATGTTTTTCTGTTTCTTCTATGTTTTTGTCTCCAAAGGGAAATCTGAGATTTCCCAGCTCAGCAAGAGTCCACGATGAAGTAGGTTACACTTGCAGGTGGTTGGAAAGGGTCAAACAGAAGAGGTTTCCCTGTCCCCAGCTCAAGCATAGACCAACAAACTGGGACTCTGAAATATAGCAGGAGGTGCAGGCATGGTCCAGGAGCCATGCTCCTTACCCCCAAGGGGAAGGAGCTCTTCCTCCAAAATGAAATAAAAGAAAGGATGAGTGTTCCTCTAAGTCTTTGGTCTTGTACCACAGCAGAATTTGCAGTCAAGCCTGTTCAGATCCCTTTGTAGAGCCTCCCTACCCTCCAGCAGATAGACACTTCCATCCAGCTTAGTGTCTTCTGTAAAATTGATAAAGGTGCACTCAATGCCCTCATCCAGGTCATTGACAAAGACATTGAACAGGGCTGGGTCCAGCACTGAGCCCTACCTGTCGTTCCTAGCCTGTCATCCCAGTACAAATATTGCATAGATGTGGTCCAAAACTCCCTGTCCCTGCTTGGCTCTAAGTCCTTGCTCAGCCAGGTGATGCCTTTTGCAAGGTGGACAGCAGAGGGAGCTCAGTGGAAGCCAAGTGCTAACCATCCTAATGGCATTTTCAGCTATCGCTTGGGACAGGAGTCCGGGAAAGTGACTGCAGGACACAGACAAATATTCGTTTCTCTGGAAGAACATTAATGTCTCTGGAGATTCAAGCTATCTGACTGGTATAGTCTGGATCAGTCTCATCAGTCTGGTACCTTCTTTCAGGATAAGATCCAATACGACAGCTTCATTTGTTGATGAAAAGTTTTTGGTTTCCCAGTTGGGAAGAAGGATGAGACAGGAACAAAGCAATTAAAGGGATCTGGGGATGTAATAAGAGATTTGTTTTAACCCAAGTCTGACCAACCTATAGAGCTGGCTTAGTGTTTTCTGAGGAGGATTTATTGCAAAGGGGGAGCAAGGCTGGGGAAGGAGAGAGCAGCTGAAATTTGCCTTTCCCTCTACTGGAGCCAAAGCAATTTTCTGGCCGAAATAAGGAAAAGGAGGGAGATTCAATCCCACTTGCATGCAAAGTTTAAGGTCAGTTTTAGCAATGTTTTGACATTTCCAGGTTCCCTTGGGGTCCTAAGAATAGGAATGCTATAAATGTCGAGATGTAGACATAATTGACCTTAAACTTTACGTGGTGATATGGTGAATAGCCATTCCTCCCCGTCTACTCTTTCTGGTCTCTAAGTTGCCCTCCATCCCTATCAGGAGACAGCTGAAATTTGCCTCTCCCTGGCCTGAAGGGGTTAAATTTTATCCGCTGTCTGGGATGCTCCATTCAGGACAGAAAGGCAAGAAATGTTGCTGGGAAAGAAGGACAAATCCAAGCTGAGATCATGCATAGGATCATTCCTTGGAAACTTGTCCTGCTGGTGAGAGCAGGGGAAGTTTTCTCAGCAAATTCATTTCCATCCAAGGAAGATGAATCCTTTTCACCTTTGGCTCTAATCGCAAACAGCCCCACCCCCCTGCAAAACCTGCTCCAAAAAGCATCAAAACTGAATGCGGGCAAAGATAGGAAAAAAGCTATTGGAATGGCCCATAGAAGCCAAGGCTCCAGGTTTTTTAACTGGTGACATTTTGAAACACAGAGATCTCAGAGATATCAGAAATGGTGTGACCAGCAGGTCCAGGGAGGTGATTCTCCCTCTGGACTCAGCTCTGGTGAGGCCGCTCCTTGAATACTGTGTTCAGTTCTGGGCCCCTCAGCACAAGAAGGATGTTGAGGCTCTGGAGCAAGTCTAGAGAAGAGCAACAAAGCTGGTGAAGGGTCTGGAGAACAGGCACTATGAGGAGCGGCTGAGAGAGCTGGGGGTGTTTATCCTGGAGAAGAGGAGGCTGAGAGGAGACCTCATTACTCTCTACAACTACCTGAAAGGAGGTTGTGGAGAGGAGGGAGCTGGCCTCTTCTCCCAAGGGACAGGGGACAGGACAAGAGGGAATGGCCTCAAGCTCCGCCAGGGGAGATTTAGACTAGAGATCAGAAGGAGATTTTTAATGGAAAGGGTTATTGGGCATTGGAATAGGCTGCCCAGGGAGGTGGTTGATTCACCTTCCCTGGAGGTGTTTAAGGCACGGGTGGATGAGGTCCTGAGGGACTTGTTTTAGTGTTTGATAGGAATGGTTGGACTAGAAGATCCGATGGGTCCCTTCCAGCCTGGTTGTTCTATGATTCTATGATCTGTGGATTGTGTCAAAGAGACATGGAAAAAACTCAAGAAAGCTGAAATTCACAGTCTGGAGCTTCACATCTCCCCAGGACAATGTTTCAGGGACCAAAACCCAGCAAATGTTTGAGACCATCATCAAAGCTCACTCCTACTCCTGCTCTTTTCAATGTCCCAGTGAGCTTAGACTGCCAGATGGGGAGGGAAACACCACCTTGTCAAAGCTCCTCGTATGCCTCCTGCCTGCCACCACCGACCCTGTCACTTAGCCAAATACAGTGAGGATGCTAATTGCTCTGCCTGCTAATCTATTCTAATGCATGGTAATAGAAGCCGAGTTTCTGCCCTGATAACTCTCCCGGCTTATGGTGCAGAACAGCAATCCCACCACCACCCGTTATCTCTGTCCCCAGGTGGGCTCCTCCTTCTATCCACAGCAATTGAATAAACCCACCCCTGGAGCCCCGCAGGGCGTGGGTGCAAGGGATTTACTCCTCCATCTCCCGCCCTACAAAGCCAGACACTCCATAAACAGCGTCCCTCCCCCTGCTTTGGGGGATTTCATGCCCTTTCTCCTTCTCCTCCCCTCCCCAACTTTCCCGAGCTGCAGATTTTCTTGTCCATGCTAATCTTGCTGGGGAGGGGAGAGTGGGTTGACCAAATAAATGCAACCGGCTCTGCTCTCTGTGAACAAAGGTTCAGAGGTGGCCAAAGGACCACACCAGCTCACACACTGCTGGGGTGCAGCCAGGGACAAGCAATTTGTGTGTACACATGTGTGTGCCTCTGTAGGCAGATCCCTGATGAGCATTTTGATGGCTCATTCAAGCCTGAGGTGAACAGGAGCATTTTACATGCAAATCCCTTGAAACTTGGTGCCTTTGTACAATGAAGAATTGGAAATTGTTTGCTGGCACAGAGAGAATGGAAAGGAGAGAGGGCGTCTGTGGAAGCTGATGTGGAAATACATCCCTCAGTGGGTCCTGTTCAGCATTCCAGGAATATTATCTAGTATCTTTTCCCAAGTAAAAAGTGATAGGATGAGAGAAAATGACCTCAAGTTGCTCCAGGGGAGGTTTAACTTTGATATTAGGAAAAACATCTTCACTGAAAGAGTAGTGAAACATTGGAATAGTCTGCTCAGAGACATAGTGGAGTTGCCTTCCCTGAAAGTCCTCAAAAAATGTGTAGATGTGGAGCTTCATGATATGGTTTAGTAGGCATGTTGGTATTGTGCTCCTGGTTGGACTTGATGATCTTTGAGGTCTTTTTCAATCTTAATGATTCTATGACTCTGTAAAAGCCCCAATAATGTCTACATCATCAGTCAGCCTCTGGGACTGAACAACTTTGTGGTGAGGACTGGGTTCCAAGTAGGTCCCATCCTCAATCTGCAGGTGATGGTGGGATTTCAGCCTGGGCAATTCTACTTTGTTTGGACTAGATGATCTGGTGGGTCTCTTCCAACCTGGTGATTCTATGGTGATTCTATGATACTTTCATTTTCTTCGGATTCCAGTGAGACTCGTGCCATGAAGCTGGTCTGCACTGACAAATTGTGGCATTTCTGGATTCCCACCTGATACTGCAAACTCACTTGAAGGAGTGACTAGCAGTAATTGTACTGCAAATACACAGGTCCCTGAAGACACCTGTTCCACATTGTAGAGCAGGCTGAAAAACGCCAAGATGCATGTTTGACATATGGGCTGACGAGTATTGTTTGCCTTCATCTACCGACCCTTTCTAACCTCCTGCAAGGGTCAAGGCCACAAGGAAAGGACATCTCTGAAGCTGCGGAGTCTCTACTATGCTAGATCACAGCACTCTGACTCTTTTTGCTGCTGAGCTAACCAGGCACAAGACAAGCCTGAAAGCTAAAAGCAGGGGAGAGAATCTCAGAGCACAAAAACACAAGCAGCTGGCAAAAGTCAAGCTAAAGTTACGCATGGAAACTGCTGTCAGTCCATAGCACTGAGGTGGTCCACATAAAGACAGGACAAGAGGGAATGGCCTCAAGCTCCACCAGGGGAGATTTAGGCTGGAGATTAGGAGGAAGTTTTTCACACAGAAAGGGTCATTGGGCACTGGAACAGGCTGCCCAGGGAGGTGGTTGATTCACCTTCCCTGGAGGTGTTTAAGGCACAGGTAGATGAGGTCCTGAGGGACATGGTTTAGTGTTTGATAGGAATGGTTGGACTCGATGATCCGATGGGTCTCTTCCAACCTGGTTGTTCTATGATTCTATGATTCAAATGAGGTGGAAAACCCCCTGAAGTTTCAGCTGTAGGTTACCTGAGCAATACAAGATTCCGTCTCTGAGGAGGCAGTAAAAGAACTTTCCCAGCTCTGAATTCACTTACAGTCATTTTAAAGAAGGAAATTAAAAAAGAAAAAAAAGCAAGAGAAAGGAAACAAGGTTGCTAGATAAGGTAAGTAATTAATGAACAAAATTAGTTTTCCCAGAGAGCATCCTATCATGGTGCTTCCTATTCCTGTTAATAATATTTGTGAGTGTCTTCCACAGAACCTGGGTAGATACCACCTACGGTCTCATGCACTCCAACATGCTCTCCTCTGCAAGGGCTGATGCAAATAAATTGCTCAAAGGGGATGAAGCTCTTCGTTTGTGGTCTGGTTCAAATGCTTGGGAACATCATCCCTGAATTCTTCATGGAAGCTTCTCTCATGTAGCTCCAAAGAAATCTAATTAGAATCGAATCATAGAACGACCAGGTTGGAAGAGACCCACTGGATCATCAAGTCCAACCATTCCTATCAAACACTAAAACATGTCCCTCAGGACCTCATCCACACATGTCTTTAATACCTCCAGGGAAGGCGAATCAAACACCTCCCTTCCCTGTCACTGTAGTCCAAATTCTGTGTACCTGTTGGTGAAAATGATGCAAGGTGCCCATGACTCCAGAAAGGTAAAATTTTGAGTGTGTTGCTCAGAGAGCAGTGCTAGTCCAAATCAAAGGCTTCCCTATGAATCACTGTGAAGACTGCAGTGAGACTCAGGAGTCCTAAAAGATGGTGGGAGGCTCTGGTGCCACTTCAGCTTAACCTCTCAAAGGATAAAAAGGCAGGAAAATTGCAAATCAGGGGTGTAGCATCTGTGTTCAAGAAGGTTTGTGTGGACGTTTGGGGAATTATGAGAAGTACACTGTAAGTGGTTCCCCACTTACACAGATACTGAATCAGCCAGGATGTGATTTAATTGCTCTTTTGCTATTAGCATCTGCTATTCTGACTCAGGGAAGCACAGAAAGAAAAGAGAAAACATTTCCATGATATAGACTGACTGGACTTGAACACTCTTTAGCAGAATCCAATGTCCAACGGCATGAGGTTTAACATGGACAAATGCTGGGTCCTGCACCTGGGGCACAACAACCCTATGCAGAGCTACAGACTGGGAGAAGCCTGGCTGGAAAACTGCCAGGAGGAGAGTGACCTGGGGGTGTTGGTCGACAGCCAACTGAACATAAGCCAGCAGTGTGCCCAGGTGGCCAAGAAGGCCAATGGCATCCTGGCTTGTATCAGAAATGGTGTGACCAGTAGTTCCAGGGAGGTGATTCTCCCTCTGGACTCAGCTCTGGTGAGGCCGCTCCTTGAATACTGTGTCCAGTTCTGGGCCCCTCAGCACAAGAAGGATGTTGAGGCTCTGGAGCAAGTCCAGAGAAGAGCGACGAAGCTGGTGAAGGGTCTGGAGAACAGGCCCTATGAGGAGCGGCCGAGAGAGCTGGGATTGTTTAGCCTGGAGAAGAGGAGGCTGAGAGGAGACCTCATTACTCTCTACAACTACCTGAAAGGAGGGAGCTGGCCTCTTCTCCCAAGTGACAGGGGACAGGACAAGAGGGAATGACCTCAAGCTCTGCCAGGGGAGATTTAGGCTAGAGATTAGGAGGAAGTTTTTCATGGAAAGGGTCCTTGGGCATTGGACTAGGTTGCCCAGGGAGGTGGTTGAGTCACCTTCCCTGGAGGTGTTTAAGGCACAGGTAGATGAGGTGCTTAGGGACATGGTTTAGTGTTTGATAGGAATGGTTGGACTAGATGATCCGATGGGTCCCTTCCAACCTGGTTGTTCTATGATTCTATGATACTGTGATTACTCTCTACAACTCCCTGAAAGGAGGTTGTGGAGAGGAGGGAGCTGGGCTCTTCTCCCAAGTGCCATGGGACAGGACAAGAGGGAATGGCCTCAAGCTCCACCAGGGGAGATTTAGGCTGGAGATTAGGAGGAAGTTTTTCACACAGAGGGTCATTGGGCATTGGAATAGGCTGCCCAGAGAGGTGGTTGAGTCACCTTCCCTGGAGGTGTTTAAGGCACGGGTGGATGTGGTCTTGAAGGACTTGGTTTAGTGCTTGATAGTAATGGTTGGACTATAAGATCCGATGGGTCCCTTCCAACCTGATTGTTCTATGATTCTATGATTCTATGAATCCCCAACCTCTAGAAAACCCTTGCCCCAAAAAGTTTTACCCAGAACATTACAGGGTATAGAGAAACCCACATAGTTTCCCTAAACAGTCTCTACCTCCCCACTACTCCTTTCAACCTTCATCAATATCTCCTTTTTCATGCCACTGTCCATCTCCTTCCCTTTCATTCTCCTGCTCAGGCACCCATCCATCCGCCTGTGTCCCTTGACAGCAGAGCCTACAGACAACGTCACATGCTGCTGCTGGTAGAGACAGTTCTTCCCTCTGGGCACACACTTTCCCCATGCTCTGCAGGAGTACAATTCGAAGCCTGAAAAAAAAACCCAGAAGATAGCACAGAGAGAATTACATCAAGCCCCTGTTAACATGCAGACCTCAAAAGTAAGGTCTCCAGCTGCCCTGTGACGACAGTTGGAGAGAAGAGGCACTCCATGCGGAGAGTTGAGTCTCACAGGAGAAAAATAAACTATGGAATCTCAGCCCACAGTTGGCTTTCTCAATGAGATTTGAAATCACTGCGATGGGATTCTGCTGCCTGAAGGAGATAGGCACCTGTGCAGTCTCACCAACCAACTCAGACTGTGTCTGAAGTCCCAATTAATCTCTAGGACATTTGTTTCTTTGGAGCATGCACAAAGCCCTGGATGCCCAGCCTTCAACAGGTGAATTGGCTCATAAATCGTAAGTAAAGGATAAAATTTGCTTACATGGTAGCTTTCAGGCCCTCAAATGACTGATGCACAGTATTTTGGTCAGAGCTAAAGCTTCCAAGCTACCAAAGTCAGCATTTCACCTCAACAAATAACAATAAAAAACTTACTAAAAGTATGCCTCATCCTGACTTCCACAGCTCAGGTTCTTTACACTGTGCGCTAGGAAAGGGAAGCTAGCAAACAAAGGAACAGGAGGAAAAACAGAGCAGGAAATATTTTAATCTTAGTAGCACCACTCTTCTTTGCCCAAGTCTCTTCCAGGCAAAAAAAAAGGGAGAACAAACTCTGTTCCTCTCTAATTATGCTTTTTCTCCCTGCTGAACGCTAAGAGTGACCTGAGCTCCCTCTACAGTGATTGGCACCTAACAAAGAGGCAAACTCTGAAGAGAGGTTTGGAGTTGAACAAGGATACACCCAGAGCCAACCCATAAGAAACAAAAGAACTGGGACTTCAGACGACTCTGAGAATGAAACCTAACACATCCCTCTGCTGCTGCTTTAGCCATTCAGCCAAAAAAGAGGCCCTCAGGTGTTATACCCCTAAGACACATGAGGGTCTCCTGGTCCGGTTTGGCACACCCCACAGAACCTGACCCTTTCACTGCATAGCACAGAAAAGCACTCCATGACCTGTAGCTTTGCTCAGCTGAAGCTCCAGCTGCACTGAAAAGTCTGTTGGCTTCAACAATGTCCTGTCATCTGTGCAGAGCTGGAAATGATGGGTTAAACGCTGAAAAATTGTTGTGATTCTGTGAATGATCTCTGGCAGGCTGGTTGTCAGATGCACAGCAACAGAGCCATTTATTATACATTCCAGGGGTCCATCACCTACACAGGTTTTCCTAGTTTCCTTCCATTTAAAAGCATATTGGTTTTGGAGAGAACTCACACAGTATTCCTCTCTAGGCTTTTCTGAGACTATGGAGCATGCTGGATGATCAGGTTGCGCTGGAGGCTGCGATGGACGTCACCGTGAGAAGGTCATACTTCTTCTACTCCCTCTACTTCTCACTCATGAGACCTCACCTGGAGTCCAGTGTCCAGTTCTGGAATCCCCAACAGAAGAAGCATATGGAAATGTTGAAACAGTCCAATCCAGAATCCTAGATTCAAAATATCCACCTTATGGACTGGTTGCAGGACTCATTCTTTTAGTTACACCTAGAAGGCAGACAATAGTCTGGCATCCTGCACTGAGGAAAAGGCCAGGCAGGAATGGAGTCCGTGGGGTGTTTGTGCTCTCAGGTGGGTTATGAAACAGAATGAGGACTCTTTGAGACATCGTCATTGTATCTAGTGTCAGTATTATGTTCTGCATATAAGGAGGTGATGGTATATAAAGGTCTAGGTTGTGTGCTTATGTTGTGAAGGTAAAGGATGGACTTGGCAACAGGCTGAAGTGCATTAAAACCCCACTTAGATGATCTGTACAACTTGCTCAGGGAAAGCAGAAGCTGGGACACCAGCTGGTGGGACAGGCTGAGGCATGATCATCCTCACTCATCCGTAACCCACTGATACAGGAAAAATTTTCATCACTCAGATACACTGTGGATCTGGGCTCCACTTATACAGAAAATTGCGGAGCTCAGGATGCCTCTTCTCCTGGCAGTGTGGATGCCTCAGCATTAGAGGCTTGGACCAGAATTTATCTCAGACTACAGATGTGTTCTTGGAAGGGTGGGTAGGCTGGCAGAGCTAGGAATCAGAAGCATTTGGTGCAGGCTTCAACCCATCCCTTCTTCCCTGCCATAGCCATCCCCACAGGCCAGGGTGTTAAGCATCATTCGAATCTGGTGCGGCACATGAGGTGAAGGTGTTATTATCCAAGCCACTGATTCCAATGAGATTATCCAGTCTAACGGAGCAGCTTGCATGGACCTCCTCTAAGCCTGAATTTTCACTGTCAGAGAATCCTTAGTCAAGTGGAAAATTAGGAGAAGGGAAGATGAGGTTGTGGAGGGGAGAGACGAGGGGATGATTAAGTTCTCTAGAAATTAATTCATATCTAAAGAAATGGAAATAACTCCCCAAGCCAATGGACAGTCCCCAGCAAACACATTTCAATTTGGAAGCCAGCTTTGCTGCTGTTGCATCGTTTGCTTCCTGGCTCACACTGCTTCATTGATTTAATTTTCCACCCAAGATGTTGACTTTGTCCTTGGATCGCGGCTCCTGCTTTCACCTTGCCAAGGATCGAGCAGTTCAGAGCTCCCTCACCACCCCCAGCTGCTCAACCTACAGTGCCTGGTGTTGGGCAGGTCCAGTGGATTGCACTGGCTAGAAGTGAGGGGAGTAATGTGCTGCTGAAGAGATTGGAAAGAGGGAAAAATGGAAGGAAAGATCTCACTTTTTAGTTTTCTTTAGGAATATTCTCAGGATAGATAGATAGATAGATCAGGATAGATCCCAGCACTTGACAGGTTTAGAAGGTCTTGTGCAATGCTCAGCAGAGTTCACAGCCTACTTTGTCCCTACAGCAAAATGTACGTCTCTGGTATATTGTGATCCCACACACTGTCCAAGGGCAAGACAGGACTTCATCAAAGCCTCTAGACTGTCAAAGCTGCAATCAGAGGTTTGTTGGGTGAAGCAGCTTCTAAACACAGTTGGATATGAAATTCAGAGACAGCAGAGCTCACCCCCATGGCGTTATTTAATAGCAGCGCCTTGTACAGCAGTTTTGTCCCCAGTTGTGAGATGTATCACAGTACAAGCTCATAAACGGTGTCCTATGGCCTGATTCTCAACAAACCATGTCCTCAGCTGTCAAAAGCCAGACCTGTTGCCCAGCAACTGCGTGGACCTGGGAAATGGCAAAATAGCAACACAGAGCGTTTGGCCCTGGGATGCCAGGACCATGGGTTCAACTGAATAGCAGTTAATGAACAGAAAGGTGAGGACGTGCAGGCTGAATTGCAGCAGGAGACAGCAGGTCTCTGTCAGCTCAGGGGTTCCTGCGCACAGAGCTCTGCTCAGCTGCTTGTCAGGGTTTGCACACATACACACACACAGAGGCCCCAAAATGGTCTTGAAATAGGGCTGGAAAGAGTTAACAATTGTTTACCTGATTCCCCAGCGCAGCTCAGTAAAATGTTACTGCTTCCCAGAGGCACGAAATATAATTTTGCCTTAAAGGTTAATAGTATTCTACTCACTGAGGAAAGAAAAGAGTGCTTGAAATGCTCTTTCATTAGGATCCCAGCCTGGTGCACTTGAGATGGTAGGTAGGGCTCTGACCACCAAGGGGAGCTGGTCTCTCCCAGCCAAAGCCTGGTCTCCCTCTCCTCTGCCTGCGCAGCCTGCTATGTTTATAAGAAAAATCTCTTCCCAGGGATTCAGAAGTTTCTAGCACTGAATTTAAATTAAAGGCACTACTGATGACCTCAGGCAAGAGCGAGTCCCTTACTCATGAAATGCAAGTGATATTTCCCTGTGCTTTGTGGGGATTTATTATCCTTGCTTACAATAAATGCACCAAAACAGAAGGAAAAAAACATCCAATCCTTGTTTCAGGGAAAGAGCAGCTAGTCCTCAGCAACCAGAGGCTGCTTAGGAAAACTGCCCTAAGCAAGTCCATTCCTCACTGAGTCGCTGATCCTCTTCAAATACACCCTCAGTAACATTTGGGGGTACAGAGACCCCCTCCTGCAGAGCAGAGGATGCACCCACAGCTGCCAGGTGGCTGGTGACTGGGAAGATGCTTCATTGAGGAAGCTGTGACCTTTATATGCTTTATGCCTCTACCTTATGAAGAGGATGCTGGAAAACGAGGTCAGTGCTAGTTTATATGTAAATACACCAGGTGTTATGATCCACTTGCTTTTTGCAATCACAGTGGCTTTAGTTTGACTCTAGACTCTCTGATCAGAGAGAGTCTGGTCAGCCAGACGCTATCTAGGTGCTCCTAGGGTGTGAGTGCCATCTCACAGTGCCTTGCTATTGTCAAAAGTCTGCTTCAGGATGGATTGTTCTGATCTCTAGCTGAATCGGGCTGTGTTGTGCATGGGCTTGCTCGTATTCAGTTGTGCATGTGAGCTTGGACAAACATTTGGATACTTAGTGATGATAGGCTCCTGACAAGTCTCTTTTCAGACTTTCTTCCAGACTTAAACTAGCAGGTCAGCTGTGGGGACATCAGGCTGACTTGAGTGGCTTCAGGATTATGTTTAACTGTCAGTGTGAGAGTCTGCGATGCACAAAATCATAGAATCATAGAATCATAGAACAACCAGGTTGGAAGAGACCCATCAGATCATCAAGTCCAACCATTCCTATCAAACACTAAACCATGTCCCTGAGTGTCTCATCCACCTGGGCCCTAAACACCTCCAAAGAAGGTGAATCAACCACCTCCCTGGGCAGCCTATTCCAATGCCCAATGACCCTTTCCGTGAAAAACTTCCTCCTGATGTCTAGCCTAAATCTCCCCTGGCAGAGCCTAAGGCCATTCCCTCTTGTCCTATCCCCTGTCACTTGGGAGAAGAGCCCAGCTCCCTCCTCTCTACAACCTCCTTTCAGGTAGTTGTAAAGAGTAATGAGGTCTCCTCTCAGCCTCCTCTTCTCTAGGTTAAACAACCCCAGCTCTCTCAGCTGTTCCTCATAGGGTCTGTTCTCCAGCCCCTTCACCAGCTTCGTTGCTCTTCTCTGTACTCGCTCCAGAACCTCAACATCCTTCTTGTGGTGAGGGGCCCAGAACTGAACACAAGACTCAAGCTTCAGTCTTGCTCCTGGTTTCTGCTGCGCGTCGCCCCCCAAAGCCCTGGCCTTGGCTTAGCATTGATTATGAAACAGGCTGACAGTGTCCCTTTGCCTAGTTGTGAGCAATGGACATAAATGCAGGTTAGTCATTGAGACAAATACAAAATACAGGGCTCTTCTCCAAGCTCCACGTCTCCTAGATTGACGCGGGATGCAATGCCAGCACGGTGTCTCTTGAGCTTCCCAGCAGATCCATCACCTCCCCCAGCAGCTCAGGAAAGGATGTAAGCCACAAAAGGCAGCAGAAAGCTAATCCGTTTGCTGTATAAAACAACCAATAATATGCAGGACATTTCCTATTAACCACCACACATCCAGACAATTGCTCTGATTGATTCCAATCAGGTTTTACACCATGCTTTATCCATCAGCACAAAGCTTTGCTGTCTGTTAATATCGTGGGGCAAACCATTCTTAATGGAGGCTGCCAAACAGAATAGCATCAGCATTAGCAGTCACAAGAATTGATGAAGTAAATGCAGCGTTAGGATTGCTGGGGTTTTGCAATCTCTGCATGGAAAGCGCAATAAAAAAATCTGTTAGAGTATCCACACAACAGCAAGCTCACCAACAACTCTCCCTATGTTCTGAATAAATTTCTAATCTGATGGCAAGGACTGAAGAGATGCCTTGAGATATGTCTTCTATAACCAGGATTATTATGCATGCATGATACCAGTGTGATGGATGGATGAATGGGTGGATGGATGGATAGATAGATAGAGATGGATAGATCAATTGACAGATAGGCAGACTGACAGATGATCTGGATCATTCCCTGCTTGCCTTTTATCTGGGACTTGTAACTTTTCTCCTCTCTCAGTTCAAGCAGAAATGTCATCTTCGTAGTTGTTCTTTTCAACATGTTGGAAACAGGCACTTTGATCAAGAAAGAAGTGATTGACATAAGAAACAAAGCCCTGTTTAAACAAATTAGGAAGGGAAGTCCCTTCCACAGAATGAGGGCAATAGAGACCTTCCTCCAGAAGTCTCCATGAGAATTAGAGACATTAACCAGCTATCACATTCTCAAGAAGAGGATGAAAACTATTTCTATTTATTATCTATGTCCCTTGACCTGGTGGAAAAAAACATTGTTGTTTAGCAGACAATAAGGCTGCACAATGAGGATGCTGTGAACCAAAAGGAGGAAGAACAACTAAACTAGGAGCAAACAGCCATAAAGAGGATGTGACTTCAGATATCCTCTGAGCGCATGAATGAAAGGGAGATCTGTATGGAGAAGAAATCATCCACAGAGCTCCTGTTTACATTAAAGCATGTTGATATGAGTTTACATAGCATTTGAATACAGTAAATGTGTGAGGTTTGTGTATATATGCACACAAGGTATACAGATATCTATCTAGCTGTCTAGAGAGAAGTGAGTAAATATTCAACGCCCAACACTGAAACAAGACCCTGCTGAAGAGAGTGTGAAGATCTTAGAGTATTTTTTCCCAACTGCAATGATTCTATGACTCCCAGTGGGGGACTCTGTAGGTTAAACGCAACTGGGATCTTTCTTAGGAGGGAGGGGATGGCTGAGCTACTCCTCCAACCAGTGCTAAAGACACTAGAATCCCTTCAGCCCCAGCGAACACAGACAGTATCTTTCCCCATGAAACCAGCAAATTATTGACACAATAGGTCCAGCACAAAAGTTTTAGCTGTAAGTGGCATGGACGCTTACATGGGCACCATGGGTGCCTCCTTCTTATTCAACCAGAAAACATGGAATCGGGACATATGTCCCAAGTCACTCCTCGTGCTTCATGTATGTTTTTCAAGCATCTTCTACAGGCTATTTTCCAGTCCTCTCTTACATGCCTTATTGATGTGTTTCTGCCTCTTCTATTAGAAAGAGTACTCCACAAGCAAATGAATTTCAATGTCAGGGATTTCCCCAATGGCAGTCTCAGGTGACAGGTTATTACCAGTTCACTCTCAAGGTGCCACTCTGCACAATCCTTTTCCCGCACCTATCCTCCCTCCATTAACCTGTAAATTGCTTTACCTACAGTACGTGGATTTAACTACATTGGTCATAATGACGAGATGTTCTTGTGTGCACAACCTGCTATTAAACAGCACATTATTTGGACTCATGGGCAAATGCTTGGTAGCTGGGGAGTTGTTCTTGCTCATCTCATGCCTGTATGGGTTAAAATCTTGGTATTAGTGTATCTTCTTTTATTTTGATTTCACCAGAACTACAAATTACCAGAATTGCTGTAAACCAGACCTTGATCTCCAGTGGATGCTTGCAAAGGCCTTTGGAAACTGTCTCCCCCCTACACTAATTTTCTAATTACTTTTTTCCTTCATTTTATCACTTTTCCACATCTTTTTTTCCTCAGTGGAGGGGAAACAAAACAGAACAAAACAGAACACTTGCAAAATGCTGTCAGTAGCACACATGCAAAATACTTGTGTCCAAAGCCCAGGGTTATTTTATCAGATGTGAAAGAGAAAGAGGAATGGTAAACAGCCCAGAGCACTGATTGGAGAACCTGGTTCAGCTTATTAATTTGAACACCTGGCATTGGCTGTCTTGTGCAACAAGGTCCATAATATGGATTCCAAATAATTAGAGGAAGGTCACGGGCAGGTACAAACCTTCTACCTTCACCAAATCAACCAGCTCGGGTACACCGGGTAAGGGATGCTGACCTCAGATGTATGCAGAGGCTTCATTTCTAGTCAATGATTCAATACCTAATTAAAATATGGACAAAACCCATGTAGTGATTTGTTGGCATTACTCCAAAAACCATCAGCTGGACTGTGCTTTATGAGAGAGCAAATCCCCATTTCCAACCAGAAATCCTCTTTTTGCAAGCAGACTCTGAAACAAAAAAAATATTTCTCTTGTGTTTCTGTAATAACCTTGAACTATTTCCTCTGATTTCATGGATACACTGATATTTAAAGGAAAGAATTAGGGATTTCTTTCTAATGTCTTGCAAAGAAGGGAATGGATAGACTTGGAAGAGAAGCCAGGCAATGGGAGCCCTAGTTCCCTCCCTCAACATGAGACGCATGCTTCAGTTTATCAGGTGAGTGATAGTGCCAATTTGCAAAGTTGCATATGTGGACCTGGGTGGAGGCAAGGGAGAGAATCACAAGAGATTCAAAGATATTTAAAAACATAATTCTTTTGGAGCATCTTGAGAAAGCACAGTGCAGCCAGGGAGCTTTTCTTGCAACACAGGATGAAAGGCTGTGCTCCCAGTTACAGGGACTGGATCATGCTGGGTGATGCAGGTATGCAGTGTTTATTTCTAACCTGCTACCAGGTTTGGTTTTTTTCCCTTTCTTCTAGCTTTCTTCCACCCTTTCAGACACAGTTCAATCTCAGCTTGTGTTTACTTTATAGATTTCTTTCCTTACTTTCACACTAAAATCATTAGCAATTATCACATGCAAGGAAAGGGGATCCTCAGTACCAAGAAGTCGATGTCTGGAGGTAGCTGTGAAAGCAGAGCTAGCAGCAGCAAGTCAAATCCCTCTTTGGCAGATGAAACCTATCTTGTTAAAATAACTCCTCCTCTATTCTCAGTCTTATCAGAATGAATCCCACCCACTCTACCAGTGTATCCATCTGAGAGCTCACAACGACAAGGTGAGATGCACTATCATCCATATTCAGATATTTCTCAAATCTAAGAGGAAATAAGTCTCAGGTCCAGAAGGATCCGTCCACTAATTCCCTGAAGACTGTCCACAGCTGAGGGATTTCTCCATTCTCCTATCTCTCATGACCTTGTCACAATGACTGGCAGGTTGGATTTTATACCAGCTTGTGGCTGTGACACCAACACACCTCATGCTAGGATCGTTTAGATGAGAGGATAAAATTGTCATTCAAAATCCATCCTTAAAGCATCACCCATCACACAACCAGAGGAAATCAATAAATCCAGTAGATGTCCACCCTGTATGACTGGAGGAAGTAAAATTTTTGTCACTATTTTTCAGATTGAAGAACCTGAGATCTGCAGAAGAAACATCACTTGCCCATCATGCCTCAGTGGCAGAGTTTTAAACAGAAACCAGGAATCCTGATGCCTGGTCCCAAGGGAAAAGACCACTTCTTAACAGACTCACCATGACAACAGTGATACAAGCTTCATCAACTGCAATCAAAAGCAGGAAAACAAAGGACAAGACAGAGGGAGACAGCAAAGTAACTGACTCGAGGTGAGCTGAGCACACATTTTAATGGATATTTAGACTCCCCACTGTTGCTGCTGAAAGGCTTCTGCAACAATCTTGGCTTCCCCTTCATGCAGTTACTGAGCTAATCAAACATAATTCAGCCTGGTGCTGGACCACTGTCCAACAAAAGGCACAGCTGCTCAGAGGGAGATGGAGCTTGTGAGCAGAGCCGCAGGGTGGCTGAATGGAAGACAAGCCCCCACTCCAGACAGTATGGGACAAATGCCAAACACTGCCCAGCTCCAACACTGTGCCAAAGAACCAAATCAGCCAATCACACCAACACCAGAGCCAAAGCCAACATCAAGGCACACTGAGCAGGGAGAACAGGATTTTAGCAATTACACGTCTGCAAAGGGCTTCCAAACACATGCTGGCTGGATGGACATGTCAGAGATACTCACAGAATCACAGAATCACAGAACAACCAGGTTGGAAGGGACCCATCGGATCTTCTAGTCCAACCATTCCTATCAGACACTAAACCAAGTCCCTCAAGACCTCATCCACCTGTGCCTTAAACACCTCCAGGGAAGGTGACTCAACCACCTCCCTGGGCAGCCTATTCCAATGCCCAATGACCCTCTGTGTGAAAAACCTCCTCCTAATCTCCAACCTAAATCTCCCCTGGAGGAGCTTGAGGCCATTCCCTCTTGTCCTGTCCCCTGTCACTTGGGAGAAGAGGCCAGCTGGTCATACTCATCATACTCTACATCAATGACACTGTTATTACTTGTTTCTGTGCTAATAAGGCCACAGGTTAGGTGATCATTTTTCAAGAGCTGCTCAAACTCACGGAGAGAGGCCTTCGAAAACACACAGAAAGGACTGCAGCAACTCAGTTTGAATATGCAGATAGTCATTCATTCTGTCTCTGACTTAGTATACATTTGGGCAGAAAGATAATAAAACAACCGTTATAGAGTGAAAATTCTCCTGGTTTAAAATCTCAGCTTCCAGCAAGCAATGACACGGAGTCTGTCTGATCTAGAGACTGCAGTGATGTCACTGTATTGAACAGGTCTCAACAGATCCTCTTTCATTAATTTGTCTAATTGCTTTCCAGACAGTTGTATTTCTGGCCTCTGTAATACACTTCACATTGTTGCATGGATGAATGAAGCATTGTATGAAAATGTCCTTTCTTCTGTTTGTTTTAATATTCCTCTTGATAATCTCATATAAAGTTCCCTAGATCCTGTGTTGTGAGAAATAGTGAGTAATCATCCCCTATTCACTTTCTTCATTACAGTCATGATTGTCTGGATGCATTACAGCCCTCTCAGTCATCTCTCTTTTAAGATGAAAATCGACAAGTCATACAATCTCTCCTTGTATAAAGATCACTAGAAACCCGTATTCCTGCTTCCCACACTTCCCACTGCCTTGCTGGTTTGACTATATTCATTTTAACTTGACATGATCACAAGTACCCAGGGTAGGTAGCATGGGAGAGCACCATGGATTGCCATATAATGATACTCTCTGTTGAGTTCTCCTTTCATTTCCAAAACATGCGTCTCATTACCTGGAGTTGTTTAGCTTTGAGAAGATAGAGCTGAGAGGAGACCTCATTGCTCTCTACAACTACCTGAAAGGAGGTTGTAGAGGGGAAGGAGCTGGCCTCTTCTCCCAAGTGACAGGAGACAGGACAAGAGGGAATGGCCTCAAGCTCCACCAGGGGAGATTTAGGCTGGAGATTAGGAGGAAGTTTTTCACAGAAAGAGTCATTTGCCATTGGAACAGGCTGTCCAGGGAGATGGTTGATTCACCTTCCCTGGAGGCGTTTAAGGCACAGGTGGATGAGGTCCTGAGGGACATGGTTTAGTGTTTGATAGGAACGTTTGGACTCGATGATCCGACAGGTCACTTCCAACCTGGTGATTCTATGATTCTATGATTATACACATTGTTTGAGGTCTACAGGGAATTACCCAGGTTGACTTCAGCACCTTCTTCCCTGCAACTGGTCACTGAACACCTTGGGTTACAGCTACCTGAGCCACACTTGCCATTTTATTATCTTGACACTTTGTTTCATATATTCCTTCCTCAAGTCCTTGCAGACATTTTTACTTCTTACAACTCCAAAAAATCTATCACTAGTTACCTTTTCTACTTCACTCTTTACCCAGTTTTAGCTCATTTATAAAAACATCAAATATACATGGTCCTACGGAATTCCCCTGAGTATTCCTTCCCTCCACCATAACTGTTTATTCCTGGTTTTTATTTCCCATCTTTGAACTGGTTGCTAATCTATCAGAAGACTGTTCTTCCTGTCCCATGATAGCATAGTTTAAATTCTTCACTATGGGAAAAGTATTATTTTTAATTTATTAACCACATCATCTGTATCACATGGACTTTGATTTATTTAAAGAACAATAATAGACTTGTGACACCCACTCCCATCCCCCAGCATGTCATATGCTTTTTTTCTTTCAGTCTATTCTATAATCATGATTCAACCAATTTTAAAGGTAAAAAAGAGACACATTTCTAGAATCTAGTTCTTGGGTCTTTCATGAGTCCAACTTAAAAAAATAAATAACGTAACAAGTGATAGGATGAGAGGAAATGGTCTCAGGTTTTGTCAGGGCAGGTTTAGACTGGGCTTTAAGAAAAAAACTTCTTTAATGGAAGAGTGGTAACTTATTGGATCAAGCTGCCCAGGAAAGTGGTAGAATCTCCATCCCTGGAGGTCTGAAAAAGACATGTAGATGTGGCACTTCAGGACATGGTTAAGTAGACATGGTGACATTGTGCTGATGGTTCAGTTGGATGGTCTTAGAGGTCCTTTCCGACCTTAATAATTCTATGAATAACACTTTTATGCTCTAAAAACATTTTTTTCCTAAATCCTTGGTGACAGACACTTCAGACAGACTATGCCCTTTGGAAAGTAAACTTCCAGGGGAGCCTTGTTAAATTTGAATCGTTCATTTTTATGAGGCTAGCAATGTGTTTCCTATGTGGGCTGACTTATGATTAGTTTGCAACTCACACAATAGAGTTAATGATCTTTTTATTATTCTTTCCTTTGAGTACAACTTCCAGTTTTGAACGGTGTCTCCTTACTTTGCTGTTTAAGCAGACATTTGTAAGGTGTTTTTTTTTTTTTTTCGTTCCTTTTTACCCACTTTCAGGTCTTTTCATAGGTCCTATAACTTCATCATAAATCTTTTATATGATGTCTTTATTTAGTCTCCAGGATACCATGAAGCACTTTACCTTGCGGCTGCCCCTTTTAACCAACCTCCTCACTTTTATATTGTTTCAACACTGAAGTTGAACTTCACTGTAAATCTTATTTATTTATTTATTTTATTTTATTTTGCTTCTACAGGACACTGAATTTGAGACCCATGGGGTCACTTTTAGAGAGCCACACGTTGATGGCTGTGCCCTGCAGCATATCGCACAAGTAAATCCTAAAACTAAATCCAGATTTCTTCCTCTTTTAGTGGATTTGCTGGGTACAATCTCCAAGTGTTGTGACATTTGCTTGGTGCATGTGAGGCCATTTGAAGTCTCTCATTACCGTGTACTCTGCTCTCTCAGCTTTTTGGTTTTGCCTCAGCATGTCACAGTTGCTTTCACCGTCTTCTAATGGTCAATAAACCAGCCCTGACACCATTGTCTTCCCTAGAGATAGCTTGTCACTTGCGCACAAATTGACTCTATTTTTCTTTCCTTAATTTTACATTTCCTTTCACATGAAAGCCTTTTCTTTACCATTTTTGCCTTCTGTGTTGTTTCTGTGTGATTTGTGCCACAGATGAGATTCCTTTTGTCAAGATTTTCGGCTGTGTATCCTGTTAGAATCTTCATTTATAGCAGAATATTAATGTGCACAGGAGCAAGTGTATATTTAATTTTGCCTGGTTGATTGTTTTTGTGTGCCCTGATAAAAGGGGCATTTGTTCAGATTGATTTTTGCTGGTTTTTACCTGAATTTTATATAGTTCAAATCCAACCACTTTTCAAGGATAAAGATATGTTATGACTTCACTTTCACCTTTAGATAATGAGTTTTAACCTTCAAAATCTCTGTCACATCTATTTTTTATTTAACTGGCAACAGCCAGATTCCTTCCTCTGGCAGTTCCCATTCTTTGAAAAGATTTCCTTATTCTTTATAAACTTTTCCTACTCTGTTTTCTTAACTGTGCATTGAAACATTGGCTCTGTGTCTGGCTTTGCATTTGAGAAAATGCCTCTATGAAAGTCTTGATATTTAGCCTGTTATCTTAACAGTTCGTGTCTTTCCTCCAGAATTTTCCTCCTACTGCCTCCTTGCCGTCGGGAGTTGTGGCAACGTCCCATTAGTATATTAAACAATACTAGGAAACATTTTCTGATCCTGGTGCCAAATGACATGTCTGATCGCATTCATGCTACTAAACCCTATGAACTTCCAAAACACCTAGTGGAAATCCTCCCTGACCCATTTAATTCCCAAACATGTCCAGGAATTGTTCAAAGGAGTGATAGACAGTCAAAGACAAACTTGCGTTCTAATAACTTTGCACCACGGGTAGTTTTCTTCCAGTGCTTAATAACATATCCTGAAGTTGTATTACCTACTACTACAAGTATGCATTATATGGACCAGAAGCCCAGGATTCCTCCTGTTGGAGTTTCTCTGGATACCCCATGACAATTGTCGTGTCTCTGCCTTGCAGACAAACCCTGAACATTCCTCACTGTCCTCAGAAACACAGCTCCATGTTTACTTGCTGATCAAATCTTCTACAGTTCAGGTTTCTTATCCCTGTCAACTGCGATTTCTGCCCCTGACAACGTGTCCTTGGTGTGAGGGGACACGCAGTTAGAGAGGAGGGAACTGGGCTCTTCTCCCAAGTGACAGGGGACAGTACAAGAGGGAATGGCCTCAAGCTCCGCCAGGGAAGATTTAGGCTGGACATCAGCAGGAAGTTTTTCACACAGAGGGTCATTGGGTATTGGAATAGGTTGCCCAGGAAGGTGGTTGATTCGCCTTCCCTGTAGATGTTCAAGGCATGGGTAGATGAGGTCCTGAGGGCCATGGTTTAGTGTTTGATAGGAACGGTTGGACTCGATGATCCAATGGGTCTCTTCCAACCTGGTTGTTTCATGATTCTATGATCATCTAGGAGATCTTATTAATGTGATTCGTCATCATTTCTCCAACTGTTAACCATGTGTTATGAGTCTCTCCTTCCTCTTAAATTTGCCATAAGCTGGCAACCCTCCCACTAACTCGATAGACTGATTGCTCTATCATGTTGCTATAAGTTTTATCAATGGATTTCCTTGTCACCTGACTACCCTGATCCCAAACCCTAAAGACCATGAGCTGTCAATAAGATTTGCCCCTACATAACATCTGCCCGTGAGGCAAAAGCTGGTGTTCAACATCATGACCCAAAGTTCCACTCTCTTCCTGAAGACTTAGCAAACCAAAGGAGGATTAGGCTCATAATATTAGCTGGACAATATAGGATCCAGAAGCAGAATTGACTCATAGAATCATAGAATCACCAGGTTGGAAGAGACCCACCAGATCATCGAGTCCAACAATTCCCATGAAACACTAAACCATGTCCCTCAGGACCTCGTCTACCCGTCCCTTAAACACCTCCAGGGAAGGTGAATCAACCATCTCCCTGAGCAGCCTATTCCAATGCCCAAATTAAGATTGGGATTAAGATTGGGATCGAGGTTTTAAAATTTATATGTAAATATTTAAGAGTATAGGCTGATATCTGAGCTCCCCAGACATGGGATTTCTACAGTACAGTCAGCAAAGCTCAGAGAACTGATTCTCCTAACACAAGAGTCTGTTTTGTTGACCATATAGGTTATTTAAGACAGCCACTTAGGGTTGGCAGCTGTGACACATAACCTGTGGAGGATTTGGTCAAATCAAAAAAAGGCCACCATGCCTGCTTGAGTAGCTGAATCGAGCCTCCTACCTACTTTTAGATGAGTTTTATCTCTCTCTTGACACCACTTGGTCTGTAATGAGGGGTCTCAGGACCCAGCTCATAGGAGACATATGCATACACAGACATGTTAGGTCACAGTTAAATCCTCAGTGGAGCTGAAAAGGGACTCTATCACACACAAAGCACAGAGGTGGAAAGGGCCACCTGATTTGCTTTAGTGCTCTGCAGACAACCCCCCCATAGAAGCTTATACTGAAATGTTATCAAGCTTTGTCATAAAACTAGCTATATTTTTAGCTCTCGCTAATGTCAGTGGAAGATTACTTCAAACATTCATTCTCCTCCCAGCCATAAACCTTCTTCCACCTTACACACTAAATGCCCAGTCTATATCCACTCCTTCTTTGGCCAAGATTATCCAGGTCTTAACGACTCTTTCTCTTTCATAGGAATTCAGTCCCTAAATCCACATGAACAACAGTCCTACCTCTCACCACCTTTGTTTTCTACACTCATTGAGATCCATGTCAGTCCATTCTTGTCCAAGTAGCTCTGCAAGCTCTTCTGAAAGTCTCTCCTATTGCCATTTCTTTTTTTCCCCCAAAAAAGGTAGAAGACTTGCAGTATCTTAATGTGATACCTTAGGCAAAAGAAACTCCATAACATTAACAAAATGTAAATGAAGTCAACAAGGGAAGACACCTTGACTGTGTTTCCGTGCTACAGAGCTGCACCTGTCTGTCTACCAATGTAGTGATTCTCTGTCTGCTCTGGAGTCCCTCCAGGCTTATGCCAATGTATCCCTGATCAGATTTTCTGCTCTGTTTGTGTCCATGCTGTTGGAAAAAGAGAGCTAATCTTCATGGCAAGTATCCCAGGGGAGTAGCTGCAGGAGTGACTGGTGGGCCAACAAATTCCTATCTACTTTCTAAGAGATGTTTCATCTGCAAACAGCTCAGACATGACAGGGACAAGTTGCTATTTCAGATATTTAAAGATATGGCATTACAGTGCTTGGCCTTAATTTTGGGCTTCAGCAAGCTATTGATTTTTTGATTCCTTATATTATGTTAATGATGTCATGATCATATCAGATCAGCAGTGCACTCCTGTAAAGCTCCAGAGTGCAATATTTAACACATGCTGTTAGTATTAATTGATTTTGCTATAATTCATTCCACATAAGTTTTCACTCTTAAGTATCGGATTTTTTTTTCATTAATGGTAAATTCCCTAAACATTCAGGCAGAGTGGAAAGTCAAAGCCTTTACTTCTCCTCTTATTTTTTAATTTAGGAATGGGGGTAGTAGGGAAGACTGTCCTCTCCAACTCAACCCAATCGATAGCAGATTAAGTATCACACTCGATAACTAGACTGCTGTGGTCCTGAGCAGCTTAAGATGCAGACGAAAAATATTTTGTCAATTGGCCAGATGAGATTATGCTATGGGTCTGCTCTCTTTTCTATCTCACCAACCCCACCAGATCCTCCATCAGTTAAAGCTGGGAGGGGAAGTCTTGGGTCCTTGAGAGCAGAGAGGGGAACAGACTGCAGAGGCTTATTGGTGCCCTAGCAATACTAGTCAGAATGAAGCCCCTACTATGCAGAAAATGACGTTCCTATCTAAGTATACTGAGGTCCTACCCAGACAGACTGTAGAATTCAGATCCATACCTGAAAATAAGTTTTATGAGACAATAGGCTTATGACAGAAAAATTATTCTACTTTTTGAGTCATTTATACATTCAGTGTTACTTGAAAGCTTGTTTGCAGGGTTGGGACAGGGTAAAAATGAGGAAGGGATTAGACTAATTTATTCTTATCCATGTTTGCAGTTTTTGTTCTCCCTAAGAACCGCACAGAGCCAAAGCTTCTGGGAAGCATCCCAGCTTCCTCCTCCTATAATTATTAGCTGGCTGATTCTTCTACTGGGTGGAAGGGGGCCAGGGAAGCTTGCAAGGAGTGGAGGAAAGCCGCCTCTGGCCCAGTCACATCTCAGTGGTGTCTCCAACAGAGATGCTCCACTCTGATAACACCTTATCAGGCCAGGCAAGGTCTAGAAGACAAGGGACAGACAAAATAGGAAAGTGCTATCTGAATTGAAATCCTGCCCCTTTACCCTGCACAAAATAATCCAGTGCTCATTTGGGAAGGCTGGCTGGCAAATACCTTCCTTCCAAGCAAGTGCTGGAGGCAGGACGCTTCTGGCTGCTTGTTCCCAGCTGCTGGGGTGCCAAGGGAAAGGAGATCTCATGGGAACTCCCATCTCCCTGCGGTAGCTGAGAAATTCTGCAGGCAAAACATGTGCCTCTATGGTGGTGAAGGTTTGTCTTGCAACAAAACAACCATCTCTGCTCCTTACCCTTTGGCCATAAGAGTGAGGTCCTTTTAGTACAAGAGAAAGACCAATGATACCTCACTATCCCCTTTCCTTCTCCATGGCCTCAAGCTCTGCCAGGGGACCTTCAGGCCTCACATAAGGAAAAAATTCTTCACAGAAAGGGTCATTAGACACTGAAACAGGCTGTCCAGTGAGGTGGTTGACCTCCCTGAAGGTGTTTAAGGTGCAGGTGGATGAGGTACTGAGAGGCATGGTTTAGAGACTGGTGGGAATGGTTGGACCAGTGGGTCTCTTCCAACCTAGTGATTCTATTCTATTCTATTCTATTCTATTCTATTCTATTCTATTCTATTCTATTCTATTCTATTCTATTCTATGATTCTATCCAGCTGCAGGTAAGGCTTCATCTGAGACATCTTGGCCTCCTTTCTACTCCTGCTACCAAAGAATAGAGGGAAGGGAGAGAGACAGCAACTGCAAGCAGAGGAGAGCCTCTTGTAAAGACTTGATTCCCAAGGTTCTCGAGGATCTAAATGAGGTCCTGCCATTTTCAGCTCTGCTTTTTATTGACAGTTCCAGCTTTCTGCCCCTGTGCTCAGATGTAGGAATCAAGCCGGGCTGGAAAAAGGGAACCTATAACAGATCTATTACAAACACCTGCTCACATTGCTCTCAAATATGCACTCAGTATCTGCACCAAACTAACAAGGGAGAGGCCTTCCAGGCATGATGAGCTAGATTGACTTATTTTCTTAACATGTCTCAATTAAAATGTAGATCTCCTTTACTGCCTCAGGCCAGAGGGGCAGGAAGAATTGGGAATGAGATATGGGAGGAAGAAACAAGTCATTTGCTTCATTCCTTGCTCTCCTGCCTGTTTTAACCCTTCTGGTGCCACCTCTGCTCTAACAGCCAGACAAGGGCACCGGGTGATTTGGGTATGTTCATTGGGTTAAGCAACGAACTACATGAGTGTTTGCATCTTGCCATGTCTGCTATGACTCCTTCTGCTTTAATCAAACAAACTCAAAATTTATTCAGCCTCTGGTGAGATGAAAATATTATTGACATGCTTTCTAACCTGTACTGCCTGGGAGCCTGCAGTCATCAAACCCAGCTCCGTACAGGACTTCTGGAAGATACTCATAATCCAAAGTGCTTTAAGACCTTAGACTTCACAGCCACTCGTGAGCTGGGGAAATGTTACCTCTCTCTTACAAACAAGGGACTAAAACACAGGGAAATGAAGGACTGGTGTCATTGTGAGTTGGGCATTGTTCATTAGTCATTTAGATTTCCCCAAGAGTAGCTAAAAGAAATCAGTACTTCCAGAGGGCAATTCACCCCACTGCCTTGAACATCTCAGGGTTACAGTGACTATATTCAGAAAAAAACCCCTCTCTTCAGTGGCTGCTTCAATAAGAAACCTAGTAGCAGATGACACAAATGCCATCCTGAGTAACTTGTCTGAAACCATGCAAAGTGTCTACAGCAGAGCAGAGAAATCAGTACCTGAAGAAAATCTTGTAACCACTGGATCATACTGGCATCACTTTCTAAATGCACCGAAGGGCCTAGAACTTGCTTTTCCCAGACAGAAACTGTCCGTGATCTTGTCTTACAACAGTACCAAAGACCTTCAGGCCACACCAATACCCACTTCTTCATGTTATTCAGAAACTCTCAGGTCATTTAGAAGGCCTCTAAGGACCACTGAACACCACTGTCTCTTTCTCAGTTCATGTCCTAGGACACAAGACACACTTCCTAGCCCATGGCAGCCTGTCTGCTTTGTTTCTCATCAGAGAAGAAGAAATCTCCAAGGTCCTTCTCTGAAAAGATGGAATTTTCTGCTGTGCTAAACCTGAGCAGCTAATCTTTCTGTGACAGAGCCAAACCCCAAATAGGACATCTAACTCGCAGGTTTGTATTGGGAGAAAGATTCTGCTGGAACCCACTGCACAAACTAATTATCTTCTCACCCCTCCCCACTGCCCTCTAGCAAGATAAGCTAATCAAGGAAGAAGGTTGTTATCAAAACACAATTACCACACGCCTGGGGTCCACAGTGCCCAGTGCTGTCCCTGAGTTGCCTCAAGCAGTCATGGTCACTGAGATAATCAACTTGTGAAGGGCAAAACTCTACCCTGCACTGCTAGGTAGACTGGTGCAGAAAAACTGTTCCCGAAAGGGAATCTAGGGAATGATGGCATCTAGGGAATGAAAGGACATCAGTAGTTCAGAACACACAGTATGCAGGTACAGCAATGCATCAGATCTCCAGGACTCATGATCAGCTCTTCTATCAAAGGTAAAGGCTGGGTTCAGAGTGTTTTTTTCTATGTCAACACCCATCTGTAGTGAAATGGGATTCCCAGGAGCCTCTGTTTCACTCGGGGTTTTATCAGCATCAATACACATGCTCCCCATCCCAAGAATTTCCTCCTGCTCTCTGGACTAAGAGCCCTGATCTCATTTCAAAAGGCCATTGGAGAGCTGTCACATTTGGGGCTATTTCCTCTGCTCCAAAGGAGAGGCAATGCTTATGTGTGAAATGATGGGTACTTTAGCCATACCTCAGCAGAGAGATTAAAGATTATTTAGTCTCAACGCAGAATGATTAATAGGCCAATGTCACTCTACAGAGCCCCCCTACTGTGTGCTTCCTTCTTTGAGAAGGCTGAAATGCCTTCTCCAGTTACAATAACTACCTGAGAAGAAGTGGGAATCATTCTGTGCCAAGGCCAATTGTGGGAAGATTATTCCACTTTCCCTTACTGTCAGATGGAAGAGGTTCAAAGGCCATGCACACAGCTATCTGAGTGTCATCTGTGACTGGGGGAGGCATCAAACCAAGCACTGTTTGAAGACAAGACCTCTTGACAGGTGGTCCACTCCTATCTTTGCCACCATTGATTGGCAGTGTTAACAGTGCCAAACAAATGACTGGGGGCTTTCAAACCAAATGAAAGATTTCAGATTTCCTGCAATTACATCCCCTACTAGCATTTATGTTTTTCTCCCCATTGTGCACCTACGGCATTTATCTGGAAATCTCTGGTTGAAATGAGAAATGCCCCCAAATACCTCAGACACAGGGTTATTGAACATAGCAATTGAGGTACCTGTGGGAGTCGACCCTGATGAGGAAGATCATCCCTGCCAGCTATAAGTTTCCAAGGTAAAGCAAGATTTGAGTTGGAAGCTGTTTGTTTTCTGTATGGCTGATCCATCTCTAGGAAGACTGCAACAATTGTCATGTACGTTTGGCATGTAGAGGGTCTCCCAGGTATTTGAGGGCAGCAAAAGCCGACTCATGGCAAGGTAATACTAAGGCAGCAAAGGATACAGACTGTTTTCTTATTAAAAAAATTGTCCTGACCACAATCGCAAAGATTTATTTACCTCTCTACTCCACTATTGTGAAACCCCACGTGGAGTATTGTGTCCGGTTCTGTAATCCCCAACATAAGTAGGACACAGAACTGTTGCAACAGGCCCAGAGGAGGCCATGAAGATGATCAGAGGGCTGGAGCATCTCTGCTGTGAGGACAGGCTGAGAGAGTTGGACCTGGTCAGTCTGGAGAAGAGAAGGCTCTGGGGAGAACTTGTAAGTGACCTTCTAGTACCTGAAAGGATTCTACAAGAAAGCTGGAGAGGGACTTTTTATGAGAGCCTACAGTGATAGGACAAGGGGGAATAGCTTTAAATTCGAGTAGGGAAGATAAAGATTAGACATTAGGAAGAAATTCTCTGTGATGAGGGTGGTGAGGCATTGGGACAGGTTGCCCAGGGAAGTTGCAGATTCCCCTTCCCTGGAGGTGTTCAAGGCCAGGTTGGAGGAAGCCTTGAGCAGCCTGGTCCAGTCGGAAGTGTCCTTGCCCAAGGCATAAAGGTTGGAACTGGATGTTCTTTAAGGTCTTCTCCAAACCAAACCATTCCATGATTTTACAATTTATCATACCAGGAAAAAGTGAAACACCTGCAAACTGCAGGGACTCTGGATCGTGCCTTGGGACATAACAGCATGGAGAGTACCAAGAAGGGATAGGTGGGGTTCTTGTAGTGGAAGCTGAGGGTCTATGGGATCACAAGTCCCTGTAAGAATCAGTAAATAATTATTTTCTCACTACCCGATAGAGCTCAGAGTTGTACAGGACTGAGTGTGATATTCTACCCCCTTGCCCTGTTAGGTGTCTGAAGCCTGATTCACACATCCCTTCCCAGTGCCCCTTCCCCACACAGCACTTGTGATATCCTCCCCTCCCCTGCACAAGTGGAGGAAAAGTCTAGGAAGCAAAAGAGAGGAGGTGAAGGGGAAAGAAATTAAAAAACCCTCAGCCTGAAAGAGTCACAGTCTTTCAGAAGGCAGAAAGTCAAACAAGAAAAAGACCCTTCAAAAAAGGTCTTATTGCAGCATCTGTAGGTGGCTTAAGTTACCCGAGACTCTCTAGTGATTCAGAAGACTTTGACCAAGAAAGTTAAAGCCAGGGACGATCAATGAGCCCCTGCAAGTAGCATCGCATCGGGTTACCTGCTGAGAAGAGACAGCAGGAGGTGCACTTTGTAACTCTTACTTTTTTTTTCCTAGTCTGGCAATGAGTCTGAGCACAGATAACAAACCTCCCTCCCCCTCCACAGTAATCCCTCACTCCCTAGAAAACAACTTGTTTAAGTGCTTTTTTCCCTCCATATCATGTTAGAAACAAGAACTGTAATTTCTGGCTACACAGGTGTCCTGGAGCCACAAGGCAGACAGGAAGGACTGGAAAGCAGGAAGACATGGAAGGCACCTTCCAAGAACCTGGGGTAGGTGTCTGCTGAGAGAAGAGCACATAAAAACCTTCTGAACAGGACAAAAACAACTAAAACAGTATGTGCTATTGACATTATTCTCAAACTGACTCAAAAACACTTCAGCTACAGGGAAGAAAATTGTCCAAGACGAAACCGAGACACACACAAAGGACGTGTGCACCTCCTCCAAGATGAGCAGAGGAGTGCAGAGAGCAGAGTCAACTCCTGGCTCTGCTACCTCCACTGTAGGACATGCTGGTAATGCCTAAACAAACCCTCTTCCCTTCGTAGGAAGTGCCAGTTCCTCTGGATCAATGGTGTCTGTTGACAACCTGCTTTACTCAGTCTCTAGAGCTGTCAAAGTCTCCCTGGGAAGGAGAAAATCACAGATGCCCAAATGCTCTGTGTTATTAAAAGAACCCCAAACCAACACTAAAAAAAAAAAGTAACACTTGGCTAAGAATGGTTTTTTATTTTGAAATTTTAAGCCATTTCCTTAAAAAAAAAAAACTGAAATAAAATCCCCCCAAAAGAACATCTGAAGTCTAAATAAATCATTCTCCATTTACTAAATAGTATCAGTCCTTCCTAAAATGGTTTTCGAGAATTTTCTTATTATAAAAATAATTGGCCAATACAGGTTGGGGGGAAAAATGAAATATCACAAGTCCTCTAGAAAACGGAATTTTTTTCCCCTCTCTGATTGCAAATAATGACCTGCCCTCCAAGGAGTCCCCAGCAGGAGCAGATTCCAGAGCAGAAGGAGTCTGGTGCCTGGGGGGTGCATCCTCCCTTAAGGACAGCTTGTGCATGTTCCACTCTGCATCCCAGAATTAAACAGAGGTTACATGAGGATGAAACAAGGCAGCACAGCCAAAATATAGAAGTGCCAGTTGATAAAAAAGAACCTGGAAGAGGGCCCTTCTGCAACCAGCAAAGTCAGCATATTTCCCCTTTATAAAGAATTGCCTCTCCTTATAGGGATATTGCTGCTCTTCTGCCCCAAATATCCATTCTGATGGCACTTGGGGTGCTAAGCACAACCCAGAGACACCACACAAAACTGAAAACTTGCATGGTCACCACATGTGCGTTGCTTGTACATGTCTGCTCTGCGTCTGGTGCTGAGACAGAGACAGTGAAAGCTCATTCAGCTGCAGAAGGGTTTATGCCTCCTTTGGGGATGAAAAGCCTCAGCTCTATCTGCCCTTCTGCATTTGATGGGGAAAGGAGGTAGAAGAGGCTAACAGTTTGTATATAGATGCAGACAGAATAAACTTGCTTGGAGGTGTAGAGGGGTTTGGGTGGCATCTTTGGGCACTGCTGCATCTGACATAGGAGGAAGGTACTATTCATTTCAGGCTTGGAGAAAACTTTTCCCAGCCCTCATCTCTCTCTGCAGCCCCCAGTTCGAGCTAGTGACATTGCTTTGACCTTGCGACCAAGCACCGAGAGCCTCAGTGCCAGCTATTAGCTTTTCAGCCTCGTCCCTCCCTCATACTCCAGCCCCAGCCCCTCGCTCCCCTGGAGACCCATGCAGCAACCGAGCGCCACATTTTCAATTTACACCAACTAAATGATTCATCGCTGCCTAAAGAGGCCTGAACAGAGCCCAGGAGGGGAGTTGAGCTATAAGAGGGAAAAAGAAGGGGGGGGACAAGATCGGGGCTAAAGATACAAAGATGAAAAGCTCTGGTGACCTGCTCTATATCAGCTCTCCTCTTCTCAGGGCAGAAGCCAATCAATCCCCCCTCTCTCCCCTCCTTTCTCCTACAGCCGTCTGTGGGTCTGTCTGTCTCTTTCTCTCTCAGCGGACTCGAGTTTCTTGGTGTAAGGTTAGGACAGTGGAGCCGTGGAAATCGATTCCTGAGCCCTGGCACACGGCCCTCTGCGCAGACGGCCCAGCTCTGCCATGAAATGATGGATGGAGAGCAGTCCCCAGGCATCCCCAGACCTCTCATGTAGTAGGAGCTGAGTATAGCTTGGAAATGAGGGTCTATGGAAAAGGGTCTGCATTAGCCCTTGAACTGTGAATCCCAAAAGAAGAGAGACCCACATGGGAGAGACAAAAAGATAGAAGTTTTCCCACATCTGGCAGTTTTTACCTGTCTCCCAGCCTACCTGTGTTCTTATTGATGGATTAAACTGGAGGAGAAAGATGAATAATAGACATGGCTTTGACTGCCTCTACCATCCTTTCCACAAAGCTGCTCCCATATCTGCATGGCTGGATTCAGCCTGCACCACAATACTCGTGGGATTCCTGACTGGAAGGGAAGAGGGAAGGGTTAACACTCATAAGGGGAAAGGCTTCTGGCACATTATCCCAGAGGTTCTCGTGCAGGAGTAGTGCACCACTTTTGAGGAAAACTCTGTTGATGAATTTTAGAATTATAGAATAGTTAAGGTTGGAAGGGATCTTAAAGATCATGTTGTTCCAATCCCTCTGCCATGGGTAGGGTCATCCCCCTAGACAAGGTTACTCAACCTTGGATGGGGCATATACAACTTCCCTCAGTAACCTGTTCTTTTGTCTCACCACTCTCATGGTAAAGAAATTCTTCCTAATGTCTTGTCTAAATCTGTCCCTCTCCAGTTTATATCCAGCCCCCCTTGTCCTGTCACCACAAGCTTTTATGAATAGTCCCTCTCCAGCTTTCTTTTAGGCTCCTTTCAGATACTGAAAGATCTACTTGGAGCCTTCTCCAGGCTGAAAAACCCCAACTCTCTCAGCCTCTTCTCATAGGGAAGGTTCTCTGGTCCTCAGACCATCCTTGTAACTTCCTCTGGACCCATTCCAAAAGTTCCATATGCTTCTTATGTTGAAGATTCCAGAACTGGACACAGTACTCCAGATGAGGTCTCACAAGAGAGAAAGAGAGGGGCAGAATCACCTCACTCGACCTGCTGGCCACGCTGCTTTTGATGCAACCAGGACATGGTTAGCCTTCTGGGCTGCAAGCACACACTGCTAGCTCATGTCAAGCTTCTCATTGACCAACACTCCCAAGTCCTTCTTGACAAGGCTGCTCTCAATCATGTTATCACCCATTCTGCCTCTGCTGTCCAAGAATTTTAAGGGTTTCTGATGTGCAAAAAGTTTTAATAAGAGACTTAGTATTATGACACTCTTGCGTTGAATATCCTGCACGGTCAAACGTTGTTTAATGGGATGCAATTGGTTCTTCTGCTCTCAGGGCTACCTAGAAGTATGAGGAAACTGAGACCCAGAGAGGTAAATCTGAGGCTGCACTGAAAATCTCTTCCAAACTGGTACTGAAAATCCGATTTCTCAACTGCTATGGAAACTAGAAGGAAGACACAGGTCAGAATGGTATTTGATAACATTTGTCATCCAGCTGCTTCAAAAAGGCCACGGGGAAGTAATCTCAGTGACCCTGCTACAAGGTACATAAATAAGAGATGACTCTTTTTCTGATAAGGAGCCAGAGGTTAAGGGACCAGAGCTGGGATCATGCGGGGATCCTGCCATCAACCAGATCCAGACTGTGAGGCCGAACTTCCCCTTGAATGACCAAGTTCACACAGGGTTTTCTTGTTCTAATCAAGTCGATGTTGCCACCCTCACTCCTTTCCAACCATCACATTTCTGACACTCCTTCCCAATGAGCCACTGGGAAACCTGCAGTTGTCTCTGCCCTTTTTCCCTCCTTTAGGGAATTTATTGCTGGGTGTATTGATTGCTTGCTGCAACTGACCCTGGATGGCAGGAGATGAAATATCTAGCGCTGCTGTGGTACAATCAATGGCTTGCTTATACTGCTTGTACATAGCCTGTGCTGTCCAGGAATTAACAACAAAACACACCATGTAGGAAAGATACAGAGTAAGATGCCATGTAAATATAATACAGAGATGTATATGGAAATATCCTCAGGTCGGCAGGGTTGAGAGTGAAATCTGCCTGGGTTCATGCCTTCCACACCACAATTCAAGACTACTGTGCTAAGGATGCCTCCAACAATTCCTGAGCTGAGTCAAGTGTTTGGATAAGTTTTGCGCAGGGTCATATAGATCTGATCTGAAATTAAACAGATTGTCATGGCTTTGGATGAGGCTCACCCAAGCTAATAAACATCCAAAGAAGACTGGAATATGGTACAAGTTTGTTCCCTTTACTTCTGTTCCAGAAAGAAGAAGAAGTAGAGAGGATTACTTCCATTGGATCGCTGTCTCCATCAGGAAATTTTGCAATGCAACACGAAATGTTCAGTGGTGAACTCAGTGGGAGAAGATAGACACACTGCAATAGCAGAGTCCATCAGAAAACCCCTTCATTGCTGCCAAGGACACTGTGGGGTTTGGAGTGACAGCATCCTGCAGAGTCACACTCAGCTGGAGATGTTTGGTTAGACAGATCCAATGCACTTTACAGCCACTGTCTCCGCTGAGAGGTTCTTGGCAAATGAGACCACCCTGCCACTCATAGCCAGGAGCTCAGCCAAGCTGACACCTCCGTCTCCACAGCTTTGGCAGAGGGCTCTCTGCAGGAGGAGATCACTGCCAGTGAAAGCTGCAGAGAGGAAACTTCAAGATCAATAGCATCATTAAAAAGCCTACAAAGCAGCAAAGTCAATGAACTAATCTCCTGCTCTTGAGGAAACCTGGATCCAGTGCTTCTTGTGAGGCATTGGTTAAGACAATGCTCTTGAACAATAAAATCATGAATTAAGGCCCCTTCCAGTCCTTAAAGCCCAAAGATGTGAATACAGACATATTTGCTTGGTATCCTCGGTAGATAAGCCAAAAGACGAGTTTGGTTCATTTGTGCTTACTTGACACAGGAGAGTTGACCCATAGAGGACAAATGCTGAACTTCAGAGTAAACATTTTACCACAATGAGCATACAAAGCGCAAGGGCCCCTTGAAATCTATTTTGGAGTAAACTCCATGATGCTTACAGGGACCTGATTCCTCTCTGAGGACAATGGAGATCATGATAAGTCTGAAAGAGGAAAGGTTCAGATCAGAAATGGAAAGTTGGAGGTGCTGAGACAAGTGTCTGAGCCAAACTGCCTTATGCAATCAAAACAAGAATCTAATTGTCACCCAGAGAAGATCTGCTTATCACAGCACTGAGAGAATATGACTGAGGGAAAAAACAGGGCAGGGATGGTGGCAAACACCAGTAGGTACTTACATATTGTGAAGAACACACCATCCGCAGTGAGGGTCGCCTGAGCCCAGGCACTCGCTGCAGGTCTCGTACTGGTTACACGACTCCACAGGCACCCGGGTGAGCTGCAGGAGGAAAGGGGACAACTTGTCAGGTTTTCCAAAGGACTCTGTAACACCCATAATGACTTTATGGAGGGGTCACCTTCCTTGTTCTCTTCCCCTGATGCATGTCTTCCAAGACAGACATAGCTCTGCAGACCTAGAGAAGACTAGGGGACGCGGCTGCCCTTGTAGAGATGGACACCTCCACTGTGACCTCCCTCTCTTCCCCACAGTCTCTCACACTTTACCTCCAGATGACCTCACTTGCACAGTTTCATGGGGCATCAGCAAATTACACAGCCTGCAGATTGTGGTGAACTGGCACGTTAAGGCCACTAAACGATGTGTCATCTTCTGTAGCAAGTGAAACTTGCTAGATCTGGACACTTTACTATGCTCTGGTTATAGACCCTGTTGCTTTCTGGGTTGTGGTGAGAGCTGAGGTCTCATAATGTCTTTGTCTCCCCACTATGACCTCCTGTACTACCTCCTGGTCCCAGGAGAGCATTAGCTCCACTCCGTGTTGCCCATGTATTTCTCAAACCATCAGTTATTCCATTCCTGGAGAGGCTGCTCCCAGAAGGAAGAGGACAGAGGCCACCAGCCTGGGCATTGAAGGAGCTTGCTGTCACCCTGACTTCCCAGCTCAGAAGGCTTTAGGGGTGGACCTTAAACAACCATCTACTGCTAAAACACAGCGTTTTATTATCTCTCTTTTTTTTTTTTTCTTTCTTCCTTTTTAATTAAAGCATTTCAGTAAGTGATTTCAAAGACAGAAGGGACTGCCTAACCTGACCTCCTGTCTAACAGAGCAGAACCTTTTGATTCCTATTAGGTTTTGTAAGCCTCTTACTTCTTTTGAAGCAAACAAGCACCTTGGGCCCGATGACCTGATAGTCTTTTTTCCATTGAATAAGCTTCAGAGAGCTTCCAAAATATAAAGTCAGTTGCCAGTACATTCACCCCTGCTCATGTCAGCAGGGAGAGTTTATTCCTTTAGACTATGTAGTGTGGTATTACCCTGATGAAACATCACTAAGAACTGCCAACTGCAAACTGCAGAACAGTTAGTCATGACAAATGACAAGGGAATACACCTGGATCCTAGTGACATTTTTTGTACACAGTAAAACATTCAAGAGAGTTTAAGCTGTGAAGTGACAATATTAGGACCCATTCTCATTGCATCTGTAGATGAACCAAGTACTGGCTTTTATATATAAACACATATCAGGTAAAGTTCCAGTTATTTATGAAGACCTTTTGTGTACCAGAAATTGTCTTCCTAAGCTCTGTACATACACACTACATGGTAGAATGTAGCCTATAAACCAAAGCTGAAAATATGTATTTTTCTGTCTGGCAGGTGGCAGTTTCTTTAGAAAACTTTAAATAGAAATATGATGGAACGTATTTACCGTTGTACCACTGCCTGTGTGTAGTCACCCGAAGAAACTAACTGCAGCTACTGGAAGATTTAAATGCAAAAGGGAGAATGGCAAATACATCCCTCCCAACCCAAAACACCTTTTTCAGATTGAATATATTGCCATGAGAGTAAGAAGATAATAAGGACAAACCACAGAGCAATAAATATGATCAAAATGGGAAGCAAGTCATTCAGACTTCTGTATCAAGATATTGAAAAGATGGCTTGGCCATGAAGCACTTGTTCCAACTAGCTGAAACTTCAAGTTTAGAAGGTATCAAGAGCTCATCAAAGACAAACTGTATACTCCAGGATTTCACCCAGTTAGACTTATCTTGTAACTAATAGTCTATGTTGCATCCAACTTCCAAAAGACATACAATTGTACATACAAGAAGACTTATCTTGTACCCAATAGTCTATGTTGCATCCAACTTCCAAAAGACATACAATTGTACATACAAGAAGACGTCAAGGGGTGGAGAATACGTAATTTCTCATGTCAACCTTTTGTAACTGTTAGTACCACCTGAGAAAAATATATTGTGGATTATTTTTCCTTGATTACATCTGGCTTGATCATGTCTGCACTATGAACATCAGAGTACTTGTAGGAGAAACAAATAATTTAGTTCTGAAAGATGTAAATCTGGCTTTCCTTAATCCAGATGCAATCAATTGTGTAATCTGTACTTTGTTATCACAAATTTGTTATCACAGTTGGGATTGGCTTTGCATTTCTCACCCAAACTACCTTCTGTTTAACATATGGTGCTCCTCAGTTTATCTTTATTAGATGTAGTTTTTCTGGACATCAGTTTCTTAGCTAGTTTATGTGCCTTACAGAAACAAGCCTTGGTTAAGAAGTTTAGATCAGAACACGCACTTTTTGAACATCTAGTGATGTTAGGTTTGAATGGTCCTAGTCCAAATCCACTTTTGACTATGATATATGTACAAGAATGAAGTCCTAGAGGACTGAAATTTGTTATTTCTTCACAAATTGCTACAAAAAGAGTAGATAAAAACCAGTCTCTATAGGTTTTCTTAGTATTATTATTATTTAATTAGCTGTCAAGTGCTTTCCAAGCCTTTTTCAGAGGCAAGAAGAACCTACTGGGAATCCAGATCTTCATCTTTGCAGAAATGCTTCCTTTTCAGTGTTTTTTATGGTGCTCATAGGGTATAGTTTGTATGTTGTGTAAGAGTACACCTTGCTTGTGTGGTCATCCCTGAGAGCACAGCTATGCAGTATGAGCTTGCACCAAGCTACTTTCCACACCCTGTCAGGTGTAGCAGAGTAGTAGATGTCCTGTGTCACCATTTCCGTTGCTATGTACTATTCCTGCTATACAAGACCTTTTACGAGTTCACCTCAAGTAGCTTTATTGTGAGATTAATTAAAATTGTACCACACTGATAAATGTCTTGGGCTGCAAGTGTCAGACATTCTAATTAATAAAGAAAGAAACTACAAAAAAACCAAAGGAGTTGCAACTGAAAGGAAAGCCACCTAGGGGTCGTCAGCAGAAAAGAAAAAGAACATCAAGCAAATAAGACAGATCAGAGGTTTCATTTTTCCTTCGGAACATAAGCTGTAATTAATTCAGCTCAGTTTTCTGAGTTGAAAGTTTTGAGAACTGACCGTGCCCCATGGGAGCAGTCAGCTTTTTTTATGCTGTCCCTAAAATATCTGAAAAATAGAAGTCCATGTAACCCCCCAATTGCAGTGCTTTGCCATTGCTCACTGTGATGAAGCACTTAGGCAGCACTGAAGGTTGAAATCTCCATTGTAAACCAGACTGTGATTACCCCTTACACCCATACTCCATCCTTGCAAGTCTAACAGATTTTTCAAGGTCATTTCCTAACCTCGGTGAGCCTCCCTACTTCTAGTTTTCCAGCAAGGTGGAGCTTGGATTCAACATTATGCAGCAAATATAACGAGGGTTTCACCAGAGAGAGGATTTAAAAAAGCAAATTGTCCTTCAGTTTGAAGCACTATGAGCCAGGTTAGAGTCATTTATATTCCTGTAATGGTCACAACTTAACTGACATTTTGGCCTCACTGTACTAGGGCAATATATGGATATAAGAGGAGACCACTGTGGTTTTAATGGCTTCTGTCTCATATGTGATAAGGCACGTATCTCCACTTTATCAATGAGGCTGAATGTGACATCTCTCATCTAAGCTGAATGTGTCATCTCATGTAGCTGAATTAGGTGATATTTAAATATCTATGAAGATGAGAGCTTAAGGCTGAGCAACTTCATGCAAGAAGTCCAGGAAAGAGCTGACTATTGAACACTAAGTTATTAAGAACAACATATTTAGACTTTGGGTTAATTGAACTATTGAAATTAAGTCTCCTGGTGGAGATCTAGGACCTGCTGTGCTTCCAAGGCTCCGTCAATAGCAGACCAGAGGGGCAGATAATCTCTGATCGTAGAATCACCAGGTTGGAAGAGACCCACCGGATCATTGAGTCCAATCATTCTTATCAAACACTAAACCAGGTCCCTCAGCATCTTGTCCACCCATCCCTTAAACACCTCCAGGGAAGGTGACTCAACCACCCCCCTGGGCAGCCTTTGCTAGTGCCCAATGACCCTTTCTGTGAAAATTTTTTTCCTAATGTTCAGCCTGACCCTTCCCTGGTGGAGTTTGAGACCATTCCCTCTCATAGTGTCCCCTGTCACTTGGGAGAAGAGGCCAGCACCCTCCTCTCCACAACTTCCTTTCAGGTAGTAGTAGAGAGCAATGAGGTCTCCCTTCATCATCTGCGAGGTAGACAGCATTTCCAGAGCAGCCAGGTCACTACAGGATTTCCAAGATCGCTTCTGTGTGTTGGAGGATATGAAAGGCCCAAAAGTTTCACCACTAGCATCTTGTTCGAAAAGGGGAGACCAGCAGGTGAAGACTAGTGTGACCAGCAGAACTAGAGAAGGGCTTGTCCCTCTGGACTCAGCACTGGTGAGGCCGCATCTCAAATGCTGTGTTCAGTTTTGAGCCCCTCAGTACAAGAAAGATATGTAGTTGCTGGAATGGGTGCAAAGAAGGGACACGAAGCTGGTGAAGGGTCTAGAGGAAAATTCTTACGAGGAGTGTCTGAGGGAACTGTGGTTATTCATTATGGAGAAAAGAAAGCAGAGGGGAGAGCTTATCGCTCTTTAGAACTATCTGAAAGGAGGTTGTTTTGAGGTGAGTGTGGGTCTCTTCTAAGAAACAAGTGATAGGATGAGAGGAAATGGCCTCATGTTGTGCCAGAGGAGGTTTCGGCTGTATATTAGAAAATATTTCTTGAGAGAAAGGATTGTCAAGCATTGGAAGAGGCTGCCCAAAGAAGTGGTTGAGTCACCATCCCTGAAGCTGTTTAAAAAGCCATGGAGATGTGACTCTTAGGGATGTGATTTAGCAGTGGACTTGGCACGGTTAGGGTTACAGTTGCACTCCAGGTTCTCAAAGGTTTTTTTTCAGCCTAAATGAATTCGTGATTCTGTGATAAGGTCAAGACCCGCACCCCTTAGGCAGTTTCATCATCTGCACTGACCCTACTCATACCTATCCAGAGCGAGATGTGATGTCGGAGCCAGGATTGGACAAGTGGTAAGTGAGTCTGATGTCCTTCTCAAGGGCAGCAAGGAAACAATGAGCACGTCCAGCTGCTGGAGCTGCAGCAGGATTTGAAAAGATATTTCACTTCATCAACACATTCATTCACGGTTCCCCAAAGACATCATTCATGAGTTTCTGGCTCACAAGGACATCTTGAAAAAGTCTGGTTAAATCTGCAAACTGCTGTACACTTCAGAGCTCACCTGCTACACATGACTTCAGGGCTTTTCACACAACCCCGGGGCTGTCCTCACCTCTGATCTAACCTAAATTCCCAACTGCAGCTTTTCCAGCTCCCAGACTTACTTCCACACTCTATTTCTAGTATGAATGAATTATAGAAAGTCATTTAAAACAAAATGATTGAGGTTTTTGGATCTGATAGACAGTAACAGCTAATCCTGTTAGAAATTTGGCTCCTGCTCTGCCATTATATATTCACAAAAGCTCCCGCTATGTGCTCAGTCATAATTTTCTGGCTCCCATTTTTGACTTTTTTATTTCAATATAGATTACTTTTTTTCCCCCTTAAACTGCCAACATTCTGGTCAAAACGTGAATCATTGCTCAATCTCTGCTGTTATAATTGGATGTTAATACAACAGCAGGATTTATTCAGTCTGATGGACTAAGTTAATTTAAATGTACAAAAAGGCATCTTAAGTAGCCAATTTTCTTCCCAACAGTCAAAAGATACATTTCCAAAACACTGAACAGTGACTCTGTCAAGCCACGTGTGTTCTGTAAATGTTGCTATCTTTCACGACTCAGCCAGCCCAGTAAAACGGCAAAAAGATTAAGAGAGGAGCTTATTTGATTTCAAAGCCTTTAACAGAGTGTTCGCAATACTACAGTTTATTAAACAGAGCAAGCAAAAAGCATCTAAGAGACCATTGATGTAACCAGATTCTGCACCCTTAAGAGAGTCACCGAGGATCTTTGGTCACCTGCAAGGTGTCCCAGTGAGTCAATTTTAATTTGGCCTGAATTGTGAACACAGGGACTTTCTCCCTTGTTTGAGCCCCTGTGACTGAAAACACAGCAGAAAGCAGGGACACAGAAAAGCCCAGGGAGCTGAAGCACTTCTTGCCTATACTGCTAGAAACAGGGTTCACGAACATGCTGATGCTGTAAAATTGGAGGGAGAGGAGATGCTCCTAAAGGGATAGAGATGAGGATCTGGGTTTGATTCCAGCCTGCCACTCCAGCATGATAAATAAATTGCTTGCCAGTACCACTGGGACAGGGATGTCATTTCTCATCAGGCACCCCCAAGCTCTTCCTCTTCATTGCAGCAGTGTTCCCAGTAAATCCAGCTTACATACTTGGAAAATTGGAGGCTTTAATTAAGAAAAGTTAATTGGAAGCAGCAGTAGCTGTCAAGGACAAATGACACAATAATTAAACTGGGGGTCAATGTCCCACTGTGTGGCAGGGTAAATTACCTGTCCAAATATATTTCTACCTACAGCTGTGTCTGTGCTGCTTCTCCTTCTCTCCTCTTTGCTGTCTTGAGCTGTCCTGCACGTTTTTGGTGAGTAACATCTTTACTCTGGTGTTGCCAGGGCAAATCCCCAGCCACAACCACACGACAATAACCGAGCAGAAGTAAAGCTAGAAGAGATAAAGACTTGATGCCCACAGCCTCCCTGCAATAACCCCAGAAACCTTTGGGATAAGGCTCAGAGATGTCAGTTCCCATCAGATGCTCTCATCATGAGATTGCTATTGGTCCACCTACAGCAGCATAATTTTCTTTGCACTGTTTACACTGCAATTCTTTTCTGCATGCCTCTCTTGGCAGGATCCAGCTTTACAGTTCACTCAGAAAAACCAGGTTAGGCGTCTTCTGCATAGGGTATGCTGGGATTCATTTCTGATCCATCAAGACTGCAAATCTTGCAGCTTGTGGTGAACATCTCTGCCATGGGAGATATGCAAAGGAAGGGGTTTTCTTCCCTCTCACCAAAGTTTGTCTGCAACATTAGAGTTTAAGTCTAAGCAGAAACCCCAAGCTCTGTTGAAGGGGAAACCTTTTGCAGGGTAGGATTTGTCTGCTTGGGGAAGACGTGGATGCCCCCTCATTGGAAGTGTTCAAGATCAGGCTGGATGGGACCTTGAGGAGCCTGGTTCAGTGGGAGGTGTTCTTGCCTATGGCAGTGGGGCTGGAAATGGATTATTGTTGAAGTCTCTTCCAACCCAAACCTTTCTATGACTCTGTGGTCCTCTTAGATGGCTACCCAGGGATGAGGTAAATCACACCCTGGATGTGCCTGTTTCTTTCCACTGCATATAAAGTCTAGACAGCCAGGTCAGACAGAGACGTTTGGAATGTACATGGCAAACAGTCAGTGAGGTAAATCCCACATCAATGCCATACTTAATTTTCTTCTATTCCTCTAACCTCACCATCCCAAACAATCTCCAAATATGATAAGCTCCCCTCTCCTCCTAATTGTAACATCAGAATAACCAGTCACAATATAAAATGCACTTTCTGTAACCACTGGGAGAGTGGCAGAGGAAATCCACTGTGTTGCATAGATGGAAAACTCTTCCAGGAGCTCAAACGACCTTGTGTGATGACACGGACTTGTTTGAATAAGTGCCTTTCACCATCTGGTCTGTAAATACAGTCCTTGTGCTTTGCTGCATCCAAGCTCATTCCTGCTCTCTGTTCGGACTTTATTTACAAAGGAACAGACACACTGATAACAGAGATTATCTTAGTCTTTTTCTTGAAGGCTTGGCAGCATCCCAGATTCCATCTTCACAACTGCTCAGTCTGCACACTGTGCTGTCCCTTCTTTAGAGAAGTCTACCACACCACAATGACTCCTCCCAAAAGCACTAATACTCAAGGAGAAGCTAGGGACACACTGTCCTGCTTCGAGTATGGCTGGAAACCTTAAGGTTTCAGCGCTGAATATCATAGAATCATAGAACAACCAGGTTGGAAGAGACCCATCGGATCATCGAGTCCAACTACTCCTATCAAACATTAAACCATGTCCCACAGGACCTCATCTACCCATCCCTTAAACACCTCCAGGGAAGGTGAATCAACTACCTCCCTGGGCAGCCTGTTCCAATGCCCAATGACCCTCTGTGTGAAAAACTTCTTCCTAATCTCCAGCCTAAATCTCCCCTGGTGGAACTTGAGGCCATTTCCTCTTGTCCTGTCCCCTGTCACTTGGGAGAAGAGCCCAGCTCCCTCCTCTCTACAACCTCCTTTCAGGGAGTTGTAGAGAGTAATGTGGTCTCCCCTCAGCCTCCTCTTCTCTAGGCTAAACAACCCCAGCTCTCTCAGCCGTTCCTCATAAGGCCTGTTCTCCAGACCCCTCACCAACCTCGTTGCTCTTCTCTGGACTCGTTCCAGAGCTTCAACATCCTTCTTGGGATGAGGGACCCACAACTGAACACAGTATTCAAGGAGCGGCCTCACCAGTGCTGACTCAGCTCACTCAGCTTTCCTCTGAATTCACTTATTTTTTTCCTTACCAAGGATATCAAACAATTCCTCAGCTGAGATAGCAACATGCATCCCACCAACATACTGATATGCTCTCTATACAAGGCAGGAATTATATTAGGAATGCTCGTCCCTTGTAACAATCAATGTTTGCCAGGTAGGAGATGTGGAATGAGCATCAAGTGATTTTACCAAAGCCTGATGATACCAGTCACCTCCTTACCCACCTATAAAACCATCAGCTCTGTTTAAATTTCTCTGCCTGTAGTTTCCAGCCCATGTTTTACCCTACTGGGTCCAGGTATCTTCAGATTTCCCCTGCCTTGTTTAACACTAAATCCACATTCCACGGTCAAGTGTTTCAGTCTGCAGAATCATAGAATCATAGAATAACCAAGTTGGAAGGGACCGATAGGATCTTCTAGTGCAACCATTCCTATCTAGATAGGAATTCCTGTTAGATAGGAATGGTTGGACTAGAAGATCCGATGGGTCCCTTCCAACCTGGTTGTTCTGTGATTCTGTGATTCTGTGATCTAACACTAAACCAAGTCCCTCAAGACCTCATCCACCCGTGCCTTAAACACCTCCAGGGAAGGGGAATCAACCACCTCCCTGGGCAGCCTGTTCCAATGCCCAATGACCCTTTGTGTGAAAAACTTCCTCCTAATCTCCAGCCTAAATCTCCCCTGGTGGAGCTTGAGGCCATTCCCTCTTGTCCTGCCCCCTGTCACTTGGGAGAAGAGCCAAGCTCCCTCCTCTCTACAACCTCCCTTCAGATAGTTGTAGAGAGTAATGAGGTCTCCTCTCAGCCTCCTCTTCTCCAGGCTAAACAACCCCATGATGTTTGGCTAAACAACCCAAATGATGTTTGGCTAAATGTTTGTGTTCAAAAGCCTTCAAAATAGAAAACTTCATGTCACAATTAACACAGGGCCAGCCAAGGCTTAATGAGAGCTGGTGCCTGTGTGGTTACTGAAGCATGGCTGCAGAGCAAGGGATATATTGTCATCTAAGCTCAAGAAAGACTATATATATATAGACTTAATTGGGACCTGTAATGGCATTTATGTCACTGAAATGGCCTTTCTAAAAGTCCAGAATCACTTGAAGGCTCCTGGTGGAAGCATGAGCAGTTAAAGACACAGGGAGAAGTGCATAGTTTTTTTCTAATGATGAAGGCTTCTTTCCAGGTAACCTTCCTCCATCATCTTCCCAGATGTTCCCATCCTCACCCTTAGTTATCAAGGAGCAGATTCATTCACCTCAGCAGCACTCTCAGGTATCCTATTATGTCCCATTGTTGTCCCTTCCTTATCAATGCAACACTACCACCATTCCAAATCCCACCTTTATGCCTGTATCTTCTCTCTGGGTTAAGATGTCTTCATCCCCATGTTCAGACGATCTTTGCCCCATCACTCTCCCCAGCTGCCCACATTCCCTCACAGAATTCTAGCTCCACCGTTTGATGGTTCATGTATCATAGAATCATAGAATCATAGAACAGCCAGGTTGCAAGAGACCCATCAGATCATCAAGTCCAACCATTCCTATCAAACACTAAACCAGGTCCCTCAGGACCTCATCTACCTGTGCCTTAAATACCTCCAGGGAAGGTGAATAAACCACCTCCCTGGGCAGCCTATTCCAATGCCCAATGACACTTTCTGTGAAAAACTTCCTCCTAATCTCTAGCCTAAACCTTCCCTGGCAGAGCTTGAGGCCATTCCCTCTTGTCCTGTCCCCTGTTACTTGGGAGAAGAGTAGTTTATTAAGGATTGATTGCGTTGATACAATTCCCTTGTGTAGGATTGCACAACACCTACAAGCCCTATCGAGCTTCAGAGAGTGTGGCAGATAGACAAGTTGAAAAATCCCTTTTCTTCTCTTGTGATTGGAGTTAAAATTCCCCATAACAGCACATAAAAACAGTTGTACTGGTTGACATCAACAATCCCTGCTCCTTGTCTTCAGCCATGGCCTTAAGGTGTTAAGAAAAGTATAAGAATAAGGTAAGCATATATGATCTGTCCCCAGTAACTACTCAGCCTTTGCGTATTTTCATTCAAGGGAACTCCTGAGATTTATGTGGCTCTGTGCCACAACCCTGATAGATCTTTCTTTAATTTTCCAGTTTATCCTTGAAATTACATTGGATTTTTGTATCCACAGCATGGTTTGGCAGGGACTTTCAGAGGTCCAGAGCCTGCTGCTTGAAGGAATCACCTCCCTTCATTTGTTCAGGGCTGGATTTTCAACAGTTTAATTTCATGCCCTGTAATTCCTGTATTTACAGAGGTGGCGAACAGTCACTTCCTATCCATCACACTTCTGCCATTCATAGTTTCACCAATCTTTACCATATATCCTAGCTCATCTCTTCCCAGGTTGAGGAGTTCCTGCTTCTTCAGGCACTTTCTACATGAAAGCCGTTCCAAACATCTGCTCATCCTGGTTCCCTTTCTCTTCTGATCAAGTTCATCCCAGTTGTGAAAGAAAACACATCAGTTGTAACTGTGATTAAAACTGCTTTATCATGGGCTCAAAAAATGGCAGGTAACTCGTAAGGCTGTGTTCACTTGATTGCTTTTAGTGGTGTGAGCATACTAAGCTTCACATAGCTCCTCAGAGGAGACACTTCACCTTGCCATGAAAACAGACATTTGTTTTGTTCCCAGATACCTTCACACATACTCCCCTGCCTTCCACATCTGTCTTCTTATCAATTTCCTCTCCTTTTATGTCATTGTTCATCCACTTCCATCAAACTTCAACTGATACGAGCTCAGCAACCTCTCACAAGCAGCATCAGTTGGAGTCATAGCATCAGCTGAAGAGTTATGAGGTGACGCAGGTTATTCATAAATTCATAGGCTCATAGAATTGTTAAGGTTGGAAGAGATATCTAAGATCATCAAATCCAACTATCAACACAATATCAACCTGCCTACTAAGCCACATCCAGAAGAGCCTCATCTCCTCATTTTCTGAGCACTTCCAGAGGTGGTGACTCCACCACTTCCCTGGGCAGCCTGTTCCAATACTTAATCATTCTTTCAGTAAAGATTTTTTTCTTAACATCCTGTTTAAACCTCCTCTGGTACAACTTGAGGCAGTTTCTTCTCATCCTATCCCTTGTTACTTGGAACATGAGACAAACACCTACCTTATAGGTAGCTGTAGGGAGTAATAAGGTATCCTCTCCCTTGCTGCAACCTAGAGACACAACATGGGGACTTTTCAGGACTATTGCAATACCTCTGCCTCACGAGTGTTTCACCTCATGGGTGTTTCAGTCAGGAGTTAATCAAAATCCAAGTTAAAAATGTAGAGCAGGCTCTTCCCAAGCCTTTAAAATATGCGTCTTAGATTATTAAATGAGAGAAAACCAGACAGAGCTTACTGTTCAGCTGACGCCTGTGAGAGCTCAGTGTGCTCTCAAGATTTGGTGGTAATTAGTGCTGGCAAAAAGACAATGACCAGACAGAGATGCAAGCAACTATTTCATATGTATTTGCCTACAGATACCTCTGCTGTTGATTTCAGCATGGAATAAGTGAGAAGTTCCTAGCAAAGCCCAGCTCCCTCTCTGCAGCACCTAAATCTGTGGAGGGCTTCAAATGCACAATTACCATTAAGTTCAAGGAGGGCTCCTCCATCCCAGCCCTGAGTGTCCATAATTCAATGGATTAAATTAATAACCTAGTGCAGCAAGCACTACCCATGTTTTCCCAACTTTCTCAGGCATTCATCTTTCCACAAAATGAAAGTTCAAGGACATTTAATTCAGGGATCATATAAACGCATAGCATTTATGGTCAGAGGGGACCATTAGATCATCTGTTCTCACCTCGTGTGCATTACAGGCCACTAAATTTCTTCCATCTGCCTTTATACTGAACCAAATGATCTGGCTTTAGCTAAAGCATGTTGCCTAGAAAGACCTACTAATTCAACACAAAGATACCAAGAAATGGAAAATCCTCCATTTCACGGGCAGTTTGCTCCAGTGGTTAATGACTTACTCCAGAAAAAACTTGTACATGTCTCACTTTTCATGTGAGTGCATCAGGCTTCAGCTTATAAGCACTGATTGTTATTCCAGTTTTCTTCTCTAGACTGAAGAGCCCTTTAAGTCTGTGAAGATGCTCAGACATGTGAACAGAGCTGTTCCTCAATATTCCTTCTGAATAAATTAACAGACTGAGATTCTTAGAGAAAATCACACCTTCCTGCTCCCTACAAATAATTTCTGTGGGTCTTCAGTATTTCTTTTCTTATCTTTCAGCATTCTATCACAAAATAGAATACCCTATGCAGAGCTACAGACTGGGAGAAGTCTGACTGGAAAACTGCCAGCAGGAGAGGGACCTGGGGGTGTTGGTCGACAGCTGACTGAACATGAGCCAGCAGTGTGCCCAGTTGGTCAAGAAGGCCAATGGCATCCTGGCTTGTATCAGAAATGGTGTGACCAGCAGGTCCAGGGAGGTTCTTCTCCCTCTGTACTCAGTACTGGTGAGGCCGCTCCCTGAATCCTGTGTTCAGTTCTGGGCCCCTCACCACAAGAAGGATGTTGAGGCTCTGGAGCGAGTCCAGAGAAGAGCAACAAAGCTGGTGAAGGGGCTGGAGAACAGGCCTTATGAAGAACGGCTGAGAGAGCTGGGGTTGTTTATCCTGGAGAAGAGGAGGCTGAGGAGACCTCATTGCTCTCTGCAACTACCTGAAGGGAGGTTGTAGAGAGGAGGGAACTGACCTCTTTTCCCAAGTGACAGGGGATAGGACAAGAGGGAATGGCCTCAAGCTCCACCAGGGGAGATTTAGGCTGGAGATTAGAAGGAAGTTTTTCATGGAAAGGGTGATTGGGCATTGAAATAGGCTGCCCAGGGAGGTGGTTGATTCACCTTCCCTGGAGGTGTTTAAGGGGTGGGTGGACAAGGTCCTGAGGGACTTGGTTTAGTGTTTGATAGGAATGGTTGGACTTGATGATCTGATGGGTCTCTTCCAAACTGGTTGTTCTATGGTTCTATGAAAGGAGACTCCAGAGCTGACCACAGTGTATGACTACTACTTGTCCACTGTCTTATGCTGCTCCTGGGATGCAGAGTGGTGTCAGTCTGTTTCTGCTACAGGCTGGACTAAGAGAAACCCTTTGCAAGGATGCAAATAAATGACCCACTCATCCATTTCAGTCATTGCTTTCTAGGACACATCACCCACTTTCCTGCCTGACCTACATTCCTTCTTACAAGACAGAAAAGTTTGTATTTTCTTTGTTTGAGGGAGCCAAAGTCACCCAGTTGCTCTGTCCTCATCATCATTAACGCTGAGCTAATCAATGCACCACTGAATATTTTATCTGTGGGATCTAATATCATCTTCCTGCTCATTTATGAAATTTTTCAATAACTTTGGGTCCAATATTGATCCCCCGAGAATACTACTAGGAAACCCCTCAGGCTCACTGAGAGCTGCCAAGAATTAAGACACTTCATAGATACTTTTTTTGCTATTTTTAACTTTTTAACGAAAAAAAATGGGAACAGGCTGTAGTGCTGACTCAAGTGCTGCATGGAAAAGTAAAGACGGGGCATTCACACAATAAAAGTTAATTATTTCCTTAAAGAATGAATCATCTGTTTCCTCAAAGAGTGAAAAATGCTTTATCTTTCACAAAATCATGCTATCCAACTACCATTTGGCCTGATTCAGAAGGAGGTATCACAAGCTTCAGACTTATACAGGGACATCACTACTTAACGTTACCCCTTCTAACCACCACAGAATCAATAACTCATAGAATGGTTTGGGTTGGAAGGCACATTTAAGATCACCTACTTCCATCTCTCCTGCCATGGGCAGAGACCTGTCCCACTGGATCAGATTGCTCCAAGCCCCATCCAACCTGGCCTTGAACACCTTCAAGAATGGGGCATTAACAGCTTCCCTGGGTAACCTGTGCCAGGACCTCACCACCTTCACTGTGAAGAATTTCTTCCTCGTGTCTAATCTACATCTTCCCCTTTCCAACCTAAAGCCATCCCCCCTTATCCTGTCTCTCCCTGCCCTTGTAAAAACTTCCTCCCCAGTTTTCTTGTAGGCTCCCTTCAGGTACTGGAAGGCTGCTCTAAGGTTTCCTTGGAGCCTTCTCTTCTCCAGACTGACAACTCTCTCAACCTACCCACATGGCAGAGGTGCTCCAGCCCTCTGATCATATTTGTAGCCTCATCTGGATCCATTCCAACATTTTCATATCCTTCTTACATTGGGAATTCAAAAACTGGACACAATAGTCCAGGTGGGGTCTCATGAGAGAGGAGTAGAGGGGAGAATCCCCTCCTTCACCCAGCTGACCATGCTTTTTTTGATGCAGCCCAAGACACTATTGGCCTTCTGGGCAGTGAGCACACATTGCCGGTTCTTGTTGATCTTCTCATCAGTCAGCACCCCAACTTTCTCTGCAGAGCTGCTCTGAATCACATTGTCCCCCAGTCTGTATTGACATCATGGATTACTAAAGCAGAGGTCTCACCAATGCATGTAAATGATTACTAAATTCTCTAATATATTCTATATTGTGCATTTTAGGTCTCAGGTGAGCAAAGTCACCCTCAGACAAGTCCTGCACTATCCAATGTCTGTGTATTGTAGATTTACACCTGTCTCAAATGCCTAAAGTTAGATAGAATTAACCTTGTCACTGGAAACCTGTGGAACTGTTAAGGGCTGTGGTTTCTGAGGCTGACATGAACCCCAAAATTGTGGTTGCTCTGTGACTACAAGCACTGCAGAGACGCAGCAGCGTTAATACAACTTGTTTTGCTGGCATCCAAAACTATCTGTGGGTCATCCTTTCTCCTGACAGACGACAATATCGGAACTTAGGCCTTTGCAGAACATAAAGTGCTTCATTTCTCCAATCAGTCTTTCCTTCCTTTACACTCTTGTGGTTTTTTTTCTTAACTTTCTCTAGCCAAAGCAGAAGGCTGAGACTCCTACTGCACCTTTCTTTTTATGGAAAGACATATATGGTGCTAGATTTCTTGAGGAAAAATATTTGGCATGAGGATCTGTAGCGAAACAGAACTTTGCTCCCTGGAGATAACTGGTTACAACCTGATTTAAGGCCCTTTACACTGGTTATGGTATGAAACAGCAAGATCTCATTTCAGCTTCTTGCTACCAAGCATTGAACTCACAAAAAAACCTCTGCTCAGTAGGAACACTGCCCAGGAGGGCAAGGACCGGGTCTGAGGGGGTGTTGAACATCTGCAAGTTGAACACTGCCAGCTGGCCTGGGTATAAAACACGGAGACCCAAGGGACGGCACAAAGCGTTTGCCAACTCCATCCAGGTGGTTCCCAAACTGGCATCTTGAAAGAGAGCAGGATTAACCCACTGAAGCAACTTAAAGGAGCCCTCTGCCTCAAAGATCAAAGCCACAGTGGCTCCACATCTCTTATTACATCCACCTCCCTCGTGGGCATCACTTACAAAAGCCTGCAATCTGATTTGGGCTGGGGAATTTGCTCAGGTGCCTTTCACAGTGCACACTACTCCATGCAAAAAAGCACGAATGCCAACCTCAAAATACCCTTTTGTCCCTGGCCACAAAGAAGAAGGGAGGCCTGTTTGGCACAAGAGGAAAGTCATGAGAGCACAAAGCAGGGCCAGACCCTTGGAGAGCTCTTGAAACACAAGCCATGCTGTGCAGTTCAGAAGGTTCATTCCTCCTGTCCACCTCCAGCATCTTGAAGAGTGGAAGCCCCTCGCTCCCAGGACATCCCCAGCATCTCCTGGCAGGGCTGACTCACATTTACACTGCCAGTATTTCAAGTGACACTTGTGCCCCATGGCAGGACCCTGCTGACCCTTCTAGAACCGTTTGTCTCGGTGTCACCAGTATCCCATAAAGAAGACAGTGGTTTCAAAGAGTCTGGAGTCTCCTTGTAGAGCTTGACAGCACCTGACTGTTCAAGACCAGGTTGGATGGGGTCATGGGCAGCCTGATCTAGTGGGATGTGTCCCTCCCCATGGAACTAGGTGATCTTTAAGGTTCTTTCCAACCCAAACTATTGTATGATTGCATGTCTACTCTGTCCCAGTAGCAGGGACTGCCTCATTGCCCTCTTTACTCTTCCTTTTCTCCAGCTAATGCAAACACATGCACAGAAGGGTCAGTGTTCTTAACCTGTGGACTTCAGAGCCATTCAGGAAGGGTACAGGGAACAAAAAGCATCAGGGATTAAAAGAAACTCAGGCACAGTTTTCAAGTGGCTGTCTGAAGGTTAAACACATTTTTGCCTTTATTGGCATAAGAGGTGACACCAGCTTTGTTAAAGCAATCAAGCCACTCTTTAAATACTGCCATGGCCACAAGTATCTTGGTTTCAGAGAAGGTGTCCCTCTGAAGAACGGCCTGGTCCAAGTGAAGCTGAGGCAGCTGGAATCCCCTCTCCCAAGGTCTGTGGACTGGATCTGGCCTCCTTTCAGCCACAACAGGCTTGCAGGACCCCTAGAATCAGAAGAGAGGACCAGAGGACCTGGCATCACGCTCCTCCTCATAGAATCATAGAACAACCAGGTTGGAAGAGACCCATCAGATCATCGAGTCCAACCATTCCTATCAAACACTAAACCAGGTCCCTCAGCACCTCGTCTACCCATGCCTTAAACGCCTCCAGGGAAGGGGAATCAACCACCTCCCTGGGCAGCCTATTCCAATGCCCAATGACCCTTTCCGTGAAAAACTTCCTCCTAATCTCTAGCCTAAATCTCCCCTGGTGGAGCTAGAGGCCATTCCCTCTTGTCCTGTCCCCGGTCACTTGGGAGAAGAGCCCAGCTCCCTCCTCTCTATGACCTCCTTTCAGGTAGTTGCAGAGAGCAATGAGGTCTCCTCTCAGCTTCCTCTTCTCCAGGCTAAACAACCCCAGCTCTCTCAGCCATTCCTCACAGGGCCTGTTCTCCAGCCCCTTCACCAGCTTCGTTGCTCCTCTCTGGACTCACTCCAGAGCTTCAGCATCCTTCTTGTGGTGAGGGGTCCACAGGATTCAAGGAGCGGTCTCACCAGTGCTGAGTGCAGAGGGAGAAGAACCTCCCTTGACCTGCTGGTCATGCTGTTTCTGATCCAAGCCAGGATGCCATTGGCCTTCTTGGCCACCTGGGCACACTACTGGCTCATGTTCAGTCGGCTGTCAACCAACACCCCCAGGTCCCTCTCCTCCTGGCAGTTTTCCAGCCAGACTTCTCCCAGTCTGTAGCTCTGCATAGGGTTGTTGTGCCCCAAGTGCAGACACATACAGGCACTCCTGTGCATGCATACATGCAACCCTGGTGGCCACCTAACAGCATTTTCAAGTGCTGGCAGATTTATACTGTACAGAAAGGGGCTGTGGGGAACAGTTTTTTATTTACCGGATTCCATTTCACACCAGTGAACCGTAAAATTATAACTACAGCTTTCCTCAGTCTTTTAGCGATCTACGATATCTGTCTGTCTGTATCTTACCTATCCACACACACGCACTGTGGCAGCAATAATGTACGTCCTGGAGGAACAATATCACCTCTGCTTCCCAAGTATTACAACCTGCCTCTCCCAGAAACAGCAATCTCTGCCCCTGGTTTATTAACCAAACAGCAGGCTTTTGAGAAAAAACCCTCACCCGTACAATCAGGAAAGAGGTTCTCTCAGCATTTATGAAGAGAAGAAAATTAGGAGCATCGAATAAAACCAGAGGGTAGCTGAGGATCAGTTTCACATCTCACCAAAATAATAGGTGAGGAGGAGCATTTCCTTCCAGTCGCCTGGGATTTTACCCAAGGAGAGCTGTAAATCTCCAGCTTTAAGTTTGTAAGCTATAATATCACCTATTTGGCTCATGTTTGAGAAAAAGATGAGAGCTCATGCCCTCGTTCCTTTATCTTCTCGAGAGGATATATAGATTTTATGGGTATCCATCCCAAAGGAGGTAAAGGAAAAGTTATATTTCATACTTATTTTTTTCCTTGTTTCAGACATTACTCCTGAATCGGCATCTCCAAATATCCTTCTATCTGGAGATTTACATCTTTGGAGACAGAAATTCATAGAATCATAAAATCATAGAATCATAGAATAACCAGGTTGGAAGAGACCCACAGGATCATCGAGTCCAATCATTCCTATTAAAAATTGTCTCTTTGAAGGAGGGAAGCCCAGCCAGGCAGGAGCACAGGAGCACATCCAGAGACTCATATCTGTTTTAGCGCAAAACAACCCTATGCAGAGCTACAGACTGGGAGAAGTCTGTCTCAAAAGCTGCCTGGAGGAGAGGGACCAGGGGGTGTTGGTCGACAGACGACTGAACATGGGCCAGCAGTGTGCCCAGGTGGCCAAGAAGGTCAGTGCCATCCTGGCTTGGATCAGAAATGGTGTGACCAGCAGGTCCAGGGAGGTGATTCTCCCTCTGGACTCAGCACTGGTGAGGCCGCTCCTTGAATCCTGTGTTCAGTTGTGGGCTTCTCACCACAAGAAGGATGTTGAGGCCCTGGAGTGAGTCCAGAGAAGAGCAACGAGGCTGGTGAGGAGTCTGGAGAACAGGTTTTATGAGGAACGGCTGAGAGAGCTGGGGGTGTTTATCCTGGAGAAGAGGAGGCTGAGAGGAGACCTCGTTGCTCTCTACAAGTACCTGATAGGAGGTTGTAGAGAGGAGGGAGCTGGCCTCTTCTTTCAAGTGACAGGGAACAGGACAAGAGGGAATGGCCTCAAACTCTCTTCCAACCTGGTGATTCTATGATTCTATGATTCTAAATTATTCAATCTCCAATTCACTTCAGAATTATTTCTCTTCCTTGCTTATGGAGGGAGCCTATTTGGGAAGTGGAGGAATCTATTGCGCTCTTTTTTCCTACGTGCAAGGCTTAGAGCATATCTGAAGCTCGCGAGGATGTCGTGAAACTCTGAGACTAGTGGAACTGCCCGGTGCTAGTGGTGGATGTTTAGAAAGGCATGAACTGAATCCCTGGAAACATTTCACTAGGTTTGTTTTCCTAAACATGTTCAGTATTGCTGAGCTAGGGCTCAGAGCAGACATCTCCCTTAGGAGTGTTCTGTGACCTGAGTTATGCAGATCACATTAGACAATCATGCTGATCTCCTTTGGCTTTCAATTCTATGAATTTCTAAGTACTCACCAAATAGTTTCGATGCTAATGGTCAGCCTGAGCTGAAAAGAGCTTAGCTAGGCATAAAGACCTTATGTGAAGTGAAAACTTTTTATTATTATGATTGTTATTATTATTACTGCCGATGGGTCTCATCTTGCTCAGCCTTAAACTACATTTTCTCTATCAGGATATAGATTTCAAAAGACAAGTTGCCTGACCCAGTGACCAGGTCTATAATGGGACTGCTACAGTAATTGCCATATTTGCAAGACAAGTACGAATTGCTCCTTCTAGATTAGCTATACAGACAGTGGAAATGAAGTTTATCATCGCCCTGAATGTGTTTTGTTTTCTGCTGATGCGTGAATGTTCCAGCAGTTAGTTTGCTGTGTTAGAGACCCCTTTTCCACATATTTTTCCAGAGGTTTTTTGTTAGTGCTTTTGTGAAGTGTTGACAGTACAGGTTTTTAAGACACTTCACAGTGAAACGACCATTTCAGCAACCTCAAATGTTAGTGCATCAATCTGAATTTTCTGCTGTTTTGCAGTACACTAAGATCTAGATTGTCTGTGATACTGGCAACGCTGGGAAAGAGGAGGATGTTTATTGGTGGTCAAAGTGTTATTTACCAAGCTGAGATTAACTAATTGATTTCCCATCTGATTAGACCAGGTAACAGGGCTTCAAAAAAGCCTCTGATCCTCTCCCGCTGATTTGCTCCAAGATGTTGGGGAGATGTCCCAGAAAAGACTGATGTTCATAAATAAAAGAAACCAAGGGGAATGGAAAAAATAACACATCAACAAGCTAACAAAGCTCTGAGTGAAACTTATGGAACTCCAAACAACCAAAATCAAAGCACATTGTCCTGTGCCTGCTCTTACCCAGACACAGGGTGTTAATGAGAAGAACAGCTTCTTTTCTAGAAACTTCTTTTCTATTGCTTTTTTGCATCATTGAAAATTTTGCAATCTTTCGTGACTAAGTCCTCAACTAACAAAAATCCTAAACTTTCATATACAGGAAATTATGGAAGGGGCTTCTCTATTTAAATTCCCTGTAGTATCAATGAGACTATTTCTGGTTATTCCTACCACTTGACCTCTTCTGAATTCCTAGATTTTAATTCAGAGTAAACCATTAAAATTCATCAGAAACTGTTTTCTTTGAATGAAATGTTAGATGGCTCAGTAGTTCCCCCCAAATCATGTCTGTTTTCTACAAAAATCGCAATCCTTCCATAAAAGAATATAAAGAATTAATTTTCTTATGACTCGTAATAGGTCTGATTTATTGGTCTGATCTCAGTAAAATTCCATTTCAACAGAGTATTTAGTCATAGTTTAATATTAGCTCCTCCATTTCCTTGGCTTTGTTTGTGATTCTTTTTTATTTTTGTACAGTTTGTCAGGCAGGGGTTGATGCATGGTTCTTCTTGAAAAGGATAGCATGGAGACCAATTAGTCAACCCAGAAGCTGGCAAACTCCTCCTAATATGACTGCATGACTGCCACAAAATGGCAGCTAAATAAAGATCTATCCAGCTTTTAAAAATATTAACCTTATTGTTGACACTGCCATTTATCAGAAGGTTTATTCTTTGAATGACGAGATAGATATAGCAAAAAAAAAAAAAACAGAGCCAGAGGCCACCAGCTACCCTATCATCACACAGATGGGTAGCAAATGCCCAGGGGTGCTTTTAAGCATAAAGACTCACTAAGAAACCATTTTGACAAAATAACTGAAATTAAAGCGTGAGTTAGACTTTCAGTTTGTATAAAATGCTTCCTTAATTACGGGGGAATTCACAGACGTAATAAAACCTAATATCCACCCCTGTCTGTCTCCTATTTCTGCTGTCAAATTGAGCCAGATGTTTCATTAAAGGTGCAAGCATCCTACAAAAGGAAGAGCCTCATATTATGCATCTCTGTATTCTCTAATACCTAGAGACTGGTTTAAAATCTGAAGAACTACAGACTTCTAAACTTCCAGGCTAATTTATTTTTTGAATTAAAAATCACATTAAAGCACTAATCTCAAACCCATTTTTTTTTCCCTTTTCTACCTTTACTTGCAAATGTATCTCCATGGATGCTGTTTAGAATGAAAGCTCGAGGGGAAAAAGATAACTAACCATCTTATTCATTGTCCTGGGGAAATTCTCTCCTGCAACGAACCAGTAAAGTCACTGTCAGAGCCCACTGCAAGGACTAAACTGCAGATCAAGTTGTGGTTGGCTGGGGAAGTGTCAGCAGAAGAAATTTCCATGGAGAGATGCTGCTTCGCTGAATTCAATTCATTGAACACTGATAGATTGCAATGAGCAGTTATTAGGTTCAGCACATCAGAGAGGGAGTAGAAAACTTCGAGTAATTTGCAAGTTGTGCACCTCAGCTTTGAAATGCTGAGCTGGTTTTGGAGGAGAAAGAATAATCTTCTCCAAATAAACCTTTCCCCAGAAAAGGAATTAAAGGATAAGGTGTTACGCTCAAAATACTTGTGATAGCAGTTTATCTGGGAGAGTTGCAGGGGTAGGATGTGAACAGAAACTCAAACCCAAATCACTGAGGATGAAGGGTCTGAGACAGAGCAGTCTTCAATAGACCATCATTTGGACAAACATATATTGTTGACAAGCATTAATAACCCATTAACAAGCAGAAGTCCGGGAGAACAATCTGCTTCACCAGCTATTCTGTTCCTGCTTGGGAAATCATTGCCTCTACTATAACCAACCACCTAAAGCCAAGATAGCTTCATATTTTCAATGGCAAAAATGGTGAGTGAAGACAATTAATTTTCACCCTTCATGAATTCTCGAGGCAGAAGGAGAAGGAAAGGTGAGATTGAGAGATGCTCTTCAATATGTCCACAAAAGGGAAGGAAATTAAAACAACATTTACTGGTAGTTAGACAAGCAGTCCCAAGCTTGGTAAACAAAGCTGAATTCCCAGAGCATCCTTTAGCTCCTCTAGCTGCTGGCTGTTGATAAGCTCAGGACAAAACCCACAGACAATCTATTGGGAAAGGAGTGGGTTTGGAGTGCAATTCCACCTTTAACAAAATGTTTTTCATTTTTACTTTTTCCACTTTGCTTTCCCTAGGTCCGTGCAATCACTATTTCTTTGTCCGGCAGGGCTGGAAACTCAGTTCCCTGCAGCAGTGTTTGTGTTGCAGGAGTTAACCTCATCTGTGGGAGCTCAAGGCTGGGGAAGATGCTAACCACATTCACCCTGCCAACAAGTCCTGCTTGTAAAGCACTGCGCTGGCATATCCTATTGCTGTAAAATGAGGACAGTGTCTTCTTCAGGGACAGAGTGGAGCAGAAAATACTAAGCTAATAGGGTGCAGTTGCCACTGGGGTAAGTGACCTATTAATTTCCATTAAAAATGCCTGGCTGCTTCCTAGGCAGGACTTAATAGCTCATCTGCTGGAAGGAGCTGGGAAGCATATGAGATTTGATCATATCAAGGAGGTGGGCTTATCAAAGTGCTCTGAATGTGACATGCAGCCTAACAGCTCTGATTTTATCTACTCACAACTTTGAGAGGCTAAATAAAATCTCTGTGCTCACCTCTTTCCAGTTCCCCTGTGAGTTTCCAAGTTTGTAGGCAGCATCCAGAAGAATCATAGAATCATAGAACAACCAGGTTGGAAGAAACCCATCGGATCATTGAGTCCAACCATTACTATTAAACACTAAACCATGTCCCTCAGCACCTCATCCACCCGTGCCTTAAACACCTCCAGGGAAGGTGAATCAACCACCTCCCTGGGCAGCCTATTCCAATGCCCAAAATAGAGAATAAGCCTTCTCAAAACAGAGAAAAAGAGAATAAGCCTTTTCTGCATACATGGTTTGTCAAGAGAATAGACAGTCAAGGAAAACAAAGCAGCAGAGGTGAGAAGCTTATATGAAATGCATGAGTCCAACTATGCCTCCTGAAACCCTGAGATTACTCTTTTGAACCTCTCTGCTACGCGTTCTTCAGTGCCCTTTACTAGAAAATGTTTTCTGGGCTACAGACATTTCAGTCTGACCAGCACAGCAAGGCCAGGCAAGATGCACCCAGTCCATCCCTGTGCCAGTGAAGAAGGAATGGACCATCAGCATCATCCCTTCCTGGAGATGTAAGCCTGAATAATGATAACTCAAGGAATGGGAGATAAGAAGAATGAAAACAAAACCAGTATTAAAGATGGATTAGAAATTCTAGAGGAAAAAACTGTTAATTTACCAGGCAACTTTGCATTGTAGAATTGCTTTGGTAGGCAGGATCAGACATGTCTATCAGAGACAGCCCCATCTCGGTGGAAAGTTCCTCTATTACATGGTAAATGGAAGCCATGGTATGAAGAAATTTATGTGTGCCTGGGGACCCTGCAAGAACAGGCTTCCATCATCAATGCTTGCCTTTTCCCCCAGTAACACTATAGATGATCTTCTCTGTGTCGTAGTTAAGGGTCATTTGGTTTCCATTATGAACCTCATTTTCAGGAGGTCATAATTCATGTATTTTACAATTCATATAGACAGGAAAGACATCAAATTACAAAAAAACCCATAAAAATCCAAACAAAAACCCAACAAACCCACAAAACACTAAAAAAACCCAAAAAACCATAAAAAGAACCATAACAATGGTTCCAGCTATCCTAAACCAGTTTATACAATGCGAAGGCTGTTTTGGAGATGTGTTTATCTTTCCTAGAGGTTAAAAACCTAGGCCTCCGGAGAAGGTATTTGCTAGAGAAACTGTTCTGCTCTTTTCATTTTTCAGTTAAACTTTAAGGAGAGGCTGAAGATAACAAATGTGATATTTGGCTAGGACGGATTCCAACATGAGGAATCACCACTCTTCCCCTTCATTTTTAAAGACCAGTCTATTTAAGGTTCAAAAGCATATGTTGCTCCCTGCTTAAATTCCATCCCTTTTGTTGCCTGGCTGCAAGTGAGAGGATGCCACTTTTCTTCATCTGGCTCCAAACCATCGTGTTGCTAGATTATACATCACGGATTATTCACTAAATCTTGGTTATGTGACGATGTGACATCTCAACAGAACTCCCTGCCAGTACTGTGTGAAAATATTCTCAACTGATCCCACTGTTAGAGACGGAGTCATTTGCATGTAAAATTGCTTCTGCCTTTGGAAACAGCAAAAGGACAAGCAAATAAACCTCTGCCAACCCTTCTCCCACCTCTGGTATTGCCTACACCCTGCTAGTATCCTTTGAACTTGCATTCACCCTCTCAGGTCAGGTGTATTATGTTTTGGACCTGCTGAATATGACAAAAAGACAGACTTCAGTGGCAAGAACTCCATATTCTAGGGTGAAGATCTCCACTTCTTTGTTGTTTGTGTTTGATAGTCTCCCTATGAGGAGCGTCTGAGAGAGCTGGGGTTGTTTAGCCTGGAGAAGAGGAGGTTGAGAGGAGACCTCATTACTCTCTACAAGTACCTGAAAGGAGGTTGTAGAGAGGAGGGAGCTGGGCTCTTCTCCCAAGGGACAGGGGACAGGACGAGAGGGAATGGCCTCAAGCTCCACCAGGGGAGATTTAGGCTGGAGATTAGGAGGAAGTTTTTCACACAAAGGGTCATTGGGCATTGGAATAGGCTGCCCAGGGAGGGGGTTGATTCACCTTCCCTGGAGGTGTTTAAGGCACAGGTGGATAAGGTATTGAGGGACTTGGTTTAGTGTTAGTGGATAGGAATGGTTGGACTAGAAGATCCGATGGGTCCCTTCCAACCTGGTTGTTCTGTGATTCTGTGATAGAAAGTGTACTTCATTAGTGTTTGATAGGAGTGGTTGGACTTGATTATCCAATGGGTCTCTTCCAACTTGGTCGTTCTATGATTCTATGATTACTGACATCAAGATCCCTAGCAAAAAGCCCCACACTCTTTGTTCAAGGTTCCCCACAATTTAATTTAGTTCCATTTCTCCCTGTGCTCATACTCATACTTGAAGCAGATCTTCTATTGTGGGTAGGACTTGTGCTACTTTATCTCCAATTTTTTGCCCATTTTTAATCAAAAAGACCTGACAAGTAGACGTTAGAGGCAACAAAAGCCTTCCACAGCATCGATGCAGGCTTGGTGCAATCAGCTGAACTCCACCAGCTTCAAATGCAAGGATCCTGCAACTGAGTGAAGTCTTAAGCAATAATATTTTAGCAGTTCTCAGATGACACAGGAGTGCTGCAAAAATGTCAAACCTAACACCATTATTCAAAAATAGGAGCATGCGATTAGACAAGCAATTATACACCGAGTAGCTTAACATAAATTGCGGGTAAAAATATCAGAAACAATTTCTCAGGATTTAGTGAGGGAGCACCTTGTAAAGTATAATTGGATTAGAGCAGACAGCCAGCATGGATTTACAAGCAGGAGGTCTTTTGCTTAACTAACTTGTTGGAGTTCTTTGAAGCTACAGTATTACTGCCAAGGTAGGCAAGGGAAATGTAATAGAAGTTATGCACTTAGATTTCCCAAAAGCAATTGGTGAAGTTGTACAGTGAGATTATCAGCTAATGGAAGAAGTCGTGCTATAAAAGTGGGCAGGCTTAGAAAAATGGCTCAGCAGCAGAAAACAGCCAGTGTGTGGGCTGCCTTGCCATGTTCGTTCTCAACCTCAAAAGTGAGTTATTTAAGTACTTGGCCTGGGAATGAAGGAGGTGGAGGGGTTTACACTTGGGGTTCTCTTCTGCTCGGATTTTAGAGAGTTCTCAGTCTTCTGCGACATACAAATCTCCCACAAGGGCTCATTTTATAAGCCCCAAGGATAAGAGCAGTCCAGGGAGATCATTCCTCCTCCAGAAGGAGGTGCAATTCAAAGGCAGCCTGGCTGCACAAGCTGTATGATCTGCAGTCCTCAAGGCTGCTCACAGAAGGGAAACCAAAAGCTGGGGAGGGACTGTTCCCAAAGGGTCGTGGGGACAGGACTAGGGGCACCGGAACAGGCTGCCCACGGAGGGGGTTGAGTCACCTTCCCTGGAGGTGTTTAAGGGATGGGTGGACGAGGTGCTGGGGGACATGGGTTAGTGATTGATGGGAATGGTTGGACTTGATGATCCGGTGGGTCTCTTCCAACCTTCTTGTTCTCTGATTCTATGATTAAGCATATCTGCTTTGTCTTTATCCCTATTTGTGAGATGACCAACCTCAACAAGTAACAGACCAATGCTATCTCTGATCCTCCTTTTGTTTTCAATGTACTTTAAAAAGCCTTTTTTTCTTGTCCTTCTCTCCAGACTGAACTCGAACTTTGGCTGGAATAATTTTCTCCTTGTGGTGGAAAACAGCACCTCCCTAATCCTCTCGTGTAGCTTGTCCAAACTTTGCTTCCACTGCATGAGTGAAGCAACTGTGGCATGAGCAGGAAGGAAAATGTGCTTGATCTCAACCAAATAAGTGCCAAAAGTAGCACAGACCTCCTAGGGCCAGGCTTTAGCTCAAGCTGCCACAGAACATGTTCAAAGCAGAGGAATTTTTGTGCAGGATGAGCACAGCCTCAGCACCACAATAACCTTTGCCACAGGGAGAGGCCACCCTCGCAGGGAAAGAGGAGAGGTTTTGTTTGGGAGAGAGAGATGCATTGAGGAGTGGGCAGATTGGGTGCTTGCTACAGGTGCAGAGCCCTCTAGCCACTAGATGATGTGCTTTCAGTCCTCCTTCTGCAGTCAACAGACTCATTTTTGTGGATTAACATTGAAAGCAGGCTAAGAAAAAGTCCTGAGTGTCTGGATTCCTATCACAGTACTCAAAGCTCTCGCAAGAAGCCAGTTGCTCCTTCTGTTTCATTTCCACGCAATGTCTCAGCAGCAAGAAGCATTTTGGTCCCTGCTCCAGCTGCTTTTCTTGGCAGCCCTTGGAGCTGTCAGGGCTGATAACATTGGAATCTAGGTTCAATACATCCTTGCTGCTGTCCAGCAACAATGGTGATTGGGTCAGAGATCAGGAGTGTTCCCATGCACTGTGTAAGGCTTTTGTTGGCTGCCCTGCAGCCTCCAGTCCAGCTCACAGTCTGCCAGCTGTGTAACCCCAGAATCTCATCCAGCCTCTCTCCTCCATCAGCCCTGTGGCTGTCACCCGCACCACTCCTCCTGGTATCCCCGTTCTCTTTTTCCCCCTTCCTACTACCCCAAAGCATGGTCCAAGTTTGTTATGGATCAGTGTATTTACAAAGCTTAAGCTGAAAATCAATTTTAATTACTAAAATCAGATTGCCGTATCAATAAATCACTGGGGACCTCTCACAGACACAGACAGAAGGTTGCACCTGGACGTGGAGGGAGGGAGAGATAATGACTCATTTTCCCATTGGGCCCCTCCCTGCATTCATTGGACAATATTCATCAATGTCATTATCTTTTGTATTATTGAAGGCATAAAAGGGAGATGAATGGAACTGGAGTCAGTTTTAAACAAATAGTGTTAGCTGAAACTTGATTTACCTGTGACGTCTTGCAAGAGCTCTTGTTTTTTTTATATTTAGGATAGTGGTAAGGAAAGTGGCTGGAAAATGTTTCATAATACCCCCTTTGTCAGGGTGAATGATGGATCAACCTGCATCCTTTGCAGCTGGAATGAAAGGAGAGTACACAGCACATCGTCCTTCCTATTGCAACAAGCCTAAATACATAATTATTCATCATCATTATAATTAGAGGGTCTCTAACTTGGACATGTGCTACATCAGAGATCTCAATGGTTTGGGGCTGGGAAGAGTCACAGTAATACCAGACTACCCTGTTTCTTCTTTCCACCTTTGGGTCAGAGGATTTACCATGAATTCCAACATTTTTCAAGACAAGCTCAAAGTCAGAAGTGGGACCAGGCTGCAATGGAGATGGTGGTAGCATGGAAGACAAGGTTTGAGCAGGTCCCTGCTCTGTGTGCTGGAGGTACAGTGAGCAAGGAAGGTATCTTCCAGCTCTCAAAGGTAGAGACAAGACACTCTTCTCCTGTAGCCAGCTCTGATGCAGAGAAATAGGATTTCTGAGGATTTAGATCGTAAAAAATGCTGCTGTCCTGGGTAATTCGTTCCATTCTCTGCTTCCCCCAGCTCTGTCACAGTGACCAGAGGGAGCTGACCAAGTCAAAACCAGGGTAGAAGTTGTACAATGACTAAATTTGCACCTTCTACTGCAAAGCAGCCAAGGAGCTCCACTGAGCTCAGCACTATTCACTGCAGGGTCATCTCTCAGTCCTGAACAGATGATGGGACAGAGATATGTGGATATCCCAGTTTAGGCATGAGACGTCAACAGCAAGTTGTATCCACAAGTACAATTGTGTACTGATGGTCACTACTGAGCACAGATGCCAGATCCAAAAGGTATTTGGCTTCTGCACCATGATGGATAAACCATTTTTTTCTGAAGGAATACAAGCCCTGCCAAATATGGCACTTCAGGCACACTTGGAAAGGCCACCACAGTCAAATAAAGCCCAGTCTGATAGGTATTCAGGCACCTTCATAGCCAGATCCACAAAGGGACATAAAGGGTTGCTACTACTCACACTGAAAAGAAGAAAAAGCCATCATCACACAGACTGTCTGTGACATAAACAAGCATTACACTCCAGTCTTTTCAGCTCAGACCATTTCCCTAGGCACTGTCCTACACCACAGGGGACATGTGGCTGAGCCCTTTGAGAATCTACTCTTACATTATTACTGAGCCAAACCCTGGAGACATATGTATATATGCCCCTCCTGAGAAAAGTCTAATTCAAATAATCGCCTGGTGTTTGCCTTTTCTTCCTGATGCATAACTGCCAAGGGCTTTCTAAATCTTCCCTTGCAAACATAGACCAAGTCTTGCAAAACCAAACCTGAGAGACTGGTAAAGAATTGTCTTCAGCAAACTATCCAAAACCACCTAGGGACAGATACACCCAGTCCTGTATATCAAAGATGTTCTCCCTTGCTCTCTTTTTAATCTGGTTAACATGTCAGACAGGGTAACGATGAGCAGCCTTCTCAAGTGAATAGTAACTCCCCACCTTGGACTGTCTTTGGAAAGATGCAGGATAAATGTATAGAGCAGTTACAACAATAAAGAGGTGAGAGAAGGTGACTTTGGGAAAAAGGCATAGCCCAGAAGCTTCCTACATACACCCTCCTCCAGCCTGGACCCAGTAGTTGCATCCAAATCTGAGGGAGTCAGTCAAAATCAGACTCATATGGAGAAAACAAAGCACTGTCTATTGCCAGTGAAGAAAAAAGAGTTTCCTTGGCAGCCAACAGAGATATTTCTTGCAAAGACAATTCTTTTATCTCCCTGGTACGTTGTGAGCACCCAGTTGAACACAAGGAGAGACTGACAGAGACACAAGGTCAGCAAAGGGACGAGCCAGACCTTACTGCTGGAGGTGTTAACAGATCCTTACTGGCACTCTGGCAGTTTCTTATAGTGCTAAATCCTCTGGAGTTATTAAAGGTGATAACTTCCCCCTCACAGTCTATCTATTCATACTGTGTCTTCCCCTATTCATTCTCCACCTATGACACACAGCTTATCCCTTGATGGATGCAGTTTCCAGAACCTGTATCATTTTTACTGTAACCTCAGAAGACTGACTTAGTTCTCTGCTGCCATAAGGTATAAGGTGTAAGCTGCGTCTCCATTTGGAGCAGGAACCTGTGCATACAGTCATGACCCAAGAAGACAGGGAAGACTCAACCTTGTGTCAATAAGACCACACTGGAGATGAGCCAGATTGCAGAACCAAGGTGCCTTCTAGGTGTGATGCAACCTTGAGTGGGACCAGTGTTTTTTTTCAAACATATCTATTCTGCCCTTTTTCTGTTCTGGGTAGTTGTTGGAAGTCTCCGTGCTTTACACACACCCACAGCTCTGCTGTGTCCTCTTACAACACTTTAGTCTGATACATGAGGAGGATTTCCCCAAGCATTTGCAGTGTTTGAGTGATTGCAAGGGAGGATATCATTGATCCTTCATAGGTGGTGCCTACTTCTATGGTCTAGTTTCCACAGGAGCAGAGTAAATTTCAATATTCAGTGCCCTTCCAAGATGCTAATATTAGCTGGGCACTGCCTTCCCATGCTTGTCTTGAAAGTTTTATAGTAGAAATTTGCAGGAAATAGTTAAAGGATTTGCTAGATTGTTGAAAAGAGCTTTGGACCAGAAATTTGAGCTCTTAAACATGCCTCCCACACACTCAAACTCAAGAGTGAGAGCAATTTTCTCTTTTATCTTCCTAATATCCCTAATACCTAGCAAGGGAACAGCAGGCAGAATAATGGGCCTTTTGAAGGAATAGCAGGTGCTCACCTGGGTGGGCAGGTGGGTTGTGAAGTCATTTCTCTTGGCTACTTTGAATGTCTATCTCTCACCCACTGAATTAGATGGGGGGAAATAAAATTATCCTTCAGATATGGCCAAGGAGAGCACATCTATCAATGCACCAATAAAGCATGTGCAGATACTCCCACTTATGGTTAGAGCAGGGCTGCAGCAGCAGCATTAGCAATACAGCACCCACAGAATAAGCTGGGGTAGGTGCAAACATGGTTTGTGCCCACGCTCCATGTTAAATGGTACAAATTTATACGCATCCATTCCATTAAAGATCTTCCCTTTTTACCTTCTTTTAAGGCACGGGTAGATGAGGTCCTGAAGGACACGGTTTAGTGTTTGATAGGAATGGTTGGACTCGATGATCCAACGGGTCTCTTCCAACCTGGTGATTCTATGATTCTATGTTTCCTTTATGGCAGATGCAAGGTAGTGTTTGCATCGCAAAGCAATATCTTGAACATCTTCTTCATAATATCAACTCAAGGCACCTCCTGGGGTGGATAAGGCAACTCTGTGTTCCATGAACTTGTGACTACATCTACTGGCATCAACAGTTGAAATTATCTCCTGGCTTTCAAAGGCAAACTTTTTTCTTCAGCAGGACAAATAATGATGCTCACATGGAAGTTCCAGGGATAAGCAGTGATAGATTTTCCATGCTTTTAAGAGGAAAAAAACATTTTTCCACACACACAGAGTGAATTTTTTTAAAAAAACGCACTTTTGTTTAGCTTATACGATAAAAAAGTGGTTTACAGAAAAAAAAATCTCATTTTGGTAGAGAGAAAAAAAAATCTCCCTTTGGTAGACAGAAAAAAAAATCTCATTTCCATTTATTTTTACTTGAACAGATCTAGACACAGAGACACATACTTTTTTTCTTACTGGAAAAATAGAGAACAAGAGTAAAAACTGACAAAAAGTTGGTGAGGCAAAAAAATGTAGAATTGAGTCTGTGACCAAAAATATCTGCATTTGTTGACACCTCATACAAACTGCCTTCACAATCTCCTTTTGCATATGTATACTGGTTCCATGTATATGTAACTCATCATTCAGCAACAACCTTCTCAGCACATACATTTGCTTTTCAGTCCCTATCTTTTGCATAGCTGAATATTTGACCCCAATATTCCTGATGAGGACAGGGCGGTTGTTTTATTTTATTTGATATTTTTTAAATGATAATGATGAAAAAAAAAGGAAAAAGAAAAAGAATGGGAAAAAAGTGAAAAAAATGAGTCAAAAGTCAGTTTTTCCATACTCCTGAATGAGGTTATCATCATCGCTGCCGCAGATAGGTCAGAATAGTAATCTTTGCAGAGATAGAGTCCAAATAATCGAGTCCAATTACTTCCTTCTTTCCCCTTTGCTTTTGCCAAAGTTTCAGTACTTCATTTTCCATTTCGGTTTCCTGCTTCAGTTGAAGGATATATGCTAGTTATTTGCTAGGGAAACTTTTCTTATGCATGGTATATTTTAACATTTTTAGCCCTTTTTCTAACTGTCAGCATGTTTACTACATTTTACTTTCCACAGGATGAACCCATGTCTGAACAGCCATGATATACGACAGTGTCAGTAAAGCTTCTTCTACAGAAATCTTAAATCTCCTTTAGGGATCCTTAATGGAAGATGTCATGATCTCCTATTAAATCATCACTGTGGTCTCCAGAATGACGTTGGATTCAGTGTTTAAACCTCACTCAAGAGTTGGCGATCAAGGTAAGAACTGTGCTGGCCTTCAATGTCCAGGTCATCCAGAATGGTCACATTACTGTATCACTTCAGTGGAAACACATTCTGCTTTCATTAAAAACATCTGAGTGTCTCTTAACCCTCTGCTCTGTTTCAAAGAGGAGTTAATTCATGGAAGCCTCTAGTGAAATTTCATAGAATCATAGAATCACCAGGTGGGAAGAGATCCATCGGATCATCGAGTCCAACCATTCCTATCAAACACTAAACCATGTCCCTCAGCACCTCGTCCGCCTGTGCCTTAAACACCTCCAGGGAAGGTGAATCAACCACCTCCCTGGGCAGCCTGTTCCAATGCCCAGTGACCCTTTCTGTGAAAAACTTTGTGGGGTTTATTTTTGCAGGAGATCAAAATAAGTGACTAGGTGACTGGAACCAGTGTTGTTTAACTTCATTGTTGGACACGAGGACTGAATGCACCCTCAGTAAGTCCACCAATAACAACAAGCTCTATGGTGAGGTTCACATGCTGGAAGGAAGGGACACCATCCAGAAGGACCTTGACAGGCTTGAGAAGTGGGCTGTGTGAACCTTATTAAACTCAAGTGCAAGGTTCTGTATCTGAGTTCATAGAATCATAGAATCATAGAACAACCAGGTTGGAAGGGACCCATCGGATCATCAAGTGCAAACATTCCTATCAAACATGGACCATGTCCTTCAGGACCTCATTTACCCGTGCCTTAAACACCTCCAGGGAAGGTGAATCAACCACCTCCCTGGGCACCCTATTCCAATGCCCAATGACCCTTTCTGTGAAAAAATTCCTCCTAATCTCCAGCCTAAATCTCCCCTGGCAAAGCTTGAGGCCATTCCCTCTTGTCCTGTCCCCTGTCACTTGGAAGAAGAGCCCAGCTCCCTCCTCTCTACAACCTCCTTCCAGGTAGTTGTAGAGAGCAATGAGGTCTCCTCTCAGCCTCCTCTTCTCCAGGATAAACACACCCAGCTCTCTAAGCCACTCCTCATAGGGCCTGTTCTCCAGACCCTTCACCAGCTTCGTTGCTCTTCTCTGGACTTGCTCCAGAGCCTCAACATCCTTCTTGGGTTGAGGGACCCAGAACTGAACACAGGATTCAAGGAGCGGCCTCACCAGTGCTGAGTCCAGAGGGAGAATCACCTCCCTGGACCTGCTGGTCACACCATTTCTGATACAAGCCAGGATGCCATTGACCTTCTTGGCCATCTGGGCACACTGTTGGCTCATGTTCAGTCGTCTGTCGACCAACACCCCCAGGTCCCTCTCCTGCTGGCAGTTTTCCAGTCAGACTTCTCCCAGTCTGTAGCTCTGCATAGGGTTGTCGTGCCCCAAGTGCAGGACCTGGCATGTGGCAATTCAAATTCAAGTTCAGGCAATCCCAAGTACAAATACATGCTGGGGGGGAGAATGGATTGAGTTCAGCCACAAGGGAAAGGACTTGGGGGTGCTGGTTGATGAGAAGCTCAACATAAGCCATTAGTATGTGCTTGCAGCTCAGAAAGCTGACCGTACTCTGGGCTGCATCTAAGATGTGTGACTAGCAGGTCAAGGAAGGTAATTCTGCCCCCCTAATCTGCTCTTGTGAGACCTCACCTGGAGACTTGAGTTCAGTTCTGGGGCCCCACAACACAACAAGGACATGGATCTGTTAGACTGAGTCAAGAGTTGATGATGATCAGAGGGTTGAAACACCTCGCCTGTGAGGACAGGCTGAGAGAATTCAAGTTGTTCAACCTGGAGAATAGAATGCTCTGGGGATAACTTATAGCACCTTTCTTGTATCTAAAGAAGTCCTACAAAAGGGACTTTTTACGAAGGCATGAAGTGATAGGACAAGGGGTGATAGCTTTAAGCTGAAACAAGGCTGATTTAGGTTAGATACAAGGAAGAAATTCAACACTGAGGGGGATGAAACACTAGGATAAGTTGCCCAGAGAAGCTGTGGATGTCTCATCCTTTGAAATGTTCAAGGCCAGACTGGATGGGGCTTGGAGCAAGCTCATCCAGTGAGAGGTGTCCCTGCCCATGGCAGGGGGGTTGGAACTGGATAGACTTTATGGTCCCTTCCAACCCAAACCTTTCTATGATTCTGTTGAAGCCTCATCAGACACTGTGTATCTTGGTAAGCAGGGATCAAGAAGCTAAGTTGTCTCAGCTCCTTCCAGAAAGAAGGTCCTTTCAAACACCTTTCTCTGGTGTTTTGTACATTCAAATCTTGGTAGGATTACCAGGAAATTAATGCTGCAGAAGTGGATAAATGTAACGTGCACTCTCTTCTGCTTTTACTGACAAACAGGGGAAAAACAGCTGAAATGAAATCTGTTGTGTAGGGACAGAGATGAGAGATCAACAAGATGTGACACCGTAACCCCAACCAGAAAACCTCATGTGGTGTCGCATTGCACGTAGCTCCCGGTTGCTTGCACCTGGTCCTTATCCTGGCTCCACTTTAGTGACAGGTCAGTTAATTTTTACTTCTGGTCGTGATCAAAAGCAAGACACAGGCATAGCTGGCTCCAGATCAGATTTGGCAAAGCGATGCCTGTTTTCTTAAGAAACAATCCAGTCGGAGATCCTCAGCGAGCTGTCTGACAGCTGATGCTATTTTATGCAGCAAGCTATCCTTTCATTCACTAGAAGTGTATTACATTAAGATTTAATAAATTACATTTATTAAATTAAGAAATAAACTTTAAGCAAGCTTCCTTCATTTGCATAATGGGAGGCTGCGCAGCAGATGGAGAATGGAAACTGTAGGCAGGCAACATAACACAGGAGCCTGCGTGGTTTGTAGATGAATATCCTCCTGAACACTCTCCCGGTTGCTGCTGGATTGAAAACAACCACAATTTCCATATACAAGGTGGTGACGGTGGGGTCAGAATCAGAGGACAATGAGTGAAACTTCTAGACCCCAGCTGTCGGAAATAAACTTATCCGTTCAGCATATTTATCTGGACCCAATTCCCAAATGAACCTTTGGAGGGCTTCTGGAAAAGCATAGCAAATACGAACAAATGTAATTTTCCAAGGAGGATAAATGCTGCCCAGATATTCACACAACTTTGCATGAATAAGCTGGCAGAGATTTTGGTTCAAAATTCAATTAACTGAAGGAGAACTGCTTGCCGAAGGAAGTCCTAGGTCTTATTTTAATTAATTGATATGGATTTGTTCATTTGATACCTAGACCTTAACCCACCATTCACCTGATCCCATGTCTGCTGGTCGAATAGCAAAGTCTGGAATATAAACATGGGTGCAACAGCTCCCAAGGCAGCAGAGAAAGTGGATGAATTGGAGGGCACCTTAAGGTTCATAATCCTGATCTTACTATACTATACCTCTTCATGCCAGGTACGGATCCTGTTGGTGAAAATGAATTGGTTTGTCTCAACACAGAGGCAGACTCAGCAAGAACTCCAACAGTCCTCGGCGTTGTTCAATTTAATACGTGATTAACCGATTCCCTGTTAGCTGCATGGCAGTTATTCATCATTGATTATTATTATAGTTTGTTAATACTGTAATGGGTAACTGCCTAGGTTCTAAAGGCAATTATGTTAAATACCGAGCAACAAGTGCTCTAGCATTTAGCCAGAAAATTCCTTGGCTGGTTGAAAAAGAAGAAATAATAAATAGAGCCATAAAGACCAGAAGAAAGTAATCTGTTATCAAACCAGCAAAAAAAGAATTTAATTTAGAAAAATGAGTGCACAAACAAAAGGAATTGCTCAAAGCCAGCTGAAGACACAAGGAATGGGACTTTATGACATGCTACTTGGAAAAGACATCTGGAAACCAGCTTCTGGATCCATTTCTGTGAAGCTGATCTCATCCCAGAACTCAAAAGGACCAAGTTTAGGGGACTGACCGTGCTGAGCCATGTATGGATTATACAGATAATCTTTTAGGTACCAGAGCCAGAAACAGTGGCATAATGAGGAAGGGAAGGGAGACTGTATGGAAAGAAGAAAGTTGAGCATCAGATTAGGAAAAAGATCTCAAGACAGGAACAGCAGGGCCTGAAGACCAGGAAGTCAATGTGAAGGTTGAAGGTAGTGATCTGATTTTCTGCATTTCCACCAAGGCCGTTCAGCACATTGGGAAATGGGACCATATCTGCTTCTCTGACAAGTAGGTTTTCTTTGTATTTTTTTTATTTTGGAGGGGGCAGGAGGTCTGTGCTAAGTAAAGCTGAAGACTTCCTTCTCCCATGGGAGACAAAGAGAGTTTTTCACTGGCTTCTAACTATTTCCTGATTTCCAGAGCTCATTGATTATTAAATAGCCTTTCCTCCACAAAAACCTATCCTTTAATGATCTCTAGGAGAAATAATTCTGATGTTGCTCATAGGAGCCAATTTCCAATACAATAGATTTGACCTGGACCTGAGCTGACCACAAAGCTAGAATGGAGATCAGACATAGACAACCGGCCAGACCTACATCAGCAAATAATTTGTTATTGTCAGGCCCTGGACTGGTACAACTGCAGATTCATGGTGGTGGGAGGCTGTGGAGAACTTCATGGAACACGTCTGTGCCACAAAGGGACACATAGAGCTGACACCAGGTGAACCACAGAATTAAACCCCCTAGCCTGAGACTGTGCTGGAGCATCTGGACTGCAGACCTCCCTGGTGTTAACTTCTCGGAGATCAACCTTCATTAGAGAAAATACCTGACAAGTTACAGCTTACAGCTAGTGCATTCCGTCATTTAAGTTATATATAGATCCCTGGTTTAGCTGTGACCTTGTGTTTATTCCCCAAGGGACGTGTTGCAGCTAACTCCAAACTGCTGATACACACTAGGTGTTGGTGACAAGATGTAAAGCACGAAGGGCTGGTTCTGCAAGTGCTGCTTGCAGAAGTGATTCCAATCCCTGATCCTAGGATAAACTTTGCCCACAGTTCTTTCCTTTAGTTTTCATTTATTCATTCTGCTTAGTAAAAAAACAATAAACCAGTAAAAAAATCCAGGAATACTGTGTTCTTCTACGCACTACATTTCAAACTTCTATTTCCATTTTTTGCCCTCTTTCAGTATGCTAGAAATGTTCAACCTAGAGAGAAGAAGGCTCCAGGGAGACCTTACAGCAGTCTTCCAGTACTTATAGGAGGCCTATGGAAGAGTTGGGGAGATCTTTATCAGGCAGTGTTGGATAGGGTAAGGGATACAGGTTTTAAGTTGAAAGAGGAGAGATTTAGATTAGATGTTGCAAAGAAATGTTTTCCTGTGAGGCTGGTGAGGCACTGGCACAGGTTGCCTGGGGAAGGCAAGGATGAACCATCCCTGGAGGTGTTCAAAGCCAGGTTGGATGGTGCTTTGAGCAACCTGATCCAGTGGGAGGTGTCCCTACCCATGCCAGGGGTGTTCAGACTGCATGATCTTTAAGGTCCCTTCCAAACCAAATCATCCAATGATTCTATAAAATGTGACTTTCATCACCAAAGTTTACACAATATGGGACAAAACTTCAGCACCATCAGTTATGTATTTGTGTTCAGGGAATTAATGCTCACGCAATACTGTGATGAGAACATCTTATGTGTCTGCAGAAGCTCAGCTGAAATCATTTGGATCTGTCTATGGACAAGGTTTGTAGGAATCTCAATTAAACTCTCGTAGTTAAAACAGCACATTTTATTTCTTGATGTTTATTTCAGTTTTAAATTCCTTTTTATCTTTCCTTTAACTAAACTGGTACTCTGGATCGTCTAACAGCAACTAAAAAGATATACAAGCTATGATTAAATGGATATAACACCATGCACATAAAATGCTAGGCCGATTTAAATACATCACTTTAAAAATGCTCCCTGGAATAAATCAGTATAAGTGTCTGAGGTGTCTACGTTTTAGTGTGGCACCTAGGAGGGTTTTGAACACCACTTACTCTACTTTTCCTTGAAGAAACAACAGAAGACTCAAGCCAACACTCAGCCAGAGCTACCTGATGCTGGTCTCCCTATGCAGTCAATGGAGAGAAGAGGTTGGAAGCCCATATTCACCACCTCAGTGTACAATTAGACTATTTTCAAATGGGTATTGGAGATCAACAGAAATTGCCAGTTCTATTATGTTTAAAGGAAAGGATTGAGTATCAGAAGAGACAAGCAAAACAACATGATGGCATGAGGTTTAACACAGCCAAATGCCAGGTCCTGAACTTGGGGCACAACAACCCTATGCAGAACTACAGACTGGGAGAAGTCTGGCTGGAAAACTGCCAGGAGGAGAGGGACCTGGGGGTGTTGGTCAACAGCTGACTGAACATGAGCCAGCAGTGTGCCCAGGAATGGTTGGACTAGAAGATCTGATGGGTCTCTTCCAACCTGGTTGTTCTATGATTCTATGATTCTTTGCACTTGTCAGGCATCTCTGGCCCTACTGGAAGCACTGGTATGTGCACATTGATCCATGCTACTAAAATGAAAACCCCAACTTCCAGCATATTTTAGTGTATGATTCATGATTTACCCTGTGATTTATTTTTATGTGCAACCCTTCAGGCTTATAATCTTTGCTTCCATGTAAAACCACCTCTAAGACATATTATTTCTTCAGGGGCAGTTATTTAAGAAAAGGCAAGGAATGTGCCGTACGACATGAACTGACATCTATAATACATTGCTTTCCCCAGAAAACTAATAGAAGAGAACCAAGCTGATGCCGAGAAGGCACTTCCTCTGCAGATAGGGGAAAAGAGCCAGCACTTTCCTTATGCCCAGCCTAACGTGCCCATTCTGTATGTGTGTTGTGCTTGTGATATAGATCCATATGTACTGGGCATCTGTTCGTGCGCCTGCCATAAAAATATGTTACAGATATAGCTTTCTAAATGTATATGATATACGAGTGCGTGAGACACGCATTATGGGTGTTCGATGTACACGTGTGATGTGTCTCTCCCATCACGTAATGAAGCACATGGTACATTTATGTGTATACAAACAAGTGTCATATTTATGACAAGCGGCATTTCTGCTCAGTCATTTATGCACGTATGTGTTTGAAGGCAGGATGTTGGTGTGCATCTGTAGACAATGTACACAGGCATTTGCACGCTGATCACAAGATGCAGAAATGAGGTGCACCCTGTCCTTGTGGTCACACATATCTCTAGCAACATTATGCTTATATCGCATCTACTCTATAATGCAAACTTGCATGTGCCATGTGTTTTAGGGAGCTTATGTACTATATGCCCCATCCCTGGAGGTGTTCAAGGCCAGATTGGATGGGGCCTTGGGCAGCCTCATCTAGTTGGATATGTCCCTGCCCAGAACAAGGGGAGGTTGGGATGATCTGAACACGACTGAACATGAGCCAACAGTGTGCCCAGGTGACCAAGAAGGCCAATGGCATCCTGGCTTGTATCAGAAACGGTATGACCAGCAGGTCCAGGGAGGTGATTCTCCCTCTATACTCAGCACTGGTGAGGCCGCTCCTTGAATCCTGTGTTCAGTTGTGGGCCCCTCAGCACAAGAAGGATGTTGAGGCTCTGGAGTGAGTCCAGAGAAGAGCCACAAAGCTGGTGAAGGGGCTAGAGAACAGGTCCTATGGCTTTATATATAAAAATAAATAAATAAATAAATAAATAAATAAATAAATAAATAAATAAATAAATATATATATATATATATATATATATATATATATATATATAAAGGGTGATTGGGCATTGGAATAGGCTGCCCAGGGAGGTGGTTGATTCACCTTCCCTGGAGGTGTTTAAGGCACGGGTGGATGAGGTCTTGAGGGACTTGGTTTAGTGTTAGATAGGAATGGTTGGACTAGAAGATCCGATGGGTCCAACCTGGTTGTTCTGTGATTCTGTGATTCTGTGATTGTCACTGGCAGAGACACAGCGTGACATTTCCACTGCCTGGAGGGAAAATAATTTATGTAGCTGCGCATTAAGTTTGTCAAACAAGTCAGAGAAAGGAAAATCCATCTTGCATCTAATTTCCAGGATGTGGATGGCAAAAGCAGCAGTCTGGAAAGTTTTGCATGCGTGAAACGCACTGAGCCTTCACTCGCTGTCTTACTCCTTCCAAAAATTGTTGTGAGCAATGTTGTGGGGGCAGTGAAGGGGAATAAAGCAGAAATCAGTGAAAGAGGAAGTTATGAATATGAATAAAAGAAAAATAGCTAAAAAATAAATGGATTCCCCTATTAACATGGACTACAAAGATGATCAGAGGGTTGGAGCACCTATGCTATGAGAACAGGCTGAGAGAGTTAGGGTCGTTCAACTTGGGGAAGACAAGGCTCCAGGGAGACATTACAGCACCTTTCTAATACCTAGAATTATAGAATAATTAAGGTTGGAAAAGATCTCTAACATCATCAAGTCCAACTATCAACCCAACAACACTGTGCCTACTAAACCATGTCCCAAAATCCCACATCTCTGTGTTTTGTGAAAACCTCCAGAGAAAACGACTCTACCATTTCCCAGGACTGCCTCTTCTAATACTTCATCACTCTTTCTGTAAAGATATTTTTCTCATATCTAACCTAAACCTTCACTGATGCAGCCTGAGGACATTTCCTCTCATCCTATTGCTTGTCACTCAGGAGAAAAGACCAACAACCACCTTGCTGAAGCCTCCTTTAAGGTAGGTGTAGACAGGTATAAGTCTCCCCTCAATATCTTCCTTGCAGTGAGGGCTCCCAAACTGAACCCAGGATTTGAGGTACTGCCTCACCAGTGCCGAGTACAGAGGGATAAACACTTTCCTAGTGCTGCTGGCCACACAATTTCTGATCTAAGCTATGCTATTGGCCTTCTTGACCACCTGGGCTGGTTCATAGAATCATAGAACAACCAGGTTGGAAGAGACCCATCGAATCATCGAGTCCAACCATATCAACATATCAACATATCAACATATCATGTTCAGTTGCTGTTGATGTGCATCTCCAGGTCCTTTTCCCCTGGTCAGTTTTCCAGCCACTCTCCCTCCACGATGCAAGTAAGTCCAGCTCATGGTCTATGGCATCTCTGCACCATCTTAGAGGGTGTTGTAGCAACTGTAGGCTATCAGCCCAACAACTGTGGTGCCTGAGCCATAGTTAGACACTTAACATCCAACTTTATGACAGTCATGACCCATTCAGATGCCGTGTCACCCAGGAATACCAGGTTTTGGCACCCTGTATAGTGAATGGAGAGAAACTGCCATGAAATATGCATTCAGCACATGTATAGAGTAGGTGGTTTTAAGACAATTCTTGCATTTATCTGCTGGTTGCGGAGACAGCCAGGGCCTGGCATGGTTGGTGAGCAGCAGGCTGGATTGTTTACTGTCCTCTTAAAGTTATCACAGTTTGTATGTCAAATATGGTTTGAGGCTACAGAGAGATTTGAGAAATTCCTGCAGGCTTTGTTTGAGAAAATTGTCTACCAGCCTGGACAGGTCCATGCTTCTGTCCAGCACACAGCAGGCTGTTCTCTCTGGGACAGCTGTCCTGCAATGACTTGTAGAAGGCAGAATTTGTTGGAAAGTGAACCAGGACTGCTCAGCTCAGTGTGAAATCTCTGGCATTATACAACATAGGCAGCACACTCCCTGCTTCTGAAACAGATGGAGTTAATTCCGGGCCAGTGTCTGCTTTGCAAATACTCATAGGAACAGCCGCCTTGATCAGTAGAGCTGCTGCTATGCACTGACTCATTGCAGCATCCGATTACTCCATGGCATGGCCAAGCACTGTGCACCAAGAATGTAATTGTCCCCTATGCCCACTGGCTCGAGGCTGCTTCCTCGAGGGCCAAAAAACTGAGCCTGTCTGCTAAGCAAGATAAATGTAGCTCTTCTCCTACACTCAGACTGCCTGAAACGAAAAAAGACCTTGTCCGCTAGTCATGGGAGGACAGTAGGGGAACATTGCTCCTGGTTATGCTTGGTGCTTCATGAGCTGAATGAATCTTCCAGCTCTCTGAGGTCAGAGTGTCCTTCCTCTAGACAAGATCATAGAATCATAGAACAACTAGGTTGGAAGGGACCCATCAGATTATCAAGTCCAACCATTCCTATCAAACACTAAACCGTGTCCCTCAGGACCTCATCTACCCGTGCCTTCAGCACCTCCAGGGAAGGTGAATCAACCACCTCCCTGGGCAGCCTATTCCAATGCCCAATGACCCTTTCTGTGAAAAACTTCCTCCTAATCTCCAGCCTAAATCTCCCCTGGCGGAGCTTGAGGCCATAAGATGCAAGATTTTCCTGTAGATCTGCCACCCAGCCACATAAAAGTGCTTTGAGCCCTTTCCTTCCACCCTTGTACTAGATAATTTCACCAGTATGTGAGCAGTGTCTGAACCACAACATGGACTAAGCAACAATGATGGTCAATGAACACATGCCCTGGGAAACTCCTCATCGCTCTGAAAGTTATCAGCTCCTACTTGAGGACTCCTTTCTCCACCTCTTTACTGTATCCTGGGCTGTACCAAAAGAAATAGAGCCAGTAGGTCAAGGGAGATGATTCTGTCCCTCTATTCAGCTCTTGTGAGACCTCACCTGGAGTACTGTGCCCAGTTCTGGAATATTCAACATAAGAAGCATGTCGAACTGTTGGAAGGAGTCCATTGGAGCGCTACAAAGATGATTAGAGGAAATTCTCCTTCTTTCTGAAATGTTTTCTATAGGTATAAGCTGGAAGCTGGACACTAGCTGTTCTTTCTCCTCCACAATAAGACACACTACTCAGGTACCAAGACTATTTGACTAGAGGAATGAGATTTCATCCTGAAACAGTCTCAGAGTGAGGACAGTACTCACTCCTATCACACACTGACCAGCAGAAGATGTTAATCTAAAGTAAGCTCCAAACTGAACCGTATAGCTTCCTAAAATAACCAGGAACTCTTGGTTCCACCCTCTAATATAATTTGATACCTGTTACTTGAAAACGTCTGTCCAGGTACATCACCATTCGTTTTTACTGATGGATTTGCCCTAACAAATTAATATATAGAGTTAAATGGGAAAAGTATTTTGCACTACTGTATTTTTTTAAGCTCCTCTCATCTTTTCTGTATAAAAAGAAACTTTGACAAACTTTTAGAAAAGTTCAAATAGAAAATAAAAATAGTTCTCCAAGCTTGCAGGTGGTCACAGCAGCATCGCTCCAAAGTGCAAGACCCTTCTTTCCTTTAATTTGACTTAGTTTCTCAAATGTGGAGCTTTCCCTGCCTAGATATGACTATTAGGCTACACAGACAGGGCCCTAATAATTCAATTTCAGATCAGAGAAAGCTCTGTGGTCAGAGTTTCAGTTGCAAGATATGCTGTTCTTTTCTTATTCTTTTCTCCAATATACAATAAAAAAAGCATAAGAAATTGAGTTATCAATCCCTATCTCAAAATAACTGTTGTAACAATTTACTGTTTAAAGCAGGCATCCGGACACACATGCCAGCACCCAAACAGCAAACAGATCTCCAAACTCGTATCTCCTCTTTTTCTTCACTAGTCTTCTCATCAAACACATTTCAGCCACCACCAGTTTAATCTTTCCTCATCCACATCAACCTCTTTCCCTGTTCCCATGATCATTACAGGATCATTACTGGCTTTTATACCTTTTCACTACCTCTATTTTTCCTCTTCAAAGCCAGCCCTTTCATTCCTACCCCATTGTTGTAGAAGATCTCATGACTTTCGCCAAAGAAAAGAGACACATTTTGCTGCAATTCATCTCATCCCTCTCTAAGACGACCTCCTTTTCCCTCCTTATCCACTGGTACATGATCTAGAAGAGCTGGCAGGACAAGAGCAGCACGTGATGCTGCAGGTCAGTACTGAACGTTGCCTGCCCTCCAGCTTGCCTGAGCATTGCATGAAATTAATACAGTCGTCACAGGAAGAACAAAGTGCTTAGCTACATCAAGGGATCATTGTAAAACTCAGACATTCACTTCTTGTTGGAAAATCTGCTTTCCTCTTTTGTGGGAAAATCAGTAGAGCATACAAATGATCCGTCCAGCCACATAGATATATTTGGAAACTGCTATTCACTCCCAAACAAGTCTCTTTGCTGAGCATATAACCACCCGAGGATACACGATAGTTTGCAATAATCTTATAAATATTAGGCACCCTAGCTTCCTTATCACTATTCATCTCCGGGTGCCATGGAAGTACATAATAAAAATAACCATAAAAATAATCATAGGGAGAACTTTATTTGAAAGAATGTGGATCATTTAAAAAGACCCATCAATCTGAGACTGTAATCAATGAAAAACAGATCAAAAAATACAGAGCAAAAGTGTTCAGTGGGCAAAAGACAAAGCCCAAAAATCTGGGAGAAAGTTGCAGTTGTGCATGAGTAGAAGTTAGAAGGAAAGCTGATAAGCAACAATTTTTCCCTTGCTACATGTGCCAGTCCTTGATAAAACAATAAATCTGTTGACTGTGATCAAACAGAAATTCAGAAAGTTCTCTTGTTTTTTTTTTTTTTTTGCCTCCCTTTACTTCAATGATAGTAAAGCAAACAATGAACATGGTTCAAGTGATCTGTAAAGAAAAAAAAATAATTTTATTTTAGTCATCTGCAAGGAACTGAAAGGAAGAAACAGCTACATATTAGAGAGGGTAAAGACAGCAGCCCTTTACCCAACAGCTCACAAGATAAAATATGCATCCAAAGTTCAGGAAAATTTCTTTAGAGGGTGGTTGTTCTCCAGAGAGGTTGAAATACACAAAACCGTATGCTCTTCCCTCCCAAACTGACTAACAGACTTCTTCAACCAGACCAACTTTGTTTTGTCTGGGATTTTCTCTTTCCAGAATACTTCACTGCTTTCCAGGGAGAGTAGGAAGAGGCACAGTTTCTGCTGAAAGAAAAATCCCTTTTCATGCAAAGTCTAGAGAGGATGATTTGTGTGCTGGAAGCAGAATGAAAGAGTATTGCAAACTGGACAAGGTTTCTGCTCTTGATTTGTCAAAGTTAGCTCTTGTCTGTACTTGGGAGTCCCAGAGTACATGTGCAGCAGCAGCAAAGCAAACACTGAACCCACACAGGTCTGAAATCCATCTAATTAGCTCACCCCTTCAGCAAGCTAATGGTGATCTCCAAACTGAATCAAAAGTTGGTTTTCCCAGCAAACAGGCATTTGGAGGCAACTGTTCTCTTTTCTCTCAATGCCCTCAGCAAGGAGAAAGTCTGGACAGCCACTTATAGAAGTGACAAACTCTTGCTGGACAGATTTGTCATGGTTACCTAAGTTGAGTCCAGACAGAGGACAAATTATACCACATTTATCTATTCCTGTTGCTTTTTAAACCATCATTCCCACTCTTTAGATGGAGAGTGTTATCCTGTCTTACGTAGAACCACACCAAAGAAAGAGTCATGGGTAGAATCATAGAATCATAGAACAACCAGGTTGGAAGGGACCCATCGGATCATCGAGTCCAACCATTCCTATCAAACACTAAACCATGGCCCTCAGGACCTCATCTACCTGTACCTTAAACACCTCCAGGGAAGGTGAATCAACCACCTCCCTGGGCAGCCTATTCCAATGCCCAATCACCCTCTGTGTGAAAAACTTCCTCCTAATCTCCAGCCTAAATCTCCCCTGGCGGAGCTTGAGGCCATTCCTTCTTGTCCTATCCCCTGTCCCTTGGGAGAAGAGGCCAGCTCCCTCCTCTCTACAACCTCCTTTCAGGTAGTTGTAGAGAGTAATGAGGTCTCCTCTCAGCCTCCTCTTCTCCAAGCTAAACACCCCCAGTTCTCTCAGTCGCTCCTCATAGGGCCTGTTCTCCAGCCACTTCACCAGATTGTATCTCGTTGGGATAAGGAGGAATATGAAAATAATCAGAGTTATAGGGGTTGTGACCCTAAGATAAGGCCAGATGGAACTAGAACCAGAGCAAGACTCAGGAGCACTGAGCATCAACCAAGTTTCTCCTAAATATTTAATCCTGCTCAGGTGCTGAATTGTCAATATGATTAGCAGGCCAAAAGTCAGTGAAGTATTCAGACTCCTCCCAATGGATTTTCCCATTCAGGGTGGTACTTCAGTACCTGTTTACATTCAAGCAGGTGTTTAACTGTTTCCCACAACAGAAGCCTAATTACGTAGTAATTTGTCACCCTAATGCTACAAGGAACCCCATTTCCACAGGTGAGTTTTACTGAGTGATTTGAAGGACCATGACTGGTTTAGCTATGCTTCTATTCTACTTATGGAGTCTGGTGATCCAGTTAAAGAGGTGAAGACATTAAAATTACAGGCATTTTAATTCTGTTCTAAGCAATTATATAAGCCCTATCTGCTTGTAAAGAAAGCCTCTGTGTGTCAGAGCTAATATTAATTTTAAATCTCCAACCTTTTCAAATTAATGTGGAACTGTAAGTTTCCACATCCTTTGATTAAACATTCTGCTGTGTAATGACTACTTTATTATTTTCCCCCTCCAAATTACTGATTGTTGTCTTACATTACAACCTCATCGGTACTTATTAAATTAACAAGACTGTGGAACACTTAATGAATCAAAACTCATCAAGTGTTTCCAAAGTTAATAACTAATCTAAAGATTTTTTTTTTCTTACTCCATATCTGCATGTGAAATTTATACATTCCCTACACAATCACCGAAGTTCAGATGGTCTTAATCTCATGAAAGATTTATTACCACATAGCTTGGTGATTTATTCAACGTTTGCTGAAGCAACATGTAGCATATGTCGGGATGGGAAGAGTGTCTATATTTATTATTTAATTTCCAATGCTTATTCCAAGTTCCTAGAACCCATCCATGTGTATGTCTTCAGACTCTTGCCAAATAGCAAATCTGCAGTTGTAAATTGGAAGTGGAAACTGGGGTGCACGAAGGGTGCCTTAAATTCAGAGAAGACTGACTGTACAATGACAGGTCATGAATAATGAAGAAATTATTATTCCATATTCCAAGACATAAGACCAAAAGAGTATTTTGGAACGATGAAAAAGCAGACAAGCCTTCCTATCAGATGTTAGGAGGAAGATAAATAGATAGAGTGAGGATATGCACTGTAGATTGCCAGGAAGGGTATGGTGGTACAGCAAGTAACCCAGCAACAACTAGTTTAACAGCATCCTTATCCTCAGTAAATCCATCCCCAGACGAGTAGTGCCATGCATACAGTTGTACCCTAATCCAAAATCAACCCTGAAAGCAACAATCGTGCCCAAAAAATCACCAACATGATGCTGGTGATACACAGACATTAATGCCTTTTGTGGTATATGAGGTAGGGTAGGGTGGAAACATGTGCAGGTACAGTTACCAGCCCGTGGGATCCCATGTACTTGTGACACAAACGTAGTGATGACTCTCAGGCTCAGAAATTGCAATTACAGGATCACAGAATCACAGAACCACTGGGTTGGAAGACACCCACAGGATCATTGAGTCCAACCGTTCCTATCAACCACTAAATCATGTCCCTGAGCACCCCATTCACCCATCTTTTAAATACCCCCAGGGATGGTGACTCAGTCACCTCCCTGCACAGCCTGTTCCAGTGCCCAATGACCCTTTCAGTGAAAAATTACACCTGGACCATGCTATCAACATCGCTTGTTGACACATCTTGGCAACAATGAAGTCTTTTGAAAGCAATCATAGAATCATAGAATCATAGAATCATAGAATCATAGAATAGTTTGGGTTGGAAGGGACCTTAAAGATCACCTAGTTCGAACCCTCCTGCCATGATCAGGGACACATCTCACTAAACTAGGATGCTCAAGGCTCCATTCAACCTGGCCTTGAACACCTCCAGGGATGGGGCAACCACAACTTACTTGGGCAACCTGTTCCAGTGCCTCACCACTCATATTGGACATGGTTTAGTGTTTGATAGGAATGGTTGGACTCGATGATCCAACGGGTCTCTTCCAACCTGGTGATTCTATGATTCTATGATATAGTGAAGAAATTTATCCTTAAGTCTAGTCTAAATCTTCCCCTCTCCAGTTTATACCCATTGCCCATTGTCCTATCCCTGCGAGCCTTTGTAAACCGTCCCTCCCCAGCTTTCTTGTAGCCCCTTCAGGTACTGGAAGGTCGCTACAAGGTCTCCCTGGAGCCTTCTCTTCTCCAGGCTGAACCAAGCCAACTCTCTCAGCCTGTCCTCATATGGGAGGTGCTCCAGCTCTCTTATCATCCTGGTAGCCCTCCTCTGGACACGTTCCAACAGCTCCATATTCTTCAAAGAGAGAGGCTGGCTCTTAGTTGGGCAGAGGATAGAGGTTACAAAAATGTGAAAGTGCATTAAAAAGCATGAGGAAGAGTTAAAGAGCTGGCAGGATGACCACAGCAGCACCTCAGTTTCCAGCTCTCAAGCCCCAGTTTCTAGCTCTCAGGCCCCAGTTTCCAGCTCTCAGGCCCCAATTTCCAGCATCGCAGCAGACCCAGGTGCTCAGTTGCCCATATGGAGTCTCATGCAACTCGAACAGGATTTATGCTCCGTCCATACAAATTGCATCTCTCTGCCAAAAGTGTGATAAATGTACCCTACAAAGCTCCCTCAGGCCCCACTACCCTTTCCCCCCTGCCCTGCACCATCTCTGTTCTCAGCTACCTCAGGGCAGCTGGATTTGTGATTACCCACTCCAACACCCCATCAATCTTGGGCTCCCTTTTACATGTGTAGGAAGAGATATCTTTGTGTAATGACACTGCTGTAAAACACGGAGCCTGAAGTGCAGCCTTGTTCAGAAACAGCTCTCAAGCAGCTAGCAGGGCTGTGATGAGAGACCAATGACCAAACCGAGAGAAGAAATGCAACCCAGCCATATGGGACTGGATGACAAAACCCGTCAGGCGTACACGGGAGAGGAAAAAATCATCCTTAAATTATGCCACAGCAGCTGAGACCTGAGAGTGGCCTTTTAACTGAATTTTACACCAATTCTCTATGATGCATTGTAAGGAGAGAGACAGGCACAGAAGGGCCTTGGCTTAGCCCTGGGGGCAATTGTGGAGGAAAATGCAATTACATCTGGCTGCTGAACTTGCCCTTGCCTTCCCCTGCCTGTGTATGTTGTGCTCTCACCTGGGAAAACTCCCATGCCGAGGAAAGAAATTTGAATAAATGGCCCTGCCATTCCTATCAGTGACCCTATGCCCCCACTCCCCATTCCCTGAAAATATTTTCACACCATCCCAGGCATAACATGATTGCATTTAGGGGAGATGGACCTTGGCCCAACCCTCACTGTACACTACACCTGTCCTCATCTCACATCAGACTCTTTTTCCAATCTTTTGTGAACCCCAGAGACATTCAAGATCAGTTTCTCTATAGTTTTCACTGTATTTCCACCCTTCCACTCCTTACTTTTCCTCCACAGCCTGTTTACTTTATGTTGTTAAGTGTTCCTAGGCTCAGAGAGGGGCTGCAGGAGGTAAACCTGCACCCAGATGTTTATCAAGGTGTGTGTGGGATGAACATCATCTAGCTAGGGAGTTTAAGAGCCTCGATTGATGGAGGACAACACAAAGCAGGAGGAAAATTAATCCCTTATGACTACTCTTTACCTCCCATAAGAGAAAGGATCTGCCTTAGGAGGTGACTGGAACTAAGCTCACAAGGTCTGTAGCACACACTACATCTAGGTGGCCTTCAAAACTCCCCCTACATCTTTGCATTTTTAATCATAACAGTAATTGTAGAGTGTTACTTAAGTTATAGTGGGGTAGAGTTAATTAATTCATGCATGTGACATGAATTAATATTCTCAGCTTTCCTACTCCAGTGTTACCTCTTGATCCAGAGTATTGACTTGTCTTGAAATACCAAGGCCTGGACTGAAACAGGGATAGTCTGGAGTTAAGCTACATCTCCATTATTTATTTGTGTTCTCTTACACATTTCTAAAGCAGAAAAAACTCCTCCCATGCCCAGTACTATAATTTTAACAAACCATGCTATTTGTTGATATTCTCAGGATTATAAAGACAGTGTCTTTTCTGCCTTTCTGGCACAGTGTCCCACTGTTGGTGGGATGTGAAACCAGATGTCCCGACCCAGAGATTAAATCCCTTCAAATCTGAAGCTATCATGCTGAGGGATGAGGAGGAATTCGGATGTGGAGTCTGCCAAAGAGGTAATTTTGAGACCACATGAAGCCCTCCAAAATACCCCGACCTGCCAGCAGTGTCAAGTAGTCCATAAATTATCCCTGATGCCTTCTGGTTTTAATCAGTCCCACTCCCTGATTACTCTTAGAACGTGACTCTAGGCCTCAACACAGAGTATTTATCTTGCATTAATTAGATTAGAAAAGCAGGAGTATTCGATACACCAACTAATCAAGTTGAGGGATCAATACGGCATGGGCAGAGCCTTACATTGTTCTCACTCTGCGAGATGACAAGTAATGAATTAGTTCTGGAAGGTGCCCAGAATAACACTTGGTGACCCACACAGGGGAAACATCAACTCTCACCTGTTTCCCCACTAGGAGAAGAAAGACGTGGTGCCAGCAAGTATATACCAGTATGTACATATAGTTCCTGCAAGGCAGAACTGGTGAGGCTGAGTGAAAAAACACAACTCCAAGTCATCGGCCAGTGTTGATGGGTATACCGAGCTTTAGGAGCATTAATTACAGTAAACCAAGCTGCAATGCCATTGCATGCTCCTGACATTTCACCTGGGCTCTGTGTCTTCCATCTGCCTGTCCCACATATGTTGCTGCCTCCTCGGAGCTGACTGCATTTCATCCTGTGTGCAATCTCAATTGCATGCATTGTGGTCACACTTCAGCAAAAGGCAAAAGGTCAGTTTGTATGGCTTATAAATATCATCATCAGACAGACTGAGTTAATCTAAGCCTTGATGCGGCAAGCCTGGGTCTTGTTTTCAGTGGAGATTTCCTGTGGTCTTTGGTTTGGTTATTGGGGCATGACACTAGTGAGTTATTTTATGAGTAGTTCAAAAAAAAAAAGGAAAAGGAAAAATAAAAGACTTGGCATCAGCCATCAGTAGATGATGAAAGTGCAGACTGCTCTGTTCCAGGCAATGATGACTTACCCATGGAGGAATGGGCTTACTGATCATTTCGGGTCATTGTTTATTATGTTACAGGGCTGAAGGGGAAAGGAAGTCCTAGCCTGAAAGACAGAAACACAGAGAAAGGTGACCCTGAGTTCACATCAGCATTAAACTGGGGATGAGAGTCTGTCTGGCTCAGCCCTGTGGGCTGCTCAGGTCTTACAAGAGCAGGCTGCAGAGCTCTTTCCAACCACAAGCCATCCTCTGAGCAGCATGAGTGCAGAGGACCTCTTGAGTTACAAACATAGCTTTACTGTGAAAGTCTGTCCAAGCAATATTTTAACCTCCTTTTCTGCTCTTTTTCCCTCCAGAGGTTTCCTCATTGTTACAAAATACATTGTTATGCAGTCATATTTTGAGCTAAATCGGTAGCTGTTGTCTTGCTATAATCCCTCTGACAGTCCATACCATATTAAACTGTCCTGTTGGGTAGAATGATGCTCCTTCTTTATTCATGATGACAATCAACTGAGGATGAAGAGTGCTTATCTGATGCTCTCTTGTGTCTCTGCACACACCCTCTGTTCAGGGGTTTTACCAGCTCTTACAGTTAGTCTAACATTACTTTCCAACCCAGACCACTCATTTTACCAACCAAGCCAATGCCTCTAAACTGATGCAAAGATTACTCTTGGAAAAGAAATACACACAAGGGCAAAGATGCTTCCACCTCTCTCAATAAGATGAGAAAATAATTCATTCCCCACACCAGCAGTGCTGCGCTCAGTGTCTGGAGGAATGTGGAATTTCTCAGTAATTAGGGTCTTTGTAAAATAATCAATTTTTCCTCCCATTCTGAGCATTTGTCTGGCCTGCATGAATCCTGAACAAACTGGCTCCACTAAGGGAATGCACTTGAGCAAGACAATCAGCATGACAAGCCACCTCTGTCTTCTCAGCAGCTGTCGTCTCTGTCCCCCAGGCTGAAGTTCCATTCCAAGACCTGTAGCACTCATCCTGCAGAGCAGAGGTGCTCTCTTCTCCCACTTGTCTGTCACACACAATGGTTTTGCAGTTCTTCTACAGATTGGGCTGCTGCTCCAGTTAATTTTCTCTCTCCCTGTGCAGCCTGAAGCAGTTAGAGCCTACACTGAGATGTAATGATCTCCTGATTTTGTTCTTGTGAATCAGCCTCTGAGCTAATCCCAGCACGAACAGCTGTTTCTGGCAAAATGAGGGACAATAGGCAGACAAAGCTGCTCCGGGTGTTTGTTTACTTCTTCTTTGGGAGCTAAATCTTCCCAGTTAAAGTTCTTGAGGATGTCCATTAAGTTTATTGAGCTTGCAGGAGGTCTCAACTACAGCTCACTGTTTCGTGCTCAGCTGTTTAGATCAATGCAGCAAACATTTAACAATTTAACAACCTGGTGGCAGGGGAGAGATGGGGAATGTGATTGCAATTAGAAGGGTGGATTTTTTTCAAGAGTTATCATTAAAGAGCAAATGCTCTGCAACTGGAAACATGGCAACTGACAGAAAAGCAGTTACAATAGGTACAGTCATTCCAGGCACTGTTTCTGCTTGTCTTTCAATGGAGGCAGAGGAGGTAGGTACAGTTATTGCAGTCCCAAGAACCAGTTTGTTGTTTGAGGAGGTATGGGTGAGGTGTAAAGCTCAGGTAGAGTTTAATTACCTCTTCTCTCTTATGGTACCTGGGAGGTGAGATGACCTCTGTGGCCATCACACTCCGAATGCCATTCACTAAAGCCTTGGATCCCTCGATCAACCTTACCTGGGGAGCACAGCTAGATATGAGCCTCAGCCTCTCATAGTTCTCTTGCCAAGCATGGTTTCCAACTAAACACAGACATGAGCCTGGTTTCATTGGTTTCCATGAGAACGACTTATTGGAAAAACTCATGATTTGGTGAGCACAGGGATTTCAAGGCATTGAGAAAGGAGCTGCTTTTACTGGAGTCCTTTAGAAACACTGTTTGGGGCTTTGAGAAACATGGTCTAGTGGAAGGTGTCCCTGTACCCCTGAAGGTATTTGGAAATAGATGATGTTTGAGGTCCTATCTAATCCAAATCATTCTATGATTTAACTTTACTAACCGTGTGGGTCACATTAGTATACAGGGCTACAGATAAGATGAAAACCCCACAGCTGACATGTTCTTAAAAGAAGCCTTTTCCTGGTCTGTTCTCAACCTATACCTTTGAGGAGGAAGCACAGAAGAAGTGGAATGGGGTGTCCAAGATCCCCAGCAAGTACATTGCTCAGGCAGAAATCTCCAGAGTCTTGGTCACCTCTACTCTGTACTCGTCCCTGTCAAATTCTCTGAAAAGAAGAAATGCAGATGTTGAGATGAAAGGGATGACTAGGACCATGCCCTTGCCAGGGTCACTTCATGGTGTAGCCTTCTAACTCACTCTGTTGTTACTTCATCTTTCCTTCCTGGGAGCAGCTGATTTATCTTTATTATCCTCCTCTTTTGTCACTATCATTAAATTTTGTTGAGCCAAGAGACTCCACTGTGTGCTTTAATAATTCGATCAGAAAGGAGGAAAAGCGGAGCTGAGGTAATAGGCAGCGCGAAAGAGGTCAGGAGAAGCAGCCATGGCACATTAAGGGAAATACAGATCCAGGCTTACTTAGAAGAGGTAATCATATAGAGCGTGCCTGAGCAACTGGCAGCAATAATCTACAGAAATAGCAACCCAGAGCATGTTGTTCCTCTCTTTTTTTTTGTTTTCCCTAGCTGTATTCTCATTTTCATAGGATCTGATCTTACAGGGATATCATATCCCACCCTCCTTTCTCAGGTTTAAGTCTGCCCTTACTAATGCAAACCAGCTGCTAGAATTAACAAGGGAAAGAGTTCGGGCATTCCTCTTAACAACTCACTGTTTTACATGCATCTCTGCGTGAATCTGTGGGTTGTTTCATTTAGGCATTAACCATTGAACAAGCCCAGTGGCAAAGTAATCATTTATCTGTATTAGTTTATTTATACAGCAAGAGTCTCCTGCTGAGAAAAGAATCCCACTGCTCTGTGCAGACAAGTAGCGAAAGACTTTTTGGCCAAAGTCTACATGGACAAGAGCAGCAGAAAATGCTAAGGGTGCTTCCAGGCACTGGAGATGAAATTAATCATCTCCTAAAGATCAGAAAATGAATGGGAAAAAATAGAAATAATTTACCTTGGGGATCAAAGCAACAAAGCCCTTTTTCTTAAAACCTACCCCAGCACCTTGGTTGCTAATGACTTGCAGTGCATCTCCTGCCCTTGTGTGTAAATCACGAATTTGTGAGTCAACCCAGTGAGAACTGTGTGACCATTTCCCCATTTCCCACCTTGCCATTATGAGAAGGAGGCAGAGAACTATAGCCAGGTACACAGTCCAGAAGATGTGTCTTCAACCAAACAGAATGTCCACAAATCATTTTCAGTTGTTGTATAGAATCATAGAATCACCAGGTTGGAAGAGACCCATAGGATCATCGAGTCCAACTGTTCCCATCAAACACTACACCATGTCCCTCAGGACCTCGTCTACTCGTGCCTTAAACACCTCCAGGGAAGGTGAATCAACCACCTCCCAGGACAGCCTGTTCCAATGCCTAATGACACTTTGTGTGAAAAACTTTCTCCTGATGTCCAGCCTAAATCTCCCCTGGTGGAGCTTGAGGCCATTCCCTCATAATATGGGGTCCCACCAGAGACCCTTTTGCATGGTTGTCCATGGAGCAGCAAGTTGTGACTGGAAACTATCCCCTTGGGTTGTGACACTGGGACAAATTCCCTGAGACTGAGTGCCCAAACCGTTCTATCCACGACTGACTATTTACTTCTGGATTGATACTTAAATGAGCCCTTGCCTCTTTGAGTGAGCAATTCTATTGTTAGGATACTGTACCCTCCAGTGAGAGATTTCCTTTTGTGAGAGAGTTATTGTGTACATTCTGTGTTATCCTTCTAAAGGTTTGTTCCCAAAACTTAAGCATTCCCAAGGCAGTTGTGTATTAATAATTTCCAATTAACATCCAAAACTGCTGTTTATTGTTTTTTTGTTGGAGCACTAGGTAAACCTTCATTATTTTCAATGGCTGATTATCTGTTTTGTGGGTGCTTCTGCGACACCAAGTCCCAACATCAGGAAGAAACTTCATCAGGATGCAAACATTGATTACAACTGCCTGATGGACACTGACGTGGATAGGGCTTCAAGAAGGCTACCTTTAGCTCTGACCAGGTGGATCAGAGCCTTACAGCTTAAGCCACCTAACACAGAGCAAGTTGTTAGCACCTAGGTGACCTTAGCTCCTCAACAATTCCAACAAGCTGGGATGATAACCCTAAATGTCACTTTTTTGGTACTTGTAAGCAACACACTCAAAAGAGAAACACAGGTTGATTTTTTTTTCCCTTTCCTTGGTTTCTTGTTTCCTAATGCCTTATTAAAAGATGTAACGTAATGTCAATATAGTTACATATCTTGTGGTTAGACACATACACACACATTTGTGGTGTTTGTGCACAATCCTACTCTGTAGTTACCTGTATGTGCACAGTCAGCAAAGCTGTAATGCGTTAGTTAGACAAATCCGCATTATTATGGTCAACTACATAAAAAAACACAATTGTGTTTACATTGTATGCATATAAAGAGGCCAAAATTCAGCTGGTGTATTTTAAATGCCTTTTTAGGAGGATAAGACATGATTTCCAAGAATTCTACTGACTACCAGTGAACAGTCCTATTCTGAAGAGAGGTATCATGGATCCATTATTTGTGTTAGATTATAAAACGAGTCTGCACATCTAAAACAGGGTAAGATTTTTTTTTTTTCCACACACACAGAAAGCATGTAGAAATAGAAAGAAAATGTATCCCTTTTTATAATTCCTTCATATACACATTCTCTCACATGGACGCACATAGACACACAGAGACTTCATGGATTCCCTAAAAAAGTTATCGAAATAATGAGAAACACAATAGAGATATCCAGTATCCCACATGCTGACTGGGCTAGCTAAGGTCCAGCACACAGCATAGTAAACAGCAACTTTATTGGAATAAATTATTTAGTAGTTTTTGAGGTCTTTTTTTTCCCTGAAGTTCATAAAAGCAACAAAGAAAAATTACTCCAGAATTTATTCATTCTGCATGCTGTGAGAAACATTGTGTGTCTACATATATATCCAGATATAAAGCAGACCACGCTGTGATCTTATGTTTTTATGAACAGACTGCAAGTTTACGCTCACCACAGAAATAAGTAGAACGCTGTAAAAATTAAAGGAGCAGTACAGAAATCCAGTTATCTTTGTGGGCACGTAAAAGACAGAGGTACAGTTTGCTTTAGATATTATAGATGGCTGTTCACTTTCTGCTTAACTAGGCTGGAGCTGATCTTTGCCAGATGATCACTTCTATACCTTCAGGCACTGAGATACCGTGCTAAACTTGGGCCACTGCCCTGGACTGCCACAGCAAATGAATATATGTTGTGATTAGGGCTGTCCTGCAAGGTCTCTATACACCCAGCTTCAGTGAAGAGCCCTGAATACTCTTAATTTTTTTTTATTGCAGTTTCCTGTCTGGCCCCTGTCCTAATATCACCCAAAGGCTCCCAGTAGTCTCATGCTGATTGGTAGCAACACCATGCTGGTTGTGCCAAAATCTCCACGGATTTGAAGTTATTTTTCATTATTACTACCCTCTTGCTGGTCTTTTTTCATTCCATTCATAAGCTATACCAAGACTTTCTATTGTATCTCTACCAAGTCTTGACAGCACCTTTGAGGTTTCAGTCATGATAATACATATAGTTAGATAATCTGCATTTTCTTTTTCTTCAGCCAATAATCAAGCCTGAATTCCACCTTCCACTATTTCTAAGTCCTTAGCACTTGATCTGTGGCTCTGAATTGTTTATATTTATGCTACACAGAAGAATAACTTTATATAGTGAAGTATTCATAGAATAGAATCATAGAACAACCAGGTTGGAAGAGACCCATCGAATAATCGAGTCCAACCACTCCTATCAAACACTAAACCATGTCCCTCAGCACCTCATCCACCTTAAACACCTCCAGGGAAGGTGAATCAACCACCTCCCTGGGCAGCCTATTCCAATGCCAATGACCCTTTGTGTGAAAAAATTCCTCCTACTGTTCAGCCTAAATCTCCGCTGGTGGAGCTTGAGGCCATTCCCTCTTGTCTTGTCCCCTGTCACTTGGGAAATTCCAGTATAGAATTCTTCCCTGCATCCTCAGTGGTGACATGATCATCACAGGGGGACTCAGTTTTGGTTTCATATATTTTTACATATTTTTTTAATAATATCATTATTTTTTCTTTTTCCTGTCATTGCTCTATTTAAGCCATTTTAATTTTAGTTTCCAACCAAGTCTCTCTCCTTCATTTCCCTTTCTTTTTTCTCAGTCATCAGAGGAAGAACTGGGGCAATAACAGCCTGGTATTTAGCTGCCAACAGGGCTGGGAAGGAGGGTGGCTAAGCTGGGACATGCTCTGTTGTGCTCCTTCTCACTGATAAAAGATCTCCCTTCTCAGAGTTAAGTGCTTGAGGGATGCCCCTGGTGTGTTTGCAGCTTTGCCCCAGTGATTTTATGGTTATTGGCTATTGCTCCAGCTTTCTCAAAGGAAGCCAGCATTAAAATAGCTTCTATATTCCTTGAACAGTTTCCATCATCCTTTGGCAGTAGTCATCCCTTCATGTCCTCTCAATGACGTTACTGGCATCCAGCACAGGATCTCACCAATCCCAGCTCTCTGATGCACTTAATTATAGCAGAATCGGTCAATAATTCTGTTGTGCTTCCCTGGGCATCTGGTCATTCACCTCTCATATGCACAGGCAATTAATTTTTAGGTTGTCAGTACAAAGGGTTTGAAACAAGAATATTTATTCCATCCCAGTGGGAGGAAAGGAGGAAGTTTTGCTGGTGTGTGAGTCCACCTGCAGGGCTCTGCCCCCAGATGCTAAGTGCCCATGATGGCTAAAGGCCGCCCAGAGTGTTGAAAGCTGGAGGGGAGGGCAGGGTTTCTGAGATAAAACATTTCCCCGCTCCTGTCCAATTCCATTAATATTGCGGATAAATTAATAATCATGTTTCTGCCTGGAAATCTCATCAAAATCAATGGCCCAGGGTGCTACATAAATATAAATGCCAGATCCTGCTTCAAGGAGCTGTACATGGACATTGGTGACTTCTCACAGAGTCTGTGTAGAAATTTCAACACCAAAACTTCTGATTCACAGGCTAGGACATTTCTTATTAGTTTATTCTCTTTCTCCTAACCTTAAAAAAAATAGAAGAAAAGCAGGACAGAGCCATCATTTCCCCCTGGCATTTATTGAAATGTCATTTGAATGAGACCAAACAATGTTTTATGTTCCTCTGGGTAAGTGATATGGACTTCTGTCCATAAACACAGGAAAATTGCAGCTCTGATCTAGTTAATGGGTATTAGAGGCACAAAATGCTTTCAAATGCACGCAATTATTTTTATCTGCTAATTGAGGGAGTGAAAGCTTCTTTCTAGGAAATATGGTAATATATATCGATCAGAAAAATGAAGCTTCTACACCAAACCCTGAGCACGATGTAAGGTTAAGGGATTTTAATTAATGAAAAAGCTTTTTTATGAAAGGATGCCACCACTCAAGGAGAGTATACACTGTGACCTCCACTTAAATGGAGACATCTTTAAATATGACACTGCTCAGACGAGCATCACTCACTCTCTTGGATGGATAAATTTTGAACAGACCTCCTGCCAGACCAGGCTGTCTTATTCTGCCTTACTTTGGTGGTGGATACCCACTGCTAAGTCCCAGATCTGGATGCCTTTCAGGCGTGTCACAGATCTTTGAAGACATCAACCACTAGTCCAAGCTGCTGTGTTTGACAATATCAATAATGAGCGGTGAAGATCCCCAACAAACTCACAAAATGTGTCCAAAGAAGACATTGCCTGTTTCCAATGCTCCCATTGCACACATGTCAGGAGGTTTACTTCAAGATATACCCAGTTTCATACCTTGAACTAAACAGGTTTTAGTATTGGTTGTGGCCTTGGAGCATGCCTGCAGGTTCAATCTATTCAAAATAAGTTTGAGTCATACAGTCTGAGGCTTTCTAAGATGAAAAGGAAAGCTGGCAAGTAGGAACAACTGGGAGATTTGCTACAGAACTTCACTCCCGATATGAATAAATGTGAAACAGCAATGCAGTTGTATACACAAGCTCTATATCTTTTACTCCTGAAAACAATTCCTTTGCATTTATTTGAAGTCCAGAAACCCACAGCTCTCAAATGCCCAACCTGAAATTAAAGGCTTCTACCTCTCCTTATACACCTGGATTTATTTTCTAACTCCTCCAAGCGCAAACAGAAATATAAATTAGCTCTTTCTACCACTTGTTTTGAAATCTGCTGTGCACACCTTGCAAATGGAAATACAATGAATTTTAGCTTCAACCAGAAACAAGTTCTTTAATTGTTAAGTATATTAGTGCTACAATGTGTACCGGATTATTCTTCCTTAGGAAGGACAGGGAGCTTAGCCTAAGTCCCAAACAGATGTTGAACTGTCAAAATCCAACCTGCAGCAGTGCTTTTGCTAACACTAATACATTAATATTATATAGTATTGTATATTATTATTGATATTGATATTGATATTTTTATTTTCACCCCACTAGGATCCTTCTACATCTCAGAACTTGATAAGACAGGTGACAAATTGCCCAGGATGGCAGAATTATCATGCCACAGGGTCAGAACAGAACCTTTGCAGCAGAATTTAGGTAGGTAGCTGGAGTACAGCAAGGAATCTACGTGTGTGTCTTCAATTTACAATACATGGCTAGAGCTCTACCTAAAATATGACCTGGAGTTTCTTTAACTAGCAGAACAGACCAGACTCGTGCAAGTGAACTCATAACAGACAGACAAGATTGTTCTACCATCACCTCCAGTAGGCAGAAGAACACCACTTGTGATGCAAAATTGTTTATATGTTTGCATTTATTGAGATATTTCTGCTGCCTTTGTCATTGGTGGGATGTGAGCACCTGAGTTTTGTCTGTACTCCTTAACAGAGGCATGGAAAACCAAATGGAATATTATTCTTAACTGAAAGTGATTACACCCATTTTCAAGTATGAATGAAGATGCACTGCTGAGTTGAAAAGGGTGCACCCAGCAGAAAGTCCTGTTAAGGCAGGAAGAAGTCGGCAACACCTAAAGACCCTCCAGAGGGAAAGCTTCCTTCTAATCACATATTTTAATCTTGCTTCTGATACTGTGCAATGAGTCTGGAAGGGGCCAGCAGAGTCCAATGAAAATTCAGTGAAAAGCAACATTATCTACCGAAACGTCAGACAAGTATCGACTTCTCCACAAAAAGCTTACTCAGACACCCTCAGAGAGTCAATATTTGGTGGGGAGCATTAAAATTTCACAGCCTCTTGGCCAAGGTGACTTTCTACAAGTAGGATTGAGCTCTCTCACAGCAAACCTGCCCATGAAAGCTGCTTTGCCATGTGTGGGCAGAGCAAGTCCAGCTTTCAGTATCCCCTGGTCTTCCTAGCGAAGAAACGTTCCTCTGCCTTTCGCTCTTCTTAGAGATTAAAATCTTCCTGCCTGGGGGAGGTGACCAAGCAACGAGTGAGTCCAAGGTCCCAATAAATCCATAGCAAAGGAGGAAAAGAAAGGGTAAGTCCAGAGACCATGATAATGGGCACTTCATAAATACAGCTGTCAAAGACAGAGAGATTGGTAGGAAGATTTCTGGCATCTTAGCCTATGAACCCACAGTTTGTAAAGGCTGGATGAGCTTCCAGCTGCACTAAAGGGGAGATTTCATGCTCCGTGGGAATTGTCAGTCCCCAAAAGCTTTCAGAAGCTAGCGATTGCATTTCCTGTGCATTATATGCCATTATGCAGATGCCTTAAAGTAAATGTAAATCACATCAAGACTAATTGTAAAGGGCTTTTGATTGTGAGCAGCAAAGTGCTTCGAGATAGCTTCTGACTGTCCAATAGCCATGTGTCTTTGCCCTCTTCCCCTCCCAGTCTGGACCCTGCCCCCACTCATCCACACATCACTATCTCCTGAGCTCTCATAGACAAGGCCAGCAGGGCTCACCGAGTTAATTAAATAAGCGTCGTTTGCTGTCTGGAGCTCAAGTGACAAATGCATTTCCAACCTTGCCCCTTTTGAGGGAAGGGTGGTTTGTGAAGCATGACAGTGGCTCAGAACTCCTGGATTCTGTGCTCATACATCTTACCCAGATGAAGGCACCACCACCCAGCGACTTGGTCTCCCCCTTCTTGTTCCCCGTGTTAGGGCAGCAAGCACATTTTCACTTTGCTTTAAGATTCCCCCTTCTCTCTTTCCCTTCCTGGGCTGTCATGAAGGAATAAGATGTCAAAAGATGCTTGGGAAGACTAAAAGGGACAGTTTCCTTCCTCCCCACTCAGACTGTGAATGCAAGGCTAATTCTATTAGCCCAGCCACTCCATTATCCAAATAGCCCCTTGCCTTCTGGTGCATTTGAAGATGCATTAGTGTAATGCTACTGTGCACTGCCAAACACATGCTGCCTTCCATCCCAGATGTGCTTTGCAGCCAGATAAGGTGATATTTTATGTTTTATGTGCGTAGATATATATATAAAAATATAAAAATACATAAAGTACATAATGGAACACCCAAAGATGCCAGTAACTTCAGAAATATTGAGCACAAAGAAGGGTTGCAGAACAAGTTTCATGTTTTATAAAACCCTTTGAGATCTTACATAAACATGGATATCTATTTACAAAATCATAGAATCATAGAATCACCAGGTTGGAAGGGACCCATCGGATCTTCTAGTCCAACCATTCCTATCAAACACTAAACCAAGTCCCCCAATGCCTCATCCACCTGTGCCCCAAACACCTCCAGGGAAGGTGAATCAACCACCTCCCTGGGCAGCCTATTCCAATGCCCAATCACCCTCTGTGTGAAAAACTTCCTCCTAATCTCCAGCCTAAATCTACCCTGGCGGAGCTTGAGGCCATTCCTTCTTGTCCTGACCCCTGTCACTTGGGAGAAGAGGCCAGCTCCCTCCTCTCCACAACCACCTTTCAGGTACTTGTAGAGAGCAATGAGGTCTCCTCTCAGCCTCCTCTTCTCCAGTCTAAACAACCCAAGCTCTCTCAGATGCTCCTCATAAGGCCTGTTCTCCAGTCCCTTCACCAGCTTCGTGGCTCTTCTCTGCACTTGCTCCAGAGCCTCAACATCCTTCTTGTGGTGAGGGACCCACAACTGGACACAGTATTCAAGGAGCGGCCTCACCAGTGCTGTGTCCAGAGGGAGAATCACCTCCCTGGACCTGCTGGTCACACCGTTTCTGATACAAGCCAGGATGCCATTGGCCTTCTTGGTCAACCAACACCCCCAGGTCCTTCTCCTCCTGGCAGCTTTCTAGACAGACTTCTCCCAGTCTGTAGCTCTGCATAGGGTTGTTTTGCCCCAAGTGCAGGACCCGGCATTTGGCTGTGTTAAACCTCATGCCACTGGACACTGCCCAGGAGTCCAGCCTGTTTAGGTCCCTTTGCAGAGCCTCCCTACCCTCCAGCAGATCGACTCTTCCACAAAATGCTGCCTGTTGGGTCAATCATATGCCAGGTTATATGTTTTATCCTTTACACTTTAAAAAAAAAAACAAACTTGAATAGCTGCTTGCTTTCTTCTCTACTTTGAGGTTTGAAGAAATCTGTCTGACCCATACTGGTGGAGAATTTCTTACTTTGCTGCAATGCTGACTCTTCTTTTAAGCTTTGCAGGGAGGAATGTAACTCAAAGGTGTGCCAGGTAATGTCTATATGACACAGCTGAACTCTTGTTGTGTGACCTGGCGTGAACAGTACAGCAGATCCACGTATATAGAATCATAAAATCATTGAATGTGTTGGGTTGGAAGGAACCTTAAAGATCATCCAGTTCCATAGGCAGAGGCACCTCCCACTGGACCAGGTTGCTTAAAGCCTCATCCAACCTGGGCTTGAACACTTCTGGGGTGGAAACACCCACAACTTCCCTGGGCAACCCGTGCCTCACCACCCTCATCATAGAGAATTTCTTCTTAATGTCTAATCTAAATCTTCCCCCTTACAATTCAAAGTCATTCCCCCTTGTCCTATCACTGCAGGACCTTGTTGAAAGTCCCTCCCCAGCTTTCTTGTAGGCCCTTCAGTTACTGGAAGGCCACTATAAGGTCTCCTCGAAGCCTTGACTTCTCCAGGATGAACAACCCAAACTCTTTCAGCCTGTCCTCATATGGGAGATGCTCCAGCCCTTTGATCATGTCCATGACCTCCCCTGCATCTGTTCCAACAGTTCCATATCCTTCTTCTGTTGGGGATTCCGGAAGCAGACACAGTACTCCAGGTGGAGTCTCACAAGAGTGGAATAGAGGGGTAGAATCATTTCCCTCAACCTGCTGGCCATGCCGTAGATGTAGGTTTTCCATGAGTCCTATATATGATGAACTCGTGCATCATCCTTCCAGTCACCCAAGACAACTCACAACAGATGTGTTACATGATGGGGGAAAGATGCAACAGGGCTCCTGCTACTAAAGAAACTCATTCACCCATAGCCTGCTCTCAGTTCCATCCCAGACAGAGGGTATTTGGGAAAAAAAATTGTAGCCTTTTAAGAAATCTTTCAAGAAATCAAATAGTCAATAAACAACTACATCAGGTCTGTGTCACGCATGACCATTCTCATGGCCAGCAGGAGAAAGAACAGCATCCTAGCCTAAGAGTGAATCATAGAGCCAGAACAAATATTTTTTTCCCACAGACAGAGCATTAAATTCAGGATGACTTTTCACTTGGCAAAATAAAAAAAATAAAGTTAATATCTCAGAGAGGCAGGATGGCAGAAAAAGAAAAATAACAAATGTAAGCAAAAAAAAGAGAAAAGATGAAATTGTCCCATTGAAATGCACAGCTGAGCAAGAAAATTTCATCTGCCCAGAAAAGAAGCTTGCTATTTTTCTAGGACCCTGGGGCAAAACTGTCAATTCTAAAACCTATGAATTATCCCTTTGCTTTAAGAAAAATGATTCAAACCTACAGTCCTTTATCAGGCTTGAATTCTCCTTCCTTCTCCTAAAGAGTTGTGTGAGGAAGCAAAGAAAGACGCAGAAATGCAAACACACACATCAAATACAAATATCTCAGTACTTAAAAGATCTTTTTTGCACCACAACCTGATGTGTCTCTAATTACAAACAATAACACCTCAAAGCTGTCTGAGCACTGAAGAAAAGGAGAGGAGTAAGTGCACATGGTTGATTGTGTAAACTTTGTGTCCCAGTTGTGAGCAGAAGGATGGATTGTCAATTTAAAGGGAAAGTCTAGAAAAGAGAAAGGGGGACTGTTTGGCTTGTGTGGGAGCATGGGGGGCCTACAATATTTGCCACAAGCACTTTTATCTCTTTAGTGATGAAAATTAATGAAACTAAATGATCAGAAGGCAATAAATGGATCTGCAGCTACCATCACCAAGGAATGCTGATACACTGTTTACACATCTAATGTTTGTTTTGAGACTCTGCAATCTCTGCAGGATGCTACAGTGCATATGTTGTTGTCACTGTATTTCTTTTTCCCTTTTAATTTATTGATTCAGGGTACAGAAGTGTCTCTAAAGCCTTGGCTCAGCTTTCAGAGGCTTCCTTTGCTGGGAGGAGGTGGTGCACCTCAAGCAAACTAGCTCTGAAGGAGCTGGAATGCACAGATTCAGGTGAACTTAGAATCATAGAATCACCAGGTTGGAAAAGACCCATCAGATCATGAAGTCCAACCATTCCTATCAAACACGAAACCATGTCCCTCAGTGCCTTGTCCACCTGTGCCTTAAACACCTTCAGGGGAGGTGAATCAACTACCTTCCTGGGAAACCTCTGCCAGTGCCCAGTGACCAGTCCTGGCCAAGATGATCCCTTGAGCTTTCCCTGGGCACTGCCTGGAGAGGTGTTGCCTGGCACAGGGTAAACCCATAGTAGGAATGGTGGTAACAATTATGTGGTGCTGCTGGTGGTGCTCAGTGTTTGTACTTGTGCTGGCTTTCTTTGCCTGGTAATTTCAGCATAGCTCAGAATATCGGTACATAAACATGAGTGAAGGGCAGTGTTCTCCCTTGTCCAACTGCTCTTTGAGCAGCACCATCAATGGTTCTGGAGAACATCACAGGTGGCCTTCCCAGCCCCTCCTGTACTTCTTTACCGTACAGAAAATTGCCTTGCATCATACTGAACATGAGCCAGCAGTGTGCCCAGGTGGTCTAGAAGGCCAATGGCATCCTGGCTTGTATCAGAAATGGTGTGACCAGCAGGTCCAGGGAGGTTATTCTCCCTCTGTACTCGGCATTGGGGAGACCACTCCTCAAGTACTGTGTTCAGGCCCCTCACCACAAGAAGGATGTTGAGGCTCTGGAGCGAGTCCAGAGAAGAGCAACGAGGCTGGTGAGGGGTCTGGAGAACAGACCTTATGAGGAATGGCTGAGAGAGCTGGGGTTGTTTAGCCTATAGAAGAGGAGGCTGAGAGGAGACCTCATTACTCTCTACAACTACCTGAAAGGAGGTTGTAGAGAGGAGGGAGTTTGGCTCTTCTCCCAAGGGACAGGGGACAGGACAAGAGGGAATGGCCTCAAGCTCCACCAGGGGAGATTTAGGCTGGAGATTAGGAGGAAGTTTTTCACGGAAAGGGTCATTGGGCATTGGAATAGGCTGCCCAGGGAGGTGGTTGATTCACCTTCCCTGGAGGTGTTTAAGACACGGGTGGACGAGGTCCTGCGGGACATGGTTTAGTGTTTGATAGGAATGGTTGGACTCGATGATCCTATGGGTCTCTTCCAACCTGGTGATTCTATGATTCTATGATGCAAAAATGAGGTCCTTGTGGTCAGGCTAACAGGAGGTATCTCTGCAGCCGGACAGCCAACTCCAGGAATGCCTGTACACCCACAGACAGCTTCAACCAGAGGATGCTGCTGGATCAGCAACCCCACTGCACACAGCAAGTCTGCTCCAGTGGGCTGCGTGGGCTTTCCCCAGATATGTACCCACTCTTCTCCTCTACTGCCCGTCTTTATAGAACAGACCTCATTTTTTAACCAATATTTCAAATGCTTGATCAGAATTACAAGCTAACACCACAAACTGCTCAAGCTGACAGTTTGCAACATTTCTCGTCCTGCGAAGTAGTATGGAGACTCTGCCCACCTACACAAATCACAGGACACTTTTTTTGTACTACTCTGTAAAGTTTTATCTGCACTGGTAAATTTAATGTGCCCTGCATTACTCCCTGGTCCTAAGGTCAGAGAGTCTAGAATAGCAGGTAATCAAACTGCCTCTCAGAAACAGTTGCTGGCCATTGTCATCCCCGAACTGTGTCCAGGACTGTCTGGGAAACAGCTCACTGGTCCCCCAGTAAGGATGTGCCAAGTGCCATCACACCAGTTTAATGAGACAATGAGACAATCCACCTCCAGTGCCTGGTCATGTTTCCTAGTACTCAGAGAGATGTAACCTAAAGTCCATGTGGCTACTAGCTCACTGCTTGCAGAAGCCAGGGAGATCATGTTCTGAAACAAGAAAAAAAGCAACAACAGCAGATAAAGGCAATTCCTCCTCTGATTCTAAAGCCACTCCTAGTCCCTTGTCGCAGAGTTACATCCTACAAGATGTGGTTCTGAGACTCTGCCATGAAAAAGGGCAGAAAATCGGCCAACCTTAAGGTCACCCTAAGAAATTAAGTTTAACTCTTTTATTTTTTTCAACTGTCATCAGTCTAGAAGCGCAATTGCAAGACCTGGGAGGGGATATCATAGAATCATAGAATCATAGAATCACCAGGCTGGAAGAGACCCACTGGATCATCAAGTCCAACTGTTCCTATCCATGCCCTGGTTCCTGGGGGATGCTCCTCCCCATTCCATGGCTTGCAAGGAGACATCAAACAGCAGCAGGGCCTGGGCAGCCCCATCCCAGTGCTTTGTGCCCACAGCACCGCAGGTTTCGGGGAGGGCGAGGAGCAGAGCATGGGGGGGTGCCAGGCACCTTAAGCACTCCACAAATCCATCTACCTCATGCACCTCCCTCTGGCCCCATCCTTTCCCTCTGGAGGCATTCCTTCCCTTTGGGTCCATCCGTTTCCTCTTGGTATGTTTCTTTCATCTGGATACCATTCCTTTCCTATGGATCCATCACTTTCTTCTGGATGCCACCCCTTCCCCTGGGGTCCATCCCTTCCCCTGAGGTCCTTCCCTTCCCCCGGGGTCCATCCCATCCCCCTGGGGTCCATCCATGGGTGGGGGATCAAGTTTTGGGAGGTCAGGTTTTGGATTCAGATTCATATCGAAACAGGAGATAACATATCATCAACCCACAACCTGAAAAAGACAACATTCTCCTTATACCTGCCTCCTTGGTGGGGCACAAATTGCTGAATTTGGGATGAGGACCACAGAAGGTTGTTTGTTTTTTTTTTTTTTCTTTGTAAGCACACAGTTAAGATGGACTGTGCAAAGATTAGATGTGTTTTCCCAAAGGTGTGAGCTCAGCCTTGGGAAAATGCTGAGTAAATGGATGGGTAATTAGTGATGGATAGCGTATTCACCAAGTCCATTAGCTGGAAAGAAAAGCAAACCTGCAGCATGCTCAGCTGGAAAGAAAAGCAAACCTACAACACGTTTCACATTCCTTTCCTGCATTTTCCTGCCTCCGGACAGCATCCCAATGATGACCCCCTTGCAGCCCGTGCTGCTGTTTCCCCCACCACAGCTTCTTGTCTCACTGGGGACTGGCATTTCCAATCAATTAGAAGTGTCACTGCTGAATTTCTCTGCTAATTACTGGAGTTTATTATGTCTAAGGCCAAGTTAAATGCAGAATTCCTGAGGTCAAACGGGGTCACCCAGACAATCAGTTCCACATTTTCCGCAGCAAAAGAGACCCCCACAATCAGTCACTGCCAAGTGGTTTGTAATGACCATCCTGCCCGTTAATGGCCTAAGGTGAAAGTTTCAGGGACAGAGAATGCTCTTGGAGACAGAGAGGAAAAAAATCCAGCAAAGAAAAAGGCCACTTTGAAGGCAATTATAACATAGATATGTGAACCTACAACCCTTCCTTGGAGTTCTAGTGTGGAAGGAGATGTTTTTTTCTTTACACATTAAGCAGCTCACGGAGAGCAAGAAGAACCTTTCTTTGCACTAGTTTCTGAGTTGCCAAATGTCTTTTGGTTTCAAGGATGCCAGTTCAGGGCACAAAGAAAGTAAAAGTGCTCAGGTTTAAGGATCGTACACCATAAGTTGCTAAAAAGTATGCTAGAAGCTCTACTAACTGCTTCTTCACTCCTCCTTGCCTAGCAATAGACATGGTAGCCGTAAGACAGTTGCAAGTCAAGGAGAGTCTGGGAGGGCTGTTCTTGAAAAACAGAATCATAGAATCATTAAAGTTTGGAAAGACCACTAAGATCATCAAGTCCAACTATCACGGAGCACACAGCACCTTTCAGAAGGAAAAGAAAAACATCTCCTCATCTGTTTTGGAGACGAAAGGGTTTTCAAATCTCTCTTCGCTTATTTTGACACTCATCCTGTGGGTGAAATACATCATGTCCCTTACCAGCATTTCACTCAGAGCTGGTTGTAGCAGAGCTTGAAACACTTCAGCCCAGACAGAGTACATGGGCAGGCTCATAGTGCTCAGTATTCGCAATAGCAGCTGCCTGAAGAGCCTTACCTAAATGTCAACAGTGTTTTCAGAAACAATTATAGGGAATGCAGGAATAGCAATCGGGGAGTTATGTACCTCTTCTCCATCCAGCGGCTGGCAGATGAGTTTATATCATGAGGAAGCCAAAAAGAGGATCTCTCTAACTGCTGGTCCTGAAAACTCTCTATAAAAGATAACGCCACACAGGTTTCCCTTCTGAGGGTTAAAGGCTCCAGGACAACCAGCGGTGTAGGGGAAAACCTGACTGTATCCTCCTACAGCTGGAGTGGTGCTGAGCCCTGACAGTCTACACTGTCAAATTCTTCTTGATGTCTCACAGGGGTTTGGTGTCCAAATTGCAGTCTCTCAAACAATGTCCAGGAACGGCTTGTGTTTATTCCCTACATAGTCTGGACGGAGATACTCTTCTTTAGGAAGAGTAAGAGAGCTGAGATCTATAGGAATGGGTTATGCTGCAAAATTTTTTCTCGGTGCCAGTAAACATTCCTACTTTATTGTATTTATTGGCATAGATGCTGGGAAAACAATAAAATCATAGAATGGTTTGAGCAGGAAGGGATCTTTAAGGTCATCAAGTTCCAATACCCCTGGTAGGAATGCTTTCCACTGGGTCAGGTTGCTCAAAGCCCCATCCAACCTGATCTTGAACACCTCTAGAGGTGGGGAATCACAACTTCTCTGGGCAACCTGTGCTGGTGCCTCCCCACCCTCACAGGAAGTATTTCTTCCCAAGATCTCATCTAAATCTCCCCTCTTTCAGCTTAAAACCATTCCCTCTCATCCTATCCCTGCAGTCTCTGATAAAAAGCCACCCCCTCAGCTTATCCTTTAGGTACTGGAAGGCTCTAAGGTCTTTGTGGAGTCTTCTCCGGGTTCTCCATCTACACAAATGGCTAAGCAGAACCAAGCCTATACTACAAGGAAAAATACAGTTATACTCTATACAACAGAGTATTGAGCAAGTGTTCAATTTGCTGGTTCAAAATATCTTTCTAAAAGAAAAACAAGGGAAGACAAACTAAACTAGGTCTCAAGGATTCTCATTACTCCCTTGCCAGTTAGGAAATAAAACAAGAAGATAATTTTCAGGCTTGAGTACACTTGTCTCCAATCACAGACTGGAAAATCACAAAAACAAGTAAACACAAAAAAACCTAAAAAAGGGAAAAAAACTTCAACGTCATACTCTGACGTTGAAGTTTTGGTGTTTTGGTTTGGTTTGGTTTTTTTGTGATAGAAAAGAACATAAGAGCTAATTTGCCTTTCAAGGGCAGGTTCTGAAATTAACTTTATTTTCCTGTTATTAGGACACATGCCTATGATGATAATGGCTATATCAAGCAATACAAAGTGATGCAAGATATTTATCAGGGGCCTAAAGCAAGCAAGGTTCAAAGCTATGAGTGCAAAAGACACAACAAATTCTGGAGCACTTAAAAAAGGTTCTTCCTGAGTCCAACAATGAAATGCCTGCTTAGGAGTTCAGAGGTATCACATGAAAAATAGAAAAGGCATTAGAAAATGATAACTCTGTGCACTTGTGGTGTAAGGAACTTCCCCAAGAGAGGAAACATTTGCATCGAAGAAAGTAATAAGATACATGAGCCTGCAATAGAAACAACTTGTTAATTATATTTAAAATGCAATGATTAAGAGAAGAGTGTCCAACAGCCATGGGGCACCAGTCTCAGAAAGCACTCAAGCATGTGTTAGATTTAAAAGCTTAAACCCAAGAGGTATGGAAGTGGCTATACCTCATAGCCAGGGTCTCTGTCTTGCCCAAATCCTCCCTCCTTGGGAGCATTGGTGCTCAGGCTGGGCTGGAGTGGAATACCAAAGAAGGGGGGTGATTAACAACGGGTGCTTTCAAGTGACCTGCAAATGTAAGGTCTGTGCGAGGCAGCGGAGAGGAGGAGATCTGGCTGTCAGTGAGATTGGAGGAGACAGATGTTTAATGGAGTCCAGGATTACAGATCTGCCAGGCTTCACATGTAATCACCAGCTTCTTAGGTTTCCTCTTTTTTTCTCCCCTTCTTCTGGTTCTATTACAGGGTCAAGGACTGGGGAGGGGAGGATGGAGATTTTCAGATTTCCAGTTAAATTCCTTGAGCTGTCCTGAATACTCTGACCTATACCCAGCTGAAGCCACAACCTTCCAGTCTGGCAGTATTCAAGGAGACTGGAGTGGATTTTTCATTGAAAAATAAGAAGAGCAATGTATTTAACTCCACAGATCCACCTCATTTTCTCCAAACAGCACAGTAGCTCTTCTGAGCAGTCCGTATTTGACTCGGAGAGGCCATGCAGCAGAGGAACAACACCACAATCAATAGTGCCAGATGACCTGCATGCGGTGTGCTGGGTAGCACTGTGCCCCAGGGGACGCATCTGCACAGCTTCCCACCCATCACCCACTCCTGAGGATCAATAGTCCCTGCAGCTTCTCACCCAGGGAATGACTCTCGAAATGCTTTTTGCAGTTACGGGCATTACTCACTCTTTCCTCCAGTTTTAGTCAGTTTTTGTCCTCTGTGCAAGGCAGGGGGTAACTATTACTTTGTGAAAGCTGAGCCCTGTGATTTAGAAGGATCAATGCTCTCACTGAAAAAAAACACAGAGTAGGGGAGGAAGAAGAACTGGCTGATACTTTGACCAACCTACTTCATTCCTCATGTCACAACTCCAGGCAATCCTCTGCAATTGTGTCCGCCATATGGATACCTTAAGGCACGGAGTCCCAAGGACAAATTAAACCATCCTCTACAGGAACACAGCACTTTCAAAGGCCTCCACGCATCTTCCAGCTCTGGTACAGCCTCTTTAAGATGCCTTTGGAGGCATCCTGGCATAGGGATGACCCTTTTGCACGCTGAGTGCTGACATTTGGCATTGCTGAAGCTCAAGCCAAACACAGATCCATGGATGGTGGAGTGAAAGCTGTACTTCTACCCCCAAACATTTCACACATTGAAGAGAGAATAACTGTAGAGTTTAGGTACAAATATACCATCGCTGTGACTTAACATAGTTTGTGGTTTTTTTTTTTTAATGAGAATGACTGTATCAGGCACAAAACCGTGTTAATCTGTATGGATATAAATGCACCCCAAGGGCTGGCCAGGAGGTGATTGGGAGACAGCTTTGACATGATACTCTATCACGAGCACGTATCATGACCAAGGATGTATCTCTCAGCCCTTTCTGCTCATCAGCCATGTAATGTCACCAGCAATGTTCTGATTCAGATGGCAGTTAGATGAATTTGCGTCTTCCAGCAAGCAGGATTTAGACCGTCCATGGCTAAGATACTTTTATCGGAAGTACTTGAGCAGTTGCTCTGATACACTCCTCTCCAGCTGGATCCCAGTGATTAATACAATGTGCTTGCAGAGAAGTCATTTGTCTGGGATGAGGCAAGACTGGCAGAAACAGGACTCAGGCATCAATAAGCAAAGCCAAGTGTGGGCTTGTCTGTTTGCCTTTAGATGGGCTTCAGAAAGCTATAACTTAATGTCCACTATAAGATAGTTACAAAGAAAATAATTACTCTCCCAAGAAGAATTTCCATCGCCATCATGTGCAGATGAGATACCACCTGGTTACATGGTAAGAGTGAGGAATGATTTCTCCCTCTCAGAAACCAATGCCTACATTCACTGAGCCAAATATTAATTAGGGAATTAATGCTTAGATCCAACTGCCCTTCATACATTGGAACATGGGTATGAAGGCCCTGAAGCTCTTCTGAATTTAGGATACAGTAAAGCCTTCCAGTTCCCATCAGGACATTCACACTAGCCTCAGCTGTTAGGAGGAATCCTCTGTTTTCCACAGCTGGTGGTTGGGGTTGCAGAGAGCTCCAATAGATATCCTGATCTTAGAAACATCTTTACTACCTTCAGGACAAATAGACTCAACAGCGATTTCCCCGCAGCCATACGAGGAGCCTGTGAGCAAAGTAGGGTACGAGTCCAGGTCTCCCAAATCCTGGATTGCCTCTCAACGACAAAGCTTTTCTCCCTTCCATTGTACTAGGAACTACTTGTTTTAGGGCAAAGTGGGACACTTGAATATAGAATGAAACTAGCTTACAAAAGCATTTCCAAAGCATAAAAAGAGCTTAATTCAAGTGTAAAAATCTCAAGGCTGAGGGGCAGTGAGAGATGAAATTCCAGATGTCCGTGCACCTCACAGTATGGAGACAGTCCCCAGTGGAATTTCTTCCTTTGCCATAAATGGCTCAATTGGGACATCTCCAAGATGTTGAATTGGTTCCTCACCTGCTCACCCCAGCCTTCTGAGTTATTTACATCCCTTGTTGGAACACACTACAAACCCAGCACGAAGTCAAGGGACTCCCTTCTCTGTTAATTATCCCACAAATGCTTACTCCTTGGATATCTATGCACTAGCAGCAAATGAGTTAAAATCAAGCTAAACTATGACTTTTTGCAATAATATGCCTTTTGCTGATAAAGAATTATTTCAAAAGAGTCAGCACACAACGTACTGCAGTTTTGCCGATGGGCCAAATTGCTTTCATCATTCTTGGCTGAGAAATTTATCTACTCATACGGTGTCTTTTCCATCCTTAGCTGAGCATCCATGCAGGTTTTTCCATCCATGCAGTCATTTCTCAGAAAGCATCTGACCTTATTTAACAGGGTCTTAATTAGGAGAAAGTAAGTGCAAGGGAGAGTGGAGTTCAGCCTCTGATATTGCTGAGGGTGATGAGTGGTATTTTAAGGGCAGGGAAGAACAGTCAAAGAGAACAAAACTTGCCTTTGCTGCCAGCTGGGATTACACTCACTGCTTGTTGAAGACTGGCTGAACTCTAGAGACTGTTCTTCCCTGTGTTTTTTTCAGTGCTACCCAAGAAGGGCAACGAAACAGCCAGTTTGGTGCCCTCTTATTTTGGGGATTTAGAGAACATAACATGATAAATCTTTGCAAAGAGAGCACGCAGTTCAACTCTTGACTTGGGCCCCTTAGAAGCTCTGATGACTCTGATTTTACCTAGGATGTCAGTCTAGTCTAGCAGCAGCCAATTACTCCAAGGAAAAGACTATATGGTCAACTATCTTCCTACCTTCCTGACTTTCAGGATTTGAGCAGCAGAGTCCTGCAGAAGACCTGACCATCTCCAAAAACTGGATGTGTACACAGCAGACACCTTCCACACCTTGTACCGTAACCCTTTCTACGAGATGACAGTCAATTCTCCAAGAGCTGACAATAGAGCAGAGTCAAACGATATAAATCTGCAACAACAGTGTCAAAATTTGCAATTCAAGCATTTCTCTGGCGCTTTTAAATCCCCAGGTCAAAAAGTCACACTTATTAGACAATTTCAGCTCTCTATTTTATAACAATTTTTTTCTGGTTCTGGACCAATGATGAAAAACACGGTCGGCACAAAATCTGATGGCTTACAAACAAACAAATGCAAATTGAAAGGAAAAACTCTGGAGTTATTTTTAAAACTTGTGATCTTGAGCCAGTGTTTCTGGTGACAGCCTTAAACTGACAATCCCCTGGAAAGAGCTTCTCCAAACCTAGGAGTTAAGGCTAATTGAAGTCTTGTGCAAAGACCACATTTGAAGAAATTAAGCTATAATTAAGTAAAGTTATTAATGATTGCTTTAACTAATTGATATGATAACACAAGCAGCAGACAAGATTTTAATCGGTGGTCATGAAATCAGAAATAAACTAGCCAGAAACCACCTTTTCCTTTTCAGCTAATTTGCACACAATAATTCTATTGCAGATAGTGACTCGGTGACGAAGGGAAGAATAAATCCCAGGAGACAAATAGGTATAAACCTTCCTCATTTTAATGAGAAACAGACAGAGAAAGGCCAAAAAGACCCTGTCAACATGAATTGTGATACTGTTACTTAATTTTTACCAAATGTGGTTTCTGCCACGCTTTTGTTGAAGTACATATTTATTTGATATTTCATTGGCAAAGTTTAAGGAAGCCCCCAAAATACCTATCAGCTTCTGCTACGCATGACCTTACGAGGCTCACCTCCGACATACTGTAATGGTTTTAGGGAATGATAGTGCTGCACAGATGTGATTTATTCTCAGATCGCGGATGACTTTGTGCTGGTTTACAGGGAGGAAGCACAACTTTCTGCTGGAGCATGAAGCTGATTCACCTACATGAAGCAAATTTGCTTGCACAGAGAGGGACAACAAATCGCCTTCTTTGAGTCAAATGTAGGGTTACTCATAATCTGTTTGCAGAACAGAGTCTTAGTAAACCAAATGTAGGAGGCAGCTGAAAGCCTTAAGATTTTACTAATATGAAGTTGGGGCCTCTTGCTGTTTGCCTTCTTGGTTTTCAGCCTCTAAGTTCATTTTCTCTAGTTCTTTCCTTTGATCCCTCTGTATCAAAGGGAGGACCTGAGATTCTTGTGTCTTGTACTTGCTTTCAGGTGCTATGTCAGCTTTCCAAAACCCTTCTAGTACTAGGAAAGACCCAGGAGTCCAACACGCTGAAACTGATATTTAGGGCATGATGGATATGACCTTACAGAATCACAGAATCACTAGACTGGAAAAGACCCACCAGATCATCAAGTCCAACCATTCCCATCAGTCACCAAAACATGCCCCCAGCACCTCATCCACCCTTCCCTTAAACACCTCCAGGGAAGGTGACTCAACCACCTCCCTGGGCAGCCTCTACCCGTGCCCAATGACCCTTTCCACGAAATATTTTTTCCTGATATTCAGTCTGAATCTCCCCTGGTGGATCTTGAGGTCATTCCCCCTTGTCCTGTCCCCTGTCACTTGGGAGCTTACACATACTAGTCCAAAGCCATAAGAAGAAAACAATCCTCCTAGACATCCTGACATGTACAGCTGAGCTTTGTGTGCATGGCAACAATTAAGAATCAAGAAGGTGAGGAGGCACGTTTAGCCAGTGGCATGGTGGCAGCTGGAAGAGAAGGGATCAAAGAGAAAGGGATGCCAAGAGTGGAGGAGTAATGGAAAAGCAAGTGCAAGCTGCAAATCATAGAATCATAGAACAACCAGGTTGGAAGAGACCCATCAGATCATCGAGTCCAACCACTCCCATCAAGCAGTAAACCATGTCCCTGAGGACCTCATCCACCCGTGCCTTACACACCTCCAGGGAAGGTGAATCAACCACCTCCCTGGGCAGCCTATTCCAATGCCCAATGACCCTCTGTGTGAAAAACTTCCTCCTAATCTCTAGCCTAAATCTCCCCTGGCTGAGCTTGAGGCCATTCCCTCTTGTCCTGTCCCCTGATAGGGGATATGAGAGGATAGTGTCACGAAGTGAGGTGGGATCAGAGAGAGAGGTGGGAATATAATGAGGAAGGAGGAAGGGGTAAAAGAAGCATCTCAAGCCCTGCAGAGAGCTTGTAGGCTTGAGCTTCTCATTTTGGTGGAAAGAGTCAAAGAGAGGGTTAGAGGAGGTATGTACATGTGTGATGAGGCACAGGAAGATGCAGAGATGCTGCAAACTTCCCTCCTCTGCTCCTCCAGCAGCATGAGCCATCTGCCTCTCATCCCCTTAGGTCAGCATGTGAGGTAGAGGGTTGTCCACTTTCTGTGCACCAGAAACAAAGAAGGAAAAAGAAACAGCCTAATCTTCCCATGTACCGATACTCCCATAACCCTGAGGTAAAATCTGAATACAGGAAAACGTGTCATATAGACAGGTAAGTGAGGAGATGACACCCCAGAGCAGTCCTCTCCACATCTCGGCCACACAACACCCCAATTCAACAAGAAACACTGTCTGGCTTGTAAGTCACTCGGAGACTTTGTAAAACCTGAGGCTAAATGGTAGATCTCTTGATAAATCCTGACAGATCCCATGCATGCAGCAATCCTCCTCCACTCTGTCAACAGGGAGTTGAAGCACACATTCACTCTTGAAACACGCGTACGCCTGCACCTCTGTTAAATAATGGGACCTTTTCATACTGTTTCTCTGCTCTCTGGTGACAAATCTTCCCCTCTCTCTTTTCAATCAATCTCCCTATAAATATATATATTTCTATATAGTGCAGCCCTTCTGCTGGTGAAAAGTTGCTGCATCCAGCTCTTGAATAGAATCATAGAATCATAGAACAACCAGGTTGGAAGAGACCCATCGGATCATCAAGTCCAACCATTCCTATCAAACACTAGAGACACTTGAGAGCACAGCATGTTTTGATGGTGCCAACAAGTGCTGCCTGTTCCCTCTGGTTAACAGGAGCTGCAAGAGAGGACCTGCTTCAGCCACAGACCACAGGACTGAGCTGGGTTCCCCCATTACAGAATCACTGAACCACTAGGTTGGAAAAGACCCCCAGGATCACGGAGTCCAACCATTCCTATCAACCACTAAACCATTGCGGGTGTCTAGCTGGGCAAGTAAGTCTCCGACCACCTCCTCTTGAATCACATAAGGTTTGTTCTGCTCCTCTAACTCCTGGGTATGTACACATAGGGAACAACTTTCCTTACTATTACAGACTGAGGCAAAGAAGGCATTAAGTACCTCAGCATCGTCCTCACCCTTTGTCATAGTTGTTTCCTTTGCATCCAGTAAGGAGTGAATATTCTTCCTGGTCTTCCTTTTATTGTTAATGTATTTATAGAAAGATTTTTTTGTTGTTTTTCACCAATTTGGCCAACCTGAGCTCTAGTTGGGCTTTAGCCTTCCTGATTTTTCCTCTGCACAATCTCACTTCCTCCCTGTAGTCCACCCAAGATGCTTGTCCCTTCTTCCAAAGTCCATAGACATTCCTCTTCTTTTGATGTCCCTCCAGACCTCCCTGCTCAACCAAGCTGGTTGTTTTCGCCCCGGCTCCTTTTCTGGAACATGGGGAAGGTTTGCTCCTGAGCTGCTAGGATTTCCTTTTTGAAGAGCTCCCAGTTCTCATGGTGTCCCTTGCCCTTAAGGACTGTCTCCTTTTGGACTTTATCAATCAGCCTTCTGAACAGTCCAAAGCCTGCCCTCCGGAATTCTCCTTGGAGCCCGTGGAGTTCAGCTTCAGATGAAAAGCCCCATGTGCAACCCAAGTGCCTGCAGTGCTTTGAGGAAAGTGTGCTGATGCTGACCACCAAAAAGCCAGGGCATATATTTTTTTTGCAGCATGAGAAAGTCTTTTCTTGTACCAGGTTTACTGCACCAGCTTTTTGAAGGTGTTCCAAGTTAATAGATGTCTTGCTGAGCTGAGTCCTGCAGAATAGTTTAGGGTATGTTAAGAGTAAAACTTGTTGGCACTGGCATAGCCATGACAGGACTGGGACAAGGTGGAGAAATCAGTTTTATCACTGGACCTTCCATTCCTGTTAAGGACTGGTGAGTGATGGAGCCAAGCCTGGCAAAACTGCTTTTAATGGAGCCCCTATACACCCAACAGAATCAGTCTTATCTCTGGGGCACAGCCAGGGTTTTCCTCAGCAGACAGAGGTAGAAGAAATGTCCTGCTTTCCCAAAGACAGGACCAGCCCTGTCCCCTGCTTTCCTTTGAAAAGGTCGTGTCAAACCATCATCCTCCTTTCTATCATCTCCACAGACGTCACGATACCAGGGGATTTCCGTGGGCAGTGAAAACCTCTGATAAGTCAGATCTTCACCCGTTTATGAAAGGGACTGTATAGCATGGCTTGCAAGTGGATGGGGTTTTCACTCTTAAGGCCAACCTGCACTGCTCCACGCTGTTCATAGTCCTGCCTTCACTGAAGACAAACCCCTGTGACCACTCTCAGCTACAGAAACACTCAAAATGTTAATTCATTCAAGCCCTTGAAGTGTATTATATCAAGAGCGCACAGATAGCGACTGCGTTGCTGTGATGGCAGTGCTGTCATTCACGTTGCTTGCGATGTTGCAGATAAAATCAGAGACAGGCAAAGGCCTCTGTAGTGTTGAGTGTTTCACAAAATTGTATCAGATTTTAAATAATAATAGTCTATGCCCTTTTCACTAACGTCTCTCACACCAACTCTCGTGGGTTTCAAAGATGGGTGAGAGGAGGACATCAAATGAATCACAGGGGACTCAGGGTTCCTGCATCCCTATAGGGCTCCATCAACAACTTGTGTCACCAAAAAAAAAAAAAAAACCTGCCAAAGCCTTTAGCTTTGAAACGGCCATAAATTAAAACCGCTCATTTTATAATTGCCAGAGGAGTGTGAGTATTCAACATAACAGCAATAATATGTTCTGGGAAGTTGCTGGAGGGAAAACAAGTTCCTTTTCCGGTTCCCAATCTCATTTCTTAAGGAAGTCAGTGAGTGAGCAGTGCTGTTCCATTGCCCTCTCCTAGAGAGAATAAAGTCAACTCCTGGGTGTATTGTATGAACTAAACTAAAAGAGCCAAATATCTCTGTAAATCTGAAGGACTGTGCAAAATCTGTGATGGTATCAGAGGGGACCTGATGCCAAATGAGCCTGCATATGGGCAAATAAGAGTTCAATGAGTTGATTATTGGCATATTGCCACTCTTAAGGGCTTTGAGCATGGAGGGAGCTCCATTCTGCTCAAAGGAAAGAAAGGACTCATATAGTAAAGAGATGAGAAAAAAGAAGAATGTCATGACAAAAGTCTTGCAGGAGCTTATATGCATCACCTTCCTCCAGCCTCCCACCCCATTCCAACAGGTGACTGGGACTGTTTTCACTTCAGCTTTGGAGGTGACATCCCATCCTTTCCCAGCATGGAGCAGATGAGAAAGAAATCCCAGCTCTGTCATCATGACCTGTCTCTTATCACACAGACTCTTTAATAAAGATGAATGTACAGAGTTGCTCCCCTCCCCAGTCCAAGTTTGACGTATAAGATCCATAGGTCAGAGAGAGGGTTGGAGACATCACAGTGACACAACACATTTAAAGTAAAGTTATTCAAGCAGAATACATTACAGTCATAGATTGGAAACTATAACCGCTGTTTTTGCAAGGGGAGAAAAATCACAGAATAATGGAATCACCAGGCTGGAAAAGACCCATCAGATCATCGAGTCCAACCATTCCTATCAAATACTGAACCATGTCCCTCAACACCTCTCCCACCTGTGCCTTAAGGTGACCCAAGCACCTCCCTGGGCAGCCTATTCCAATGCCCAATGACCCTTTCTGTGAATTTTTTTTCCTAATGTTCAGCCTAAACCTCCCCTGGTGGAGTTTGAGGCCATTCCCTCTCGTCCTGTCCCTTGTCACGTGGGAGAAGAGGCCACTTCCCTCCTCTCCACAACCTACTTTCAGGTACTTGTAGAGAGTAATGAGGTCTCCCCTCAGCCTCCTCTTCTCCAGTCTAAACAACCCCAGCTTTCTCAGTCGTTCCTCATAGGGTCTGTTCTCCAGCCCCCTCACCAGCTTCGCCACTCTTCTCTGGACTTGCTCCAGTGGGTATTTTATGTTTGGTGCACTTTACATGATCCAAGGCCAGGTAGCTAATAGTTGCTTAATGAATCATTGAAGCTTAACATATGGGTGAACTTGTTACACTTGGACTGATGGCCTCCAGTTGAACAGAGATTGCACTGTAGGGCACATACCATCACGCTACCAAAAATCCCTTACTGCTCCTTTTTTCTGTGGATCTAAAGCTCCTCATGAGCATGCATGAATCAACTGGCCATGATAATTCAAGTCCCTGTATGTCCACAAGACTAATTATTAACTGTCATGCAAAACTAATTCCTCCCATCTCAAGCAGCAAACTTCCTAAGGCCAAGCATTCTGCTGAAACCAGTCAGACTTCCATGCTGAACACTCAGATTGGTCCTTCTCTGGAATCTAGCTGGTAATATTTTCAAGAATAATACTAACAACACAACAAGAACATCACACTAAACTTGGCCTGCGCTCTTGCAGGCAGCGTCCTACGCTCTCGATCACTGTCTCTCGAAGAGGTTCCAGCAACTCCAAATACTCCAGTTGGAGCCAAATGATTCAGCATTACACTTATCTGTATCTGTGGCAGATGTAGCCACAGTTTGAACGGGGGTGGAGAGCAATGTAGTACACAGCAGATGCAGCAGTAACTCTTTGTCATGTAGCCAGTAGGACAAGTACTGCATAAGGTGATGCTGCTTGTGGCTTTTGCCCCCTTAGTTCTCTGCCCCTGGTCCCTCAAAAATTGCTTCAGTTTATAAATACAATGGTTTCTAAGCACAAAAGTCATTAGATCAACAATGGAACACATCTTTGTGGGAACTTTGTCCACTGTCAGAACTTCTTGGGCAATTCTGATGCCCACAGCATGATCAAGCTAAAAGCTTTGGAAGCGCCATGGGCTAACAGGGTTTCTTACCTGCTTCTCCGACATGAGGTAGAGGTGTTCATGGTCCATTGAGAAAGCCATATCCCGCAATATGGGGCCACTATCGACCACCTGCACAATCTCATACTCCAGCGTGTTCTTGGAGGTGCCATCCACACGGATCTGCAGAGCAAAAACAGATGCAGGGAGAGAATGTGAGTATTTTTAATTCTTCCATTGTGACAGTAGAATAATCACTGGAGAAATGCATTGTGGTCCATGTCTTTTGGACAACCAGCATTGTCATTGCAGTGTGAACTTTTCCTTTGTTCCCTTGCCTCCTCACTTAATGGAAAAGGCAGGTTTAACTGCTTCTGCTGGTCCCATCAACACAAGTACAATTCAGAGCCTGCTCGCTTTTATCTGGCCCTATCACCGTCTTACTGTCATTGCCTGGACAAATCTACTGAGCTGAAAATGATAACAAATGGGTAGAATTTGTGGTGATGATGAGCAAAAGATAAAAAAAAAAACCTCATGAGAGTCTTCAGGACTGACTCACCCAAATTCTAGTCAGGCAGTATTATTGTTCTTATTACTAATATTCCACCATGCGATGTATTATTGCAGAGTGTACAGTACGACACAGACTATTTTTCTTGTTGATTACATATATCAGATATTGAAATCAGTCCTGTACAACTATGGCACCTTACAATTCCAGCCACATCTCATAACAAGGTGTCACTTAGGAACATCAATAACAGGAATTATGAGAAGGAACCAGATGTACAGTCCCAATCTGTCCCTGACAGTGACCGAATGATACAGAAGAAAGTGCACAAAACACTAGAGCTCTCTTTGCTTTGTCGAAGACTCATTTCTAGAGACTGGGCTGAAAACCAACTGAAGAAGCCTTCTAATCCCTTTCAACAAAATAACCACAATTCAGAATAATTTGGCTATCCATAGAGAGTATTGCATCCTTCTAGATCATAGAATCATAGAACTGTAGAGTCACAGGATCTTGTGAGGCTCTATACTTCTTCAAACCCCTGTGACCATGTTTTTCAAAGATACATCCATGTCCCTCATCTCCCTTGCTATGTTTTGAATATGTTGCCTTTCAGTTTCAGGAAATCTTCTGTCCTGCAGCAACACAAACTTTACAGTAGAAGAAAGAATGTTGTAGTAGATCTGCTTCATGCTCAACATTGTAATCTCCATATTTTCCTGACCAGACACTCAGTTCCTGGTTTGCACTTGTGTGGTTTGATAGCTGAGCAAAATGCGCCCTTCACACCCAAAGGAAATAACAAGCCATGAAGAAATTATGGCATCAAGACCCATTCCCAGTGTTCCCTGGCACACAGTCCACTAGCTTGCTCCTTCTGTATCAACCTTTCAGCCAAGAAACTGAGCCTGAATCATCTGCTGCATCAGAAAGGCAAAGCGAAAAGAAGAAAGGGAATGACAAAGGGTCTGGAAAACCTGTATGAGAGAAAGGCAGTCATAATATACAGTTTCTTATCTTGGTCCTTGTCAATCTCTGCAGTTCTTGATTTCAACAAAGAACTCTTATTCTCCCAGATAGGGGAAATAAGGCATAGAGGAGTTACCAAGGCTCTCGGAGAAAGCAGAGGGGATGGAGGGTCTTTAGGGATGCTCAGATCCTATGTGTTATCCATCAACCTCTGCAGAAGTGGGTGCACATGCAGGCATTGGCTCTTGGGCTGCCCAAATGACACTGGGGGATTTACAGTTCGTTTATCATCTTGATGGATCTAGTGATGATGGTAACACACTCCACAGCATCAACACACAAAGAGGTCAGGGCCTGAAGCCTAGCTCTGAGCATCTGTGTCTCCCACTGGCTCTGACTGCTGGGAAAGAAATGGTTTGCTCATATCCATAGTCCTTAATGGCTGAATTCAGTTCCTCATAGTCTCTGTTCTTGAAAGTGGACTCTGATGTGAATTGCCCATGAGGTCAGGGGCAAAAAGGCCAATGGGTTCAGGATGAGTCATTCCCCTAAGGACAATCAGCAGAAAGAAAGGAGATAGAAAGTGCTGCAGGTTGAGAAATGCAGGAATCTTCCTGTTGGATCTGTGTTCAATGTGGCTTGAGTGCCCCTGCGGCAGGACCCTTTCCTATTTCCCAAAGAGACTTCCTTACACCAAATACTCACAGTCAGGAAGCAGTTACAGAACTTTGTCTGCTGGAGCAGCTCTGTCTCTCCCCTCAGTCCCTTGTGGCTTCTCATCACCATCAGAGAGCTGCAGAATATCCCTGCTCTCTCTGCTGATCGCTGTGCTAAACAAACCTTACATCTTTGCTGTTTTGACCTTGATTTTTCAGCATCATCAGGGTCAGATCTCTAGGCTGCTAGATATGTAAGCAGCCAATTATCACCCCAGGGCTCAGTCACTGTCCTCAGCCTTTGCCAGGCCCCATTAAAAGAGAAAGAGCTCAGAGATGGAAGAGGCAGGCTGGAGAAAGAGCTGGCTGGAGTTAACAAACCATGCAGACGGGAGGCACAGCCCCCAAGGATCTCTCCCCTATGCGTTTGGTGCAGGTAAAAGATTGCAGAGGTTTCACACCGGGAAAACAGAGATACTCGGAAGTCATTTAACAGCTATTGCTGGCCTAATTGCCTGCAAAGTCATTATTTTGCAAAGGGGAAGTGAAGAGGGGAAGAACAGGGCTGATTCCACTGTCCATGTGCAAACACTACACGTGCACTCACAGTCCAACAACAATAAATGCAGGATTCTCTCTCTCTCTCTCTCTCTCATTAAAGTTGGTAGCTAAGGAAAAAGAAAATCCAGAAGGTGGCCAGAACGTCTGGTAGACATTAACCCATGCTGCACAGATTGTTCAAGTCCTGCACCAGAAAAGAGGTGATTATCGTAGCTTACAGCCAGAAGTCCAGCCCTTAACTCAAGTCATTCCTTTACTGCTCTTAAACTCTGGATTTCTTATGTTCAACCCCAAGCATGGAGCCCAGAGGATTTCCACCTTTCCTACACATTCTTCACAGTCCTGAGCATCAAGACTCAACAGTAATTTCTCCTGGATATTTATTCCTGGCTCCAAGGCACTCACTCGGACCAGGGCATTTGGGTTAGTGAAAAATAAAAATCAAAAGAAGAGCCTGTGAAGAGGAAATGAGAAGATTCTCATCAAAGCCTGCAAGTGATCATCTCTGAAGTCAGGGACATGGATACAATCTCTGCTCAGAAAGCTCCTGAAGTTGCCAAATGTAGGGAATTTGAAGCACACACCAACAGTTTTCTCTGTCCTGCTCTTCTTTGCTGGCATCAGCCACAAGTTTCACATTAAGCTGGGACACTGGGTAAGGTAGACTTTCCTTCTGATTGAAGTATAGCTAGTTTTATATTGAAGATGTTTTTGTTAGGCTGTGGGGTTAGAACCTGACTGACAGTCCAGTGGAGTTTTCTCCTTGAAACTGCCTGAGAAACACAAGTACTTCTGCAAGGTAAGAGGGAGGAGAGCAAATAATGGAGAAAAAGGATTCCAGGACTATAGGTGGGTTTCAACATGATCAGCTCACCACAACTGCCACCACCACATGTGTGCACACTCCTCCACAAACATACTCATCACCTCCACTGCAGAAATACCTCTTCCCACTTCCAACTGGTCTGTGCTGGACAGGCACATGCTCCTTGGATGACAAGTTGTTCTACTCAGCACCCCCAAGCTCCTCCGTCCTTCTTTAATCCGACACATGAGTAGAGCTCCCAGAGACCAACAGTCTCAGACTGTATGTTAATCCTGCTTCCTGGAAGGCAGTACTCACTGGGCTTCATTCTGCAAAGCTGGCTGCTATTAAAACATCAGCATGATTCTTCCCGAAGGTCAACTACCAGGGGACCTATTCTGGCAGCTGTTTGTTTGTTTGTCTGAACATTATCTAGGTCTGGCTGTTTATTTACATCCATTGAAGTATCAGACAATAAATATCCTCTCCCAGTAGCAAACAGATGCTTGCACTTGAATGTTCTGGCTAGCACTGACTTCAAAACGATCTCCTTAATGAGCAAACAATACTATTAATCTTTAAAGACACAGCCTCTGGCCTTCCCTGAGCTCCTAGCCTGACCATGGCCAGGCCTACAGGCATCCTGGCAAGGAGCCCATGGGTCCAATAGATGAAAGAAGGTAAAAGATACCTTCTGTCCCTCTCCTGGTGCTTTTCAGCATTATCTGGGTCTCCCCAGCTGCTGTTGGATCCACAGGAGGGTGATGCTTGAGCACAGCCTCCCAGGCAAGCTGGTGTCAGATGCCTCAATCACACTTCTAAGAGGAAGATGGGTTTTAGAGGTTGGGATCATATGGTTAGCAAAGATGGGGACTCAATAAACGCCTCCAAATCATAGATAGGAATGAAAAAGGGTCAAAGAAAAGCAATAGGGTTGGAGGACAAAGAAGGGATTGGTGCTGGCAAGCACTTAGTCCCATTGCTGAAAGACAAACCATGAGCTATCTGTAAAGGAACACTGTTTAGGCTAAAATCCAGCATCCATACTAGATGTATTTCAGGAACTTTACTTCAGACTCATTAAAGCCTAATACCATAAACTGAATCAGTGTTTGGGGCATGTTAGCATCATCCAGGTTTGTTTTATCCAAGAAGGATGCAGTTCATGTAGTTTAAGACTGCTCTGCTGTATGAATCACGGCAAATTAAGCACGGACAACTGATTGTCATCAAAACTGTCTTCAGACTGATTTCAGAAGCACATTCCTGAACAAGGACTCCTGTTATCACTTCACCTCTATTTTATTTTCCCAGCAGTTTGGACTGGTCATTGGTAAAAAAGAACAGATCATTTCCCTTGTGCCAGTTGAGCTCAGCTGTTTCCCACTCCTGTGAAACCAACATGTCCTGCCCTGAGTATAATTCCTGGCCCACCAGAGTCAAAACAAGACCCTTTTCATTAACCCCTTTGTATAAAGCATTTGAAACTCTTCCAGGGCTCCTGAGAATGTGGTCAGGAGCAGGATTGTGATGGTCAGCCAGGCAGGCAGCAGGAGCAGACGCTGGTTGGATGATCGTTAATTACAAACAATTAAATGAAAAACTAAGCAGAAGAATTGGTGAACCACAGCTCACTCAGCCAACTGGTCCATCCCTGTCACTCTGCTTTTCTGCCATGTCAGCAGCCCCCGGGCTGATGAAGTAAAAGGGAATTCATAATCGCTGTCCCAAACATTTCCAGCCGCTGCTCAGGCAGCTCCTGCTCAAGTCGTACTGGTGGTTTATTTTGGCCATGAAATTGCCCCAGTTCCCAGGGGAGGTGAATGAGTGGCTGCCAAGAAGATTGTAAGGGTGGATTTCAAAGGCAAAGCCCTGCAGGTCACAGAATCCATCCACACTGTCAGCTTCTGAGAGGAAGGGAGCAAACATAGATGTAGCACTGCCTCTTAACAGGAAAAGAAATATTTCTGGGCAGGGAAAGCCAGACCTGGCAGGACAACCTCTGTTCTCCCCATATCCTAAGGCATCCTTCCTTTGTCCTCCTTGCTTCTCCTTCTCCCAGGGCTTCTCATGGAAATCACCACCATTATTTCTCACTATTGGATTAAGGATCTGCAAACCTCATTTTTAGGAGTTCCAAGCAGCCCTGGAGCCCAGCACATCAATCCAGGCTGCTCTGAGCAGTATCTAGCCACAGCCTTATGACTGCACAGGGACCTCTAATACTTCATTGTTTCTCCAATATCAGTTCCTCCCTGTTTTATGAACCTAATGTCCCCCAGCGGATGTTGGGACTACAGGCTGCTGTTCCTGGCATGGCAACTGGGCAAAGCAGCAGACAGTCTATGATCTAATGTCAGGCTGTTATGATGATCATCTATTTCTGCTTTTCCATTGATTTGGGTTACATGATGTAGCTCTATCGATCTTGGCAAAGAGATGGAAGGGGCTGGGGACATTCCATGTTCCTATTTCCTCCATTTTGGCATGTGTTTTCCAGTCAAATAATCCGTTCTAATTTACCGAAAGCCTATTAACAGGAGATCAATTTCTAATAAAACGTGACATTTCAATAGCCCCGTCTATCTCCCGATCCAAAAGGCCTTTAGAAACACTAATTGAAAAAGCAAAGGGTGAAGTATTTCATTCCCAATAGATGCTTTAAGGCGATGCTTGCACGGACGATGCCAGTCTATCTAAATACAGATCTTGGAGCACCTTCAGCCACATGGAGAGCAGATTCCAGAAGAACCAGGTGTTTAATCTCAGTACTCAGACTTACAGTGCTATTCAGACCCCAAAGTGTCATGACAGCAGCCTCTGTCATCTGAGGTGATGCTAACTGACCAGGAGAGGAGATGAGGGTCAATCCAAGCTTTTTGCTTCCAAGGGAGAATAACACCCTAAACAGGCAAGTGCCCCCCAGCTTTTACCCTGGTAAGATTCACCTCTCAAACTCTGTTCCAAGCTCATTAGTGTCTGTGGGATCACTCATCTAATTATATCCATAGACCCAAAGTTGCAAAAATAGCCCTGCAGAAGCCACCTACAGGCACAGCACACTCACTCCTCAGAATCCATATGATCACCTGAGTGCACACACCTGCTCCACACAACAGAAGGGATACTAAAGCAGACTGGTCTTGCAAAGCCTTCAGGTTCCTGCTTTACATTTCTTTTACCCAGAAGGTTTAAACCTTGTGATTACAAGCAAGCAAGATTTGTTTGCTACAGAATTAAAACAGTCAAGGAGAATGATTCTTCGTCTGTTTTCCATCTACACAATTATGAACAGCAAATATAGGGTTTTCAGAAAACAGCTTGGCTAAAATACTGCTGGCTAATCCCTATCATCTGCAGGCTCTGCACTGTAATCCTCCCTCCTCACGCCCTCGGATGGGCTCTGGCAGGAAGCACGGGTGGCTGCACCAGGCAGGAGTACAGGGTCTAATCCCTGCAGAGGAGTCACCCACTGACCTCTCATGTAATCCAGCCAGGCTGCAAAATTAGGTCAAACAGTGCCTGACTGCTGTACAGGAGATCTTCCTCACAGGGCAAATGCAGCACTCTGGGGTAGAGAAGGATTCCTCTGAATTCAGCAGGGCCAGGAGATGTTTCTTACAAAATGTTGATGGCCATCTGCTTTTGGTTCATGGGATAGGTGCTTCGATTTCATGTGGGTCAGCGTCTCACTATGGATTAAGGATGCAATGTTCTGGAATACATTGCAATGAACCTTCTGCTTTGGGTCAGTGAGTCCTGCAAGCCAGGAGATGAACTCCTAGCTGACAGAGGTCTTCTTTCTTTCACTATCCACAGCACCTGACTGCTGTGCCATACCACTGTGGTTCCCCACCAACATTTATAGTGAGAGATACTCCCGGCTGCGATGTATTGTGATATAATTAGACATAAATAAAAGACCAGCCCTTCATTCTGGGCTTGGACGTCTCCTTAAACAGTGGGTTTATAACTGCCGCTCCCAGCACCATAAAAATAATAATTACAGTTTGAAGTGTGGCCAGTCAGGCTGTACCTTAACTGCAGAGCTTCCCTCAAATTGAAACAAATACAGAGTTGGGCACAAGGGGAAAGGGAAAGAGATGTCTTGGTCCTTTCTCAGCCTCACCAGGGAGAACATGTCAGGTGTAGGCAGCTTTTATATTCATGAGTCAATTGACAGATGACATCATATTTGAAAGCATGGTTTACACATGCTCCCCTGGCACTCCCTGATTGATAAATTAGACACTCATAAGCCATGTGCTAATCAATGCAAATCATTAGTTTGTAACAACACAAGGCAAGCTCGGCAGAGCTCATTTTTCAAGGTAATGGCCTGCCAAGTGATCAGCGTTCAGCAACAGACCCTGCCAGGAGATCTATTAAAAGGCTGCTGGCACTCACCTATGGTGTAAGCTGAGGCCTCTGCTGTCCAGTCCCCACCAAGGATGAGGTTGTGCTGCTCAGTGCAAAAGCTAAAGCCCCAAACCTACTTTCCATGAGGCATAACAGCTCCTGGCCACCTTAGTCCTGGACATCTGGTGTAGTTGTACTTTCATAGTCTCTGAACAGTTGTTCTCTACTTATCCCAACCCTGCAACTTAAAATAAAAGTAATTTGCCTCTCAAAAATTATACTTTGACCTCTACCAGTGGAAAAGGAAGGAGGACATTCAAAGCATAAACTGGCAAGTATGTCCTAGGAAACTTCATGCTGACAGCAGTGCACCTCTAAGAGCTGATGTCTGCATCAGGCATGTGTTTGGCTAAACAAAGAGGGCATTTGAGCAATCTAGACATCAGATTTTAAATATAAATTTTTGGCTTCGTTCTTTTACAAGAACTGCCCAGCTGAGTGAGTACTTTGGGAGAATGAAACTACACTCAGGACAGACCTGCCGCTATTGACCTTTCTGTAGAGCAAAGAGAAGGCAGAAGTATGGGACAACCCTGCTCCTTCTCCTAAGGATTCTGCATAACCTTCATGTCTCCTTCCCAAGTTCTGCAGGATTTCAGTCCCTCTGACAACAGAGCAGATCTACTTCATGTTGCTTTATTAGGAATAAGTCCTACCACTGGTGCTCTATAGAGCAACTCCAGGTCCTCTGTGGAGAATAAGGATTCTCTATTTGACATTCTCAGAGGTAAAGTTCAGTGCTCTCAGAGAGAATTCTCCTTCTGGATGCTCATATTTCTGATCCCAGTGGATAATCTCAAAGGTCATCCTAGTGCCACTCCATTCATGTCTGTTGTGATGGAGCTTTCGGATACTGGATCTGACTCCCTGCAGCACACCAATGGCTACTCTATGGCAATAAAGTAATTTCTTTCTTTTCACAGCACCTACTGCAGGAGCTGAAAAGAAATTCCCTGGACGTATTAGCACTGTAGGTCTTCTGATACATCATGAAGTGGTTCCAGTTCTCCAGAGTGCAGGAATTCAGATGTACATAAAGCAATTGGCCATGGCAAGAAAGGTACAGATCTTCATACACTTTTATTTCTCCCAGACTGGTGAAACTTCATTTACATGGCCAACGTTTTGAGTTGGGGGGGTGAAGAGGTATCTCTTGAAAATTTACCCTCTTGCTGCCGCCAGTCCTGGTTCTTCATAAAGAGAATGTAAATGTATGGTTTCAGTCAGGGTGGGGTTTGGTGGAGATTAAGGGAACAACAATTAAAAAAAACAAACAAACAAAACCAAAAGTATGAAAATTAAACATTTTTATATAAGAACATAGATGGCAGCTCGTGAGGTGTGAAACCCAAAATGCTTGCCTAACTGGCCAGTTCTTAAGCAGGGGTCAAACTGTAGAGAAGAGCAATTCAGACAAGCCGCACTACCAGTAAGGCTCAAAGCCTTACATACTTTATGTTCAGAAATACCCAGAAGCATAGTGTGTGTGCAAATGGGACTGACCAGCGACAAAGATATCAACTTAGTTGGCCTGGAATAGAAATCCTTACATGGAATTATTCAGAGACTGAGGAAGATAGTAATATAGGATTGTACGAGGACAGATGGATTGCAAAATAGCTGGGATTATGAATACAAGTCCTTCATAAGTGCCTGTTCACAGGGCTGATGGACTAGATTCTTTCTAGGGATGAGCTCATCCTACCATGTCGGGAATGCTGTGACCCATAGGGCTGGGAGCCCCACAGCAGGGGGTGCAGAGCAGCACCACAAAGGTCCCTTTAACCGCAGCCAGACGGGGTGAGCTTTGAGACGCCCACGGATCCTCACGACACAGTGTCACTTGAGAGGGAGCCAACTGCCCTTTGGCAAAGGCATGCATGCGTGCACAGACCCGGGCACCCAGATGGACACATGTGGAGGAGAGCACACAGCAACATACAGATTGGCACAGGCAGCAGAGCACACGTCAATGCAGCAGCATGAAAGAAGGTGGAAATATTCAAGCAAGCAGCGCAGGCAGGGGTGTGGAGGCACTCAGAGACACACTCTGCCCACCAAGACTCATCTACCTGGCGTGAGGATGCGCTCACCAATGTGCCATGGGATCCTGGTCATGTGCAAGGGTTATATAAAGGTGAGGACATATATGCACCAAGTGTATAATCCCACCCAGCAGAGTCTGGGGTGGGAAAACACGTGGACAGTACAGGCATCCTCTCAAAAGGACCTGCTCCTTGTAGCAGGCAACACAAGGAATCTGCTCTAAATACACGCATTTACACACACCTCGGATGGCATGATGCCCTGTGCAGCTCCAGGCATCAGCAAGGGCAACAAGCTCAATCATAGCCTGTCACATTCAATCTTTGAGATCTACAGATGCATTTGCAATTTCCCTTTGCAGTGTATCAAACGTGGACTAAAGCTCCTGCTTTGCTGAAGATTTGGGCACTTTCACTATTTTCTGTAAACCAAACAAATCAAAAACTGAAACCCAGAGATTATATCAATGGTCAAGGAAGATATTTTGTTCTTGCACCGATATTTGTGCCAGGTATTGATGCTAAATGACTGCAGAGAGATGCAGAGGGTGATAGCCTGTGAGTACATAACTGAAAACAGAGCAATCCAGGGATTGGAGCTTTTTACTCACTCCCTTGTTAAGCACTACAAGCTGGAAAAGTGGATGGAGTCATTGCTTGGGAACAATTCCTGTCAGCAATGCAGGGATGTGTTATCTCCAAGGCCAGGGGAAAGGGGAACCTGAAAGAGAAGCTCTCCAAAGAAATCAGCCAGCCCAGACTCTCTGTCCAGTCCTTTTTTGTCACTTGACATCCCTGGGGCTAGGGTCAAGATAATGAGGTCCTACATATCTCTGGGCCCCAGCCCCACTGACAGGGCTGTGCTTTGCAAACATTATTGTAATTCAATTGCAGACTCTTTCAGCTCCTGGGCTTCTCAATGCCAAGGTGACCTATTAAGAACTTAATATCAGATAAAAAAAACATCCCTTGAAGCCTTTCTAGCCTTCATAATCTATGTTTATCCACAGGAAAAAATAAAAAGGGGAAAAAAAGGAGAAGGAGTGAATGCTTATCTTCCAATATTGCCTCAGCTAGAAGGAAAGTACCATCTGGAGACAAAGCTCCGCATTTGCCTTTTCTGCCCTTTCATTCAAGCAGACAGAAAATTGATTGAGCTCTGAAAGACTGGACAAGGTCTTTTCTATACACCTGTCATAGACTGATCCTCCACTTAATGTCATTCTTCTTATCTGCTGATCCACCAACGAGTGGTTCCTCTTATATCTGACCAAGGGACATGTCAATCTGGCTGCTAGTTTCAGTAAGACCACCTTTCTTATCATCCAGTCCCAAATGAGTAGCAGTGTTCCCAGCAAGTGCCATCTCCCAGCAAGAGCCAAACTCAAAAGACCAAGCCCCTCAGCAGCTACTTCCACTCAGCTGTGTCTCACAAAGACCTTTGCCTCCCCAAGGCTTCCTCTCATCTCCCATCAGCTGGTACTTCATTAGAGACTCAAAGCCATCTCTCATGGGTTTTTTGTCTTCCAAGGCCACCAGATAATTTGTTGGTGCTCTCCAATATCACTTGATTGGATTCACTTGCAGTCTCCAACACTGAACTACAAGGTGTTCCTAGTCACTGTCAACTGGAGAGACAGACACCCCTCTGAAGTCCTGCAGAAAAGATCACGCCAAACATCCCTACTCGTTTCGTCCCTCTCCATCTCCTCAGTCCTTCCTGAAAGGCCTATAAACCACCTCAGCTTGTGGTAGTTTCCAAATGACACTATGTACTCTATGCAGCGACTTGGCTTCATCAAGTCTGTTCCTCTAGGACCCCCAAGCATCCAGCCACCTGTGCCGAGAGCTGTTCTTGCACCTTCAAGGGAATGCAGCCACTTCTGATGTTGCCAGGTGAGCAAACATGGGTGTCAGGAGAAAAGCATTAGAATCATAGAATCATAGAATAGCCAGGTTGGAAGAGACCTACCAGATCATCGAGTCACCATAAGCTAAGAAGCTAAGGTCCTCATTCCACCTCATCTAAGAGAGTAAAGAGATGGGGGCAAAGGGGCTCTGAGCTCTAGGACAGGAACATGAAGGGTTCTAGGATACACAGAACACACACTATGAGAGAGAAGAAAAATATCCTTAAGGACAGAGAGCAAAACCCTGCTTCTCCATGGTGAAAACAAGATGAAAACATGGAGCCAAGTCCAGTGTGGTGAATTACATCAGATGTCACTGAAGATGAAGCAATGGATTAGTGAATACCTGCAGTTCTCCTTCCCAGCAAAATCTTTTGCTCAGCCTCTTACTCCAGGTTGAGCTGGTAACACAGAATGCTCTCTATTCTCCTTCATCCTCTTATTTGGCTCCAAGGTTAGAGGAAAGGACTTAGAAAAACCAGAATCTTAAACCGTAGCTGAGGTATGAACTGGACACATGACTTTAGAGACATCATACACACTATCATAGAATCAGAGAATCATAGAATCACCAGGTTGGAAAAGACCCACTGGATCATCGAGTCCAATCATTCCTGTTTGATTCTCCACGGTTTTCATTGAAACACCTATGATTTTTAGGGGACAGCTTCTACACCTGCAGAAAAGTTTAAATGGAGGTTCTTGGAACTGAAAAACACACACCAAAGCATGGTGCGTCCATCAGTATTGGAAACCCTCAAAGGAAAAGTATTGTGGAAGAGAAGTCATTATTACCTCCAGTAGCATAAGAGCAGCACGTATATTCAGACCCTTAATCACAGAGGTTCCTTGTACATCAATCAGAATTAGTCAAATGTGTATTCAAAGCCCTTGATTGAATTATCTAAAAGTAATTCAAATGAATCTAAAAGTAATGGTGTAGTAGGCACATTTTTAATGCTGGTAAATCACCAGCCAAGACCATCAGTCTTCACATATAAAGAGACACAAGTTGGAAATGCAGCAGTTGAGGTAGGCAGTGATTTCCTCCCAGCTCAGCACACCCCAGAGTCTACAGAGCATCATCTCGGGTCTGTAAGAGTGAAGCTGACCACTCCACAGAGGAAACAGAGCCCTCTGTGTGCACTTAAAAGGATTAGAAGGTCTGCTGGGAACTGTCCTAAAGGGTCTGTATGGCACAAGAGGGCAAGGCACAAGGCACGATCAAGGGAGAATTAAGAGAGCCAAAGGGATTTAGCAGGCGAGTGCTGACATATTATTCCGCTTAGGCAGAGGCAGTGGACTCTTGGGAGAGGAGAAAGGCTGCCTGAGCTATTCAGGTTGAGACTTGGCTGCTGAGTTAGGAGCCAAATCCTAGATTATGCTGTTGGGGAGTTAAATTTGCCCCATCAAAGGAGTTAGAACAGCTTTCATGAGTCTAACACAATCCTATAGCACTGAACCATCCCCAGAAAACTTCATCTGAGAGAACTGCCATGAACTTGCTGGTAGATCATCTCTAGGGATGCTGTGGTTGAGCCAAGTGATGCACAAGGACCTCAGCCAAGTCAAAGCAGAGCTAATAACAGGTACCACCTTCCAACAAGACTCAAGCTCTTTACCTAGCTGCAGGTTTGCAACTCACTTGGCGCCCCTACATCTGCAGGTACACCTACATCTAGACTGGTTAAGTTGGTATGATGGACCACAGGTGTTTATTCTGGTTCAAAGAGACTAGACCTTTTGTTCATTTTTTAAGAGAAATGTCCTGTCTAAGGCAAGACAGCTAGTTGCTCTAGGTAGTCTAATAAATGTAACGGTTTGAGATGTCTAAGCCCTACAAAGGGCATCCCAGAAGGAGTTAATGCAGTCTTCTGTCCTCTAAGGGCCTGGGGCTTGCTACGTACCTACACAGCTTGTTACATTTGTACAAGCAGCCTATACCTGGCCGCATATCAGTGGAGACCAATTAACATATCCTGCTTGAAAACTTCTGGGAACAAAGTGCTAGTGTTCCTAAGCGGCCACGAGCAGAGTACAAACCATGTCTAAGACACCACTGCTGTGGGTAGGAGCTTGGACAGCAGAATTTGAGGGAATGTTTAGGACTGCTTGTCCAGAGATGGCACTGCTGTGTTTCAGGTCCCTGGGGAACTCAAGCAGGATCTTCCATCTCTAGGCTGAACATGTCAAGCAAGGCAGAGAGCATGCAACAAACACAGCTGAAACTGTTGGCGAAGAAAAGGTGCTGGAAGAATACCCTGGGCATGATCTTCTCGTATTTCCATAGCCCTCACCTATCTCCCATGGGCCAGGGAGAGACAAAAAGAGCATGTTATTAACAGGAGACAAAGGATCACTTTCCTTTGGGACCTCAAGGTAACCCGGACAATGAAACTCGACCCAAAGCCATTTTGACATAAGGTTGTGGCACAAGACAAAGCAAGGTCAGGAGTTCAGCATCAATACAGTAAGTGTCAGTCATGACACAAAAGACTCAGGGATCAGATTTACCTGCCAAGTGCTGCTTGGGAGGGAGGGCATTGAGACGCATAATTACGTCCCCTTTCATCTGTACTGTTCTTCTCCTCAGTTCACACGGCTGTCCTGGTTATGTCCTTGCACAGGTTACCTCTGAGCAGGGTCCTAGGTGAGGCATCCCTCCACAGCCACACCTCACAGATGGTGGTATAGTGATTGATGAGGGATGTAAGAGCTTAACCCCCTCTTTCACTGAAGCAACAGCTCAGGCTTCAGCAAAATCACTCCTAAGAACAAACACTTCTTTCTGTGGTCACCTCCAGCTTTTTGGTGGACTAAATCAACTAAGTTAAGCCAGATTTATACATTACCATAGAACCATAGAATCATAGAATTACCAGGTTGGAAAAGACCCACAGGTTTATTGAGTCCAACCATTCCTATCAATCACTAAACCATGTCCCTCAGAGCCTCCTCCACCCATGCCTTAAACACCTCCAGGGAAGGTGACTCCACCGTCTCCTGTTCCAGGCTGTTTCAGTGCCCAATTACCCTTCCAGTGAATTTTTTTTTTCCTAATGTTCAGACTAAACCACCCCTGGTGGAGCTTGAGACCACCCCTTCTTGTCCTCTCCCCTGTCACTTGGGAGAAGAGCCCAGCTCCTTCCTCTCTGCAACCTCCTTTTAGCTGCAAGGACTCCAGAGGAGCTGATGAGGGCTGGTGACTGTGAGAAAAGAAACAAGACCTCAATCTTCCCAAGCCAGAGTAGCTCCTTTTCCTAGAAGTCCTGCCAGAACAGGTCAATGCTGGCGCTTTACACTCACAAAGTTTGGAGTGTTATTTAGTATAATTCCAAGTCAGGAACATACAACAAGCAAAGCACCATGGATTTTGAGGTACACACTGATCTTCATCCAAACAAGAATTTGAAATATATGAAATACTGAGCACCTGATTGAAAACATCCTCCCCTTACAGGAATCACCATTAGTTTACTTTTTTTCCTAAGGCTGATCACCTTTTGAGGGAAAGTTTTCCATGTTTCCAGGGATTTGTTCTGGTGAAATTAGATCATTGCAATGAAACAGAAACAAAATGCAGAAACCTCAGGTTTGGAGATCTTCACACTCCCCTGAGCATGCTTCACAGAGCCTTGGGAAAATAAATTTACAAGTGCCTGGAGCTTATTTGCTTTCTCTCTCTACAGACCTTACTTATAAGACAGGAGGGGAGTAAAAGAAGCCTTTTAAATAGTTACTTAACCAATCTTTACCAAGTTTCATTCAAGGTTTTCTTGGCTCTTGGGAGATGGCAAAAAAAATGAAGGAGGTGAGCAGCAATTCCTGTGCATCCAGAGTGAAAGAAATGGGAAGGAGAAGGGATCAGGGATGAGCTGTCAATTATTTTTGGAGCCCAAAATGCACCTTTTTGGATGAAGATTCTCTACATGTGCAGCAGATGGCGCAGCTGCAGTAGCTGTCCCACTGCCACCCGCTGTCCCCACTGCTGCCCATTGTCCTCATTCCAGACCCAGGACCATCTGAAAGGGCATCCCTCACTAGCTGGTTGTCTCATCCTGAACTTTTGTTGCTGGGTCCTACACCATGCAGCTCCCAGCACTGGATTTTAGCAGTCTCAAAGCAGTTTACAGTGGTGAAAGCAGGCCACGAGTTATCCCAAAGAGATCATAGAATCATAGAATCACCAGGTTGGAAGAGACCCACCAGATCATCGAGTCCAACCATTCTTATCAAACACTAAGCCGAGTCGCTCAGCACCTCGTCTACCCATCCCTTAAACACCTCCAGGGAAGGTGACTCAACCACCTCCCTACGCAGCCCAATCATCCAATCCAGTGCACAATCACCCTTTCTGTGATTATTTTTTTCCTAATGTCCAGCCTAAATCTCCTCTGGTGGAGCTTGAGGCCATTCCCTCTCATCCTGTCCCCTGTCACGTGGGAGAAGAGCCCAGCTCCCTCCTCTCCACAACCTCCTTTCAGGCAGTTTTAGAGAGCAATGAGGTCTCCCCTCAGCTTCCTCTTCTCCAGGCTAAACACCCCCAGCTCTCTCAGCCATTCCTCATAGGGCCTGTTCTCCAGCCCCTTCACCAGCTTTGTTGCTCTTCCATGGACTCACTCCAGAGCCTCAACATCCTTCTTCTGGTGAGGAGACATCCACAAGGGATGCCAAAAGCACAGCTCCACCAGGCAGAGATGGATGTGCAGTAAAACCCCACACTGGTGCCTTTTGGGACACTAATATTGTTCACAGCCCTGAACGCAGCCTGAGCCCTCCAGCCCTCCTCGGGACATTTAAAACAAGGAGAGACAAAGGAGAGCCTACAAAACAGGCCATGGGGAGCAATACCGCATTGGCTCAGGTGCTTCGTTTCCATGCCAGAAGGGAAGAGCCATGTCCCAGGTGCAGAGCTGGGTGATGGAGCCCAGAGCCTGACCAGCTGCCCCAGGAGCCAACCTCCTCCCCTTGCCTCCACCCTTCTGTATTCATCGGCACTTATCATGACTGTAATAGTTCCCACTGGACTACTATTTCTGTCTGGGAGTGACAGAGGAAGGCAGTATGAAGCCTTTATTTTTGGGACTCCCAGCTATCTTTGCAGGCTTTGTGGTTTAAAGGCACATGACCAGTCCCTTCATGACAATTGACTGCTTCTTCTCTCATCTTCAAAGGCTGACGCTAAAACTTATTACAGTGCCAATTATTTTCCCTGGCCAAAACCTCCCCCTACCCAGCCCTTCTGTGTTGAGGAGTATGATCCTGCCTTTCCTTTTTCTTATTATTTTTCTTTTCCCACTTTCATTATGCTATATTGGAAAAGAACTAACTGGTTGCTTTTATGAGGGAGCAACTTGTCTCCGTACACAGATCTCTTGGCAGAGAGGGGAAAATATTATCCTGTGTGGAAGTATCTTGGCAGTTGGTGGCAAACAAACTATGAGAGGAGGGACATGGAGCAGCAAGGGGAAAGATTTAAAGAAGGTGGGGTTTTTTGTTGAGGATGTGGCCATGTCCTATATTTTTGTTTGCAGTTGCTTTCCCCCATCCATCCTCCAAATGAGGAGACCTTCAAAGCTTCTTGCCCTCAGCCTTAGAAGTGAAGCAGAGAAGCCACAAGCAGGCTGCCAACCAGCCAACTGCCAACTTTGTCCCTGCGGCAGCACTAAAAAGCACAGCTGGGAAGAGTCTGGGGGGGTTATTCCCTTTTCTTTTTTTATTCTGAGAGGAGTGGCTTTTTTTTTGGTTTTTCCTGGAAAAACATTTTTCAAACCCAAATTTGCCCAACCCTTCTGTGGAAGTCACTGCATTTCTTCCCGACAGCCACAGGGTGTCAGCAGCTAAAAGGAGTGGGTCTCCTAGAGGAATCCCAACACCTTGAGATATCCCAGAACTGAAGCAAAGCTTTGAGGTGGGTCTCATCCTGCCCTGTCCCCCCCATCAGAGTTTCCATGAGCAAAGGAGAAGCTTGAAGCACAAGCTGCTGCACAGGGTTTGCTCCACCAGCCCAGGACTCTCAGATCCTAAGACAGGTGATGTCAGTTCTTGCCTGGTAGGGAAATACTCCAAAATGATCCATGAGCTGGTGGCATTTCCTGGCACAGGCAGGTTTGAGGGGGAGCTGAAAGTCTAGAAGAGGAAACAAACCCAAAGGTGACAGGGGTGACAGAGACATGGGCTAATTTTCCAAATTTCTGAGGCTTTGAATGTCCGAAGCCAACAACCATGAGCTACAAGCAAGGGGACTTCGGTGGTATTGGGAACAGCCAATTCAGACTCCCAAAACCTCCTTCACTGCCTCATTAGTGCATTAGTTGGGTGTTCCTGACCATCAACAAAGAGCTTTGCCATGTCCCACCCATGAGTTTAAAATTCCCCCTTGACTTTCCTGTTTCACCTAGGGAGGGAAGCAACAGTAAAAAGTCCTGTATTCATACGCACAGCCAACATTCCCTTTGTCTGAAAGGAGCATTAGGAGGCACAGAGGGTCAAGTCCTGTGCAAGACCCACAAACACACTTTGTTGTTACTCATCCCATTTTGTACCTCGAGTATCCCACCTGTAAAGTGGGATCAACAAAATCTCCCTCCCTTGCAGAGTCTGAGCAGCACAGCAAAGGAACTGCATTGAAGATGGAATGATGTGAGAGAAGTCCTTAAGGTCCCACACTTCTCATAACACTTCTTCCATCTATTCCCCAGATCATGACAAAACAAGGTGCCACTTCTGGTAACTTAGTTCGAGCAGGATATTGCAGGATGCAACGACGGGGGAGTGGCAAGCTAAACCAACCTAAAAACAAATGGATGAGGACTGAGCATCTCTGCTCCGTCTGCCTCCAGAGAGGTTTTGTTGTCATCAGTTACCTGTGTGCCTTCCAGGCATGCACTAAACATGGGATTCATCTTGTTTAACATGGTCTTCCCGAATATTAGACATCCCGCCTAATGAGTCAGGCAGGCTTCCCCTCCAGTCAATGGAAAGAGACAGGTTTCACCATAGGGCGATTTGTGCCATCCTAAATAGGTGTCTCAGGCAGATGGAGTGAATTTCCTTCTGGAGACGCCAGACTCTCTCCATTATCTATAAATGGCAACTCATTTTGATTCAGTGCTGATGGCCAGCATCAGATGTGACAAATTTCAACCTGAGTGACTGTCTGGCATCTCTTGCAGGTGGGGCATCCACCCTTTCCTTGCTGTCTCTGTGGGAAAAGGTGTGTGTGGGTAGCTTATTACACAGTTACTTAATTGTGAGGACAGTGTTTGTTCAATATCTGATATTACAAGAAAAGGGCTGGAGACTTATACTTTGAAATCTATCTATCTTGGGATGTTATGTTATTACACAATTATGAACCAACTTCTGGGGAGCTAGAAGAGCTGCAGACATAGAGCTCTCGCTTTCTTTTTAAATGAGCAGAGAAAAAGGCCACTGGACAGCCTGCAGGTAAGAGCTAGCAGCGCTCACTATTTGTGCAGATCTGACAGTAGGAAACAAAGGATTTACAGTCACCATTGCTGTTAAATGCATACATGCCTTGTCCAAGCTGGAGCTTCCCATGAATTAATGGTTTCCCAGTTATACCACAATGTTGCAGTATAGCAAGGTGGACAATTCACCCCATATCAAGAGTAATAACAGCATGTTAATCATTTGGGAGTGATAAGAGTGCTCATAGGCTGCTCAGATAAAATTACATTGAATGCATGGCTTTACCTAGTGAAGTTGCATCATATACCCTGTACTCTCTAAAATCACCTTCACCTTGCTTGTGTTAGGCTTCAAGCACGACTAGCCTGTGGCCAGCATTGAAACAGCTTTTTAGGGTATAATGAAGGATGTAGTCCAGCTGTATATTGTTGGGATTTGGTCTGTAAACCAAATGGGCTCATCTGTAGCTCATACGTCTTTGAATCATAGAATCATAGAATCACCAGGTTATAAGAGACCCACTGGATCCTCGAGTCCAACCATGCCTATCAAACACTAAACCATGTCCCTCAGGACCTCATCCACCCATGCCTTAATAATTTTGTGTTATATTTTATATTTAATGAAAATATATTTGGAAGTCTTCTTGGTTGTGACCACAGACATTCCAAGCCACTAATTTAGGTTTGGTTTTTTTAGGCACCCATGACCCTGGATCCTACACTTTATGATTAGAAAAGAGATGATGCAGGCAACTGTAAGCGCAGCTTTAGGTGCAAAACACATTAACCAGCCATGAAGAAATCTAGCAGAACCTGGTTATGGATAAGTTCCTTACTGTTCCATTCAGCACCAAGTGCTGTATTGTGCTTGGTCAGAAGGCATTTTTGGCAGCACCTCTTAAAAAGATTTTGATCCATTCATCATTTCCCATTGATCTCTGCTTCATCAACATCTAAGTGCCTTATTCAGGGGAGGTCTATACGGTTCCCCTAGGGATCTATCACCCCACACTATGTCTGCCTTGTAAAACCTTGCTCACCATCAGCCCGTACTCAGTAACAGTTTGGATCCACAATGCAACACTCAGCAATGGGTAACAGACACTATTCTGCACCTAACCAGCACTGGGCACCTCTATCTTTCTACAGCAGTCCAAAAAATCCAAGAAAAGTATGCTCTGCCTCACACGGTCCCGGTTAATTCCTCCTGATGGGGACCATTTCCAGAATCACTGGCAGAAGCGGCACGCACCAGGCAGCGGGTCGCCTCCTGACATCTGCCGTGCACATTTCCCATCCCCGGCAAGGGGTTTTCAGAGCAACCCTCTACTGGGATGTTTGTACAAACATGTGTATTTACTGTGTCAACACACATTAGAGAGCAAACACATTAAAAGGAAAAGGAAACAACTACGAGTTGAAGCCTCTTCAAACCTTGCTCCATCACAGCTCTTCCATGTGATCATAGATTGACGGCAAAAGCCTTCATTCACAAAATCTCATCCCTCCTCTCCTCAGCTTGTGCTGGCCCAGATAGCCATGAGTAACCAATCTCTGTGGTCAGCAAACTTTTCTATGCCGCACGTATGTCTAAAGATGGAAAATGGAAATGTCTGTGTAGTAGAAGGCTCCTCAGACTTTTTAGTTCAAAACCAGGAAGTGCAGCTGAGACGGTGCAGGGATTGCAAGGAATATAACAGTGCAAGGGATGGTGGGAAGCAGAGGATTGCTGCAACTAACACGTTTCTACTCATTTCTGGTTCAACTCCTAGTCCCTGCTATCTCCAGTGCTTCTCTGCCTTGCAGGCCATAAAGAATAACTTGAAGACATCCTCCTCATAGAAACATTGAATCATAGAATCATTGAGGTTGGAAAAGACTTCGAAGATCATCAAGTCTAAGTATCATCCCAACACCACTCTGCCTACTATACCATGCCCTGAAGTTCCACTACAGCCTACATGTTTTTTGAACATCTCCAGGAATGGTGACTCCACCATTTCCCTGAGCAGTCTCTTCCAGTGCTTCACCACTATTACAGTAAAGGAAGTTTTCCTAATATCCAGTCTAAACCTCCCTTGGCACAGCTTGAGGCCATTTCCTCTTGTTGTATCACTTGTTACTTTGGAGAACAGACTAGCACCCACCTTGCTACAACCTACTTTCAGGTAACTGTAGGGAGTGATAAGGTCTACCCTCACCTCCTCCAGGCTTAACCAAACTAGTTCCCTCAGCCACTTCCAATAACCCCTGTGCTCCAGACCCCTCACCAACTTCACTGTTCTCCTCTGGACACGCTCCAACAACTCAATGTCCTTCTTGTATTGAGTGCTCCCACAAGAGTCCCATCAGCCGAACCCCCAGGGAACTTTGCCATGATCCACAATCCTCAGGCAGAGAGTAAGTTCAATACAGGCAGAGCCAATAATTGTCAAACCTCCATTTTTCCCAAACATGATGAGAATTTCATAGAATCATAGAATCACCAAGTTGAAACAGATCCATTGGATCATTGAGTCCAGCCATTCCTATCAAACACTAAACCAGGTCCCTCAGCACCTTGTCCACCTGTCCCTTAAACCCCTCCAGGGAAGGGGACTCAACCACCTCCCTGGGCAGCCTCTGCCAGTGCCCAATGACCCTTTCTGTGATTTTTTTTTTTAACTAATGTTCAGCCTGAACCACTCCTGGTGGAGCATTCCCCCTTGTCCTGTCCCTTGTCACTTAGGAGAAAAGACCAGCTCCCTCCTCTCCACAACTTCCTCTTAGGCAAGGATTTCTGGGGATATTCATTCGTGTGATGCTACAGCAGGGAAGAGCAGCACGGAGATGTACATAAAAAGATGGTTAAAGAAAAACAATTCCTCCTGACTTGTCACATACTGCATTCAGCTGTTGCTTGCGCTCACTGCTTCCTCTTCAGCTTGGCACACAACTGCACGTGTGTGTGTGCATGAACACACAGAGAAGACAGACAGAGGTAATTATAAAGCTAAAGGCACCTAGCACTTCCCAGCTGTCAGTCGTATAAAAAAAAAAAATCACGATTTAAATGCAGAGACATCTACCTTGAGTAAAAACAGAATCCTTGCTATGAGATGTAAGCAGTTAAAATTTATCTCAGAGAGGATAGCGATATGAATGCCTACTGGTGAGTCCAACAGAACAATAGACACAAAAAGAAAATTACCCAAGGACATGTGGAAAATCCTACTGGTCTATGTCAAAACTTTGTTCAACCCATCCCACAGCGTTGGTGGTAAAATCAGCTGTTAACCTCCATTCCCTGCCAATAAATGCTCCCAGTACCATGCAGCCAAGCCAGTGCTGCTACGATGCATGTTTAATAGCCAGCCCAGCAGCAGAGTATAACAACACACTTATACAGGGAGCAGGGATTGCCTCATTTCCAGGAACCCAAATCCTGTGTGGGTCTCTGCAGCACTTTGCATTGCACAGACTGAAAATTCCCACGCAAGATTGCCTGTCAGCAGAAAGCCTGGTGCCCAGGAGGGGAGCAGACCTTAAAAGAAAAATCAATGCCAAATGATGTGATTGACACTTCAAAGGGTGTTTGGCACCTTGCCGAGGAAAACTCTTCATTGCTTTGCAGGACCAAGAGTATAGAAAAATTCCCTGATCCAGATCCCGTTGCCTGCTCCAAAACCATCCTGCCACACTTGTCTACTGTCCCACAGATCCTGCTCATGAGGGATTCATACTGCTCAGGAAAGAGTGCTGGATGCCATAGGATGCTTTAGGATGCTGGTGGTAAGAGAAGGAGTCCTTCCCATAAAGAGATGTAGAGGAAAGCACACATAGGTAAGCAGTCTCCAAGAGATATTATATCCCCCCTACTACCTTTGGGAATTCAATGCCTAATTTTCAGAGCATAGAATCAGACTTATAGAAACTTAGAATGGTTTGAGTTGGAAGGGACCTTAAAGATCAGCCAGTTCCAATCCCCCTGCCATGGGCAGGGACACCTCCACTAGATCAGGCTGCTCAAAGGCCCATCCAGCCTGTCCTTGAATGGGAGGACAAGGTGCAGGGTTAGTTCAGAACAACCAAAGACAGCCTGAGCTTTTGCAGAATGCATCAAGCTCCTGGGAGCTGGAGGAAGATACATGCAGGCCCTTTGGGTCACATTAGTGGGTATTTCCCTGACTGATCAGGATTAAGGAAGAAGCGATTAAATTAGGAAAGGCTGTGAGCATGCTGGAGAGTGGAAACTTGGAACACAAATAAAGCTGGATGAATTCGAGAAATGGTTCAGAAAAGAAAATGGATTTAAACTCAGGAAGAGCAAATACTCTCAGGAGACAACAACCGTTTCCTGGAGACCATCATCAAATACCACACAAGACCCTTTTCCCAGCAAGGACCAGGACATCACAATCCATAGACAAGGTAACACGACTGACAAGAACAACCTTTTTGAGATCTCTGCCCTGCCACCATGTTTCTTTTACACAGACTGCAGAACATGATCCTTCAAATGATTCAACATTTAATGCTCACCAAACAACACATGGCAGCCACGTGAAAGTCCTCCTCGTTAATATTGAAGTCAGAGTAAATCTATCTGGATTAAATTTCTCTTCAGCAATTTGGTCTAAGGATAATTATTATGGTTAGCCATGCAAGGCATGGGTGGACAAGGCACTGAGGGGCATGGTTTAGGATTTGATAGGAATGGTTGGACTCAATGATCTGGTGGGTCTCTTCCAACCTATTCTATGATTCTATGAAGAGCCTTGACATACAACGGACCCATCCTGACACAAGAATGGAGGATAACTTCTGGTATCCACTCTCCCCTGGCCCTTACCTCCCAAATCTCCCTGATGTTGGATTACTCTGAGTTAATTGTTAATAACTGTACAATTTACCTAACAAATTCAGAGTCTGTAGTACAGCTTCATTAATATGTTTAATTTATTGTTACACTTCCTTCAGGTTAATAGTTTGAGAGTCCATCAGAGTTTAATTTCTGCAGTTATTATAAAAAGCTTGTTTCTTGTTAAAATACAAAATGGAGACAACCAAGGAGATTTTCAGATAATCAACCAGCCAGAAAAAAATTCCTCTCCCATATGACTGTGTTGACGTGGGGGTGAGGGGGACGGACGGTATGACAAACACTAACTGTTTTGAATACTAAAGACATAGGAGGAGCATGTCAGAAATGAGCAGGGCTTCTCAGTCTATCCACTCCAAATAATAAGAAGAACAGAAATAAGACTAGTTTACCCTGAATTCCCATCCCAGAGGGAGCAGGCCTGAGGTCCAAGCCTTCAAGCAAGTGAAGATCATGCTCCAAATCATGCCATGAGGCAGCAGTGCTATGCAACAAGTCCACATCTGAGCGTGTCCTGCTACTCCAGACAGTGGCCACAAGCCCTGCAAGGACTTGGAGGGTTTGGAGTCTCTTCCACATGCCAGATAGCCACCAAACACCTCAATAACATCCCAAAGGGGACACCAGCACCGGAAAAAAAGAAAGTGTGCAGCTGATCCTCAGAGCATCCTCTTGCACAGGCCTTTTTCCCTTCAGCTGGGAGAAGGGAGGAAGGTGGTGTACTCTGGCAGCAGTTTCTTTACCCACTTGAATGAATCTTAGCACCTTCTCTAGATGAAAGAACCAAGGAGCAGCATAGGGAAAATGGGGTCTGAGCCTCGATGCCTGGGTGTAGGACCCAGCTGGCCTGAATCTAAGTGAGTATGAGGAATAGCTGACATATAAAAAAGCAGTGTAGTTTTGTCGAAACCAAAAAACAAATAAAACTATTCTTCCTATCTTAGAATCATAGAATTATTTGGGTTGGAAGAGACCTTAGAGATCATCCAGTTCCAGCTCCCCTGCTGTAGACAGAGACACCTCCCACTGGATCAGCTTGCTCAAAGCATCATCCAACCTGACCTTGAACATCTCCAGGCATGGGTTATCCATGTCTTCTCTAGGCAACCTGTGCCAGTGCCTCACTACCCTCATAGTAAAAAATCTTCCTAATATCTAATCTAAATCTAGATATCCTTGATAGCAGTCATGCTAAATGGCCAAGCCTGTACTTGCTTGCATCCACCCTCAACACATCAGTCCTGCAATGCACCATTCCTACACCTTTTGCACTGTTAGTCTTTGATAGTTACTTTTCCTCCTCAGGGATATTTCCTACTGGTCATTGTACAAGGACAACAGTACTCATCCCTGGGCAGTTTCTCTCCCTCAGCACACAAAGGAGAACCTGTTCAGATGATTGATTCTCTGAAGTGACTCCAGAGAAGAGCAACAAGGCTGGTGAGGGGTCTGGAGAACAGACCTTATGAGGAGCGGCTGAGAGAGCTGGGGTTGTTTAGCCTGGAGAAGAGGAGACTGAGAGGAGACCTCATTACTCTCTGTAAACTACCTGAAAGGAGGTTGTAGAGAGGACGGAGCTGGCCTCTCCTCCCAAGCGACAGGGGACAGGACAAGAGGGAATGGCCTCAAGCTCCACCAGGGGAGATTTAGGCTGGAGATTAGGAGGAAGTTTTTCACACAGAGGGTCATTGGGCATTGGAATGGGCTGCCCAGGGAGGTGGTTGATTCACCTTCCCTGGAAGTGTTTAAGGCACGGGTGGATGAGGTCTTGAGGGACTTGGTTTAGTGTTTGATAGGAATGGTTGGACTAGAAGATCCGATGGGTCCCTTCCAACCTGGTTATTCTATGATTCTATGATTCTATGATTTGTTTTACCATCTGCAGACTGAAACACTTGACCATGGAATGTGGATTTAGTGTTAAACAAGGCAGGGGAAGTCTGAAGCTACCTGGACCAGTAGGGTAAAACATGGGCTGGAAACTACAGGCAGAGGGACATGGTTTAGTGTTTGATAGGAATGGTTGGACTCGATGATCCGGTGGGTCTCTTCCAACCTGGTTGTTCTATGATTCTATGATTCTATGATGAGCCATGCATGTAAGTACGTACAAATCTAGGGCACTTAGTGCATCATGAAACTCAACTGACACACATCTTTCTGGAAAACAAAGACATCACATACAAAATAAATTATCCCACCAAGTGCAAGTAAATGCATGTAGGATATGTTGGAGTTTCTACTGGTTTCACTAGTTTGAGAAGACACAAATTCCTGTAGCTGGATGTGTGATGCAAGTGAGGATGTCTCTGTGCTCGCTTTTTACATACACTCTATCCACTTCTGCTGGTGGTAACTCTTAGAGAAAAGCACAAGCATGGATGAGGGACCTTAAGTTTAACCACAATGGCCATTTCTGAGTTCCTCTCTGCAAGGGAGTTTGTAATTAAGGCAGTCAGAAATGGTTTGCTTCTGCAGGCTGGCAATAGGACTGCTGTTCCACATGCCGCTGGCACAGGCAAGGCAAAAAGTAATGAGGGCATGATAGGAAATTAGAACCAATCTTTCTTGGTCATTGGCAATCCTGACTGAGAAATGGAGATCATATTAGTAACCTTGAACATAAACAGCATGAATATGGGCACAGTTTTGTCCTGCCAATAGTTAAGGGCACACTTAAGCATTTAACAGGCTCTTGCTCAGACTGAGCCACGGCAGCACCAGAAGAAAAACAACTCCTGAATGCTGAGCCCACTATTCCCCATGAAACCTCACACACAAGAAACTTCACACTGATTACGTGTCTTTACAGCAGTAGCTGCAACTCTGTGCTCTTCTATATCCTCCAAGCTCTGTGCAGCCTGATGTCAAAGGATCAGCCCCCTCCATAGCTCCAGCACAGCTGGAGGACACGTACCTTGCATAGAGGTCATGAGTTACACTACAGCTGCTCTGCCCAGGGCCACTCAGAGAAGAAAAAACAATGCTGTATTTCATGTTGCAGAGTATCTGTCTACAGATGCAGCATAGGTTGCAGTTAGATTGCAGCCAGGAGGCACAAGGCCAGTGCATTCCTCCAAAAGGCAGGTGGAGGGTGAAGGAGAGCACAGGGGCGGGGATACTTAATTCATGATAAATTGACAAGAGACAGTAGCTACCCAGAGGTGGAACAAGAGCCAAGAGGCATTTGCAGTAATACCTGCCAGCCTCCTAGGTTTAGATCTTAGCACAGACATACATAGAAACACGTTATAAAAGCTCCTTCCCAGCTCTTTCGCCAAAATGCACTATTTCATGGGAAATTTGAGGGGGAACTTGAGTGACAATGATTCAGGCAAGAGAGTCAATAGACTAGAGGTCAGCAAGGCTGAACAGGTAGGACAAGGAAGCCTAAGAGCTATGCTGCTCTCTGTGTTCAAATCTCAAGTTGGATCAGGAGATGGAGAAGAGCAGTGATCTTACATAAGCCCTCGTGAATTCAATCCAAATGAGAGAGTTGGCTGCAGCGTAGCATGGGCTTAGAGTTGTGGGGTAATAACAGATGAGTGTGGAGTCTCCAAAGCAGGGCCCTAAACAGGCGAAAGACTGGAACAGGATGTTTGAGTTAAGTGTGCACACATGTCCCATTGCAATGAGTAATGTTCAGTCATGCATTCAACCACTTTCCCAAAAAGAAGCAACTAGCAGCAAGGCTGGAACAGGTTAATGAGCCAAGGCGAGTACGGTATCACTCAGAATGCAAGAGACATGAACCAGATAGTGCAGACTGAGGGTATCTTTGGGTCTAGGACAGCCAACGGGTAGCAAAGGAGGTGGTGCTGTGACAGAGTCACATAGAGGGTAGATGCCACATCTCAGGGCAGATAAAGATGAGGTGCTTCATTATGTCTCTGCGCCAGAAGTTTTTTTTCAAAGCCTGCCCTCCCCATGCAGTCACCCACCACTGCAAATCACCCCGGTTCTGATCTGTCAAAGGTGTGTCTGGCTTAAGTGTTTGATTTTAAGGACACAAGTGTGCAGTATTGGAGCATTATCCCCCTGAGAGATGGGTCAAAGAAGCTCCTGTAATGCTCTGTGCACAGCAAAGTCAGGATTCTTGCTATGTGACATGCTTCAGCCCAAAGGCTGCTACAGCAGACACTGAATATTTATGAGTGTAAGACAAGGATCAGCACACCTACAAGACACAGTTTGCAACTTGGCAAAAGAAAATGGGGAAAAAAAAGTTTGGAGGGGAGAGAGTGGAATATATGTCCTGGATTTGCTAGCCCGCAAAGAGCAGGAAACAATCACAGCCAGGGAGCTGCAAAGCTGTATATCGGCTGGTTGTTCCCAAAAAAGCATGCAGATAGCTAGCAATACATGTATGGGCCATAAACTGCTCCTGCTATTACAGCTGCGTGTGCTAGGAGGGGCCCCAGACTGGCGACCTTCCAAAGGATGTCTCCTCTACTCGGACCCAAGGGAGAGGTGCTGGCATTCAACTTCACACAACTCAAACGTAGTATTAACAGAGTGCCTCCTCCAGGCTCCCATACGGTGCAATGGAGAAAAGCAGCTCTGGAAGGTGTTTTGACCCTCAACTCTAAGCAACTGCTTTTGAAAAGGGCAAACCACCTGCTGACTAAAGGAAAAGATTCAGCCAACCAACTCAGCCTCAACCCAGAGCCTGTTATCACCACAGGTGTTTGCTGTGGGAGAGACAAACTGGACTGGATTTGCAGCACCGTGGTGGAGATGGGAGATCTCTGATCATAGAATCATAGAATCACCAGGTTGGAAGATACCCATCGGATCATCGAGTCCAATCATTCCTATCAAACACTAAACCATGTCCCTCAGGACCTCGTCTACCCCTGCCTTGAACACCTCCAGGGAAAGTGAATCAACCACCTCCCTGGGCAGCCTGATGTGGCCTATTGGGTTAGAAAATTGCCCCATAAAACACTTTGGAGAACTTCTGTATCCTACTAGGAAACCAGCTGTGATCCATTCTGATTTGCAGGTGCCTATGGATATTGCCTGGTGCAGAAGAGGTTTTCAAACCCTACCTCCAACTTGTGGAGTTGGAGGCTTCCATAGCCTTCCATAGCCATGATGAGTTCACTCCTTTCATAGAATCATAGGTTGATTTGTATTGGAAGAGACTTTAAAGATGAACTAGTCCAACTCCACTGCCAGGGGCACATCTTCTATTTGACTAGTTTGCTCAAAGCCTCACCCAACCTGGCCTTGAATAATTCCAGCAGCCCAACCTTTCCCAGGAAAGAATAGGCACAGTCCATACTGCCTCCAGATAATTCCTAATATGCAGAAGCATGAAGCCCCACAGCTGTACAACCACAGAGCCCTCAGTGTGGTGGCCACTTTCCTTACTTTAAGAGCCTCTTCATACATCCTCAGAGGCTCCAACCTTGGCTTCTGCAGAAAGCTGGTTGGGCCAGCCAAGCACCAGGATGCCTCTGCCATCTCAGGCAGTGCTACAGGAAGACAGAGGACATGGGAAGTGGGGCTTGGCTCCTCCACAAACTCATCCACCAGTCCCAGTTCCTCCCCCAAGACGCTGCTTTGATTTTCTTCCCTCTTCCTATCTAAATGGAAGTCTCCTGCAAAGAAGGAAGGTTTGCCTCATCCAAGGAGTACCAGATCTCTCCTCCCCTCAGTGTTTTTAAGCTGGGAAAGAGGCAGAGAATTGACAAGCAAGAGTTCAGCCTCCCTCAGAAAGTTGTCAATGTGGCAGGCGGAGTCCTCCCCCTACCTCTCCCCCCTCCCTCTGCCTTGCATGAAGAGCTATTTTAAGTCCCACTTGTGGCTGCCTTTGTGATTCCCCTGGCAAAGCAGCCTCCCTGACATCAGAGCAGAACAACAGGCTGCTGGAAAACCTGTGAGCAGGGAGACACTATTCCTTCCCCTGGTACCCCTGTGCGGGGCATGGAACACAGTAACTCTCTCCTACCTGATTCCAGAAGATGATCCTTGCTACAGGATCTAAATCCACCTCTAAAGTTTGCCAACAAGGGGCTAGGAGAACAGCCTGCACTGAAATTGTTCTCTCTTTGGTATCTATGTCTGCTAGTACATGGGGGTCTCTCATTCAGATCACCTGACTGATACATGTCTTATATCTAGCATCATAGTAACTCAGTCAGTTGGGGTGATTTCAGAATCCAAAGAGACTTGGTCAGTGACAAGACACTAATTACTGAAATACATTATGCTTTTATCTATAAGTAGCCTAAAAAGCATCTCAACTGGCTGCGAGCTGTAGTTACTGCCTGACCCGGGAGAAATGTGAGACCTGACTGTTAAATTCCTACAGCTCCAAGGAAGAACATTGCTGGAAGGAGCTTCTAGTTGGGCTGCTCCATGTCTTGTAGTGGCCCTATCAGCAGAGAGGGAAGACAGACCCACCCAGTAAAGCTGTTCCAGTGGGACAGTTCTGGTTGCCGCAATGCTGACAATTCAGGCTTGGGCTGCAGTGCTTTGAGCACAACGTGGTACCACTAATTACATCAGTCTCTCTTAGTTTGCAGTTCCCAGCTACCACCACCCCTGCTGGCTCATGGCTTGGCTCATGGGAGCATGATGGAGAGCCAAATCCCTTACTTGTGGGGCATTCTCCAGAAAAACATTTCCGCTCCCTCTGTTGTCACTGCCTGATGTCATGATGGTCTGGAAAATATTTGGACTGATGTTTATGCTTCTTCCGAAGATCCTCCTCTGAATGTTAACAGTGAAGGAGCAGAAGTTGGGCTGGAAGGAGAACTAGAATCACCCCAGGAAGATGCTACCTGTTGGCAGGCTTGGAGGCCAGTAGGTCAAGGGAGGTGATTCTCCCCCTCTACTCCACTCTCATGAAACCCAACCTGGAGTCCTGTGTCCAGTTCTGGAATCCCCAACACAAGAAGGATATGGAGAAGAGGAGGCTGAGAGGAGACCTCATTGCTCTCTACAAGTACCTGAAAGGTGGTTGTGGAGAGGAGGGAGCTGGCCTCTTCTCCCAAGTGACAGGGGACAGGACAAGAGGGAATGGTCTAAAGCTCCGCCAGGGGAGATTTAGGCTGGAGATTAGGAGGAGGTTTTTCACACAGAGGGTCATTGGGCATTGGAATAGGCTGCCCAGGGAGGTGGTTGAGTCACCTTCCCTGGAGGTGTTTAAGACACGGGTGGAAGCTTCATGGAAGCTACAGAAGACCATGAAGTGATAGGGTGAGGGGTAATGGCTTTGAGTTGGAAGAGGAAAGATTTGGACTAGACGTTAGGAAGAAATTCTCCATATTGAGTGTATTGAGACAGAGGCACAGGTTACCCATGGAAGTTGTGGATGTCTTCTCCCTGGAAATGTTCAACATAAGGTTGGATGGGGCCTTGGGAAGCCTAGAGTCATGGGAAGTGTTCCTGTCTATGACCAGAGGGTTGCATCTGGATGATCTTTAAGGTTCCTTTCAACTCAAACCTTTCTATGGTTCTATGACTTCAATGACTATGGTTCTATGGCCTCAAGCTCCGCCAGGGTAGATTTAGGCTGGAGATTAGGAGGAGGTTTTTCACACAGAGGGTCATTGGGCATTGGAATAGGCTGCCCAGGGAGGTGGTTGAGTCACCTTCCCTGGAGGTGTTTAAGGCACGGGTAGATGAGGACTTGAGGGACTTGGTTTAGTGTTAGATAGGAATGGTTGGACTAGAAGATCCGATGGGTCCCTTCCAAGCTGGTTGTTCTGTGATTCTGTGATTCTGTGACTTCCTATAATCATAGGCAGAGAGACTTGCTACCCTGGCATTGACTCCCCATATGTCAGTTTGACCGTATAGCATTCGGTGAAACCAACTCTTATTAATGTTACCTAGCATCCTGTATTGTCAGCCTGCTCCCAGGTTTCGTATAACAAACAATGGGGTTTTTTTAATAAAACAGACTGGTGTATTTGGAGCTTGCTGGCCAACAGGGAAAGGTCTTACTCTTCCTTGTGATATTTCTAGAATTATTGCATTTCCAAAACCTCAGTACCAGTCTCCTGTTTACCCATTGACAAATATCTTGAATTCATAGCCCACATGGTCTTGAAGCCTGTGTTTCAAGGGTGCAGTGGCTCACCTCCAAAAGCAGAGCTCACAGCCACAGCAGATACAGAGGGACTTTAGGGCTTTGAGACATGAGGGACCTTCAGTGCATTTGGGTAGTCTGCAAGGACCTTGCATCCTTTTGGTTAACATTCATGTCAATGCAATGGTGTGAGATTCTGTTCTTTCTCCAGAAAAGGGTTGACACACACACAATAAGGGCCTGTCCTGAGGCTCCTGTGCAACAACCTGACCCGAGAATATCCCAACCTCCCATACCAAAAAACCTTGAATAACCCCTGTTCTCTTCCTAGACAGACAGAAGCCTAAATCTCATCAGAAACAGAAACTAGGAGACAAGAGGACTGCAGCATTTGCACCTGGTAATTCTTTTTCTGGAAGGTACTGAAATGTCTCAAGGACATAGATAGGAACAGCAGAGCACATCCATACACAGTTTAGGATTTTCCACCTTTGTTCAGACTCCGTGGCTTGCACGTAATTATTCTGAAGCACAGTCTGAAGTCTCCTGCTAGTTGACAGGGAAAGTCAGAACATCTCAGTAAGATCAATTTGAGAAAGTCATATGCTGGAAACTGCTTCTCAAAGTAACGAAACCACTAAGCTCAAGAGTCAGCAACTTCAGATGAGTTATCGACTGCTGGGAGCTTGACTACATACCAGGTCCTCAGAAGCAAATATAAACATCAGCTAGAGGTTTTGATCAGAAACACTTATCCATCACAACTAGTTATACAGAACGACTGGCATTCCAAATACACACCAAAGAATTACTGGATTCATTTCTTTGGGTCTGCCCTGGGGCATTGCTACCTATCTAGTTAGCAGTTAACATGGAACATTATCCCTAGGTCCATTCCTTTGTTTGGTATCAACTTCTCCAAGCTGGTAGCTCTCAATCCCTTTGAATGTGTCACTCCTTTCCCAGTGGGACACAAATGCCCATTGCCATGTAGTCAAGTTGGAGACTGTCAGCTTGTGAACAGCAGTGGCTCCTATATTCACAGAATCACAGTATAGTTTAGGTTGAAGAAGGCCTTTAAGATCATCAAGTCCAACAGTAAACATAATACTAGGAAGTCCACCAGTGAAGCAGGTTCCAAAGTGCCACATCTGCAGATCTTTTAAATACCTGCAGGGATGGTGACTCAATCACTTCTCTGGGCAGCCTTTTCCAATGCTTGGTAACCCTTTCTGTGAAGTAATATTTCCTAATGTCTAGTTTAAACCTCCCCTGGAGCAACTTGAGGCCATTTCCTCTTATCCTATCTCTTTTTACTCAGGAGGAATTCACACACCAGGGTTTCTGGTTTAAAACATAAAGTAGTAAGCAATAAGCTCAGGACCATTTAGGCCTCCATCAAGGTGTAAGAAACATACTTCTACACATGGAGAGCCCCAACCTGTGATCAGCCCTGAACTGAATGACAGCTTGGAGAAAATAGATGCACTGTACCCTGGCTGCAATATGTACATGTCTCCCTGTCTCTGATGGGTCAAACACTGCTGTTGGAGGTGTGGATAATTGTACAGATGGTAAGACCCAGGTCACTCACATCACTATGATTAAAACCTCATGCTTCACAATATCAAGTATTATTACAGGTGACAGCAAGACTTGCATAAATGTGCAGCATATGATCACCACATCACATCTAGTCTAGTTTTAAATGGGATCTGTTTTTCCCAGATATCAAAGACATTGGTTGTGCTCATGACAGGAATTCAGGCAGATTTTCTGATGATGTAGAAAATGAGGTACAGCCTTCACAGACCAATGATGACTGCTAGAAAGGTGACAAAGAACCTGGGGAGTAGCTGCACTCTAGGTTCATTATCTGTAGGGCATATATGAAATGCAAGCACAATTCATTGAACCTTGTCATGCGAAGGACCGAGGTTGTGTTCAACAGCATTGATATAACTTTGTATGATAAATGCAGCACCAGCCACAGAAGGGACCCCAGACACGAAGCTGCTTCTCCCTTCTGAATATGATTCTTTTCCATTCTACTTGGCCTCCCCGTAACCTCAGTACAGGGCAAGGGGCTACTCTGTCCATCAGGCTGACAGGAGTGGCAGTGAAATTTCATGCCTGCCATTGCCCCTCTAGCTCGAGGGCAGTAAAACGTAAAGAGCTGATGTTGATGTGTTCCCCACTGCCCACTGACGAGTGCCTGTGCTTTGCCTGCATGGCCAAGACTGACATCCCTTCCCCACCATTGTTCAGGTCTGGCATGAGAGTAGGACTTACAGCCCTCCCTTATTTTCTCAGGCTTGTTTACAAGAACCAAGGGTGTGGGAAATCCTGCTGCAGCTCACCTGGACAGGGTCTGACATGGCAATTTTGTCATGTTGTCCTGAAAATCTAGGCCTGGCTGAGCATCACACTGATGGCAGGAGGATTGCAGACAGAAAGAGGCTAAGATTTTCCTGGGGCTGCAGGATTTAAATGTTTAGAATGAGAAAGACTCTTTCAGAGGAAGGAACCACAAGTTGATAAGCAAGAGAACTTTGTCCTCCTGACTGAAAACACCTTCACCCCTTCTCTCCACCTGGATACAGCCTCAATGACTGCACTGCCTCTCTCTCCAACCATATAGCAAAGCCAGACGACCACAGTAACTGTAATCCACATGGCTCCTGGTCTCACGTTCCACCAGGAGCTGGTCACTCCCAGCTCCAGTCATAGAATGGTTTGGGTTGGAAGGGACCTTAAAGATCAAGTAGTTCCAAGCCCACTGCCATGGGCAGGGACACATCCCACTAGTCATGGCTTCTTTCTTGGCTAGGGGCTGGTCACTGATTTGTCAGCCAGTTCTGACAGTTTTACAATTCAGCAGCATCAAGCAGAAAAGCTGACGATAAATCTGTTCGGCTCTGTGATGTCTTTATAATAAAGGGAACCGGGCTAGCAAACCTCAACAGCTCAGACCCAGTCCCAGAGGTGGCCTTCACACCTTGCTCTCACCTGTTCTGCTCTGTTCTCCTCACACCTATGTATCTTGCAAGACGTTCTGGACTTTCAGCTCCAAGTCTGACTTTCCATTCAGCACTTTCCTGTCCCTTTTCCTGTTTCATTCCTTCCCCTCACCATCATGGGAAGGATATATAAAGAGGTCTTCCCCAACTTGTTCCAGCCATACAGATGACTGTACCTCTTGACAGGTCAAGAAAAGGGTTGACAGCAGAGAAGATGCCAACACATTCATTTAGAGCAGGAGACCAAACCCACATCATTTCCACTGTGGGTGTACGGGACAAAGTGTCAAACCCCATAACTCACAGCCCTCCAACCACCAGGCACAGGGGATGTTTGAGCCTTGGGGCTTCCTTCTGGAGGCACTGGCCAAACCCTTGTCCATATGACAGTGATGGGAGCCGAGTCCTTTCCCATATGAGGCAATAGGAGCTGTCCCATGAGCATCCAGCACTCCTCCATGTGTTAATAAGCAGCTTTGTTCTGCATCATCTCACTATATAATAGCAGCAGGAGTTTATAAAGCCACAAATTAATAACGCGGGAGAGCAATCAGCACAGAATGAGATACGTTCTAATGTGCTCGCTGGAAGCTGACAGGAAAATGAATGCTGGGGACGCTCTGCTTGTCGTGGCCTCTCAACCCTGCCAGCTGGGTTGTGCTGCCACCACTAACAAGTTGCTTCCCCTTGCCAAGGATAGCAGAGCCACTGGCACCCTACCCTGTTTCAGACACAGAGGCCACTCTGCTCTTGGCTGCCTCAGGAACCCAAGTCAGGAAGGATGTTTTTGTACTTGTCATTTCTCAAGGAGGGAGAAACATCTCTCCCAGCTGCTTCAGCTGAAATCCAGTCTTTATGTAATCAAATGTGACCTCTAGCTGTCTGTGCTTAAGGCTGCCATCACTGCATATCATTCATATGCTTAGGACTAAGTCATCCATCTCTTCAACTATAAATACCTTATAATTATCCCAAAGGACCTGCGAAAGTTCATAGATGAAGATGCCTGGAGAAAAGGGTGGTTCAGCTCTAAGTATCACTTCACTCTTGAAAAGCAACTGCCTCTTAGCGTGGAATGCATAGCAGATTTTCAGAAGCTACTGATAACTTTGACCAAAAGAAACCCCACAGAAATCACCAAAAGCATGGAGAGCTACTTCACTGCAATCTGAACCACTATAATGCCTTAATCATAGAATGATTTGGACTGAAAGGGACCTTAAAGCCCATCCACTTCAAACTCCTGTACCATGGGCAGGGACACCTTGCACTGAATAAGGTTGCTCACAGCCTCATCCAAAATGGCCTTGAACACCTCCAGGGATAGGTATAAGCAGTTTTGCAGAAACTATGTCTGGGACAGTCTGCATGTCCATCCCACATTCCTCCCTGCTTTGCACAGTGGAAGTGGAGTAAGAGTGGAAAAAAACATCCATGCTATTTTAGACAACACCAGCTACTCCTGCCGGGCTCTGCAACAGAGATCAGAACAGACAGAGCCCTCAAAATAGCAGTTTTCTACAAGAAACCCAAACTGCTGACTCTTATTTACTCCTGTTACACAGTGTGATGTTAATTCGACAATTAATGCTCAGGCTGATAATGGCTGGTCCCACCTCCTCCAAAGCATGCACCTGCTCCCCCTCCCACTTTTGCACTCCCTAGGAATCCACAATGAGGTGAGACCACAGCAGCTGCATTGTGCAGCAGCTCTGCTTTCACAGTCTTGTGTATTTGGGACAGAAATCCTCAAGTTCGGGTGAGGTGTGCATTAATACAAGTGCAGTCGCCTCATCTGCAGCATGTGACAGAAGCTTTATCAATTCAGTTCATTCATAGACATCGCTCTCAGGCGCCAGACACCTCTGCTAACTAGGATCAACTGGCACATCTTGCCTTGAAAGTAATTGCCTCCTCCTCCTCCTCCTCCTCCCACATCTGCTGGGGGAGCTTTTGAGGAGCGTGTGGGAGGGGAAGTGCCTCTCAAGCAAGGAATCTCTGAGCATCCTCCGCCTGCACAGAGGGAGAGGAACAACGTGCAAGTCATCGCCCTCAGCCACCATCCCAACAGGAGGCTGATTTATTTGTTGGGTGGTTTGCCGGCAGTCTGGAGTTTTGTTTTTTTTATTTCGTTGGAGGGGAGGAGAGATTGCATTGTGATATATAAGTCACATTTCCCATTTGCTGTGCAGTAGCAAAGATGCTAGAGGATTGCAGCTACTCGTCAGGCAAAGCAAACCTGCAGGCCAGTCAAGGGGTGGTTTAGACATAGACCGAAGTACAAGGATACTTTTTCTAAATGTGTAACACATCTTTCAAGGGTGTGGGTGGACAGAGAGACTGGGCTTTTGGCTTGTAAGAGTGCCTCAGACCACAGTATAGCCCAAACCACCTCCTTGGGATACAGGATCCTATGGAATCCTGGGGCACTAGGGAGGTATTGGAGTGATTGGTTGATGATGTGTTTGAGATTCCAGCAAAACTGAGCTTGCAGACTACAACCTTCCCTCACAGTGCTCCAAAATCATCCCAGTCTTGGGTAAACGCTGAGCTGGACCAAAGAGTTGTGATAAAGATGGAACTCAGACAGGACACCATGTTCTCCCTGGGATTCCAGTTGCAGAACCACTGGTTGTGGGAACTGCAAGCTGATATCCCGGTAGAAGGACAGGTAAGATTTCCCTACCAGCAGGGTCAGAGTAGGAGGAAAACTTTGACAATAAAGAAAAATTCAGCTCCATTGATACTGGACAAAACTCCTTCCAGAGAGGAAGAACAGTTCTCTGCTGTTCCCTAAAAGCCCTCTCCTCAACCTGTTGCAGTTTTAGTACATCCTACAGGCCCTAGGCTGAGCTTTGCTCTCCCCTGCCAGCCCCTTCCTGGAAGCCTGTTTAAGGCTCAAAGGCCCTGGCTAATGAAGGAAACCAGGAAAGTCTTGTTCTGAGGAAATCATCTTATGTTCTTCATGACTTCCTACCAGTTCAACCTCTGCCTTTTTGCATGCAACTTAATTAGTTTCATTAGCAGTACAAAAGAGAATGCTAATGGCTTTATTTTGTGGTGATTGATAGATGTTTGCCTCCCCGGCTGTTTGCAGGTTGGGATATAGCAGCAGGAGCTGCTTCTGGCCTCATTCAAATCAGCAGCTCTGCCTAGGAGTGCTCCAAGGGTTTGCCCTGAGCAACTTCATCTCTGGTCTAGGAGTAAAGATAGTAGGTCCTGCAATCCAAGGACAAGCAAGGAAGGCAGTGAATGGATCAGCAACCAGGGAAGGTGGTGAATACCTACTCGTGGCTGTCACCACACCTGGCTTACCCACACCTGGGAGAGAACCATGGAGAATATGGATTGAAAAGCTGCTTCTCATCCTCTACTTTCATACTCTGACAAGAGCCCACAGCAGTCACAATGCTGCAGCACTGGATAATATGCAACAGAAAAGCTGCAGTGGTGTGACTGCAGGGCACACGGCATTAATGTACCAGTCAGGTCCCTGTGGCTCCACTGGGGGTTTTTTCAGTTAACTGGCAAAATAAGGAAAACACACAAGAGGCTGCCCAGGGAAAACAAGGCTTATTCCAAGCCTGGACCAAGAGACTCACTGCTATGTGCAGTCACAGGCCAAAGCACGGGAGACCTTGTGCTTATACACGCATACAAACTCCTGCAGATAAAGGCACAAGACTGAATGCATTCCTCTGATGTTCAGGGGTACAAAATTACACCTCATGTCCATGCCTACTCACACATTAGGAATGGCAATAGCATATACTGCACATACACGCAACTGCATGCAGCGTCCTGCATCTTCTAACATCTAGTATGAAAAGGAGGGCATGGAACCCTAGAATCTTAGAATCATAAAACCATAGAATAGTTTGAGATGGAAGGAACCTTAGAGGCCCTCCAGTTCAACCCCCCTGCTATGGGCAGGGACATGTCTCACTAAATCAGGCTGCCCAAGGCACCATCTAACCTAACCTTGAACACCTCCAGGGACTGGGTGTTCACAAGGGCAGCCTGTTCCAGTGCCTCACCACTCTCATAGTGCAGAAATTCTTGCTAATATTGAGTCTAAATCTGCACCTCTCCAGTTTATACCCATTGCCCCTTGTCCTATCACTACAAGCCTATATAAACAATCTAAACAGTACCTCCCCAGCTTTCTTGTGGCCCCCTTCAGGTACTGGAAGGTCACAATAAGGTCTCCTCCAAGCCTTATTCTAGTACGACAGTTGCTACAGCCCTCTGATTATGTTTGTGGACCTGTTCCAACAGCTTCTCTGGACCTGTTCCAACAGCTCCATGTCCTTCTTATGTTGAGTGCTCCATAGCTGGACACTCCGTAGTGTACACTGCATGCACACATGTTTTCATAGACTCCCCACAAACACTGCCAAGTGTAACTACATCCAGTATCAGTTATGGATATGTGAGTATACAAACATGTCAAGTTTTATCTCTGTTTGGCCACCTCTGTCCACTGCAGCACGCAAGTATATTACCTGCCTTGCCCAGTGAAACCCAAGTCCAGGGACTTGCCCAGGGAGATGATCGAGTGTCTATCCCTGGGGGTGTTTAAAGGCACAGGTGGGAATGGTTAGACTCAATGATCCAGTGGGTCTCTTCCAACCTGATGGTTCTAGGTAGGGTTCTATGCGGGAGCACAGATATCTATGGATGGTAGGGAGGTCTGAGAACCCAAACCCCATGGGATGCTGGAGTGGTGATGTTCCTTGGACAACCTTTCAACCAGGTCTGTGTTGGAAGGACTTGGTGTGGAAGGGCAGAGCAAAGGGAGGTAGACTTGTTTAAGTAAGAAGTGGTGTGGGAGGAGAGGGTGGGAGGAGACTCAATAACAGTCATGTGGGGCTTGTCAGACCTGACTGTAGCTTTGTAGTTGTGTGCAAAATTATAGAAATAACCATGAGATACCAATGATGTGTTAATGATGAGGCACTAAGGGGCATGGTTTAGTGTTTGATAGGAATTGTTGGACTTGATGATCCAGTGGGTCTCTTCCAACCTGGTTATTCTATGATTCTATGTTAATCACAGAAGTCAGCGCTAGCCATACAGGCCAAGAACAGACCATGTCTGCTTCAGCCTGTCCATGCACAGACATGCACAGAAACAGCCTAAAACATGTCCAAATGTCTTGATTGTTAATATGACTCTCCAGGCCTTTACACCCACAGTTGTTTCCCCTCTATCATGGTGAGCTGTACATCACCTTAGTGATACAGTATGAAATCAGTTGCTTCTCTAAGGGGCTATGCTTGCACTTCACCTCCTGTTGATGCTATGGTAGCACATCCTAATCCCCACCTCCTTGTTGTAGGTGTGCATCAGTGCAAAAGAGCCTTTCACACCTGGTTTCTTTCCAAGTACTCCTCATCTGATCCAGATATGTGATCCGATGGGGTTCATAACACATATAAAACAAGACAGTAATTATTCATTCCCTGGAAGTTACCATCCAATGCTTGTTACCTGGGTAGAGATCCATACCAAAGAATCAAAGTAGTTCAGGTTGGAGGCACCTATTGGAAACTATCTAGTCAAACTCCTTTCCTACAGAAGGGTCAAATAGACTAGGTTGACTAGGACATTGTGCAGTCAGGTTTGAATATATCAAAGTACAACAACTCCGTAAACACTCTGGGCAACTTATTCCAGGGTTCAACCACCCTTAGAGCAAAAAAAATTTTATAGAAAGAAAGCTTTTCCACTGTTAGCAAGGTCTGGACACAGGGGTCAGATGGGGTGACATCAAGGTGACGATCTAATCAAGAGAAACCAGACCAACTGACCAAGTATAAATGCATCGATAAGTTCCCAAATGAGACGGTACTGACTGAAATCACAATTAAAATCAAACACAGCTACATCTGGGAAATTTTAAATGTTAAAACTGCATATTCCGTATAAGCTTGGAGTGAAGGCTGTTAAACTGCTCCAGTGTTTTCCAGCATGACAATACTTGAAAACACCAAGAGCAGCAAGGGAAATGGCCCAGCCACAAAGAGTGCACAAACCTTGCCAAGACAGGAGAAATAAGTGCTTTTTGTTTGGATGTTTTCTTTTATTCCACGCAGTTAACATGATGAAACACCTTTTAGCACCTAGTGCAGATGCAGTTTAACACCTCCAAGGTGGTATTAGCAGGTCACAGTACACCCCAGGAGGGAGCAGTCTGTGGGAACATAAGAGTGTGCATGTGTGCCTCTCTGCAGAGAGAGTGCCAGAGAGGGCTCTGGTGGCAAATGAAATCTCCATTTAAGAGGAAATTCATGGCATTTATTTCACACCGTCTTAATACTTCTTTGTTCCGTGCCATCCTCAGGACTGGCGCTGGGGGCCCTAAGATGTATCTCTACGCTAGCATTCCTCAGCTGTCCCCATGTGCTGCATATCAGGTCACACTGCAGCGCACGTGAGTTGAATCCCTATTAGGCAAAACCTAAACAGAAGATGGGAACACACTGTATAGGCTCCAACCAACAGCAAGGGTTGGTCATCCTTCACTCAGGGCCACTGAATTGCAGCCACAGTAAAATTCCTGCCAAATATAGGGTGGGCCTATAGGTAGAGGTGGTGGCAGAGAAGCAGCTGTTGGGGTCTGCATCTTCTCTCCTGCAACCCTGCCCTTTGCCAAGGGGCTTGTCTGTCCCTTGATTGTGCATCTGTGCATGCATCTGTCACATAAGTCCTGGTCCCTTCTTACCATGTGGCCTCAGACGTGCATCTCGCACACCACCTCGCTCCAGACTGGAGAAATCTGCTCCAACGGCCTTTGAAGTTTGATGCCGCACAGCATTTATTACCATTAAGAGGACCCTCCACAGTGAAAGAAATAAGGTCTGGGGCTGTGCTTGTGCCTTGTGGGACTGAGCACTACGTTGCCAGTCCTCCTGCCTCATAAATCCCCACAGGGGGATGTTACTGGTTTTGGGTTTTGAGGGCAGACACTCTGTGGGATCTGTGCTGCATAGAGGCGCAGGAGCACTGCTATGCTGTCAAGCGACAAGTCAGACTGGGACCTGCAAATCCTGGCTCTAGAGTATAAAAACTAGAGTATAAAACAAGGCACAGACACTCCTATTTTCACTGAATGCCGTGGCAGAGCTTCTTCTTGTTTGTATAAATTCTTGCTACCAAGCAAGGGTGACTGCCTCAACTTTGCTTACTGAGGATGGTTCTTGGTAACTCTTGAAGCAGGTCTGGGCCTAATCTTGAGATATGTCAAATTGGCTGGGGTTGAAGCCACATTGACAAATATATTAGAAATTAAACAACTGGTGGCCAGAGATGGTATTTAGCATCCTAACACAGAGATAACTTGCAAGGTGCTTGCAGCAGTACACACCATCCTGGCTCCAGAAGCATTGACAGAGGAAACCCGGCAGCCAGAGGCAATGCCAAGAAACATGCTCCAGCCTTCCAGCTCTCTCTCATGGCCGACAGCCCAGAAGATGCTTCAGACCCTCTCTGGAAGCTGGCTGAGGAGTCAGTAAAGCACAGATGAAACTTTGACAGTCTGCCACCTCCCTTCATTATGCACAAAATGCTCCTCCGGGCTGCTGACAGGTCTGGTGATACACAGCACGAACTCTGTGTCGAGCGAGCAGCTCGGCCCCTGTGTCAGCAATCCGGCTGAGATGCTCTGGAGATCACCTCCGGGGCTGCAGAAGGGACCCATGGGGCAACCTCTACCAGCATCGGGAAACGAGATGATGGAAGGCTGCACCCAGGGACTGCTGTGTGCAACAATCCATGGATAAACACATAACCACACTGGTATCCAGATTGAACCCTGCTCTTGGCAGTGTCAATGAACTCAGGGCTGTTGGTTGGATCCATCATAATTATTATGCTTCAGGGGAGTTTTACTCACTTTTAAGAGCCTCAAGAAAAAAACAGCTGGGTGCTGTTCCCAACACCAAACCAGAAGGCAGAACCTCTCCCCAGGAGCCTCCAGATAAGCCCAGCTCCCCTGTCAAGTGCAGTACCACTGCCCATTCCTAATTTAGAACAAGGTGAAACCCAGTATATCCATGATTTTCTTGAAGCATCTCTTGGTGCTCTTGGCTCACCCTCGTTCACAACTGGCATAGCCACTAAGCAGACAAGGTTTTGCAATGAGTTAATCTTCCCATAGCAGCAGAGGTGGTCTCATGGCACCATTCACCTATTTTACCTGGAGGGGCTTTCTCTAAAGCCTTCACTTGATTTGTTAACTCCCCACATGATCCAGCAGACCATGTCTGTCCTCTGCAGTGGTCTCTGCTTAGTAGCTTTGCCGTCTGAGTGCATTCCACACAATTTTAGTTTCCATATGTCAGGCCGCTGCTTAAAATGTCTGCAAGCATTTAAGAGCGGTACACAGCACTTGGCTTTCGGATCTGAAAGTGGCCCTGATCGTAAATGCAGGGCTGTCAACGTGATGTGGGCAACATCTGCTAATCCAGCCCTTCGCCCAGCCATTCTCCAAAGTGCTCTTCCAACTGCATAATAAAGTCTGTTGAAGGACAAACAGGATTTTTTATGTTTTTAGCCTGTCTCAATGTACCAGTGCTTTGATCCTGGTTGCTGGGCCATATTAAAAGAAAACCAGAAAGCAGACGACATGAAGGTCAAGCTGTACTAACTACTCACAGAACATACTGACATATGGTAAAGAAACAGAGAATGCTAGAGTTTTTGTGTTTGTATGCTTGCAAAATTTTAGTAATATTAAAGGCATTAAATGTGGCTTGTGTAACTGTTATGTCCTGCAGCCATATAGTGGTATTGGTTGGTTTTTTTTTTTTGTTTTAGTTTACCCACAGGCCTTCGCAACAAGCTCAGAGAACCAACTGTTGCTGAGCGAACTTTTGAACCTCTGTGAAAGCAAAATGTGTTAAAATGCTAGAAAAGGAGAAAACAAATGGATGATGTTTTGTGACATCCACAGTCTGGGAAGCATCACTTCTTCGGACTTCCCAAGAAGAAGAAAGGGATAACTGAAGCATTTTCTGTTTTAAACATTACAAGCCCAGTAATAGATCAAGGCTAACCAAAAGCCTTCAATAATCTGTTGTTTAAGAAAGCAATAAAACTGAGTCAATTTAATAAAACTAACTGAAAAAATGATGCTAGAGCCACTCTTGTACTGAAAAAGACTGGTCACTTAGAAGGGTAGGCAGATTAAAATCCCAGCATACAGCTAGAAATGCCCCCAGAACCCCAGCACCACGTTAAAGTTGCGCTTCTTGTCTGCAGCCTGAAGAAGCTTTTGTGCACCACTTTCAATAGACTTGAATAACTCCATCATTTGCCTATTTTCACTCTTAGGCTAAGAAGAAAAGCCCCACGCATCATCATTCGGGAGGGGGAGTGGGGAGGTGGAGATGGGAGGCTGTCTGCTTCCCCACCTCTACGCTCCACTTTGCAAACAAACCCATCCCCTCTGACTTTCCAACACCTGCTCCCAGTCTGCCTGGTTCCCACATGGCACCAGCCCCCCAGCTTTGCGTGCAGCCCCGGCATCCTGCCAGCTCCCACCAGTATCGGCATGCTCGCCGCTCCAGTTTGCCATGTCGCTGATGGGGCTTAGCATGCCTGAAGAGGGCAAGGAGCGGGGGATACTTCAGCATTTGACCACTCACACATTTATTCTTTGATTGTGATATTCTCCAAGACAGATTTTGGAAGAAAATTATTTCCTTCCTGCTACCCCCCCCGACCCAAGACCGAGAAGGGGGATGAGCACCTTTTCCTTCAAAGCATCTGTATAGCTCCTACCCTGTTCATAAATACATGTTTGATCCTGCAAGGTGCTGCTTGCTTTCATCTCCCACTGAATTCAATGCAGGCTTGCCAGCTCGAAAGAAGGGGGGTCCCAGATGGGAAAACAATTTGACAGATGCTTGCGAAGGATTAAGAGTTTCCAGTCGCTCAGAGTGGTGCCTGCGCTGACGGAGACATGATCAGAGGGAGAAAGTGTATTCAAACTAAACTGAAAAACTACCTCCAGTAAGTGGATTATATGAGCGTTATCATCCAACACGAGCCTCCCTTTGCCTCCTCTCCTGGCAGGGCTGGTAGGCAACATTACAATAAGCTGTGCACCTGGTGCAGCAGCAGCTCTGCAATGAGATTAACGAACCTGCTGACTGGCAAGGAAAACTTGGGGGAACAATTTGCCATGCTGCTTCTTTCAATTCCCCCTGCTATGGGCAGAGGGGGTGGAAAATAGGTCTTAATTCAAGAGGAATTTAAGGACACGCATCGGCATTTCCCATGCAAAGCAGGAGAAGCTGGAAAGATTGGGAATTTGCTCAGAAGCACTTAACTCCAGTATTTAACTTCCCTCCCTTGATCAAGTGTCGTGAGGAGTGTGTCTGTGCACATGCACATACATAAATGCCATGGTCGTTCCCAGGCTCAAAAATCCTGGTTGCAAGCCAAGCAAAATGCCTCCTGTTGCTCTTAATTTCTGTCATGATTAATCCATGCCATTTGTTTCCTCTGCTTTTCTTATGGAATTGAAAGATTTGTGAAGGGGAGTAGGTCATATAAAACAAAACAATTTGTTTAACCTGAAACAAAACATCTTTCTTTTTCTCCCCCTTTGCAATGGTTCTTTATTATTATCATCACAACCAATGTAACTAATGTGCCAATATTATTCAATATTATAGCAGTTGGTTGCTTTATTTAAGTGAAATTTGAAGAGAAGCTTGGTTTGTAGAGGAATAATTCAATTCAGAAATGAAATTTCAAAATCATAAACACAAAACATTTTCGAAATTCCAACTCACATCTTGCTTGCAGATTGCTTTCATTGAGAAAAATTGCCCTGAGTTTGATACAAGTTTTTCAGTTAGGATCACCCTGCATTTTTTAGTGACTATAAAATGAGCAAAAAGCAGTTTCCACAGTGCTTTCATGCTCTGAGAAATGAAAAGGCATCTCCCGTCCCACTTTGCAGTGGGTTGTGCAGAGCATAGTCCTTCCCATACAAGTTAGATATACAGTTCATCATCATAGAATCATAGAATCACCAGGTTGGAAGAGACCCACCAGATCATTGAGTCCAACCATTCCTATCAAACACTAAACCATGTCCCTCAGCACCGGCACAGCTGATCTTTACATCTGGGAGGTGCCCAGGGTTTCTGGGTGGATGGCAGCCAGAACAATATGCCCTGTAGTATTTCTGCTCCTTCAAAAAAGAGAGGAATCCCCAGCAGGTTTACATGGAGAAAAAAAAAAATGAAACCACACCTGAAAAGGCCAAACTTCAAATGCCACCACAATCATAGAATCATAGAACAACCAGGTTGGAAGAGACCCACTGGATCATCGAGTCTGACCATAAAACAATAATGTTTTCAGGTAGGAAAATGAAAATATATTCCCAGAAAGCCAGATGCATCATAGCCCTGACCTGAAGGCATATCTCTTAATTCATGGCAGCAAATTCACGTGTGCAGCAATTGTAACAGCTCATGCTGTTATCCACCAGCTGACACGCGGTGAGAGAAGAGCTGGCGGTTCGGATGGTGGCACTATTTTCATTGAGCCATCACCATATGGACTGTTGGAAACACTTTTCTTTTTGATCTGTTGTGCCTACCCATGCCTCTATTGTGCCTACCTCTAAGCCCCAACCAGGTAAATCAGTCACACAGAAAGAGTCTCTAGTGGATATTTCCCTTCCTGAGGTTTGTTTTGGGCAGTGATACCTGCTCAAGGTGGGATGAGCTGTGAAGGGCAAACCATGTTTAGTTTGGAGAATGAATGACACCAGGACTCTGCTACGTAATTAGAAGCATTTTCAGCAGATGCAAGTGAAGCTAATCAAACACTGCTTCCTAAGTGTTATCATCAGCCTCATAATTATTATTATTTCAATTCCCAGGTGGCAGCCCCAGTGGGGCTCCTCCTTCACACAAGGTGTCATACAAAGGCAAAAGAAAAATCACAGTCCTTGTTCAAACCAGCTTATGGCTCTGCTAGTCTGCTTCATGCCTCGTAGTGTCACCACCACCTCCCACAGGCCACTCTAGATGTGCCCTCCTGAGCCAACTCATCCCTGTCTAGATAATCGCTCGCAGCGGGAAAGTGCCTGGGAATCCTTTCAAATAGCAAGACGACATTAAGGCAAGGTGTTAATAAAGCGTCATTGGCTCCGTCACACACAGCCCTGTGTGGCATTGCAGTGAAGATGGTTGTGATGTCAAAAGCAGATGGCTATGTCGTTGGGGAGGGGGGCAAGCTGCACAGCAGATGGGCACTTTAGATACAAAGATCCCTTTCATGCAAATTGCCCCCGATGATAATTTAAAAAAAAGAATTACAGAGAGAGAGAACTGGAGAAAACATCTGATGTGTGAGCAGTATGGTCTCAAAATAGAATATTTTCCCTTCTTCCCGTGAAGCATCAGGAGGTTCTTAGGCTCCAAAGTATTCATTTAACTCCTTGAGGTTCTAGTCTTACATATCTTTTTGCACCATGCTGCCCTAATATACAACATGCACAAAAATGCTCTCTCCGAGTTTATTTCTAGAAAGCCAATCGTTTTGCACCTGATAACACATAAAACTTAATATAGCATAGACTGTTTTTAAGTAACTTTCATCCCCCGTGTCTCCAGTGGATTTACAGCCAAAGTACATACAATGCTAGCAGTTAATCAATATGCACCAGTAGGCCAGGTTTATACTTCAGATGGGTACATCTGACATGGATCTCTTAGAGCGAGTCCAGAGGAGGCCATGGAGATGGATCTCTTAGAGCAAGTCCAGAGGAGGCCACGGGGATGATTAGAGAGCTGGAGCACCTCTCATACGAGGACAAGCTGAGAAAGTTTTGCCCTTTCATCCTAGAGAAGAGAAGGCTCTGGGGAGACTTTATAGCACCTTCCAGTACTTAGAAGGGACCTACTGGAAAGCTGGGGAGGGGTTCTTTATCAAGGAGTGCAGAGATAGGATGAATGGTAACTGTTGTAATCTGAAAGAGGGATATTTAGATTGGATATGCAGAAGAAAGGTTTTCCTATGAGTGTAGAGAGGCACTGGCACAGGTTGTCCAGAGAAGCTGTTTGCCCCCGTCCCTGGAGGTGTTCAAGGCCTGGCTGGATGAAGTTTTGAACAACCTGATCCAGTGGAAGGTGTTCCTGCCCATGGCACAGGAGTTGGAAATAGATAACCTTTAAAATAAACTTATTGTTTAAGTGTTAAGTGAGGAGACAACTAAGCACGTGTCTGATAACATCAAGATTGATATAAACTAGAAATTATAGAAAATCACTTAAACCTCTGAAGAAATGTACCTAATTTGAAGGTGAGACGTGACAGCAACTGAAAGTTTATTCAGCATCAATTCTCACAGATGCTCCCAGGGTGCCTAAATAAGCTGTTAACACAGAGAAAATAAGTATGCAAACAAAGCTATGTCTTCAGAGTGAGTCTACTACAACTACATAAACATCATCAAAGATATGTCCGGGTCAAGAAGAACATGTGTATTTAAACATCCATCAAGTAATTAACATGTGTTAAACACACTCTTACATGCCCAGTGAAGGGAAGATCTAAGCAGGCAGTGCAAGATCCATGTCTCCTGAACTACAGCAGGTCCCAAATTCTTGGTCCTTTTCCACCTCGAAGATGCAAACAGGCAAGACTTCTAAGAGCGCATTTTTAGTGATAGCAGAGGCACTCGAAGCTCATAAAACAGAGATGCTGCTCTTTGATAAGTCCTGGAGGATGACCCTCTCAATGGGACTCAGGCAGCCCTACTCTCTCAAGGTGGTGGTAATTTAAAAACAGGGATGAGACAGCCTTCCTGTCTCTAAAAAACACAGCTGGACAATAAATTGTCCCAACAATGATAAACACAGGCACTTTGGGCAAGGAACCTCAGCCTCACTGACACACCTGCTGTGAAAACAGGAGCAGTTTGCATTCCTAGCCCTACCACCGCTGATACTTTTGGCTCCTTCATCCACATGCTTGCCTGGCCCCTGTCCCTTCACTCTTCCTCTCTGCTGCATGCGATGTGCACTTAGGGATGCTGCCATCCACCTCCTGCCCAGGGCATCGTGTCATATGCTGTGCTGAACCGGCTTCCCCTGGGGCCCGGGAACTACCATCTGAATGGGATCTGGAGATAATGAACCCTCAGCAATGAGTAAATAAATAGTGTCCTGCCCATATGCCCAGCTGCACCCAGGACCCTGGTGACAGCTCGCTGACAAGGGCAACAATGTCGTTTGATCCTTTGCCTGCAAGGTATGGTACTGCCCGGCTCAAAACAGTGGGGAGTCAAGGCTAAGAGCACCAGGGAGCATCCGATATTCAGAGATCTTTTTTTTTTTATTCCCCTGGATAGGAAATAGCTGCCCACACTCACTTCTGCCTGCACACTCACTTCTGCCAGCACCAAAGATGATGAAAAGACAGGAGACTGAGAAGATACAGGAAGTGAAATGGATAAAAACATTTTTCTTTGGGTGATGCTGAGATTTTGGATGCTTTGCTGGCTGAATCGCTTGAGCTCCTGAATGCAGAGGTAAGATCAGCCCTGGGTAAATCCCCACTGGCAAAGAGACTGGATGACACCAAATGTTACTGGCCTGAATCAGCAATCATTTCTTTCCCTGCTGGTTCTTTCTCTGCCTCTTCCCACTGCCATCTCTCTGCCAATGCAGCCAAATTGAAGCACGTGAGGTTATGGCCAGTAGTAGTGCAAGTGCATCCTACCCAGATGTTATCTATGATGGCTGGTCAAGGGGTTAATGTAAGTTCAGTTAAGCTTGTCACCCCAGATAAATTAACACATGGGCATATAAACACACACAGAGGCCCATCGATTGATTTAGAATGTCACACCAGCCTTCTCAGAGGGAAGGATGAAATCCCCTCTCAGCCAGTGCTGAGCAATTGGTGTTTGCCACAGCCATCCATGTTTTGGGATTGTAGTGGCACAGACGGCCATGTGGGATGAAAATTAAACCATAACCCTTCTCTGGCTTTCAGTTTACAGTGGGTTACATGCAGTTGGCTTGGAGCATGAACAGAGTGAGGCCGGCAGTGTCAGCAAACCCAGTATCTGCACAACAACCCTATGCAGCTCCAGACTAGGAGAAGTTTGTCTGGAGAGCTGCCTGGAAGAGAAAGACTTGGGGGTGTTGGTTGAACAGGAACCAGCAGTGGCCCAGGTGGCCAAGAAGGCCAATGGCATCCTGGATTGGATCAGAAACTGCGTGACCAGTAGGTTCAGGGAGATTCTTCTCCCTCTGTACTTGGCACAGGTGAGACTGCTCCTTGAATCTTGTGTTAGGTTGTGGGTCTCTCAACACAAGAAGGATGTTGAGGCTGTGGAGCAAGTCCAGAGAAGAGCAACAAAGCTGGTGAAGGGGCGGGAGAAGAGGCCTTATGAGGAACGGCTGAGAGAGCTGGGGTTGTTTATCCTGGAGAAGAGGAGGCTGAGAGGAGACCTCATTGCTCTCTACAACTACCTGAAAGGAGGTTGTGGAGAGGAGGGAGCTGGGCTCTTCTCCCAAGTGACAGGAGACAGGACAAGAGGGAATGACCTCAAGCTCCACCAGGGTAGGCTTAGACTGAACATTAGGGAAAAAAATTCACAGAAAGAGTCATTGGGCACTGTTAGAGGCTGCCCAGGGAGGTGGTTGAGTCATTTTCCCTGCAGCTGTTTAAGGGACAGGTGGATGAGGCAGTGGGTCAATTCCAACCTGGTGATTCTATGATTCTGAAAGGTACAACCTTCAGCTAGCTGGAGCAGGACAAAGCAATGGGTCAGTCAGCCTGAGTGGATATCCAGGCCACAGACCTTGTAGAGTGTCTGTCTGTTACTAGACCAGCGAGAGCTGTCTGCTCCTGTTCCCCATTGCTGTAGCTAAATAACATTTAACAACAATCACACCTTCAAATGGGAATATGTCTGAAGCCATCTCAAGTGCTGGCTACTCAAAAGAAAGCAACACTAGTAGGGAATAAATCTTGGACGCTCAGATCACTGACACCAGCCAACTGGTGGCAGTTTGGATGATGAATTTTGGTGCAGGACATCATGTTTGCAGTAACTAGCCTTATAGTCTAGTTCATGGCTGCAAGCTCCTCAAAGCTGAATGACAGGAGATTTTGGGGTTCTGGCTTGACTCCATCATAAGTGATATTATTATTACTTATGTAGTAAGTCCTTTACTTCAAATTCAATCTTGTTCCAATAGGAGCCTCTGAAAAACTCTGTGGCATAAATTTTTACTTTTCTACACTATTCTGCATTTGTCTCTTTCTGAGATTTGACCATCCCTTTAACAAGAAATGATCTTAACATAGAAAAACGAAATCACTCTTTTACCTTAGGGGAGACAACAGAGTTATTGGCGTCTTGCTTTCACCCCACTGAGTTTTAGACACTTATTGCAGGGTTGAATTGGGAATAAAGTCATATTAGACTTCCCATCTAGTCAACAGGGAAAAAAGAAAAAAAAAAAAAAAAAGACAGGCACGTTCCCAGAGCAATTCAGATATGAATTACCTTCTGGAGCTTGTAACCACAAAGTAATTGGTGCATTGACATAACCGGTTATTTTAAAAGCATTTCTAGCAGCTAGGCAAAGGTGAATAATTTCACCCTCATGGGATCCAGCTGTACAGCCTCTTGTTCCTTCTAAAATGAGAAACTGTTTGTGGGCAGCTGTTCAATGCTGCTGTTGAGCAGGTCATCTTGTAAGTGGACTTAGAGAGGTCATCTACGCAGCCTTCCCCAGTACCCGAGTATCGCTAATTAAAGAGCAGCAGGGCCTTGCTAGCCGCCTTTGAAAGTGCTGCTGCAACATTTTACCTAGAATATTAACAACGGCATCACATTTAAAACAAAAATCCACTGAAATGCCCACTCAGCAGTCTCATGGCAAGGAGTGCAATGAGAGCGTGTCCAGGCAGGGGGGATACAGCTATTCTTCTCACCATTCAAAGGTCCAGTCTCTTCAAAATTAACCCTAGAAGTTTGGAGCTAAAAATCACCTACAAATGATGATTCTTTTTCCCACTCTTCTTCAAAATTATTTAACAACATTAATAGTGTTTACGTTTTGTCTACTGCCATGCCCATCTCTTGTCTGGCATAACCTACCACATCTGATTTTAAAAAATTCATCTTCACTTATTTTAAGGATGCACCAGAAATGATTCATACAAAGCAAATTACACCTTCATGTCTACAAAAAGCTACCCTTACAGAAATTAGATCCTCAGAGTTGCCTTTATCCAGATTCTAATGGATGTTTAGCATGTGAGAATCCGTATCTTCTGACTTTTGAACATAATAAGCTTTTGGTGAGCTTTTCATATAAGGGATATCAACTGGAAGTAATTCAGAGAAGTCATTCAGCAATTGCTTGGAACAACAAAAGAGCTTTAAACAGATTTACTGCCAATTGACACTCTGCATGCCACATTCGCCACTTCTCCAGGAGAACTCCCGATGTGTTGGCTGAGCTGGGCTTGCCTACACCTCCAAGATACACTCAGAGAGGTAAAATAGCTTTACTTACAACAGAGAAAACTAAACTAGCTGAACCTTCCTCCTTTTAGGAGGAAGTTTTTCACAGAAAGGGTCATTGGGCATTGGAATAGGCTGCCCAGGGACGTGGTTGATTCACCTTCGCTGGAGGTGTTTAAGGCACGGGTGGATGAGGTCCTGAGGGGCATGGTTTAATGTTCGATAGGAATGGTTTGACTCAATGATCTGATGGGTTTCTTCCAACCTGGTTGTTCTATGATTCTATTATTCATCAAACCAAAGTATCACCTCTGGAACAAAGAATCTGGTTTATTTATTAATACATTTGTAGGACTTTGTATCTCCATAGGCTACAGTGGTTGGAAGGAGAGATTCACACAGTGAAGTCTCCAAATCCAGCCAGGGAACCCAGCAACACTCATACAGGGACAAACACACTTGCAAAGTGATTTATTTCTTTCCCATCACTGTTGTTGGGACATACACATATTATCCTTCAGGCTTTCTCCCCACATCAGTCAGCACTCCAGCTGCCTCAGTGCAAGATTTAGATAGTTTTACACCCTGAGAGGGGTATCTTATTCCAGTGTCTAATTCCCTGGCAGCTTTGAAGTGTCGCACTGTACTGGCTACAGTAGTTTTGAGCAGGTGCAGCTTGACTATCGCTTTACAAGGATGCACTTTTTGCCTCTTTGCTCGGTGACTTGGTGCTTCAAATCTGAAGTGTTTGTGGGCTTCCTGCCAGGGTGTTGCTGTCAGACTGGATCCTGGTTTAATATCCCTTGCTTTCCTGCCTCCTGCCAGCAAGTGCCATTTTCTCTTTTGAAAGCCTCTACTGCAGTAGGTGAAAGAGGGTACAGCCTCAGCAAACTATGCATGAGAAGAAGCAGGGGGAAAAAAATAGTATCAGGGGCCGCTTCCACTCTCAGCACCTACTTTTTGTGTGAGTTAAGAGATCAGAGAAAATAAACCCAACAGAGCGGTTTCATTATCACAGGGGTAGAGGGTAAGGATGGAGAAAGATGAGAGCTTGGAGACCCCCTCCCTCACCTCCTGCAGGGCATCTCTTCACCGGCCCCTCATCTGATCTGGAAAAACCCTCCTGGTTTAGAGCAGAAGAAAAAGATTTTGTAATGATGGTGTGGTGGAGCAAAGGACCTATATCAAGAGAAGGAAAGAAGGAAGAAAAGAAAAAAAAAAACCAGCATCAAAGAGAGGGGAGAAGAATAAAAGAGCTCCTTTGCTGATCCACAGCTGAGCTGGGCAAAGCTTATACGAGATAAATAACGCTGACATTACAAAGCTATGGTTAATTCATTTTTCTACTTGTCACTGCCTCGGATAATTGGCCTACAACAAATGTGGGGGAAGGAGGTTGGCTTTTTTGTCTTTTTTTTCCCCCTTCCTGAGAGGTACAACTAGGATTAGACGGTGTGCTACACCACTGATAAAAATAAAGAGAATGATCCAAAACCCTCAAACTTTAATCCAGAGGGGTTGCTGGTGAATAGCGCAAGTGTTGAAGGATGAAGCGAGACCTGGTTGTCTCTATGGTAACTAAACCATCACTAGAATGAGGACTGACCTGGAGCCTTCAAGCAAGTTTGGCTTTGTCCAAGGCACTGCGTGGAATGCACTGTTGCCTGTCCACTCTCCTGATTTAAAGGGAGATTTTCACAGTACTTTAGAGTTTATTCAAAAATCTCCAGCTGCTGGATTCAAGTGATTAACTTGGAATGCTAATATTAGCTTATTTGTGTAAAAGGAAGTTCTGAGTCCTTGGGTAGGTGAGGGAAAGTCTGAAAATATGACCTCACATACTTCAAAATGAGGAAGGCCAGTCTTTAAACAGCCACTCATTTTACATATGCTATCAAATATAGAAAACACTGGCCTGGAGGTTTCAGAAAACAAGAAGAAACCAACATGAGGCTGGAAATCAAACACAAAGACAGAGAAACCATGAATCAAAAAAGAGTTCAGAGTTAGAATAGTTTTTAAATCTGCAAATTGTCGATGCCTGATCCTTGAGGGTGGCAACCATCACTTTGCATATCTTCCCTCCTATCAATGTGAAAATTTTTTTCCAAGTCACGAAGAAACAAAAAGACAACAACTTCTCTTCTCTCTAGTCATGACAAAAATTTTATTTTCTTTAAAGGAAATAATCTACCAGTGAGATAACTATCCCAGCAAATGTTATTTGCTAAGTACCTAATTTCCCTAATTTTATAAATGTCATGGGTCAGTTAAATACAATCTGGGGGGAAACTGATTTTTATTAGCCAGAGCATTACACTTAAAATCTTGTTGAGGTTAAAGGTGCACACCATACATATGAATTTAGGAACTTGTTATTCGCCTAATTAAATCCAAATCCCAATCTGATCCAAAGCCCCTTCAAATATGTGAGTATTTTTACATTTACATTGCAATTAAATATTCACAGCCCCAAATGGCAAAACCACACCGAAGCAGGTGGTCTAAGTAATGTTTCCAGGCTGCTCAAGGTGATCAGATCACTACCAAGTCTCAGCCTGAGCCCCAGCTCTGCCTTACCAGAAAGTGTCTGTTACAAAATGACCCAGGAGGAGATAGAATCATAGAATCACCAGGTTGGAAGAGACCCATCGGATCATTGAGTCCAACCATTCCCATCAAACACTAAACCATGTCCCTCAGGACCTCATCTACTGGTGCCTTAAACACCTCCAGGGAAAGTGAATCAACCACCTCCCTGGGCAGCCTGTTCCAATGCCCAATGACCCTCTGTGTGAAAAACTTCCTCCTAATCTCTAGCCTAAATCTCCCCTGGTGGAGCTTGAGGCCATTCCCTCTTGTCCTGTCCCCTGACACTTGGGAGAAGAGCCAAACTCCCTCCTCTCTACAACCTCCTTTCAGGTAGTTGTAGAGAGCAATAAGGTCTCCTCTCAGCCTCCTCTTCTCCAGGCTAAACAACCCCAGCTCTCTCAGATGCTCCTCATAAGGCCTGCTCTTCAGACCCATCACCAGCCTCCTTGCTCTTCTCTGGACTCACTCCAGAGCCTCAACATCCTTCTCGTGGTGAGGGGCCCACAACTGAACACAGGATTCAAGGAGCGGCCTCACCAGTGCTAAGTACAGAGGGAGAATCACCTCCCTGGACCTGCTGGTCACTCCATTTCTGATCCAAGCCAGGATTCCATTGGCCTTCTTGGCCACCTGGGCACACTACTGGCTCATGTTCAGTCAGCTGTTGACCAACACCCCTAGGTCCCTCTCCTCCTGGTAGCTTTCTAGACAGAGTAACCCCTAAGAGTAACCCCTTAGGTGTCATTGGCCATGGGCTCAGCTTGGGAAGCCTACCTGAAAAAATTGCCTTAGCCTAGAAAAGGCTGCCCAGGCTTCACAAGAAAGCAAATAACATAAAGATTTTTTTCTTTTTTTTTTTCATTTCCAAATCCTCTAAGGAAAGGACTGGTTGTAAATAAGAGTGGTGGTATGCAAGGAGTGCTGTAGGAACAGGGGTATTTTGGGGTGAAGTTATGTGCCACACACAGGTTGAGACAGGGTCCACCCACAGTGGACTCAACAGGAACACCCATTTCTGGAAGGAATTGCTATCCGCAGTCAGCAGATGAGATGTGTCCTCCTGAGATTAGTCTCCCCAAATGAGAAGACAATGGCCTTTGGTGGTATAAATCGACACATTGACTTCAATGTATTTTTTTCTGATTCATATCATATTTGACAATACCAGGTAATAGCCTGATTAATAGCATGACAAATCATAGAATCACAGAATTGTTGAGGTTGGAAAAGACCTCTAAGATCATCCAGTCCAATCAGCAACACAACACTACCATGCCTGCTGAACCATGTCCCAAACAGCCTCATTTACACATTTTTTGACCCCCTCCAGGGATGGTGAATCCACTACCCTGTGCACTTCCAATGCTTCACCACTCTTTCAGTAAAAAATTTTTCCTAAGAACCAATCTAAACCTCTACTGGCACAACTTGAGGCCATCTCCTCTCACCCTATCAAATGGGAGAAGAGACCACCACTGACCTGACTAAAACCTCCTTTCAGGTAGTTACAGAGAGCAATGAGATCTCTATACTATCTCCTCATCTCCAGACTAAACAAACCAAGTTCTGTCATAAAACGTGTTCTGTAGACCCTTCACCAGCCTTGTTGTCCTTCTCTGGACACACTTCAACAGCTCAATGTTTTTCTTATACCAAGGGGTCCAAAACTGAGCACATCATCCAAGGTGCAATCTCAGTAGCACTGAACACAGCAGCACAGGCAAAGAACCTACATTCACATTCATTTGTACGTGAGCCATGGTGCTACACAAAGCTTTAACTACATGAGGATAAGAGTGCACTTTCCTAACGTGTGAGGCCCTCAGTGCCCTGCTTTGGAAATAAAAATATTATTTCCCCCTTGCCTCTTCCATACCTTTATCTTGCCTCTATAATCCAGAGCCATTTAAGGAACTTTAGAAACCTTTCAGGAAATTTGTAAAGCAATTTACTGGGACTAGTATTCTTGTCCTCTGTGAAACTAGATGACTGAGTCACTCTGGGCTTAAATGTGCCGAGCACAGAAGTATCCATAAAAACCTTTAAAGGAACTCTGAACAGCTTCACTATGCATAAAAAAAATCACAATTTTATATGTAGTGTTTAGGTGCTTCCTGGAGTAGAAATAAATATGAGGTGTTAATGCAGACCCAGTCCTTTGGCTTAGAGAACTTCCACTTCTCAATCTCCTTGTGTCCCTAGATCTAGAGACATTTTTAGGCCCAAGAAAACTTGGAAACCTGCCTATCCTGAGCTATGGGAAGGATTAGCACGAGAATTGAAACTGCAAACTTGTGGGCAGAAAGAGGAAGTATTATCTTTGGCAGATTAATTTCATTTTCATGTATTTGTTCACTGAGTATACGTAGGAGTCTGAGGTTTCAGAATTAATTCAGGGGGATGGATGAGTTAGAAAGGGTCAGCTAGGCATTGAGTGGGCATGAACAGCAGTGGAATTAAATACCGTGTGCTACTTCAGACCTAGTTCGGCAATACCACCAACAGGGAAGGGCATTTGGCTTTGGGGTGAAGAAGATGCCCTTCACCAGCTCACAACGGTCTTGCATTAGCCCAGCCTCTTCTTTCCTCGCTGCCTGGCAGCTCTCCCTCCCCCCCCCAACCTCAAATGCCCAATCTCAGGCATCCATCCCCCACCCCTTTGCCTTCTGCCCCCATCCCCGAAGGATGGATGAGCTTTACCAGAGCAATCTGGCCCTCGCTGGAGAAACTGCTTAAAGCCGGGAGCCGGAGCAAGCATGGCAATCGATTGGACATGGGACATTAGGGATCTGCGAGTGCGGCCAGGGTGAGAAAGTGGCAGCTTTGTGAAGCTGAGCACACGTGAGGATTACGGCATTAACAAAGCTCACTTAACCGATCACTGCCTCTAGGTAGACAGGGGACTGGGCTGGGCTGGGCAGGGGAGCAAGGGGAATAAAGAGGTGGCAGCATGAAGTCTCTTTGCCCCCCTTTACAGAAGAGCGGCAGGAATAAGAAGTCCCGGAGACACAAACTGCCACTTGGGACTGTAGAGCCATGGTGTTGCTCATTAGGGCTCTGGGCCAAATTTCCTGCCAGTGTAAATCTGTTTGATGCCAAGAGAGTAACCCAGGGATGAATTGAACCCAGTGGGGAAGGTTTATTGCCTTCGGTTTAGGCAAGAGAGCGGAGCTTTGCCAGCTGGGGTGTCAGACTGCATGATTTAAAAGGACTTAGGTACCCAAATCTATTAGGTACTCACAAAAAAAAAATGCTCTCTCTGATTTTAATGCCAAATAAGATTTTTTTTTTTCTTAAAGGCAGCTTTGAGGTCCTCTGTTTACTATTGTTCTTAATCAAAAATAATAGTAACAACTTGCAAGCACAAAGGGCCTTTCAGATTTCTGCTGAGGCTTTTATGTCAATGCATCTTAGTAAGTGCTATATCAAAATCACTCCACCCACTACCAAAAATACAGTCATCTCAGGAGTACAGAGCACCAGCTGTTTAACAGTGTGCAAGAAAGCTAAGCAGCAGTTCAGGACAGCAAGTGAAGGAGAGCAGCGCATGTGGCTGAGGCTGACAGCTTCCCTTCAAATCAGGACACTGCCTCATAGGAAATGGGTTGAGAAAATAGTTTACCACCAAGAAGGATGCCCAAGCATTAGAAGCTGAGAGAAGACCTCATTGCTCTCTACAACTCCCTGAAAGGAGGTTGTGGAGAGGAGGGAGCTGGTCTCTTCTTCCAAGTGACAGGAGACAGGACAAGAGGGAATGGCCTAGAGCTCTACCAGGGTAGGTTTAGGCTGAACATTAGGAAAAAATTTTCACAGAAAGGGTCATTGGGCACTGTTAGAGGCTGCCCAGGGAGGTGGTTGAGTCACCATCCCTGGAGGTGTTTAAGGGATGGGTAGATGAGGCGCAGAGGGGCATGGTTTAGTGTTTGATAGGAATGGTTGGACTCGATGATCCGGTGGGTGTCTTCAAACCTGGTGATTCTATGATTCTATGAAATATGTTCCTGCAACTACAAGCTGAGCTCATACCCTACTCTTGGGCTTTGAGGGGATGCCTCTACTCAGTTGGTCCTCTAGACCCCACCTGCTGCCCACCATCAGCCTTGCTCATGGGCACGGGCAGTAGAACATCCTTCCCACTTGGTCATGTGCTCTCTACACAGCTCATGCCTTGGAAAAAAATCAGATCTTCATCCAGACAAGCGCCTTCAAAGCATCCCCAGGCTGACCATTGCTTAATCTTTACATTCTGATAAGAAAGTCTCACCAAGCCTGTTAGAGTTCAAGAGGTGTCTGGACAACCTTCATAGTCATATGTGGTTTGGTTTCAGATAGTCCTGCAAGAAGCAGGGAGTTGAACTCAGTGATCTTTACAGTTCCCTCCAAGTTGAGATATTCGATGATTCAGTGAGGTGTTAATGCTGGAGAAGCAGGAGGCTGTTGTCTAACAAGTCTAAAGCACCTAGGGATTTATATAGTTATCCCAAAAGAGGAATCAGAGAGAACAATTTCTGGGATAATTATGCAGTTATCTGAAAGACATACTTGGAAACATACTAAATTTATGGAAAACCTTCAAGATCTTCCAAGCAATGGGAGAGGGCACCATGGGAATCTCAAAGATAATAAAGGGAGAGCACAGTGAAGTTCAGCAGTGGAAACTAAAAAAAAGCTAAAACCATGGATAGAGGTGTGTGAGCAACACAAGGCTGCAGCTTTCAGGAACAATGAAGAGAGTGGTGGAGTAATGGAGAACAGGCCCTATGAGGAGCGGCTGAGAGAGCTGGGGGTGTTTAGCCTGGAGAAGAGGAGGCTGAGAGGAGACCTCATTACTCTCTACAACTACCTGAAAGGAAGCTGTGGAGAGGAGGGAGCTGGGCTCTTCTGTCAAGTGACAGGGGACAGGACAAGAGGGAATGGCCTCAAGCTCCACCAGGGGAGATTTAGGCTGGAGATTAGGAGGAAGTTTTTCACGGAAAGGGTCATTGGGCATTGGAATAGGCTTCCCAGGGAGGTGGTTGAGTCACCTTCCCTGGAGGTGTTTAAAGGATCGGTAGATGAGGTGCTGAGGGACATGGTTTAGTGTTTGATAGGAATGGTTGGACTCAATGATCCGATGAGTCTCTTCCAACCTGGTTGTTCTATGATTCTATGATTCTAATCGAGACACAGAGAATAAGAGCAGGAAAATAGAGTTTTTGGTGTGTGGATAAATATGAATAGTGACTCTGAAACTAAAAGAATCTTCAGAAAGGTGGCTTGTATCTGTGGCCGTAGGAGAAGATCATATCCTGCACTGAAACTGAGTAAGGAAGGTCAGGAACAGAAAATCTGAAAGAGGAAGCAGACACTTTGCAGGCTGGTGTTCATTGCTTTGCATTACAGATCCCAACCTGGATGTCTTTAGAGAGACTTCCTACTGCCAACAAACGAAGCAACTGGAAAGGCGGCAACCTGCTGAGGTAAGCTGTGCCCTGTCCATGCTTTGGAGGAAACCATTCCACTCCTAAAAAGGGAACAAGCATGTGGAGCCCCATTAAAAAATAAAAAAGGGCCAATTCCCTCATATTAAGCCTGTTATTAGGCTCAGAATCAAATTAAACCACAGGGTTTTTCACTAGCAAAGTGCTATTTTAAGGCTTATTAGACTATATTAGGATTGGCATAAATTTCCACTGACATAATATAGGCCTTTAATTGGATTTAAGGGCGAGGAGGCTGCATTAAACTAAAATCAGTCCTTGCAGGGGGAAATTGGGTATTCTTCTCACAACTCCTCTGCTTTCCCTTGGCGTGAATCCCGAGCAGCCAAACAGGCTGGCTAACCCGTTCAAATCCAGATGAAATTGCTTATAGACTCTTATATCAACTTGATAAGCAAGGTGGCTGCCAAAACAACACAGTTACTGCTGCTTGCTAGCCAAAGCCTTCCTGCCATGGCCAGAGCTCTTGTTCACTCACAGCTTGGGCAAAAATGGCATTTTCTTGGACACAAGCTGCCTGCCAGACTTCATATAAAGTATTTGCCCGTGAAAAGTCACAATAACAAAATCTCAAAGCCAAGACCTTGACTTACTTAACCTCCAAAAAGCTGAGAGTACCAAAGCCACAGGCAATAATGAAAACATAACCCCGCTGCTCCTCCTGTGCTGGAAATGTGAGTCAGGAGGCACTCCTGTGACCTGAGTTTTTTCACGCGTCGCCTGATTAGACACGGGAGGCTCACAGGAGCTGGGAGGTCAGGGGCTCTCTCAGCTCTCTTTGTGGCACAGCCATGTGGTATTCCTCATTTCTCTGAGAAATTGGGACCAGCTCTGAGACAGGAGCAGACAGGCCTTGCACTCATGTCTTGAGATGCTGCGAAACATAATGGGGTTTATGCTCATCTGTCCCCAAGTCACTCTCCACTGAACAATCAGAGCCACCACAGGAACTGGTAATTTTGCTTTTTGAATGTGTGTTTCTCCAATACTCCTCATGCCATGCGAGATACAGAAGCTGGCAAGGAGAAAATAAAACCCACTTAAATACTGAATGGGATGCACTGCACCTCAGATTTAATAAAGGCAGAGATTGAGTGATCATTCACCCTGCACTATATGAGATGTCCCTTATCTGGCACCTAATGGACCACGACTGATTTCCAGTAATAAGGCTCTACCAAAAGGTATCTAAGATCTTCTGAATCCCCATGGGCACAAAGAAACCTTCCATCATGCAAAAGTCTGCTTTGTGTCTGGTACGCGATGTTATAAGCTTCTGCACATCCTCTATTATATTGAGACAATTTTGTCATACAAATACAACTCTTTTCTTACAACACCAACCACTTTATGTCAGCTGCATCAAGGATGGAGGCCTCATAATCTAATTCCTGCAAGCAGAAGGCAGTTTAAGTCTACGTTAAGCCAAGCTCATGGTCTTCCTGGGGCCTAGAGGAAAGCTGGGGACAGACTTCTTAGCAAGGCTTGTTTTAACAGGGCAAGGAGAAATGGTTTTAAAGTAGGGGAAGGTAGATTTAGACTGGATGTAAGGAAGAAATTTCTTATAATGAGGGTGGCGAGAAACTGGCCTGGATTGCCCAGGGAGGTAGTGGAGGCTCCATCCCTGAAAACATTCAAGGTCAGGTCAGATGGGACTCTGAGCAACCTGATCTGGTTAAAGCTGTGCCTGTTCCTGCAGGGGAGATGGATTAGGTGACCTGCAAAGGTCCCTTCCAACTCAAAGCATTCTAAGATCATAGAATCACTAGGTTGGAAAGGACCCACTGGATCATCGAGTCCAACCATTCCCATCACTTTGTGAATTTTCAAAATATTCCCCATTTTGTATCAATATTGTACACGAGGCATTGCCTTTTTCAAACGAAAGTGTCCGGAGAACAGCTTTTTAAAGATAAAACCCCACTCTCAGAGGGACTTTTTGTTAAACATCGAGCACCACAGCTGCTCCAGTTCAACTGCACTTTGGCTTAATTCAAACTATTCCACTTCGAACTATGCCACTCAGCAGACTCAACATGAACCAGTAGTGGCCCAGGTGGCCAAGAAGGCCAATGGCATCTTGGTTTGGATCAGAAACGGTGTGACAAGCAGGTCCAGGGAAGTTATTCTCCCTCTGTACTCAGCACTGGTGAGACAGCACCTTGAATTCTGTGCTCAGTTCAGTTCTGTTCAGTTCAAGGTCTATTCTTCCAAGGTCATTTTGCTCCTAGATAAGCTTCAGAGTCTTTTCTCTCCAAGCCCACAGCTTCATAAGTTTTGGGGGATGCTGAATAAACCTCTGAATTGCCCAGTCATGTAGTCATCAGACACATGTGGTCATCATTAGGAGAATGTTAGGAAAAGAAAGGAGGTCAGTGCTACTCTTCAAAGAAATTTCAAAGGATGCTCCCAGGTGGAGATGAACATTTTCAAAAAGCAGATCTTAGCAAGAATTTTGGTAGAGCAGTTTCCACATGTGGGTGCGTGTGTCCATGTGTGGGGTGTGTGTGAATGAGTGTACATGTGTGTGTGAGACAAGGTTTGATGTCACAGCTCCGCAGCTGCATCCCATTAGCCCAAGCATTTAGCTGGTGATATTTTTCATCCGATTAAACAAACTTTATTCCTTTCCTGATACTTTTGGGATTACTTCAAGATGTATCTAGGAAACTCAGACAGGCCAAATGAGGTTGATGGATTCAGGGTGGCAACTTGCTCTGGTAACGCATTAAGGCTTCCAAGCAGCTGTAAAGCTTTTGCTGCTGCTCTGCTGCCACATGCCTTGCAAGTGATCTCAATGGGACATGGTATATCCCCATGGTCCTGGCTCTCTGACACTTACTCAGCTTCACTGTAGAGCTGTCATTCAGTGGTGACTCTGTGGCCACTGAAAGCTACAGGATAGTGGCTAGAACAGAAGAAATAATTCCAACTTTACTGAGATCTTAATCTTCATGCAAGACTTTAACCATATCCATTAGAAAAGCTCAGATGATTTTATTGTGGGGCCCCGGAGGGAACACAGCCAAGTGAAAGAAAAACAACGTTGGGAACCTCAAATTGATGCTGAGTGTCAGGAGCAAAGCTGGATTTGCTGTCTGAGAGTCTCAATTGTGAACAGAAACCAAAAAAACCTAAAGGTCTCTCTGGACATGTTGTAGAGGGTCCAGAGGACGATCACAAAAATGATCAAAGGTCTGGACACCTGCCCTTATGAAGAGGCACTTAAAGAGTTGGAGTTGTTCAGCTTAGAGAAGAGAAGACTCTGAGGAGACGTTATTGAGGCCTTTCAGCACTTAGAGGGGGCTTATAAGAAAGATGGGGAAGAACATTTTAGCAAGGCTTGTAGCAATAGGACAAGGGGTAATGGTTTTAAACTAAAAAAGGGGAGGTTTAAACTTGATGTTAGGGAGAAATCTTTTATGCTAAGAGTGGTTGCCCAAGTTGGTAGTAGTTGCCACACCCCTGGGAATATTCAAGATCAGATCAATGGGGCTGTAAGCAGCCCAATCTAGTTGAAAATGTCCCTGCAGGGGGGTCAAACTAGAAATGACCTGCATGATCCCACCAATCTAAACCATTCCATGGTTCTATGACTTACCTTGCCTGCAATAAACAAAGCCATCTTTGTAAGATAGATATCACAGAAATTGTGAACTTGCTTTGGGAAGTTATTTCTCAGTGGCTGTCGGAATCTCTTTTTCCTTCAATTCAGACTGAGGAAAGCCTATCTGGGAGGTCTAGGAATTTTTGGTGACAAGTGCAGCTCTGCAGATGAGCCACAGATGGGCCAAGGAGTGGACCAGGGAGGCTTTAATGTAATTTCTGCAATGAGCGCACTCTGACAGGTTTCCTTTCAGAAACACTCCCTGATGAAAGAGGCTGCTCTGCCTCCAGCATCAGGCCCAGATGGCCCAACTTCCATTCAACCCAGTGAGAAACAGGTAATCAAAATAGGAAAAGCAAGCACAAAGATGAGGCAAGCAGGAGCTTGTTCCTTGGGGCATTCCTATTTTAAATGCTCCACATGATTCTGCAATTTCTGGCTCCAGATGGGACCCAAATACTGACGCATCAGGGAAAATGCTGTCCTCATGATATTACTGAAGTAGCCGAAGTCAAGGAAATTCTAGACAGAAGATGTATTTTCCAGCTGTAGAGAAATTAGGTCAAATATTTGAACTTCTGGGTGCTCAGCTGCACTAAACTTGCTCCAGTGCTCGGCTGCTGCATACGGTGAGTTATTGCCAGCTGTGCCAAGACGAGTCCAGTTATGCCAGAAAACCAAAGCAAGAGGAGGGAGATGATTTTAAAGTCCTGCTGTATTAACATGCAGCTTTAGAGATGACTTAAAAATGCATTTCTCTCCTTCTCTGCCCTTGGATATGATCCTAACACTTTGATTAAGACTACTTTGCAGCAGCTCATTTCTGTCTTCGCACATAAATATAGGCTGAGTAGCAAGACTGTGGGCAGTCTCAGTCTGTGGGCTGGTCTCTCTGGGGATATAGGAGAGGTCCTGTTGCTTGAGGCATTAAGAGTTAGACTGGCCAAAGCTCCTGGGAGTCTCTGCGGGGAGACAATCTCGCCTCCCACCCCTGGAGAACGGAACAGACCTAATAAGCCTTCTCTGCGTCTGATTTCTCTGATCCTCTGATTAAAGTATGTTCATATCATTTGCATTTGAATTTTCTTTTATCCACCCCCTGATGCCAAAATATGTAGGCAGGCAATTCGGGACACGATGTGGTTTTGTAACTGTAAACTAGGTTTATAGCAGTTTAATTAGTAATATTAATAATTGTCACCTAAGCTTAATGATACCAATTATAACACAGTAAATATTTCTTATTGGATTACAAGTAGCAACATTGAAAGATGAACTTTCATGCTCAGTCAAACTTTCTAAACATATTATTTAAAAAGAGAGATAAGACAGTTTGCTTTTCACATGTGGATAGCTCTTTTAATCTCAAAAATGGATAATTATTGTATGTAAATATTTGCAGATGGGAAACATCTTCCCATTTGACATATAAGCACCTCTCCTTTCCCTGCTTTTGCTTCTACACATAGAGAAGGTAGAGTGGGTAGCCCAGTTGCACCAAAGTGAGAAAACATCATTTTGTTATCCCAATCAGGTGATTATGAGCTGCTGTAGTGAATAGTGGTAGAGAAAGGGTCAGAGACCTGCAAGAGAGGAAGATCAAGGTTACAGTAATCTGCTTATGATGTTCTATATACTTTGAGGAACTGTAGACACAGAGGAGACAGAGTTAGGAAAGACCCTTTGCGTCATCTGGGATGGTCTTTCATTACACTTCCACTTTGGCCCCAAGGCATGTTTTGAAGGTGGCAGATGAAAACACTTAAGACAACTGAGAACTGTTTAAAATCCTATCACTACCACAGCCCCATCTTGCCCCCCTACCAAGAAGGATTATCCTTGACAGCCTCTTGCCTTTCAGGACTGCACAGGTCCTGTTCAGTGTTTTCTGAGCCTAGTGAATTTGCCACACTTCTCATTCCTATGCCTAGCTGATCAATACATTCAGGGTTTCCTTTGAGTACCAACAATTATCAAAATTAAAATTTCTGGGTTAAGAGTTTGGTTTAACATTTTAATATCTTTATCAATGATCTGGATGAGGAGATCAAGCAAAAAGTGATAGTGTTGGGTCCAACCCTGTTCAATGTCTTCATCAATGACCTGGATGGAGGCATCGAGTGCTCCCTTAGAAAGTGTGCAGATGACACTAAGCTGTGTGCAAGTGTCGATCTGCTGGAGAGAGGCTCTGCAAAGGGATCTGAACTGGCTGGACTGCTGGGCTGAGTACAACGGCATGAGGTTTAACATGGCCAAACGCTGGGTCCTGCACTTGGGGCACAACAACCCTATGCAGAGCTACAGACTGGGAGAAGTCTGTCTAGTAAGCTGCCTGGAGGAGAAGGACCTGGGGGTGTTGGTCAACAGCCTACTGAAGATGAACCAGCAGTGTGCCCAGGTGGCCAAGAAGGCCAATGACATCCTGGCTTGGATGAGAAATGGTGTGACCAGCAGATCCAGGGAGATTATGCTCCCTCTGGACTCAGCATTGGTGAGACCACTCCTTGAATCTTGTGTCCAGTTCTGGGCCCCTCACCACAAGAAGAATGTTGAGGCTCTGGAGTGAATCCAGAGAAGAGCAACAAAGCTGGTGAAGGGGCTGGAGAACAGGCCCTATGAGGAGCGGCTGAGAGAACTGGGGGTGTTTATCCTGGAGAAGAGGAGGCTGAGAGGAGAACTCATTACTCTCTACAACTACCTGAAAGGAGGTTGTGGAGAGGAGGGAGCTGGGCTCTTCTCCCAAGTGACAGGGGACAGGACAAGAGAGAATGGCCTCAAGCTCCGCCAGGGGAGATTTAGGCTAGAGGTTAGGAGGAAGTTTTTCACACAGAGGGTCATTTGGCATTGGAATAGGCTGCCCAGGGAGATGGATGATTCACCTTCCCTGGAGGTTTTTAAGGCACGGGTGGACAAGGCCCTGAGGGACATGGTTTAGTGTTTGATAGGAATGGTTGGACTCGATGATCTGGTGGGTCTCTTCCAACCTGGTGATTCTATGAGTCTATGATTCTATGACTAGAGGAAGAGCCTCAAGTTGCACTGGGGAGGAGGTTAAACTAGATTTTAGGAAAAATTTCTTCATGGAAAAGGTTGTCAAGCATTGGAACAGGCTGTCCAGGGAAGTGGTACAGTCATCATCCCTGGAGGCATTTAAAAGACATGTAGATGTGGTGTTTAGGGACATGGTATAGTGGTGGACTTGACAGTGTTAGGTTTACAGTTGTACTCAGTGGTCTTAAAGTTCTTTTCCAACTTAAATTATTCTATGATTCTATGATAAGATCCTTATTCTATAGAACAACATAATAGAAGCAGGTTTCCTGCAGTCTAAGTGTACTTCCTCAATCCTCTCCCCCTAAATTTGGTTTTAGTATTACTGCCTATAAAAGCAAAAGTCAACTTCAGTTTCCAGCATGGAGCTACTCTTCAAACTTGTTCCAGAAGCAGTCCAGAGTATCATCTTCCTCCTGTCACTTTGATCCTTTTCTCATCACCTCTCTTCCTCAGGAGCTTTCATACCCACTTTTCTTGACTCAATCAACACTTCATATGGTGCCCAGTTAAGTAACAAGAGAAGACCTCACTTACACTTGCCTTTTGGAAACTGGCAGTATTCCAACAGTAGTTCAATAAAACTGTCCCCCAGTAGGAATGAGGAGGGAAAGGGAGTCCTATGCACTTCCAATATAGTTATTAAAGCACTGGGGAACCAACAGCTTACGGGCCTAGCTGGAAACCATGTCTTCAGGTCACTGTTTAAGATGAGGTATTGTACATCACCCTCAGGAAGTGCCATTGATCACAGAGAAAGCTGAGATTACTGCTGTGCAAAAGATGACAGTTTTTAGAGGTCTTAAATGCAGGGATGGGAATCCCAGCTGTAATACCACCGCTACGGATGCCAGCAGGACCTGCAGAGAAACCAAGGGATGAGCAGACCTCCCAGATCTGACTTCTCATGTAATGCCTCCAGTATGTACCTAACATTTTTCTCTCTCTGATTACTGGATTTTTGATCTTGCCTGCACAAAGGTGCGTAATGAGAGAAGACCAAGAGGAGCAAAAAGGTCTGTGAAGGAGTGGGAAGGGGTAATGTAGGAGAGGGAGGGAATATGTCTTTATTCACAGCCTCACCACATAATTTACAAAAAGGGACAACTCATCATAAATAACCCAAAGCTCCTGGGAACAGTGACCTAATCAAGATATATAATTGCGTGTCTTATCTAAATGAAAGCATCATTTCAGAAATGATAATGTGCATCACCGTGGATTCAATTGCTATAGAGTTCAGCATTGAAGGGTAATTATAATGTTTAACAAATATATTCCCTTTGGGGGCCTGCAGTTAGAGATACCATGTCTCTCTTTCCCCTTATGATGCACATTTACTACCAGATTATGAGGGTTTCCTCTCCCTTATCACAGAATCACAGAATCATAGAATCACCAGGTTGGAATAGACCCACCAGATCATCAAGTCCAACCATTCCTATCCATCACTAACCCATGTACCTCAGCACCTCGTCCACCCGTCTCTTAAACACCTCCAGGGAAGGTAAATCAACCCCCTCCCTGGGCAGCCTCTGACAGTGCCCAATCACCCTTTCTGGGAAAAACTTTTCCTAATGTCCAGCCTAAATCTCCTCTGGCACAACTTGAGGCCATTCCCTCTCATCCTATCCCTTGTCCCTTGGGAGAAGAGGCCATCACATCTCCACAACCTCCTTTCAGGTAGTTATAGAGAGCAATGAGGTCTCCTCTCAGCCTCCTCTTCTCCAGGATAAACACCCCCAGCTCTCTCAGCTGTTCCTCACAAGAGTTTACAGCCTTTTCTACCTTCAGGAGATTATAACAAAGCAAAACTGGAGAGAAAATATGATTATGCAACTTTTCCTTGTCCTGTCCAAACTGGCTTTTAGGAAGGCAAAAGGCAAAGGCAGAGATTACAGAAAAAAAAAAAAAAAAAAAAAAAGGAATTTACCTAAGAGATGGATCAAGCAAGAAAATAGATCCTAAGAGAGAAGAAGAAATCAATCCACCTCACTGCTTGCTTGGCATCAACCAAGTGCCTCAGAGTTCTGACAAACAAGGGTTAAAGACTGCGATCAAACTCCTACCACCTACCTGGATATTTGATACGATTCTTCAGAAACCTTTTTTGTTAATTTTCTCGCCTTCCTTCTCCTCACATCCATCTGGATAATGCCCGTCCCTTACAGGAGAAAGCAGGAGTCAGATAGCTCCAGGTTGTTTCCATGAATAATTGATGTGCTACACTCAGCACGAGGGAAGGCCTAGCACAGAGAGGTATGTAGCCCATATTTATGCAGAAGGGGGGCATAAAATGAGCAGAAGTAGAAAACAACTTCAGAAAAGGAGATACTAAATGGACTAGCAGCTTTTAGCCTGGAGAAGAGACAACCGAGGAGAAGTCTACAAAAGCACAGATCAGAGAAGGGAGAGAGCAAATGGCTATTCCCTTCCCAGCATGTAGCAGTGAGCAACCAGGCAGTGAAATTCGCAGGCAACAGGTTGAAGACAAAAGAAATTAAGTACTTTTTCATGCAATGTATAATTAAATTAAAGAATCAGTTGGGGCAAAATGTCAGGCAGGCCAAAAAAATATGAATGAAGTTAAAAAAAATGAAAAATTGGATGACTTGAAAGAGGATGAGACCATTAAGGGCTATTAAACACTATTCAGGATATAACCTTCACCTCGGGAAGTCCCTACGCTTCTATCTGCTGGAAGCGCAGAGAATATTCAGGACAAGGATTACTCAGCACATGCTGTTTTCCATGTGCATCTTCCAGCTCCAGCCAGCACACTGCTCCAGGGGCCACAGTACGTGGTGTAGTTCACAGACATCAGCCGCTCAACAGCAATGTGATTTTGGCCTCTTCAGAACTAGGCTCAGTTGCTAAGAAATGTCCTTGAGCTGTGCCAGGGGAGGTTCAGATTGGACATGAGGAAAAAATCTTCACTGGAAGGGTTCTTGGGTACTGGAAGAACCTTCTTAGGGAGATGGTTGAGCCCCCATCCCTGGAAGTGATTAAAAGATGGGCAGATGAAGTGCTTAGGGATATGGTTTGGTATGGTTAGGATATGCAGAGCTACAGTCTGATTGGAAAACTGCCAGGAGGAGAGGGACCTGGGGGTGTTGGTCGACAACTGACTGAACATGAGCCAGCAGTGTGCCCAGGTGGCCAAGAAGGCCAATGGCATCCTGGCTTGTATCAGAAACAGTGTGACCAGCAGGTCCAGGGAGGTTATTCTCCCTGCCTACTCCGCACTGGTGAGGCCACTCCTTGAATCCTGTGTTCAGTTCTGGGCCCCTCACCACAAGAAGGAAGTTGAGGCTCTGAAGCGAGTCCAGAGAAGAGCAACGAAGCTGGTGAAGGGGCTGGAGAAAAGGCCCTCTGAGGAGAGTCTGAGAGAGCTGGGGTTGTTTAGCCTAGAGAAGAGGAGGCTGAGAGGAGACCTCATTGGTCTCTACAACTACCTGAAAGGAGGTTGTGGAGAGGAGGGAGCTGGGCTCTTCTCCCAAGTGACAGGGGACAGGACAAGAGGGAACGGCCTCAAGCTCTGCCAGGGGACATTTAGACTAGAGATTAGGAGGAAGCTTTTCATGGGAAGGGTCATTGGGCATTGGAATAGGCTGCCCAGGGAGGTGGTTGATTCACCTTCCCTGGAGGTGTTTAAGGCACGGGTGGATGAGGTCTTGAGGGGCATGGTTTAGTATTTGATGGGAATGGTTGGACTTGATGATCCAATGGGTCTCTTCCAACCTGGTTGTTCTGTGATTGTGTGGTTTAGTTGTGGGCAGGTATGGCTGGAGTTGATGATCTCAGAGGTCTTTTTCAACCTAGTGATTCTATGATTCTATGAAAGGTACAGAGCAATCCCACAAGGCACTCAAGGAGAACACACTGAGGTTTCTGCCCAAGTTTGATCAGTTCTCACTCGGAGGCGTAAGCAAGATATCTTAAAAAAGTATCTTGCAAACAGACTGTCCTGTTGAACCCTCCCTCTGTGCCATTCCACTGGTGTCCTCTTTATGCCACGATGGGAATGGAACTCTCATGGCACGGATGTGATCAAGCAAACACTACGGTAAGGAGTGATGAGCCCGTGGAAAAGAAATATATTTTTTATTTTTATTTTTCTTAGTTTTTTGCCATGCATGATGGATGAATTCAGCAAGAAAGTCAATCTAGTTTCAAGACAGATCTGTCAGCGGCAAAATAGCTGATCCTGCTTTGGGTTATTAGATGGAAAATCAAATTTGAGCCAGCAATGTATTTTGAGAATCTTTTTTAAACCCACATTAATAAAAAAAGAGAGACAGGAAAACAGAGAGAAGGAGAGTGAAAGGGGAACTTGGTTAGATGAATAATTTTTTGTGTCGTCTCCAACACCCTGATTAAAGCTGTGGTGCCTAAATCAAAGATACCAGCAGCAACTTTAGAAGAAGACTGAAAACAATTTTGTGTGCTGCCATTTTTCCCTCTGCCTGTGTTTCATTATATATAAAGTTTTATTTTGTCCTCTTTTGATCTTTGAAAGTAAAGAAGCGAGAGGGAGGTAGGGGGGAAAAAAAAGCCACAAAAAAATGACACCGATCTTGTTTGCTTCCTTCTCCTCGCCTGCATCGATAACTCAATTGGATCAGAAGTGAAGCGCCAGCAGAAATGAACTGAGCGCTGCCACCAAATGAAAACCAAATGCTGGATTGCAAAAGCAATATTTCCAATAACATGAAATAACTGCGCTGACTTTCCTCCCTTCCCCCAGCACATCACAGCCAGGCTGTTGTGGCAACTAGTGAAAACTTTATCTGCTTACAAAGAATCATAGAATCATAGAACAGCCAGGTTGGAAGAGACCCATCGGATCATCAAGTCCAACCATTCCTATCAAACACTAAACCAAGTCCCTCAGGACCTTGTCCACCCACCCCTTAAACACCTCCAGGGAAGGTGAATCAACCACCTCCCTGGGCAGCCTATTCCAATGCCCAATGACCCTTTCTGGGAAAAACTTCCTCCTAATCTCTAGCCTAAATCTCCCCTGGCAGAGCTTGAGGCCATTCCCTCTTGTCCTGTCCCCTGTCACTTGGGGAGGGTACAGGGATACTCTGCCTTGCAGCATCCCTGGAACTGTCTTTACTGGCAAGAGAACAGCATCTTCTGTGAGTGACCGAAGAAATTTATGAGGAATATAAAGCTCTGATCACTGGCTGCCTGGTGTGTATGGAAGAAATATGGGTGCGTTAGTCCCCTTGCATTCCCAGCTCTGCTACCATGTGTGTTGGACAAGTCAGAGGTCATTTCATAGAATCATAGAATCGTAGAATCACCAGGTTGGAAGAGACCCACAGAATCACCGAGTCCAATCATTTCTATCAAACACTAAACCATGCCCCTCAGCACCTCGTCCACTCGTGCCTTAAACACCCAGAAAAGCAGGAACCACTTTTCTCTATTAAACCTCAAAAAAACAATGTTCATGCTGAATAAGGGTGGGAATTTTGAAAGTGTTTAGATCTAACCCAGGAAAAAAATATACAGAGGAAGGCTTCTTTCAAAAACTCTCTCTTCGTGCCTTGTATTGCCCAGTGATGGGTGGTGTGGTAGATGCTCATGAGAGATTGGTTTCTCAAAACCTAGGTGTCAAACCAGTAATGCATTAACTTGTTGCAAATCATCCCTCATTTCTATAGGGTCCTCTGCTTTAGTAGTAAGGCTATGCTGAGACTAGAGTCACTGACAATTTTACTTGGCACTTGTGAGACTGCACCTCAAATCCTGTGTTCAGTTCTGGACCCCTCAACACGAGGGAACAAGAAGGAAGTTGAGGCTCTGGAGAGACTCCAGAGAAGAGCAACAAAGCTGGGGAAGGGGCTGGAGAACAGGCCTTATGAGGAGCATCTGAGAGAGCTGGGGGTGTTTATCCTGGAGAAGAGGAGGCTGAGAGGAGACCTCATTGCTCTCTACAACTACCTGAATGGAGGTTGTAGAGAGGAGGGAGCTGGACTCTTCTTCCAAGTGACAGGGGACAGGACAAGAGGGAATGGCCTCAAGCTCCACCAGGGTAGGCTTAGGCTGAACATTAGGAAAAAAAATTCACAGAAAGGGTCATTGGGCACTGTTAGAGGCTGCCCAGGGAGGTGGTTGAGTCATTTTCCGTGCAGCTGTTTAAGGGACGGGTGGATGAGGTGCTGAGGGACATGGTTTAGTGTTTGATAGGAATGTTTGGACTTGATGATCCTGTGGGTCTTTTCCAAACTAGTGATTCTGTGATTCTTTGTGGTGAGACACATAGGAGGATGAGAGTGATCCTTCACTTCAACTTCATCCCAGTGTGACTGCTGTCATGTGTCCTCTCTCCTGCTTCCACAGTTCCCATCCCAAGATATGTCGTAGCTGTCTTGTGTCTCCCAGCCACTCAGTAACCCACATTCTAGAGATACATGACTCATAAGTATATCCACCTCTTGTCTAAGCTTTGAATGAAAAATTGAATGCTACAGTCCAAAGGAGAGGACTTTCTTACACATCCAAGTTCCTGTCTATCTAGGTGACTGTGTGAAAATGCTAATCCATTGCTTAGCCTGGGTTTCCTATTCCAAGATGATGAACAACCTTAAATGTAATGCTAAACACCATGGTAGCAGAAAGAGAGTCTATATTTCCCCAGATATGCACATTTTCCATCAGTAACCACTGCAGTTGGAGGCCACAGCATGAACAAAGAATGATCCAGTGAAGAAGACTGTTTACAACTCATCATATCACATGCCCTTGGATATTTACTTCTGTTAGTGATCCAGCACATGGGGCATCTTACCCAAAATGTAACCCCTAGCTCTCCCAGCAGTGAGCTAAATGGCGCTGGGCTCATGTAATGCCTGGGCATGTGGGTTGTGAATTGTTTGTATGTGCGTATGTGGAAGGAGGGATATCAGTGGGAGGAATTCATTAGCATTTTGGTTGTTACATATTTATGTTCTGAAATGAGCACGTGGAACAAAGAGAAGACACATCAGGGAGCCCTGCTTTGCAAAAAGCCCTCTGACATTTGCAGCTGTTGAGTATGCTGGTGGCCAAAACCAGTCGAACTCCTATTCCTCAGGACATATCAGGTCAAATCATGAAAAACTCTTCTCCTGCCTTTCCATGAGCCTTTCTGCAGCTCATCATCCATACGCTGCTGCTACCTCAGGTGTTTTTCTCACAAGGAAACACACCAGAACACAGTATCCATCTTTAACATAGTGAGTTCACAATCCATTTGTGTTTTCTTATGGTCCATAGAATAACAGCCTAGGAGAGTGACACAGGACCAGAGCAAGGGAAGCTTGCTCAGAGTAGCATAGATTCCCTAAAAGCAACATATTCTCCCCACCTTTTCACCTCTGCTCCATTAGGAGGTTTGTTACAAGAGGAAAAGAAATGACCTTACAACCAAACAAGGTCTTATGGACCATGGAAGGGACGACTGATGTCTCTACAGGAGCTCTAGCATAGGAAGAGGCAACTGTCTCATTAGTTTCAGTTGTGTGTTTGTTTTTCTGACCACTGCTGCTCCTTTCAACTCTCATCTCCCCCTCAGGCAAAAATCAGTTGCACAGGCTGTATTATGCTTTCCACTAAGCCTCCTCTTTGATTACAATTCCCAGTAAACCACCAGGGTGCAAGAAACATAATTAAATACCTTGCTTACTCTGTAAACAGGCGATCCCCAGAGAAGGCAACCCAGGACTCCCCAGATGGGCGACTGAGGAAAAGTCCCCCTGACTTCAAGGTGAGACCAGCAGAGCCCTAGCAGTTGCATTTCTGTCCCTGAGACATCATATCAACAGGCCACGTAAAACGCCAGTAGTGGAGTAACGCAGACAAGGATATAAAAGAAACAGTTTAAGGGATAAGAGACTCGGACTGATAAAAAGCAATAACTATGCAAACTGTACAACCAATGCACATTCCCTGCCCTGAATGCATTGCTTTGAACATAAAGCTCATCAAAGGCATTTAGTTTTCATATAATTTCTTCAGAATGACAAATCTAATATCTAATCTGTCCGTGGCAAGGCCCTGGGTATGGTCTAAGAAGCACAGATGTAGACCAATAATGCTATGAAATTCTTCATCGCTAGAAGCAATGGAGAACGAAATTTATTAGCAAATCCTTTTGCAGCCTTCACCTGACTTGAATACTACCTGGGAATGCCAGGGGTTTCCCTGGCTCTGTCTCCAGAGAGCTCCTTGCCAACACGCGGCTCTCAGGGGTGTAATTAATGCAACAGACTTGGGGCAGAGTGACGCATGGATCAGAGCGCCTATGGAAAGTGCTGGAGGGATGTTCTCTGAGAAAGGGTGAGGAGGGTCTCCAAAGACTGGGGTGATCAAGTACATGGTTTCCAGTGAATATCGGTGACTTCTGTAATTATACAAGTGAAGGAGATAAAAGTAGGAGAAGAAAAAATAAGAGAACGAAAAACCCTCAGGTTTCAGGAAGGAAGTTCACCAGGGAAGTTTGTATTATGCTGTTGGGAAGATGAATTACAGAGGTTTTTCACTTCCATCTACAACTTTCAACAGGGTCAGTGTCAGACTGCATTTGTCTCCCTTTCTGGTATGTACCACCACACTGATCTAAAGGAAATCTGCTGGAGTCCAATGAAAACAACTTTTTGAATAGAGCCAAGGCTGTCAGAAGCACTGGAACAGGCTGCCCAGGGTCATGGTTGAGTCACCTTCCCTGGAGGGGTTTAAGAGATGGGTGGATGAGGTGCTGAGGGACATAGTTTAGTGATTGATGGGAATAGTTGGACTCCATGATCCAGTAGGTTCTTTCCAACCTAGTGATTCTATAATTCTAAGCCCACTGACCTCCCAGCAGCTGCAAGAAATGTTGTCTCAAGATGCGCACAGGTGGTTTGGCCAGTGCAGAACAGGACACTCAGCTTCAAACAAGAATGTCTGACTGTATGGAGATAGGGAAGAGTGGAAAACTAAAGATCTCACCATGAAGAATATGACCCCTTCATCTCCAACAAATTGCATGATGAGGCTTGCTCAGCCCATCAGCAAGGTACCTGTTGTTTTTTCTGAGCAAACCAGCCAAGGGTTACAGCAAGTCTGGTTCACGCTGAAGCCCAGCTGTCCACTGGCTCCTTCAAAACTTGCCAAAGCTTTACTAAGCAACATCTTTGATGATAAATAGGAATGGTTGGACTCGATGATCCGATGGGCCTCTTCCAACCTGGTGATTCTGTGATTCTGTGAATTCAGGCATAACACACAAGACCATCCATTTTTCTTGACATATAAACCCACTTTTTTCTCCCACATGGCATCTTCTTCCCACCTGGGAGGTGAATTACATGACTCACCAGGCACCTCAATGGGAATATTTTATTGCCATTGCTCTAAGTTAAAAAATCTATGGGACCATAATTAAACACTAAAACATTTTGGGTTGTTTTTTTATTAATTGTGCTGCCTTTTTAGCCATTTCATTAACTAGCTAGACACCTATACAGAGTAGGGGGAGAGGAACGTCATAGTAGCATGAAGGAAACCAGGGAAATGTGAAACTTTCATGTGAGATAAGAACCTCAAACCACTGTTATTATATCCCTCTGCAGTCAGGCGGTCTCCTGGTTTTAATAAAATCTCATTTTCCTTAAATTTTCCCATGTGGCCAACGTATTATATGTGGAGTTTAATGTAGCAGGATATGATCTAAACTTAGACTCAGGTGGTCTAAGCCCTTTGGAAGAGATGGAGTGGATTGTCCATTTTCCTGGATGAGGGAATATAAACAGCAATAGAAAATACTCCCTTTTTTACCCCCACCTTTTCCAAGACCTGTAAAGACCTCATTGCATTCAATTAATGATCCAATCAGCCAATCCAAATCAGAGACACATGCATACAGTTGTGAAAGGGTGAGGGAAAGAATACAATAAACACTTTTCTTTGTTGAAAGTAGCAAATAAAATAAAAAAAAGGTATTTCAAGATTTTACATGTGATTTATTCGTGCGTTTTTGTTGGGGGTTTAAATTATTTTTCATTTTGCAAGTGTATCTGGTTTTGTAAATCACTCCATCTCTATTCCCTGCAGAACTCCTTAAGGTTTTCATTAGGATAGGGATATCACGTTCATTAGGATCACTGGTCCTGATGAATTAATTTTTGTTGTCACATATGATTCCGCAAGTGGACTTCACTTAAAGTTCCAAGGGTGATCTTCTGTCACGCAACATCAATCTCCAGATCTTTAAGAAAGAAATATTACTGAAATGGGATGCATCGCAATATTGAGAAATATTCTTCACAACAACTCCACTAGAGAGCATTGGGGTTTTTAGGGGGTTTGGTTTACTTGGGTTTTTAAATAAAGAGGTATACCATTCAACTATATGTTCTTAGAGTAGATCATCAAGAGGTATTTCTGGAACTGATGTAGCACAGAAGAAAGTTCCTTGTTCTAGCTGTAAAGTTTAGTTCAGCCAACTTCTTATTTCATTTCCACCATTTGCTGCCCTGCGCTATCTCTCCATGCATTTCCAGGAGGCATAGTCAGGTTGTTGCTGCAGAAGGGGGAGCATAGGGGGCAGTTAAATGAGACATAATGGATCTGTGGTGCCCTGCTGAGCATCAATTTAGCAATTTCTGTCCACAGCTGCAGGCTTCCAAATATAGGCTCTCACAGTCAGAGAAGACCAGGATTAACTGGCAGGACTTCCTGGATCTCTATTGACCAGTCATCCCAGTCAATGTCACAATAGTTCAATGGTCACAGACCAGGACAGATTATTACATGGAAAAGAAAACCACACTAAGCCCAGACAGTGTGCTGGGGAAAGTCATTGTGCAACCGTTTGGATCAAGTGGATGAGTATGAGCTCAAAGCAAATACCCAAGCAGGTTGGTTTAGGCTGCAAAGGAAGGTGATAAATCCTGAGCACCTGTGTTCCATCTACACTGACCACATAGAGTGACCTGAGCTGGAAGGGACCTGCCAGTCTCATTTAGTCCGCAAAGCATTTGACAAACCTGAGAGAACTTCTACCTCCCCTAGAAAACCAGCAAGACCCTGTCCTGCCTATGAAGGTGCAGAGAAGGGTTAAGAGTCCTCTTTGGCAGAGGACACAGAAGGTCTTGCTTTCCTGATTTCAGTATTACTATACAAAAAGGTATGGAGGCTTGTGGAGGGAGCAGTCTCCACAGGAAGTACAAATTGTATTTTCCACAGTGTTTTCTCGGCAGCAACGGCAACTTGAAAACTCCCTAACTACAGTTGCTTGCTTTTGAGTTACCCTCTCATCCCGGAGAACACCATCACCTCCATCACAGAATCATAGAACAACCAGGTTGGAAGAGACCCACCAGATCATCGAGTCCAACCATTCCTATCAAACACTAAACCATGTCCCGCAGGACCTTGTCCACCCGTGCCTTAAACACCTCCAGGGAAGGTGAATCAACCACCTCCCTGGGCAGCCTGTTCTAATGCCCAATGACCCTTTCCGTGAAAAACTTCCTCCTGATGTCCAGCCTAAATCTCCCCTGATGGAGCATGAGGCCGTTCCCTCTTGTCCTGTCCCATCTCACTTGGGAGAAGAGGCCAGCTACCTCCTCTCTACAACCTCCTTTCAGGTAGTTGTAGAGACCAATGAGGTCTCCTCTCAGCCTCCTCTTCTCCAGGATAAACAACCCCAGCTCTCTCAGTCGCTCCTCATAGGGCCTGTTCTCCAGCCCCTTCACCACCTTTGTTGCTCTTCTCTGGACTCGCTCCACAGCCTCAACATCCTTCTTGTGGTGAGGGGCTCAGAACTGAACACAGGATTCAAGGAGCAGTCTCACCAGTGCTGAGTACAGAGGGAGAATCACCTCCCTGGACCTGCTGGTCACACGATTTCTGATACAAGCCAGGATGCCATTGGCCTTCTTGGCCACCTGGGTACACTGCTGGCTCATATTCAGTCGACCAACACCCCCAGGTCCCTCTCCTCGTGGCAGCTTTCCAGCCAGGCTTCTTCCAGTCTGTAGCTCTGCATAGGGTTGTTGTGCCCCAAGTGCAGGACCCAGCATTTGGCCATGTTAAACCTCAGTGTGCCACTCTACGCAACTTCAAGAAGGGAAACTCAGATGGTGCAGAAAATAACAAGCTTTAAACACTCTTCCTCAGTAATTTCCAAAATCAGAACCACAATCTTAATAAGCAATTACAGCTGTCATATATCACTCATATATTTTGAAGATACCAAGTGCAAAGAGGGAATGACTATCCCCAGGGACAGATAGGTCAATGGAGTTAAGAGTGAAAGCCCAGTGCACTCATCCTGCTCCTTGCAGAACTCTGATAATTATTGCAAAACAGGAACTCCCTGGTTTGTGCTGGTTTGCACCCACGCTGTGCTTCTGTAAAAAGTCTGACTTAGCAACAGACAGGACCTTTGAGGACATATGATGGATATTTTATATCAGAGTTGGGAATTGCACCTTGATCTTCTAAATTACAGCCCAAAGCATTAACCACGGCCTCATCCTCTTAAATTAAAATAGTGGAAACTGCCTCCCAAGGACTTGTCTTCTATAAAAACTTGCTCCCTTTACACTTACACTTCTGTATTCTGGAAGAACTTTTATTTGTCAACAGCTAAGCAGAATGATTAAAGATAACTCTTTTCTATTCCCCTGATTAAAAAACAAATGAACAACAAAAAAAAAAAAAAAACGCCAACAACTTATCAGAAAATGACAATCTTAAAATACCTTTTCCCATTTTCTACATCAATAGGCACAATGGGGTATCCCAAGCCCACAGCATCACCCATCAACCTGCTGAAACAACTCATTCAGACTTTGCCCTGGTTTCAAAATACAACTGGAAGGAAGAAAGCCTTTTTGATTTAGTACCTTTAAAGCCGTGTCAAGTGAACACAGGCTTTGTAACCAAGGGGGCGTTGAGCAAGATGCAACTCATCAAGACTCAGAATTGCACTGGTTAGATCCGAGGTCCGGGAGGCAGTCGCCTTCCAGATACAATGCTCTGAGAGTTTTGATCAATCTCAGATAACACTGAACCCCAAGAGAGAAAATTAGTAAAAACTGGTCAACTGATCTCCTAGTCTAGCAACAGCATAAGAGCTAATCTCCTTTAATCTAATTCAATGGACTTTACTTAACATCCCCTGCCCTTTCATTCTTCGTACAGGAATAGCAAAGGATGAAATCAACTCCTTTCCGCTCGCTGATTCTGCAGCAGGTCGTGCAGACCTTACATTATCCACCTCCTCTCCCACCCACAAAGCAAAGCACTACCCCAAGACTCTATTCTTCCACTGCCGTCTAAGATTTCTCCCCAAAGCCGAATGCTGCCCACCTGGTAAATAGGAATCTCAACTCTCGTCCCCCTGCTAGTGCACCCCACGCTTTGAAGCTTTCAGGAGCTAATTATATCACTTGATTTAAGCAGGAAGAGTGGAATACAGCCTACAGCAGTGTTTGCTTACGGAGTAACTCATCCTGCCTGCACGCTTGCTCTTCATCAAACATGAATGTCAACAAAACCTCACTTTCCTCTTTCATGAATTTTGAAAGAGCTCTTTCTGGTTTTTATTTTTTTTTCCCTATTTTTTTCTTTCTTCATTTCTTCCTCATCTTCCCCTGGGATTCTCAGAAGGGGAAGACAGAGTTTTATTACTGAGGTCAGTACATAAGGCCTATGAGTTTGATGGTCCACAGCCTCCCTGGTTGCCATTTGACCCCATGTAAAATTATTATAAAATCCTTCCATATGAAAACAATCATACAGCAAATACCCATGAGAGAACGTGGGCAAAATCTGCACACAGGGCCAAAGTGTAGCAGAGAAAAGGAGATTTACCAGCCCCTGGGAAGAGGAAAATGGCATATTTCACTCTCAGAGACTAGGAATATTTAGCTGATGCTAAACCCGTGGGTGGGGACATCACCAGGACAAGGCACTCCCTGAATCACACTCTAGCAAGCAATGAGACTTTGAGCAACCTGATCCAGTGAAGAGATCCATGGCAGAGGGGTTGGGACTGGGTGATCTGCAAGGTCCTTTCAAACCTGAACCATTCTACAATTCTATGACCCTATAAATGCCAAGAAAGTTGCAAGAAATCACACTGTGAAATTGTAAGTTCTGCATCCGAATTGACCCAGTCTGGGCTGCTGGAATTGAGTTACTTTCTGTACTTTGTTCTGCAGAGATGGTAGATGAGGCTGGCCCATTTCAGCTAATTGCAGGATCTTATTCTGATAAATCTGAGTTGTACTATTATGAGAGTTTTCCAGCTCTGCAGAGAAATATATTAAGTCCAAATAAGAAAAAAGAAAAAAGGCAAGAAAGACTTCAGAGACCTGATAAAATCATGACTTTTCTTTAAATCATGCCAAACTTAGTAGGCTTTTACCTTAAAGCTATCTGACAGCACTGAGATAATATTTTCACTCCACACAAAGCCTTCATTAGGAGAACTTTAAGCTTAAGAATTAGGTTTTTGCCTATTATTACTTCTTAATATATCTTAACTAAAAATGGTTTCTTTATTCTTCATTTATAACCCTCTTCCATGATAAATATCATTGGAGTGGCTCCCCCTACACACACACTTCTCTCATTACCCCTATGTTTCTATTTCCTTTTCTCTGTTTATTGATTACAGCAAAAGTCAATCTATTTTTTTCTTTTTGCTTTTTTTTATCTATTTTTTTAATGGATTTATTTCACTAAGCCTTACAGCCACATAGAAGAGGCATTTGAAAGTGACTTGAGCTCCACATGCTGAGTGGGCCAACAAGGATTTAATTCGAAGGCTCCTACAATCAATATTAGCCTTTGACTTGTCCTTATTTTATCCTTGTTGATGGTTGATGTGTGTTGTCAAAACTCCTGGAAAGTGCCTGCTGTGATTTGCTATACTGGCTATGGAGACTTTAATGAGCAGAGTCGCTCTTTGAGTTGAGATCACCTTCAAAATCCATTATCTGCTCTCACTAGAGATAACTTGAAAATCTTCCAAATGGAGACACAGCCAAACATCTCCTATTGCACTGTTTGCTCTTTAACCACTGGACTCACCCTTCCTTAAATTGGTCACTTTTCAGCTCACAGCTCACTTGACCAGTCTTAGCAACCTAGATAAACAGTTCCACACAGGATTCATGGACAATCAGCCTTCTGCATCCCTCAGGTTCCCAAAAATAACTGTTCGGCCACAAATGTCATAATGTTTGCCATTTGCTTAGCAGTTTTCAGAGGAATATTTCAAAGAGCACCCCAAACAGATAAGGAGTCATTATGCTCATTGCTCTACCCAGGAGAGACTCAAAGGAGATTTGCCCCAAGAAATATCCATGTGTGAGTCATACAAGCCACAAACCCCATTCCAGCTCTGGGTCTAGGAGCCGCATCACACTCCATATGAGCTCATGTGACTTACAGGCTCCCTTTAAAGAGCTCACTAAAACCATCCTCAGTTCTTCCTTTATTTGAACAGAACAGCTCGACCTCCGATAAAAGCCTAAGATAAGACTGGATCTTTATCACTCTATTTTGGCCTGAGAGACCACAACCTTTCTGACAGTCCTTGCTGTGTTTCAACTGAGCCATAAAAGCTATCATAGCAGCCCTGTCCATAAGCTGGGCTGTTTTCTTGAATGGGTGAATTTTATGTAATTTACCTTCTGCTTAATCGTTCTCATGCACACGTTAATTGTTCTCCTACATGAGCAGGATACTAATCGGAGCTCAGATAACCTCTCTATCCTACTTTACATGCTGGTTCATGCTTTCCCTTATTTTAACTGGAGTCGTTTTTAATTCCAGTTAGGAAATTGATTATTCACACTTTTATTTGCCTTCTTTAAGAAGAAAGCACAAGGAGCGCGAGAGGAATTATAAATGCCTAGGTTAAGACCAGAAAGGGAAATCTTGCATGTCAATGTGTGCCCGTGTACGTGTTGTGTGCACGGATGGACAGGCAGGAAAGTGTCCTCATCATGTTCCCAATCAATACTCGGGATGCCTTTCGCAGCAAAGGTGCTGAGGCCAGGTCACCAGGGCACAGGGGATATAAGTCTTTGTAGGCTGGCAGAAGGGCTGAAAGCAGACCACAGGCAATCAGAGAAAAAAGTCTCAACCAATAATCTCAACACCAAAGCAATGACAATGCCTTGTTTCTACATGTAAAGATTGCACATGTCTCGAGAAGGATGTTGAGGTTCTGGGGCAAGCCCGGAGAAGAGCAATGAAGTTGATGAGGGGACTGGAGAACAGGCCTTATGAGGAACGACTGAGAGAGCTGGGGGTGTTTAGCCTGGAAAGAGGAGGCTGAGAGGAGACCTCAGTGCTCTCTACAACTACCTAAGAGGAGGTTGGGGAGAGGAGGCGCTGGTCTCTTCTCCCAAGTGACAGGGGACAGGAAAAGAGGGAATGGCCTCAAGCTCTGCCAGGGGACATCGAGCCTGGACATTAGGAAAAAAATTTTTACAGAAAGGATCATTGGGCATTGGAACAGGCTGTGCAGGGATGTGGTTGATTCACCTTCCCTGGAGGTGTTTAAGGGACAGGTAGACAAGGTGCTGAGGGACATGGGTTAGTGTTTGATAGGAATGGTTGGACTTGATGATCCAGTGGGTCTCTTCAAACCTGGTGATTCTATGATTCTATGAACTGCTTTGCAACCTGGGATAGCAGCCCAGTTTGGGACCATAGAGTCAGAAGGGAAATGGAAATGGAGCTGTGTACCAAGCGGGTCAATGGAAACAGTCCCTGGCCTTGGGTCACCAGTAGCAAAGTGTGAGGCTGGTTCACTCTCAAATCTTCCCAATGGTTAGTTTATGACCAAGCACACATGCTGCTCCCAAAGCCCTCAGTGACCCCACCAAACTCCTTAGCTATGTCTAGCAACACAGATTCCACTGGCATTTCTTCATCTGAGCTGCTCAGACTTGGATCCCTCAACAAGCAGCAAAGAGATGGGTAATCTCTGGACACCATCCAGCTTGAGCTGTTTTAGATGCTGACATTGGAATGAAATAGTTTGCCATTTAGAAATTCCCATTCCTCTCCACTGACTGCAGAGGTATAGGATGACTACACCCTGTGGAGATATCACAATGCTTTTAGAGACAATCGAGACTTCATACGACCTCTCCTAGGGCATTGCAGTTTTGTTACAAGGGGGTTACTGAAAGCACAGGGAGGTAAAGGAGTTTGCTAGAAAACACACAGCAAAAATAGATTACAGATGCAGCTGAAAGTTGCTAAACATCTGGTGGGGAGGCAAATGTCCAACTACATAGATGCCCAGAGAAATCCACCAAACAAAATGTTTCCCTGTTACCTAGGTGAGTTCCTAAGATGGCTCATTTAAAGTTACAATTTTAGATAGCCCTGTGCAGTCTGAGCTCTTCAGAGTCACACTGTCCCTCCTGATACATCACAGTGAGTGGTAGGAAATGTTGCATCGTGGCAACCACCATTCTCAGGTGGTATCTTTTCTTTTTCAGTATTCTTCTCTTTTTTACCTTCCTTTATTTTTTTTTTTTTATTTTTGACAGAAATACCAGAAATCTCTGCCTAGTCCACATTCTTTTGAAAATAAAAAAGGCTCAATAAAAAAGCTGGCGTTGTGCTAAAAACAATAATAATAACAAACGAAGATATTTTGGACAGATAGTGTCTGGTTGGCTCTCATCAAAACCTCAAGGAAAGACCCAGAGTGTGATTCAGTGTTGACAAACATGGGCAGTCTTGGCTTTCTCTCACACACTTGATTCCACTGAGGTCAAATCAAGTAGTCAAGCTGGTTAATGATGTGGCCCAAATTCTTAAGTTTAGGTTAAGAATATACTCAAAAAAAATAACTTTTCTATCCTTTTGACCTGCTCAAGACTCAGCTGCAGGACTTACAAGCCAGCACAATGAATCAACCCAGTATCCAGATATGTAATCTCTGGCCAGACATGCTCTGATGAAGTCCCAAGAGCTGTAGAGGCCAGATTCATTCAAGATAGGTTGTGAGCCCCAGTGCATAACAGAGCAAACCAGCTCACCGAGCCTGGCAGAGGCAGGTAGCATCTTTATTTCAATCTGGTTTCTACTTTTCCAGTCGACTGCATCCAGAAGTTCCATTATCAGTCATGAAAGGTTTGGTGCTGCTGAACTGGAACTGTGTTTCTAATATGATCGACCATTAGGAACCAGGCTTTGCTTATGATTTCTCAGGCACCTTCAGGTCTCTATTAAGAAAGAGAAGACTACAACTGGCAATACTCCTGGAAGCTGTGGGAATTTGACTGCTGGTTACAGGGGGCCTGCAGTGCTGGCACAGCCAGACATAAGCAGTACTTCACAGAATATTTGCAGTACACTTTAAGCTCCACATCCGGTAACTTGATTTTTCAAGCAAACTAGACAGGAACCTGACTAAACGTTCTTCCCTCAAAGCTCCTGGTAAGCAGCAGTGTCAGGGCTGACATCTACCTCTCCTGTCCTTCCACTCCCATCTGCCTGGGCTGCTCATTGCCAAACCCCAGTGAGATACAGCAGCTCAGATGTGGGCTAAAAAATCAGTATCTCTAGGAAACAAATCTATTTTTTTCCAAATGGCTATGGTTTGGAAACACCAAAGTCCTGTTGTGTTTTCCTCCCCAGACTGCAAGCTGACTGGCAGGTTTGGAGCTACAGGGATAATAGTGAAGACAGCAGGATTGGGTTCATAAAAAGCAACATCTGCCCTAAAATCTTGCTCAGAGTAATGGATATTTTAGATGCTGCCCTCTCTAAAGAACATCTGCTCTGGTGAACATCAGTTATAAGTTTGCCTCCTGGAAGCCTCTATAAATAATAATGCACCAAGGGTTGAAGGAAATCTCATTAAATTTGGCAAGCCTGAGGACTGCTTTATGCTTTGGACCCAGGCAGGGGAGGAAAAGAGAAGAAGCAATAGAAGGCAATGCCCTAAACTAAGTCCATGTGCAGAATCAATGAGGAACAGGAGCCCCAGGGCCACAGCCCTGTTGCAAGGCACGTGGATTCAAACACTGGGGATTTGTTGAAGCACCAGAAACAAACATAAAGAAATCATCCTGGGGTCTTCATAGGCAGCTGGGAGGGTGGAGGGAAAGTGCTAACTAGCAAAAGGAACCACAAACAAGTTTACTCCTGTTGTTTGATGACCAGATATATTCAGGGAACAGAACTTTATGCATCCTTCCTATGAGAGGTAGATTTCATCAAAGGGATCATAACTGCATCATCAATTTCTCCTTCAAAATGAAACCCAAACATTGTCTGAATGCAGAACAGCAGTAGCATTAATATTGCTGGAAAGAACTCTGTAATTGCAATGCCATAAACCATAATCTTTGTTTTGGAAATAACACCTGCTCTCCAAGTGACTTACTCTGGCAACACCTCTAGAAACTCCCTGCAAACAATGTCAGTTGGATTAGGGTCTCATATAAAAGGCATAAGCACACTCACTTCGTGAAAACATATTAACTGAAGAGAGCTGCAGGATTCATTCCCCTTTGCTAGAAGATGATTCCTGCCTCCAGCTCCACTTCTCATCATTTATTTTCCCTTTTTAAGTGCTGATTCTCTTACTGAAAAAGAAATGAGTTTCTGATTACAGTGGAAGAGAGAAGTCTGTAGAACGTCTTGCTGCTAGTTCACTTTACTCCAATGCAGATTTCTTTTTTTATCTCTTTTGGGTGTTTTCTTATTTGGTTGGGTTGTGTTTGTGTTGGGTTATGCCAACGCACTTAGAATCATAGAATCATAGAACAACCAGGTTGGAAGAGACCCATCAGATCATCGAGTCCAACCATTCCTATCAAACACTAAACCATATCCCTCAGGACCTCGTCCACCTGTGCCTTAAACACTTCCAGGGAAGGTGAATCAACCATCTCCCTGGGCAGCCTGTTCCAATGACCCTCTGTGTGAAAAACTTCCTCCTAATCTCCAGCCCAAATCTCCCCTGGCAGAGCTTGAGGCCATTCCCTCTTGTCCTGTCCCCTGTCACTTGGGAGAAGAGCCCAGCTCCCTCCTCTCTACAACCTCCTTTCAGGTAGTTGTAGAGAGTAATGAGGATATTATCCTTCCCATCAAGAAAACTCACAGTTGTAAGAGTGAGGGGAAAGTAGTTACCCCAAAAGCAACAAGAAATTATTTAAAGCAAGGAGGCAATAGGGTTTGTGCAGCTCACTGGGGAGAGGACAGGGGAAGGAGCAAGTGATCCATCTGAAGGAGTCAGATGGATTTCATGCCACTCTACGGATCAGGATGAAGTGAACTGAGGGGTTGTGAAAGGTAGAAGCTTGATGGTGTGACCTGAAAAGGGAAAGTCTCTTAATCTGCTCCTCATTCATCTACCTGAGTCCATCATGGAAATGTAATTGCATTTTTAATCAGGAACATGATAATCACAGGATACTGTGTGAATTTGCACTGTGAAAGGGCGAGACCACAGTTTAACTGCCTGGAGAATTTTCTCTCTCCTTCTTGACAGAACTGTCTGTGGAAACCACCACCCTCTTCTCATTCAGGTGCAGAATGCTTCACCGAGAAGACTTGTGTTTAAGTGCACAATTTCTTTTCCTCCTCTGTGGGGTCTACTGACAAGTCTCTTCTGAACCACAAGGCATAAAATTGTGTGTTTGGCAAAACCCCCTTCATCCTTCCCCCGTGAACACCACTAGGGCGAATTTGATACTTCCATAGAACTCAATGGCAAATATGAAAAAGAGAGAACAAAAGGCAACGTGGGGAAAAGAAAAAGTGATAGGTGGATGTTGGCCTTTGCAGGAGGAGGGGGTGCGTTCCAGAATCAAAATAAAACCCACTCAGTGCTGCTGCAAGAAAATTACTCTGTATTGCCTGCAGTCTCCCAAAGTAGCAGGAGTTTCCCACTGACTTCAAAGGGCTGTAGACAAAGCCCTCAAAGAGTTTTTCACTCCCCTGTGCTAACAGACGACTGAAAATTGCTTGAATTGAAGTAAATCTTTTCTCCTCTTTTTTTTTTTTTTTTTTTTTTTTTGTGATATGCAGGAATTCCCCGTATGGGCTGTTTCTACATGATATAATTTAGTCCTTAGGAGAGGCACGAGAATAATGGGTGCAAAAGGAAACTTGCTGTTTATCCACAAAATGACATGTAAAGTAAACTAGAGGTGAGTCTGGAGCCACTAAGAAGATTCAGGTTTAATATTTGGGGTAAGTCTGGACCCCTCCCCTCTTCTGTCTTATTTTATGCTTGCCTTTGGGTAGCATCAGCAATTCAGGAGAAGAGAGTCAAAATCAGTAGCCGAAATTGAGAACTAAAATAGGCACAGGAAGCTGTTTGCCTCCTGAGAATGAAAAAACTGCTTTGACAAATCCTATATTCATGTCCATTCCAGCACCATTCACTAACGCGAGATACAGACCTGTGCTATGAGCTATGAATCACAGAACAGAATAGAATCATAGAACCATTTAGGATGGAAACGACCCTTCAGATCATCGAGTCTGTTAACCTAACACCATCAAGCCTACTACTAAACCATGTCCTATGAAATAAAAGCCTCCAGCTCTCTGATCCAAGGGCAGGTTTCCTGCCCTGATGTTAAGGACCAAGTCCAACAGTGCAAGCTGGTACTCTCAATACTCATGAGGTTACACCACAAATCCCAAAGCCTTAGCTTCAACTTTCTCCTCCTCCTCCCACAGAGCTGGTAAAACTGATGTGGCCTTTATTTGCCTCCAAACCCAGTGCTCTTTTCCCAGCTCTGTCTGCAGGACTTTTGTTCTGACCAATAAAGAGGGATGCTCTGTTCCCCAGCCAAGGAGCTCCCTTACCATCTGAGTCCCGATAAAAGGAACGACACTTGAAACCAACCCGGATGGCTCGTACCCTGTTTCTAATTAGCACATCATCTGCTTGCTTCTAAAAACAGCCGCCTGCATGTGTGCCTGGAAGGAGAGTCGCTTGCAGCAGCACCTCGCTTTCCAAGCAGCCTGGAGTCAGGCCGGCAGGGCCACCTGGCCACGCACCAGGGGCTGTGTCATGGGTTTATAGTGAGTGGGGAGGCTGGGACCCAAATCCAACCCAAGCAGAGGAACTCAGACCACAGGGTGCTAAATGAAGCAGAAAGGGTGTTTTCCCTAAGGAAAAACTGAAGGGGAAGCAGTTGAGCTGCAAGTCTCCTTGTCCCCTCCATAGAATCATCATAGAATCATGATAGAACAACCAGGTTGAAAGGGACCCATCGGATCATCGAGTCCAACCATTCCTATCAAACACTAAACTATGTCCCTCAGCACCTCATCTACCCATACCTTCCAACCTGGAAGCTCTTCAGACTATCAAGTCTCTTTGAGTTTCTCTCCATGCTTGAAGTCTCATGCTGGGATGCCCAGACTGTGTCCAGACTGCTCATTACAGAGGGCCCCAGTACACAAATAAGCAAACTAAAGTGTGGTTTTATGGTGGAATTTAGAGCTAAAGGTAACTGTCTAGGTGCAAGATCTCTCCCCATTTTGCTTCATTCCTTGTTTGTACAGTGGGGCTCTAAATATCTCTTTGTTTTCATTTTTAATGTTTTGCATTTTAAGTGTGTGTGTGTGTGTGTTTTCTTCTTTTTTTTTCCTTTTCCACCCTCTCTCATTTTTTCCTTTCCTTTTTTTCTGCTTTATTCTTCCTTTTTTTTCTTTTTTATTCATTAGGCAGCACAGCAGGAGTTTAGTCAGTGCTGAAACTTTCTGCAATGCAAAAATCATGTGCAGGCTGAGGGAACAGATACGTGTGGAAGAGAGGTAATTATGCTTCTCCGTATCTGTCTTTTGCTCTGAAATTAATCCATTGAGAGCACTGAATTAACTTAAGAGCAGAGAGATCTGAGGATTGTTTCTGGCAGTTTGTCCAAATGATGCTGGACTTGGTGTGAGTCTTTGGACAAAAGCCAATGCTTACTGCAGGCCAAAGACAGGACTGCAGACATGGCACAGTGATGTTGCACCTTAAAGACCTGTCCTTAAATCTCTTATAGTAAGAGAGATAGGGGCAATGAGAAAAACACCAAGAGGGAGGTACCAGGAGGGGGCACAACCACCGTGCCCAGCAAAATCTCTGTGGTTCTGTCTGGAGTGAAGCAAGAATGGGACTCCAGACATAAAAAAATGAAAAAGATTCAAAAAAAGACAGAGGCTGGATGATGAAATTCAGAATTCCGAGTCCATTGTCTCTCCAAAGCCTGGGTCTTTCCTGTGTAAAGGATTTAGAGATAGGAAGTATAAACATGTGTATCTATTACATCTCTAGGTAGAGTCTTAATGATTGAGTCAACCCTAGACTTCAGGGCTGTCAGATAAATATTAAACCTGTTGCAGCATATCTGCAGCTTCCTATAGACAGAAAGGACAGACTTGGATCGTGGATCTTAGTTCTGGGCCCCTCACCACAAGAAGGATGTTGAGGCTCTGGAGTGAGTCCAGAGAAGAGCCACGAAGCTGGTGAAGGGGCTGGAGAACAGGTCCTATGAGGAACAGCTGAGAGAACTGGGGGTGTTTATCCTGGAGAAGAGGAGGCTGAGAGGAGACCTCATTACTCTCTACAAGTACCTGAAAGGAGGTTGTGGAGAGGAGGGAGCTGGGCTCTTCTGCCAAGTGACAGGGGACAGGACAAGAGGGAATGGCCTCAAGCTCCACCAGGGGAGATTTAGGTTAGAGATTAGGAGGAAGTTTTTCACGGAAAGTGTCTTTGGGCATTGGAACAGGCTGCCCAGGGAGGTGGTTGATTCACCTTCCCTGGAGGTGTTTAAGGGATGAGTAGATTAGGTCTTGAGGGACATGGTTTAGTGTTAGATAGGAATGGTTGGACTCGATGATCCAATGGGTCTCTTCCAACCTGGTTGTTCTATGATTCTATGATTCTAGACAAGCCTCTACATTTTTCTTGTCATTTGTCCAAACTTCATGCATTTCTAAATTAGAGTTCACCTCAACAGAAGACATATAATCCCCATCTGTTCTTGGTCCAGGCTTCATTACTGCCACTCAGCTGCATTGAGATCTGTTTGGTCTATCCCTTATTTAAATGTCCCTCCTCCTTTGTCAATGTGAGGTGCTCCACATGCCCACACAGGCTGGCTAGGCAGGTTCAAGACACACTAGTCAACTCTGCCAGTGTGCCCACATGACACCATTGTGGCACTCTCTAAAGGTATTGGGGTTCTGCAAGCCCTGGGATTTCCTTTCTGAGCACAGCTCATCAAAGACGAAGATGTGATTTCTCTGAATCTTTGCCCAACCAATGTGTAGCTTCCTGCAAACCCCTGGAGATACTCAGTGAAACGTGGGCCAGATGGCACTGGAAGACACAAGACATCAACAAGTCACATCCAGGCTAAGACAGTGATGTCTTTTCAGAGGCTGCCCAAGCGATGACAAGTAAAATCAGAGCTGACCTGAAAAGCAAACTGAGCTTTCCCACCCCACAACATTGCTTCTGCTTTGCGAGACTTGTTTCTAAACTGATCCATTACCTTGCTTTTCCTTTCACAGTTTCTTCACAGCTCCATCTCAGCCAGAAGTTGAGCCATCTGAGCACACGAGAAAGTGTTTTCAGATGTGAAATCTGGCTTAGTGGCACACCTAAATATCTCAGAGGCAAACTGGGTACATTTGGTTCACCAGCAAGTATCCCACAGGCTTGTGTGTTGCCAGAGAAAAGCTGAGTCTCCAACAAGTAATGAATCCTCTGAGATTTGCCCATCATGGCTTAAAACCACAGCACAACCCCTCTCCTTAAATCTGTGTTAAAAATCTCTCCCTTATAAACTACATTTTCCGTTCTCTGTTTACAATTCATCTGGCAGTGCCAGCCTGGGAGGATTCAGTCCATTCGAAAGGATTTCATGGCACTTTTAAAACATTCATGAGTATCCTTGAGAAAAAGGGATATAGTTAACAGATTCCTTTATCTCTCCAGAGAATAAATGCAGAGTAAACTACACTAACTGACCTTCCCCACATACTGAGAGACCACGGCAGCATCTAGCACACAAGCTTCACCTCCCAGTGCCTGATATAGATGCTAAACAGTCCTGTCTCCATGTGACAGTACAGTAGGCACTGATTGAAACCCCCCTGGCATGAAATGCCCTCACATCACCTCCCAGCACTGCTGACATCCCTCGGTCTGCTTCATGCTGGAAAGAATCTGCTGTATCAGTTTGCAGCTATTAGTCATCAGGAGATCTGGGAGTCACCTTCGAAATGCTTCCCTCCAAGCATCCCTGTTCCCTGCCCTGAATATAAACAGAGTCCATAGCCAGAACATGGTTTCAACAACTGTATCTGCTGGGCTATTTATATCCCTGGTCCTCTCTGCACTAACAAATACAGTAACTTAGACCTTGAAGCAGCAGCTGTGCCGACAATTATTGATCAGTGTGAGTTCTCAGCAGTAAAACCAGGGAAATACCATCAAGTGCTCACATCTGGCTCCCTGCAAGATCTGCATCTCAGTTCTTCCTTCTCTAACAAGGGTGATCGCTCACCACCCAGAGATTATAAACCAAACGATTTGAAAAGGCTTGGAAGGGAGATTAACATAGACTTGAACCGTCTGAATGGAAAATGTGGGAGACGTGGTGGAGATACTCACAGCAACAAACAGTCCAGGCAGGGCAGTCACTGCCATTCTTCCTACCTTCTACATGGAGAGCTAAGCAATTACTTTTGCCTATACTTTCCTTAGATTTAGCCCCTTGGGGTCTTTTTAAAAATTATTTTATTTTATTCTGAACTGCATTACAAATGGATGGAGGAGGCGACACTGCTGGGAGTTGGATCCTTATGGTCCCTTCCCAGCTCGGAGGAGAAGTGACAGGAGGGATTACCTATTCCCAAAGCCAGGTGAATAAAAGATGCTGTATGCTTGAAATCCCACAGATCTAGGTTAGCAACCCCCTTGTGATAGGTTCCCTGTGTAACCTTGAATATCTTGCTTAGAGGTTCATCTTAGAGCCGATTAAGGGATTTAAAATAATTTCCCTTCAAACTAGCAGGAGGGGTTTGCTTGGGTTTTTGGTTTGTTTTTTTTTTTTCCCTTTCTCTTAAATCTCTTAGGTGGCTTGGAATATCTCAGCCATAATCTCCCTGGGTTGCCAATGTAACAATCCAACAGATGCAACTGTTATACACACAGCAATATTTAATGAACTCCAAGCTCTTTTAAATGAGTGACTGGTCCTCATCTTAAAATGTCTGTCTGACGAGATTAACTGACCTCTCAGAGTCCAGTTTCATGGCAAAAATGAACGTGAACTGCGGTATCTGAAGAGAAGCCTCTGTGGGAAAGCTGTAGTATCCTAACAGGGCAAATAGAAATGAATTTACACCGATCATCCTGCTTTTCAGAACCCAGAGAGCTTGGGAGACCTGGAAACGGACAAGCCTTACCAGTTCTCCTAGGTCATCCCATGGGGCCAGAGCTAAACAAGCTATGAGTTATCTTCTGGGTTTCTCCAAAGAGAACATTATGAGTTTAGGTTGGAGATTAGGAGGAGGTTTTTCACACAGAGGGTCATTGGGCATTGGAATAGGCTGCCCAGGGAGGTGCTTGATTCACCTTCCCTGGAGGTGTTTAAGGCACGGGTGGATGAGGTATTGAGGGACTTGGTTTAGTGTTAGATAGGAATGGTTGGACTAGAAGATCCGATGGGTCCCTTCCAACCTGGTTGTTCTGTGATTCTGTGAGTTCAGGGAATAGGAAAATAGAAGTCATACAATCAGATGGCCAAGAGCTATATTTAATTCTTGCCTCTTAATATTCATGTCTCTTCTGTCCCCAAATTAAACCACAGGATTTTGTGATACTTGGGTGTGAAGTTGTATCTGGCACAGAGACAAAGTGAAACAGAGCTGTATGAGATCTCATAAGATAAAATTCTGTCTTAGTCCTGATCACTCCATCTGTGACATTTTTGCCCTCTAGCTACGAGGACTGGGTGATCATAGGCTTTATTTCAGCACTGCAAGAACTGAGTTTAAATCTCCTGTTGCATTATGGATGTTTGTTTTGCTCTCATATTAGAGGAATACTCCAGATAGAAGAATCATCAATGATCTTGAAGAAAAAGGATACCACCTTACGTGAACCTTACTGTGTGACCTCCCTAGAGACTACTGTGTTCTTAAGTTCAGATATTGCTAATATCCTCCATCAGCAGAGGGAAACACGGCAGCTGATCTTTGTGAGGTTGACTTCAGAAAGAAAAGCTCTCAGCTATGGCTTCAATGTCAAGGAAACAGGGAGAGGGAAATGGCCTGAGTCCAAACCTCCTCAAGGTTTTGGTGGAGGTGGATGAATTTCATCCTGCTTCTCCCAAGTTCTGCAAATTCAGGAATATAAAAGCACCATGACTGAGAGGAGTGAAGTATGCTCTCAGAGTCAGTATTTAACACCCAGATGCCTCTGATGCAAGTATTTTGGGTTTTGAGGTGCTTTGAAAGCTGTAGTTTGTTTTCTAAGACCGCTAGAACTACACAAAGAAGAACAGAAACGATGACATACACCTGCACTGTGAGGTGAAGCAGGTTTGAGAACAGCACAGAATCATAGAATCATAGAACAACCAGGTTGGAAGAGACCCACTGGATTATTGAGTCCAACCATTCCTATCAAACACTAAACCACGTCCCACAGGAGAAGCATGAAGCAAGGCAAGCTAAGCAGCCTGCATGCTGTCATGCTGCCCTGTGTTTTTAGCTCAAAGGTGCTATATTTATGCAAAGATACACTAGGAACTCCACAACCCCTCGTGACACCCCTTCTAGGAGTGGTCACGAGCCACCTGCACTGTGACACTCTGAGATCATATGGAATCATAGAATCATAGAACAACCAGGTTGGAAGAGACCCATTGGATCATTGAGTCCAAATATTCCTATCAAAGACTAAACCATGTCCCTCAGGACCTCATCCCCCTGTCCCTTAAACACCTCCAAGGAAGGTGAATCAACCACATCCCCGGCAGCCTATTCCAATGGCAAATGAATTTTTCCATGAAAAATTTCCTCCTAATCTCTAGCCTAAATCTTCCCTGGCGGAGCTTGAGGCCATTCCCTCTTGTCCTATCCCCTGGCACTTGGGAGAAGAGGCCAGCTCCCTCCTCCCTACAACCTCCTTTCAGGTACTTATAGAGGGCAATGAGGTCTCCTCTCAGCCTCCTCTTCTCCAGGATAAACACCCCCAGCTCTCTCAGCTGCTCCTCATAGGGCCTGTTCTCTAGCCCCTTCACCAGCTTTGTGGCTCTTCTCTGGACTCGCTCCAGAGCCTCAACATCCTTCTTGCATGGAGGCACATGCATCCTCCAGCCACTGGAGGGACAGAGACTGGATCCATGTGGAAGAATTAAGTGTGCACTGCTCTGGAAAACTTTTTCTAGACTGATATCCCCACAGCATTTTCAATGGGCAGGGTGGGCAATAGTGGGATCAAGAATGGGTTGATAATGTAGATAGGCCTCCTAGAAAGAGAATACGAGGGAGCAGACATCTTGAAAAAAATAGAAGAACCAGTCACCAATGTCTTTGACAGCACCCAGGATTTACTTTATTCTGAATCCAGCAAACCGTCCCCATCATCTTCTATAAGACTTCACTAGTCCTCCTAAATTTGGCAGCTGTCATCTACAGGAGTTACGTGATCTGGAGCTAATGCAATTAGCTGTGACTTTGAAGGCACACAGCAGCTTCTCATCATTCTCAGAAGAGCCTTAGACAACTTGGGGACAGCAGCCAAGCTCAAAACGACTGCCAGGAATGTCATGTGCTGTTCCAGAGCTGAGATAGTGTCTGCAACAGGAACAGTGCCTTGAACAGATTGGGGGAAGGACATGAGAAGGAGGGTGTACAAGAATGAATGAAGACAAAGAGAGATCAATGTTAGAGAAGGGATGGTCACAAGTTAACAGGGTCAGAGCACAAAGGGAAGTGAAGGAGAGGAGAAGAATGGTGGGGACAGGGGAAGATGGTATACAACATATAGGGGAAGAAGGTCAAGCAAACAGAAATCAAGTAGATTAAACAGGAGGAGCTGATAGAAAGCACACACATTGAGCCTGAGAAGCTAGGTTTAGTTTGTAGTAATTGTTAAGGCCATTGCTCGGGGCTTCATCAGTCTGAACTATCATCTGCAGCATCAGCACAGGTATGTCAAAGGAGACATGGTATGGAGGAGACTGGTACCAGGAGACTGGTATCTCAAAGGAGACCACTCCTTGAATATTGTGTTCATTTCTGGGCCCCTCAACACAAGAAGGATGTTGAGGCTCTGGAGCGAGTCCAGAGAAGAGCAACAAAGCTGGTGAAGAGGCTGGAGAACAGGCCCTATGAGGAGCGGCTGAGAGAGCTGGGGTTGTTTAGCCTAGAGAAGAGGAGGCTAAGAGGAGACCTCATTACTCTCTCCAACTACCTGAAAGGAGGTTGTAGAAAGGAGGGAGCTGGGCTCTTCTCCCAAGTGACAGGGGACAGGACAAGAGGGAATGGCCTCAAGCTCTGCTCAAGCTCAGATTAGCTTCATGGCCTCCTCTGGACATACTCTAACAGATCCACATAGTTCCCATGTTGAGGACTCCAGAACTGGTGTGTACCTGGAAACTAGTGAGAGAGGGAGTATTGGAGGCATGACTACACAGACAGGAACTCTTCTGGACAAATTGCTCAAAAAGGACCAAAAAGGGCTGTGATTTAGGCTGGAGATTAGGAGGAGGTTTTTCACACAGAGGGTCATTGGGCATTGGAATAGGCTGCCCAGGGAGGTGATTGAGTCACCTTCCCTGGAGGTGTTTAAGACATGGGTGGATGAGGTATTGAGGGACTTGGTTTAGTGTTAGATAGGAATGGCTGGACTAGAAGATCCGATGGGTCCCTTCCAACCTGGTTGTTCCGTGATTCTGTGATTCTGTGATATTACAGCAAACCACGGTGGCATTTCTTAGGATTCCCAGCTTTTCCTGTATCTATCAAGACAACAGGACTTTGAGTTTCTCATTTTCACCCCCAAAGTGCATAATCTTTTTTCTAGACTGATCTGCATTACTCCTTAGTTTCCCACATGCTTGGTGTGGCTACAAGTTACGTCTGCAACCTGTGTGCACATACAGATCTAACTGACTGTGCCTGCCATGGGCAGCCACCATGTGCATACGCTGTGGACATCTGGGTTTCTTGGCCATCCAACAGCCCTTGATGGGAAGTCTGTGCTTGTAGACAGTTACTGTATGGCACCTGCAAAGTAGACACAGTCGGAGTCTTTCGGCACGGAGAAGCCTGCCAGAATCCAGGAGCCACAGATAAATGCAGGACTGTCTCCAGCTCTGCGGAGGGAAGAACATGCCTTCGTATGCTCCCTGTATATGAAAGTTCTATGCAGATGTCTTAACACATTTCTGCTCTGAGAAAGAGCTGCTTGTTAGAGGTTGCAGCTCAGCAGCCTGTTGAACTCTGTGTAGAAAACGTTTCTTGTGTTATTTTGGGCTTCACAGTAAGGTGCGTGTGAATTCCCATGTGTCTGTTTTCAAGAATATAATGTTCATACAATGCATGCAGGACAAACGCAGCCTGAAAATAGATGAAAACTTAACAAGCACAGCCTGTTTTCTGCAGTTTAGAAAGGAAACAATGCCTGAGCAGTGAGCTATCCTTGGGCAGTGTCGTAGCCTCACTTTCTGGACCATTTTTCACCTCGAAGTGTCCCTGATTTTACAAAGCAAAAGAAAACCCCAGCCTGGAGGTTCATACCTTCCAGGAAAATGAATGCGTTAATATGAGCAGTTGCTTCACGGCTAGAGAGTCTTTGGGAGGAGATTGGTGTAATTATAGAATCATAGAATCATAGAACAACCAGGTTGGAAGAGACCCATCAGATCATCGAGTCCAACCATTCCTATCAAACACTAAAACATGTCCCTCAGCACCTCGTCTACCTGTGCCTTAGACACCTCCAGGGAAGGTGAATCAACCACCTCCCTGGGCAACCTGTTCCAATGCCCAATGACCCTTTGACCCTGTTCCAATGCCCAATGACTTCCTCGTAATGTCTAGCCTAAATCTCCCCTGGTGGAGCTTGAGGTCATTCTCTCTTGTCCTGTCCCCTGTCACTTGGCAGAAGAGCCCAGCTCCCTCCTCTCCACAACTTCCTTTCAGATAGTTGTAGAGAGTAATGAGGTCTCCTCTCAGCCTCCTCTTCTCCAGGCTAAACAACCCCAGCTCTCTCAGCCATTCCTCATAAGGCCTGTTCTCCCGCCCCTTCACCAGCTTTGTTGCTCTTCTCTGGACTCGCTCCAGAGCCTCAACATCCTTCTTGTGGTGAGGGGCCCAGAACTGAACACAGTATTCAAGGAGCGGCCTCACCAGTGCTGAGTACAGAGGGACTTGATTGATTGGGGTTGATTATAAATCAAACCAGCATCACGCTTATACCTTATAAGCCTAAACTCCTCCGACATCCCAGCTTCTCCACCCCTGCCGGTCCACACACCTCAGTGCATGCCATGGTAACCAAGAGCAGATACCGAGAAGCCATCGCAAACAGATGCCGATTTAATAAACGTGTCGAGGTTGGGGCAGCTGGGTATAGAAAGATAAGTAGGTGTCAGCATCATATCACCTATGACACCATCCATCAAGGTGTCAGGCTGAAGCAGGCTGCCTCCAGATGGCATCTAATCCAGCAGTGTGGAACACTTGGCCAACAAAAGGGGTTGTGTTAATGTGCATCATGGTAATGCCAGCCATGTGAATCTGAAAAGGACTGATAGGGGTGGGAGAGAAAGGCGTCTTTCCTTGGTCTGCAAGAGGAGTCTGTCTCTCTTCCTGCAGCAGCTCGCAGAGGCAGCCTGCATGAGCACAAAAAGACAGACAGGAAGTTGCTTGAGATCATCTAGAGAGACTTGTGGTTCACCAATGGTCCAGAACTTCCTCTCCCAGAACAGCTCAGGTAATAAAAGCTGCACAAACACTGTCTGCAGTGCAAAGGGACTGGGAAGATAAACATTTGGGGGGGTTGGAAGCTTATAAAGACGAAAGCTTGGGAGTAAACATATTTTTTCCCCAGAGCAGCATCTTGTATCTCACTGCAAGAAGATAACAGCACAGAGCCCAGTCTTGTGCTGCACCAGCGAGAGAATGCAGCTGGGGCACATCGATGAGTAATGCCCACACCGGTATAAATTAGATGGGAAGGGACAGAAGAATTGAAGATAATATTCCCAAAGATTTGAGGGTTGTTAACCCCTGTTTCATCGTTAAATTCTATCTCAGGTGAACACTTTTCACTCAACTAATGTAACCCAGAGATTTGCCATTTCTTCCCATCTGTAGCTGGATGTTACCTCATTGCAGGGAAAGCAGCTTTTCACTCCTGGTTGTAGCAATGTATAGTAGACCAGAACCCTTCTCTGAACTCTTTCCCTGTTTTGATTGCTTGCCCCTGTCTCCATGCCACCTTTCCTTTGTGTCACCACAAATCTGTGCCTGCAGTTCCATGAGGCAAACTTGATCCAGCTAGAAAATTATTAGGAAAAAAAAAAGAATTCTACTATTTCATCCCCTTGCATTTTTCCACAGCTATCACTGACCTGGCTGTACAAACATCACAAGGGGGATGCTGTGATGTGAGAAGAAGTGGCTTGGGAGTTCGGGTCAGTGCTGTTTGAAGCACACGCAAACTCAGAGCACGGAAGCAGAGGGATGCTGCCGTTATAGACTCAGCAGAGCCAGAGACCATCCCAAGAGCATCATGAACAAAATCTCCTGTTTTAATCCTAAAACATCAGAAAAAAAAAGTCACATTGGTCATGTCCAGCTCCATGTCACCACAGATACCTTTAACGCAGGGGGTCTGCAGAGCATCTACTACACACACCATGACATATGAGGTTTAACACGGCCAAATGCCGGGTCCTGCACTTGGGGCACAACAACCCTATGCAGAGCTACAGACTGGGAGAAGCCTGGCTGGAAAACTGCCAGGAGGAGAGGAACCTGGGGGTGTTGGTTGACAGCCAACTGAACATGAGCCAGCAGTGTGCCCAGGTGGCCAAGAAGGCCAATGGCATCCCGGCTTGTATCAGAAATGGTGTGACCAGCAGGTCCAGGGAGGTTCTTCTCCCTCTGTACTCAGCACTGGTGAGGCTGCTCCTTGAATCCTGTGTTCAGTTCTGGGCCCCTCACCACAAGAAAGATGTTGAGGCTCTGGAGCAAGTCCAGAGAAGAGCAATGAAGCTGGGGAAGGGGCTGGAGAACAGGCCCTATGAGGAACGGCTGCGAGAGCTGGGGTTGTTTATCCTGGAGAAGAGGAGGCTGAGAGGAGACCTCCTTACTCTCTACAACTACCTGAAAGGAGATTGTAGAGAGGAGGGAGCTGGGCTCTTCTCCCAAGTGACAGTGGACAGGACAAGAGGGAATGGCCTCAAGCTCCACCAGGGGAGATTTAGGCTGGAGATTAGGAGGAAATTTTTCATGGAAAGGGTCATTGGGCATTGGAATAGCCTGCCCAGGGAGATGGCTGAGTCACCTTCCCTGGAGGTGTTTAAGGGACGGGTGGATGAGGTCTTGAGGGACATGGTTTACTGTTTGATAGGAGTGGTTGGACTAGAAGATCCGATGGGTCCCTTCCAACCTGGTTGTTCTATGATTCTATGATTCCATGATATGACCACTGCAAAGTGTTTCCCGAGATCTACAGCATGAGGCTAAAAGATGCAAAATTCAATATGCTACAAGAGGAGGGAGAGAAGGGCATGGCCGACACTGGTTCTTTGCAACAGCTGATTAATTCATCAGGTAGTAATTCATTAGCTCTTAATACACAGGGTGGGTTTAGAGCAATAGAAATTTAGTAGCTCTCAATGTACACATTCTGCGACGTGTCAGCAACGTGGTACTCTCTAGACAGCTACAGATCTGTTATGCAAATACCTTCTTCCTCTTCTGAGACTATCAAAAGGCAGGTGCTGTCATATAGCAAAAAAATTACAGTTGGGGATGGATGGATGGACGTGACTAGTGCTTATTGCTCATGCACTACTGGGAAGGCACTCAAAAGAAGACAGAATAATTAAGGAAAAAAAAAAAGGGTTTTACCATTTTCCTTCTGATCCATTTATGAAATCTATCCCAGTCAGGACACTCTGGACCAGATTCTTCCTCCAAGACTACACTGGAGCAACATTATGGATTTCAACAGAGTGCCTCTAGCCCGGGCTGGAGCAAAGATGATGCGAATCTGACTCTTTAAGTGTAGGCTGCCCTCAAAAGCTGCAAGCCCAGGAAACAGGGCAGAACGGGAGGCTTTGGAGCCTGCAGGCAGAGCCTGAGGTCCTATACAGCGATATAGGAAGAGCTGCTTTAGTTTTCAAGCTCCTAATTGAACTAATTGAGCTTCTGCAATTTGCTGGAGTTAACCCTCCCCTGGCCCCCCACAGGGGGCCAAAACCTTGCTGCTGATTTGGTTTTGCAAGGCATCCCTGCCTGCTTTTCCCACAACAAAGGGGAGATGGAAACTGTTGTTGCTCCCAGACCTTTCAGGGTCTCCCTTTGATTGTTGTGTTTCCTACCAGTGTCAGCACTTGTGGTATTAATGATCTAGACAACGGGTCATTAAAAACCATTCGGGAGGGGGGCTGCAGCCACATAAGGAAGGATTAGAGCCCCATCGCTATTAAAGAGTGAATATTCACCCCATCCAATTAAAAGGATTTTTGCCTAATAGCGGGAACACGGCTCCTCCAACTCCCCTCTGGCAGGAAGGCAGTGGAATAATTTTATCACCCACCTGAATAAACCCAAGGATGTATCAGACAAAGAAGCTGTTTTTCTGCATCTGAGGTGCCCACTCCAAAACATGATGCTGCTCAAGGAATCATGGGCTGCCGCCTGATGAGGTTCATAGAACTATTTCAGCCAAGGGGGAACGGGAGTTATGCAAGGGAGACCTCCAATTTCAATGTCCTTTCATTTTCTTTTAATGTTAATTGGATTAAAATTTCAATTGATTGGAGGTGTATTTATGCACGTGTGAGATAAAGATGCATAAATGAGTCCTGTTGATGGGAAAGTAAATGGAAAAAGAGGAGGATGAAGACTTCAGTGTCTGAAAGAACAGTTACATCCATGGCTTCTTCCCTAGTCTTGGGGAAAGACTGATCTTTTTATTCAGAATTATGAACCTGATCTTATCCCAGGGTCTGGAGCAGAGGAAATCCCATTTCTTTGTCAAGAAGCATCATTAATACAAAGACAATGTAACAATGAGCTCCGAAGCAGACAAAGATGAGTTAGAAAATGAGTCCTGTGAGATAGCTTCTCATACCAATGCTACCTAATGGGAAGCTTGGAACTGAAGGAAAAAGGGCTACAATAACCACAGTCCCAACTGCCTCCACAGCATGGCCTCCACCAGAGCTGCTGCCAGTTTACAGCATCTTCCAGTATTGCCAGTCCAAGAGGTCAAGAACAATGGAATCAATGGTTTGTTTTGGAAGGGATCTTAAAGATCATCCAGTCCCAACCTCCCTGCCATGGGCAGGAACATTTTGCCCTGGATCAGGTTGCTCAAAGCCTCATCCAACCTGTCTTTGAACACCTCCAGTGATGGGGTTTCTAGGACTTCTCTGGGCAATCTGTGTCAGTGCCTCACCACCCTCACAGGGAAATATTTCTTCCCAATATCTCATCTAAATTTCCCCTTTTTCAGCTTAAAACAGTTATCACTCATCCTATCCCTGCTCTCTCTGATAAAGAGCCCCTCAACAGGTTTCCTGTGGCCCTCTTTAAGTACTGGAAGACTGCTATAAGGTCATCCTGCAGCCTTCCCTTCTCCAGGTTGAACAATCACAACTCTCAGCTTTTCATCACAGCAGAGATGCTCCAGCCCTCTGATCATCTTTGTGGCCTCCTCTGGACTCACTCCAACAAACCCAGCTCCTTCTTGTGCTGAGGACTCCAGAATTAAACACAGCATCATCAGTCTCCCCATGATAGGTGGTGTACAAAGAAAACAGTTTCCAGTTCATTCTCTCCACACAGCCTTCGCTCTCCTGGACCCCAAAATTACTCTGCTTCACTTAATTGGACCCCCATCCAATCTCAAAACCCACAGAGATTAGAGTAACCTGTGTTCTCCAAATTAATTCCCTGGCAATGGGGGTCCCTATATCTGTGCACAGCTCACAATTTTGTCCAACAATCCCTGAGCTCCAGAATCAGCTTGTCCAACCATTGAAAGAGAGCACCTCTCCTTACCCTCTGCATCTTATTGGTTGTAATCTCCTTGAATGAAAAGTACAACAAAACAACACAATATTATGGCTACTTTCCTCACCTGAGCTGAATTTAAGGAAGGTAAACAATTGACTTAAAAGAGGTTTTTGAAAAGCAGCCCTCTGTACCCATTTGTTTGCGGACTTCTAGGCTCTCTACAGTGAACTACATCACCACCACATGGAGAGAGACATTAAAAAAAAAAAAAAAAAGGCTTCCATTTATTATAAAACTTTAATTGGCTTTAAAGAGTGACTGTCGTGCTGTCTGACACTTTAAAGTGTTCTGTACAGTAGGAGACATAAAACATGAATCATTGCACTTGTTTTCATCGGCTTTCCTGCCACGTTTGCTAATTATTTAATCTCCCATGTCAGAAGTGGGACTTTTAAGCGTTTGTCTGACTGTTGGTTTTTTTTTTTTTCTTCCAATTTTCTCCTGCATTAGAATATAGCACAGGAATTTCCCTAGTGGGGCTTGGGTGTCAACAGCATGGATCCAGAATGGCCAAGGAGATAGAGGGATTCAGAAGAGGTTTAAATACATGTGTGGGTGAGAGATCATCCACAGCAATTCAACATGACCATCCCCAGACAACTTCTTGCATGTGTTCTTTGTTTTCCACTTGATGGAAACTAAGATTCTAGTTACCAGGTTCACTCCCTAGTCTTGCTCTGTTCTCACCGTGTAGGACATGGGATACTTACTCCAAGCTGGGAGAGACTCTCTTTATTCTGTTTGCCTGCTATAGCCTAGCAGCTTTAGGCTCATAAACCATGATAACGACTGACCGGGAGAACCAAGAGGTATTCACAGAATCACAAAACAACCAGGTTGGAAGAGACCCATTGGATCATCAAGTCCAAACATTCCTATCAAACACTAAACCATGTCCCTCAGCACCTCATCCACCCATCCCTTAAACACCTCCAGGGAAGGTGAATCAACCACCTCCCTGGGCAGACTATTCCAATGCCCAATCACCCTTTCTGTGAAAAACTTCCTCCTAATCTCTAGCCTAAATCTCCCCTGGTGAAGCTTGAGGCCATTCTCTCTTGTCCTGTCCCCTGTCACTTGGGAGAAGAGCCCAGCTCCCTCCACTCCGCAACCTCCTTTCAGGTAGTTGAAGAGAGCAATGAGGTCTCCTCTCAGCCTCCTCTTCTCCAGGCTAAACATCCCCAGCTCTCTCAGCCATTCCTCATAGGGCCTGTTCTCCAGCCCCTTCACCAGCTTTGTTGCTCTTCTCTGGACTTGCTCCAGAGCCTCAACATCCTTCTTGTGGTGAGGGGCCCACAACTGAACACAGTATTCAAGGAGCGGCCTCACTAGTGCTGAGTACAAGGGAGAATCACCTCCCTGGAGCAACTGATTCGTGGAGCAACTCCCTGAAGCACCAGAACAGTGCTGCTTTTGTGGGACAGAGCAGCTGCCCATCTTCATTTAGAAGGAACAGGATTCTCCCTGCAGAACAGGGACAGAAACACCATCACACAGCACTTTCTACTGCATCCATCCCCATCTGAAGACACATACACACTTCTCTTCCTGTCGAGAGTAAACAGCTGAAAATCCTGCATCGACTAGAAATTGTTAGGAGATTTCAGAGAGAAAAAAATATTTTTTTTCTAGTCTGCAGCACTAAAACAGAGGTTCTAAAATAATGCAAAATATCCTGAGAGTAAGCTGCAGAGGAAAGCCCAAACAGGTGGATAGGCAGAAGTCACAGTTGTGTTTTTATACACTGTAAACATCGCTAACAAAATCCTCCCAAAGCCAAAACCCCCAGATTCTCATTTAGCAGCTATGGATGCCTATGTGAGTACTGTCTTTCAGTTAAAGAACTTACAGCAGCCTTGAGCAGGAAAGTGCAGCTCAGCAGTGCCCCTGATGCACCACATCAGGCTCTGTGGTACAATACCCACTTCCAGCCAGTAAAGTGTTCTGTTTGGCAAACCCAGTCCTTAAAGACCAGAAATAAGAGAGTAAAGAACCACAGGAAGTCAGCAAATCCTCATTCCCCTTCCCACATTTTATGGCAGGACCTGCAGGGGAGGGACCGCTTTCCAGTTGGCCTGAAAAACTGGACTTTCTCTGTTCCCAGTGATGAGCTCCCAAGAGTTGGCATCCCAGGGAGATGCTGCCCTTTGTCAGCCTTCATACCCAAGCTGAGATTTATCTCTTGGCAGCAGAACTACGTGGCACAGCAGCTTCAGATGCATACGTCGCCCTCCTGGAGAGATTTATCTTGGAAGTGGACAAGTATGCATCCTCTGGGATGTTCACCTGCAGTCTGGGGCTGCTGAGTTATGCCTCTGATTGCAGATTCCTGAAAGCTGCCACCATTTTTAAGCATGGGAGTTGGAACGAGGTTGGGCGATAAAGAAGAGTCTCAGATGTTTGCAGAGAACAAACAATAATACCCCTAATAAAGCTGCATAATTTTATGGCACTCGCTTCCCCATCTTCAAAGGGCATCCTACAGCTTTTGGCAAGCCCCTGTGAAGCAGAAGCTACTCACCAGCCCAATGCCAGCTCAGGGTTTAGCATTAGTAGGATTTAAGGTGACTGTTGATATCATTAATATGAACATTAGAACACAAACACCGGCTGCCAGGAAGCAGGGAGAGAGTGAGCCTGTGGACTGTTTACCAGGGGAAAGAAACCTGTGCAAGGAGCAGTCCTAATTCTGGGTACCTTGGAGGCAGAGAAGGGGATTTTTTTCTCAGGCTGGCACCACTTCTTAGAAGAATCATAGAATCATAGAACAACCAGGTTGGAAAAGACACATTGGATCATCGAGTCCAACTATTCCTATCAAATACTAAACCATGCCCCTCAGCATCTTGTCCACCCGTCCCTTAGACACCTCCAGGGAAGGTTACTCAACCACTTCCCTGGGTAGCTTGTTCCAGTGACCAATGACCCTTTCTGTGAATTTTTTTTCTTTTTTTTTTCTTTTTTTTTTCTTTTTTTTTCCTTTTTACTGAGCACCTTGCAATGAGAGCGACCCAAGTAAAATGCTTGGCTTCAAGTCAGATGATGGCAGAGATTTTTCACCCATTCCCTGCTCCCCAGTACGTGACAGCAGCTTTGTTGCACCCTCTTCCCCTCCACTGACTCACCGTGCCCAGTTTTCACCCTGGTAAATGCTTCATATTTTATAAGAAGAAAGCCCCAGGGTCATCTCTTCCCACTAAGTGAATTCTGAGCTGAGGTACCCTAGTCTCTCCACAACCCCCTCCGTGGACTTCAGCTAGAACGGTGGGAGATGCTTCTTTGCTGTCGGGACAAGAAACCAGCCACATGTGGGACATTTGCAAGGTGGTCTCTTGCAATCACAGCCCTAAGGTGTGTTCAACTGACACTCAAACGACACTGGGAGAAGTCTGGCTGGAAAGCTGCCAGGAGGAGAGGGACCTGGGGGTGTTGGTGGGCAGCCGACTGAACATGAGCCAGCAGTGTGCCCAGGTGGCCAAGAAGGCCAATGGTATCCTGGCTTGTATCAGAAATGGTGTGACCAGCAGGGCCAGGGAGGTGATTCTCCCTCTGTACTCGGCACTGGTGAGACTGCATCTTGAATCCTGTGTGCAGTTGTGGGCAACTCACCACAAGGAGGATGTTGAGGCTCTGGAGAGAGTCCAGAGAAGAGCAACGAGGCTGGTGAAGGGGCTGGAGAACAGACCCTATGAGGTGCGGCTGAGAGAGCTGGGGGTGTTTAGCCTGGAGAAGAGGAGGCTGAGAGGAGACCTCATTACTCTCTACAGCTACCTGAAAGGAGGTTGCGGAGAGGAGGGAGCTGGGCTCTTCTCCCAAGTGACAGGGGACAGGACAAGAGGGAATGGCCTCAAGCTCCACCAGGGGAGATTTAGGCTGGAGATTAGGAGGAAGTTTTTCACAGAAAGGGTGATTGGGCATTGGAATAGTCTGCCCAGGGAGGTGGTTGATTCACCTTCCCCGGAGGTGTTTAAGGCACGGGTAGATGAGGTCTTGAGGGACATGGTTTAGTGTTTGATAGGAATGGGTGGACTCAATGTTCCAATGGGTCTCTTCCAACCTGGTTGTTCTATGATTCTATGATTGAAATGCATCTGAAGAAGGGACTCCTGTAGCCATGAAGACTCATCAGCTCTTGCAGCCCTCCCCAGGCATTTCACAAACTACAATACTATGAAACCAATATGCAAAGCATTATTGGAGGGGGTTGCTGGGACAACTTACTGACCCATACAGGCAATCAGCTTATGATATGAGGGATAGGATCATGGTGGTTGAGCAGGCACAGCTGCTAATGTTATTCTTGTTCATCAGAATACTTAATCCGACTTTTTTTTTTTTAATAAAAACAAATCCTCAATGACTATTTGCCTGAGGCTTTAGTTAGAGCAGCTAATGGGGTGGTCACGTGAACTGAACCCTCTGTATGGAGTGGTGAACAGTATCAAGATAGCAGAACTCAAGTTCAGAGGGCAGGAGGAGCCCATATATGGGAGAAAAAAATGCAAGCAAAATGCTTGTGAATGCACAGGGCTGTGAAGCCTCTGGATGAATGGGTGTGAGAAGGGCTGATATACCCATGTGCAAGCCTGTGTTGGTCAGAAATTACCACAACCCTTGGAAGAATCTCAAACAAACATCAGGGTCACAAGCCCCGGGGATGTGAAACGTGGCAGATTGCAGTTAGATTGGAGCAGAATCCAAATGAACAAGATTCTGTGGAGGAGCATAAGCACAGCTTTCTGCTCCTGCCCCTGTGAGCCAGGGCTCATGGCTGTGGGTCACCCCCAGGTACCTCCATCAGCCCCAAACTCTTCAAGCCTTCTGGGATATGTTGCAGAGATGATATGCAACTGCTTCCTCCTTTCAACGCAAACATGCTGAGTCTGGCACACAGCATCAAACCTCATTCAGAAGGCAGCAAAGAGCACATGTAGCCCCACGCTGGTGCCAGGAAAAAGAGTGCCACCACCATCCCTCTCTGTAAAGATGCATCCTTGCACCCACTAGGCTCTGTACACCCTGATGACTTCGCAGGGAGCCCCACTCTGGGGAATCACCTGCAGTCCTGACACAGACCACATGTCAAAGGAATCACAGAGAGCCTTGAAAAGCATTTAAAAGGTTTGAAACCTCAGACCCTGGGAAAGAGGAATACCAGAAGGGTATAACCAACCCTGAGCAGGAGGCATTACCATGCAAAGGGGTTTTTGTATCGTTTTTTTTCTTTAGTTTTGTTTACAGTCCCAAATTATCCTGCTCTCTGAGCAGCCAGAGCACTCCATACCCACTTTGCTCTGGGCTCAGCATCCCCCTGAGCCAAGTCCTGAGCCGCTCCGACAGTGCCACACAAGTCCTGCAGCCAACAAGTTTCCACGGCATGCAAGGCACACAAAGGAAAGAAAAGAAATGCCGGAAGATTAGACCCTGAGCTGAAACTAATTGTTCAATAAGCCATGAACAATATAGCATTCGTGCGGTTTGCTTCTCTGCCTTTCATCTGAGGGAAGGAAAAATAAACAGTACGGGAAGAAGGGCAAGAGGTGCCAAGGGGCAGGATGAGGTTAGAGGCAGGGTCACCGGCAGCAGAGCCATCATCTGAAAGAGGAAGGGGTTACAATGCTCTCTCATAGTCCTGTAACAACACCGCCTGCTCTCAGAAGTGAGCTACTTCACCAAGGCTGTCAGTGCTTTGGTCAAAGAGGGTTTGATTCAGCTCGGAGTAAATCAACAGCGTGATTTCCAGACCAACAACACCCGATGTCTAGTCCACAAAGCAGATGAGGAATAAGACCTTACATTCAAGGCTATTATTCTGACAACAGTAGCGTCTCATTGAGATTAGATTAATTGACAGGAATAGAAAAAAAATGTTGATAACTCTGGACATACAGAACATTTTTATTCATGCTGGAAAGAAGCCCAGATGTAATAGACTTGCACAGACACTCCCCGCTTCTCCCCCCTCCTCAGTGCAATAGGCACCATCAGCAATTTCTTTCTTGATCCTTAATAAACTAAGGGCAGGATGAGATCTGGGGCACCCAGTGAGACGGCTTCCTAGCAGCCTCAGCACAAGGCAGATTGCTGGTCTTTGACCAACTGCAAAAATTAACCATCTACTCGACATATGGGTCCCAGAGAGTCTCCTGCAGAGCCCACTCCTCCTTCCACCTCCCATCCCCAGAAATAGGCTAATCCCCTTTTTGTTATTTAGAGACATAGGGATGGGTCTGATCCACAACCCCAAAATCCCTATGTCTGGGAAGGGCTGAGGAAGAGAGGACATGAGAGATTCACCTCCTTTGAAGGGGAAGAACTGAAGAGTCAGATGCAAACCATCCTGAAATCTGTGAGCATCTGAAATTTGGATCCAGACACAAATTTCTCAGATACAACCCAGCTCCATCAGCACGTCGTGTGTCTGTACCACAGGCTTGCTGCAGCCTAGCAACTAACAGTTGACTGCCTCAAAGAGCTCGAAGCTTAAGGAAGAAAAAAGATCAACTTCAAAACAAGGACAAACACTGAATAAACACCAAAGCATTCAAACCCGTGAAATCTAGATATAAGGAAGAAATGTTTTACAATGAAGGTACTGTAACACTGGAACAGGTTGCCCACAGAGGTGGTAGATGCTCTGTCCCTGGAAATATTGGAGGTCAGGCTGGATGGGGCTCTGAGCATACTGATTGAGTTGAAGTTGACCCTGCTCACATCAGAGGATTGTATGAGATGACCTTTAAAGGTCCCTTCCAGCCCAAACTATTCTATCATTCTGTGATTCTATGATTCTACGATTCTATGAGATTCTATGACACGTAGCAGTGCAAAATCTGTCTGGTCAGGGATGCAACACCTGAAAAACTCCGGCAGTTTTCCCTCCACCTTCTTTGAATTATCAGCCCTAAGTTTCCTGCATGGGTTGGTAGCTTGAAGGTAAAGGTAAAGCTTCTTGCTCAGGACCTGGCTTTTCTCTGTGAGTAAACAGCACAATCCAGAGGAATCGAAATCATTGCGAGCAAGTGAAGGCATTGCAAGAAAGTAGAAATCAGAGAAGCTTTCCAGTGAACAGTAGGGAGCATGAAGACTTGGCCTACATTGGATCCCACATTAGCAATGAACATGATGCTACGCAAGAGTACTGAACTCAATCGAGGCAAATTGGAAGGATCTTCCTGATCAGCATCATTAAGTCAAGGTGGGCAGCCAGTTTTCTCTCCAAACACAATACCAACCCCACCGCCTGCTTATGCTGCATGGAGAAAAAGGAGCGCTTGAGTACAGGACCCAAAGAAGGGCTACACCAGCCCAATGCAACGCTACTGTCTCTCCTGCTCCATGTCTCCGTGTGCCAACCACATTCAGGAGGCAATTCCCAGCTCAGACTGATAACCTGGGGCCTGTCATTCCTGAAAAACAAGCAATCCTAGATCCTCATATTCCAAAATCAGTGCAAGATCATATCTAGAGGGAACTGAAGTACAGGGAAATCTTTCTTTCTGTCTTCCAACTCAGTCACAGTCAGAAAATGCCTGGAAGCAGCTAGGAATAGCTGGGAGGGAGAGGAGAAGCTGAGGCTGCAGGGACTTCAGGTAATGTCTTGCAACAGTTTGAAAGTGGGATGCCAATGCCCTGCCATGTGCTGGCTCTGATTCAGCAAGAAAACCTGTTCTAAAGAACACACATTCCTTGCTGGAACTGTATTTCCACCTATTTCAAGCACTCCTGGGATTGCAAAGCTGAAGCAAACCCAGCTCTGTTGTCTCCCCAGATGCAACTCTGCATCCCCAAAACCTTCCATGAATCAGCAGGGAACCTTATCGACATGCTTGTTGTGGCAGCAGAATTAACTGCTGGGGCGATTTTACCAGCGCAACACGTCAATCCCATTTTCTATTATTAGGCATCTGTGTGTTATGTTCATTGATCCTGGGCACTAAATTTCCTCAGGGGTTAACAATAGTTTCAACAGACGGACAAAAATCCATGGAAGCTTAAAGAATACTCAAGCACAGATTCCCAAAGGTCCCCAGGGCCCATGTTTTCTTCAGTTTACATAGGCACATCAATATACCTCCTTAATTTCATTTCATTTCATTATTCCTTCTGTATCACATGTATGTTGTCCCTAGATTGACTTCAGAGAGCTTTTTTATGACAAACAGGAAGATACACTGCCCCATTTATTAGGTATATCTCGTGTTTTGTGAACTCAGTGGTCAGTCTTCAAAACCAGAGTGAAAACATATCCAATTCCTTTGGTTTCCACAGGAATAAAATGTGGTTATTAAGCATCTTGTGGATGCAATGTGTGATTCCAAAGGGATCCTATTATAAAAGTCTAATTAATGTCCTATTATGAAATGAGATCCAACGAATATCCCCATTAGCTAAGTAAAGATGGGCACAGATTTTAATATGCAAAATCAACAGTGAATAGGTAAATGGAGTCTAAATTAACAGTCCGGGGTAGATGTGAAGAGCAGACAGATACCAGGTAGAGGGATGGGAAATCATCTGGAGGATCAGAAGTAGAAAGAGGCACAAGAGGTGGATGATTGATGGATGGGTCATCAGATGCAAAATTGACATTGACTGAAACTACATTATGTGCAACATAGACTTGTCCTGACTCTTAATTCCTTGGCATTCCCCTACAAATCGCACTTGAACACCAGACCTTGCTTGTAAAAGGAGGTTGAAGAAATAGGAAAGAAGCAGCTAGAGGAGCAACGGTGCTTCCCCAGAAATGGACTTTGCCCCAGCCAGAATGCTAATATCTTAAAACCTAGCCTGGGCACCTCACTTATCTACTGACACCATGTATAGAAGGTTTAAAACAGGTAGCAAAAACAGTGGCGAGGGCTCAATTTTGCTGCCCATGGTGCTACTCCAAACCCAGATTTTTTTCTCCTACTTCCACAAAGTTACACCAGAACACACAAAATCAAAACCTGGCGCATTTGAGCTTGCATTTGCCTTCTACACAGAATGCAATTTTCTTACATCTGTTCTAGCTAACAAGCAGGCAGAAAGGGTGAGACACTGAAGGCAGAAAAGACAGAAACAGTAGTTAAATGATGGCTAATGGGCAGCTGATCGAGTAGAAGGACAGATGTGGGGAGAGATGAATAGAATAGATAAACAGGCATCAGACCCCAATCTCCCAGCAATTACAGTCTGCTCTGGAAATCCTAATCTTCTACAGTCTCACTCACCAATAATTCCCATTAAATTAGTTATTATCCCTCATTTGTGTTTGTCCCTGGAATTATTTTGGTGGTGTGGATCAAAGAAACACCACCGGCTTTAATGCAGCTTGTGCTTTTAAAAAGTCAAAGCATTAGAAAATGCTCCGTACTCTAATGCATTCTCATCTCGTGCCGGGAAGTGGATCTTTAACTTCTAATTAGTGCATCTCAGGATCTGTCCAAACAACTCTGGCTATGTCTCTCCTTGCAAACACAAACAGATGAGGTTCTCCAGGGATTCCGAGCCAGCTTGACACCTATGAGGCGCAGCACTGCTATCACAATTAATAAAGCATGAGCAGGCACTAAGCAATGCTGGATCCAGCTCCGTAACTGCAACACAGTTGTTTGTACTTTATTTTTCCTTTCCTACCTGATTCACTAAAAAAAAAAAAAAAAAGGAAGGAAAAGAAGGAAAAAAGATCTCATGACATTCAAAACTCTATCAGTGATTAGGATATTTATGCACTGATCACCAGTCAGATGTTATAGCTTAAATCAAAGCTATAAAGCTTTATATATAAAAATAAATATATATATATAAAGCTTAAATCAAAGCTATAAAGCTATAAAGGGGTTGGTTAGCCTGGAGAAGAGGAGGCTGAGAGGAGACCTCATTACTCTCTACAACTACCTGAAGGGAGGTTGTGGAGAGGAGGGAGCTGGGCTCTTCTCCCAAGTGCCAGGGGACAGGACAAGAGGGAATGGCCTCAAGCTCAGCCAGGGGAGATTTAGGCTGGAAATTAGGAGGAAGTTTTTCACAGAAAGGGTCATTGGGCATTGGAATAGGCTGCCCAGAGAGGTGGTTGAATCACCTTCCCTGGAGGTGTTTAAGGGATGGGTGGATGAGGTCCTGGAGGACATGATTTAGTGTTTGATAGGAATGGTTGGACTTGATGATCCAATGGGTCTCTTTCAACCTGGTTGTTCTATGATTCTATGGATAAATGAGAGGGAGTCTGGGGGGAATAAGGGCCTTAAATCTGTGGCTGGAGGAATTCATCCCCAGCAGACTTGGAGATCCATGGTCACCAGTAGATATGAAGCCATTGGTACTTATTAGTACATACCAATGACATCAAGCAAACAAAAATGTGCAGGGGCATTCACCAGCATGAACTGCTGGCTGTGGATGTGTATATGGGGTGAGTTCTGTCATCGCAGAATGCACAGCAGCTGGGACAACAACTGAAATGCAAAATGACTGAGTCAGGATGTCTCCCTCATCAGCCGAACTACAGGACTGCAGGGCTTAAGAGAGACACCTGTGGGAAAGGGATCCCCAAGAAAGGGACAGAAGGAACAGCAGCAGCCTTGAGGTCCTAAGGAAGAACATTTTACACCCAGGAATGGTAACCTCCTCTTCCACCCATGTTTTCCCAAAAACATATTAGCACCAAAAAGGATAACGCTTTCCAAGCCCAAAACTGAAAGCAAAACACAGCTTTATGGATGCAAGTGCATCAACTGCAAGAAAGGGTAATCTGGGGATGGAAGGCTGTTTTTTTCAGCTGTGAGGATGTGGCTAAAACACTGATGCCACTCAAACTGGAGAGGAGCATGCACAGCAACATGGCCAGCAATTTGCTGTATGCAGTCTGACTGAGCGAGCTGGCAGGGTTAAATATACATTTTCTTCTAATTTCAAAGTTTAGTTCAGGAGAACACATTATATCCAGGTCCTATACCATATCAGGAAGGTCTGATTGGAAGCTAAAGCCAAATACGCAACACTTGCCACCTTGCCTGTACTTGAGTCCAGAACAGCCAGACCATGAGGAACCTCTGGACCTTCAACATCCTGAGGATTCATACACAAGGAAATTCACACACAAGGAAAGGTTGAATTCCCTGATCAGTTTTAGAGTTGGCACTTTAAAGACAAAAGAAATTAAAACTAGTCTTGAACAAACAGCCTTTCACGTTCAGAATGAGCCTGTATGGAGATCTGTAGCTCCAGCAAACCCAGAGGCCAGGCCCATCAGGAATTGCCCAGGGGACAGCCATAATCTGCTTTCTGACATGCAGAAGGCCCATAAACAAATGATTACACTTCTGTGCCTGAGTTTCCCTAATTTACAAAATGTTGATAATGATCGGGGCTAATTGAAAATTTCCCATCAAGCATTATTAGGATAGGGAACAGGGGGGCTGAATGAGCCATTTGCAAGAAGCCCAATTTCCCCCATTTATTTGATTTGTGACAGTAAAGAAGCAAATGAAACCAAACTAAAACCATCTTAAGTCTTTGGGTAAAAGGACAACATTTTCCACAGAAAACACATACTGTTTCCTAGATCATTCAGTGACCTCCCAGGCTTCATAAGGCTTCTGAGGTTTCTTTTATTGCCCTTTGAAATAATTACAGATGCTTAAATGGGAGGCTCAGTAGAACAAGCTTTATTTTAAATGTTCATGCCGTAGGTTAAGTCTCAGGCAGCATTGTAGGGAGAGGGGCATCCAGATGATGAAAAAACTGGAAAAGAATGGCTATAGCCTATGATTTTTACATCTGATCTCAGTAGATTTTTGACTAGCAGTAGCTAGCAGCGTGAAGGGTAGGTCTAGACTCTTCCAAGACTGTGTTCTCATGAGGAGTGAATAGTTGTTTCTGTAGATAAGCAACTAAATCAGATCAGAGTTTATTTCAAACTCTTTGTACAGGTTAACATGTGCACTTCTACCAGCACAGAAACTGCATCTAAGCCTCTAACTGGGGATGAATGCCAGACCAAGCAACTACAAACCACGTCTGCTCATCATCTGGGAGACAGAAATTAAACTGTTGGGACAGACACAAGGAAGAGCTTGGACCTGGTGAACTTTTTGTCCCTGATATAACCTGGAAAGCCAAGACAGGCTGATGGCTGGATTATCTATCCAGGCATCAGTGTGGGTGGGAGACCTCAGGAAATCATCAGCAACCTCAAATTTGGAGGTCAGTGCACTCAGCTTCCAGCTAAAATGAGTCCAAGTGATGCACCTGCCATGCCTTTCATGGACTTCATGACTTCAAGGACTGGCCTTCATCATGGTTCAATTATGGAGGTGACAAGAGAAACTGTAACCAGTGGTGCCACTTCTGTTAAGCAGACTGACAGTTTCTGTTACAGCCTGTTTTGCCAGGGAGAGCAAGGCCAACGAGAAACATGAAGGGTAGGAGGACACACAAGTTGGCTGCAATATTAGACTAACAAATACACACACAGCACAACGTACAGTAACGTTATCGAGCAGTTAATAATGTAGAATAATTAGCAGAGCCCTGATCAGACACACAAGCAGAAATGCACTGAAAGCATTCTGTCAACATGAAGAGAGGTTTTGGATCAGACAGCAAAAGACACATTAATGTATTCATGAGTTTTAGACACCTACATCCTTCCCTGCAGTATGTCTCCAAGTCTGATCTCAAGGAGGGAGCTGACCTCTTCTCCCAAGTGACAGGGGACAGGACAAGAGGGAATGGCCTCAAGCTCAGCCAGGGGAGATTTAGGCTGGAGATTAGGAGGAGATTTTTCACAGAAAGGGTCATTGGGCATTGGAATAGGCTGCCCAGGGAGGTGGTTGAGTCACCTTCCCTGGAGGTGTTTAAGGCACAGATGGATGAGGTCTTGAGGGACTTGATTTAGTGTTAGATAGGAATGGTTGGACTAGAAGATCCGATGGGTCCCTTCCAACCTGGTTGTTCTGTGATTCTGTTTCTTGCAGCCTAAAAGTAGCAGAGAGGCTGGAAGATCCAAGAGAAGAAATATCACTGGCAAGGGTTGAGGTTTCAAGAAAAATTACTTCCAGCAGAACTGAATTTGCCACAGCCTGAGAACTCAGGATCTTTCTCTCAAGAATGGACCTGACACAAAATTCCAACTCCCACCTGAGTCACAGGAAAGTTTAGGTCTGAAACCTCAAGATGCTGCACTCTGTAGCTGGAAATCAGAGTTATGTGGGATCTTAACTTCTGTTTCACAGCAAATTTCACAAATTTGGGCATCTGCTTGTGTTTGCTCAGCTGGATAGAATGTCACATTTGGAAAATTCCTGTCACTGAGAATGGGAGGCTTGCTTAGTGTCAGCAGGGAGGCTTTGCTTTGATTTTCTCTTAAATGAGCATGGCAAAAAAGCCACTCTTTGCAAGACAAAAATTCATTTAAAAAGTTAAGCTGCACGATCCCAGTTGAAGAAAAAGCAGTCACTACCCTTCTCTTCTTTAGCGCAGAAGCCCCACATCAAAATCAATAAGTCATTGCATAAAGTTTTGACATGGAAACACGTTGCCTTGTTTCAAAAAAGAATCCACTGGAAAATTATGAATCTACTTGAAAACATGGTGCCAGCACATGCCCAAGGCTAAAAGGAGGTTTTGAAAACACTACAGAGCAGCCAGTCTCTGCCCCAGCATCTGCATCCAGTTGGAAACCCAGCACATGTACAGCAGACTTGTGCCTCCCTTTCCTTAAACGAAGCTGTTACTTGGAGAAGAGGAGGAGAAAGTGGAGTGTTTCTTTCTGTTGGCTATTGTTGCTTTCCTCACACTGAAAACAAACCATTTTCAGATGTGAAGCTTTGCAGAATTGGATCTGGAGATCCACCAGAGACCCCTCAAACCTAATTTTTTTCTGTGATTTGTGGAGGTCCCAGAATATCACCAGGAAGCTCTGTGTTCCAAAACCATTCACAGCATTGCAGTGCTGGCAAATTAGTGTCTATTCCATCCACACTACTGTCCAGGAACTGTCGGTTACCAATCATCATTATATGATACTTAAAAACGACCTACAGGAAAGCTGAGGAGGGGGCCTTGATCAGGGAGTGCAGGGATAGGACAAGGGGAAAAGGTTTTAAGATGAAAGAGTGGACAGGCTAAGAGAGTTGGGGTTGTTCAGCCTGGAGAAGAGAAGGCTCTGAGGATATTTTATAGAGACCTTCTGATGCCTAAAGGGGCTAGAAGAAAGCCAAGGAGGGACAGTTTACAACAGATTGTAGCGATAGGATGAGGGATAATGGGTATAAACTGGAGAGGAACAGATTTAGACTAGACACAAGGAGGAATTTCTTCACTATGAGAGTGGTGAGACACTGGCCCAGGTTGCCCAGGGAAGTGGTGGCTGCCCCATCCCTGGAGGTGTTCAAGGCCAGGTTGGATGGAGCCTTGAGCAACCTGATCCAGTGGGACATGGCAGGGAAGTTGGAACTGAATGGGCTTTAAGGTCCCTCCCAACCCAAACTATTCTATGATTCTATGATTTAGATTAGATACTAAGAAGACTATTTTTTTTTTACTGTGAAGCTGGTGAGGTCCTGGCACAGGTTGCCTAGAGAAGCTGTGGATGCTCTGTCCCTGGAGGTGTTCAAGGCCAGGTTGGATAAGGCTCTGAGCAACATGACCTAGTGAAAGGTGTCCCTGCCCATAGCAGAGGGGTTGAAACTGGATGGGCTTTAAGGTCCCTCTGACCCAAACCATTCTATGATTCTATGATTCTATAATACAAGCAACTGATCAGGATTTGTTCCCCCCTGGTATAGGTCACTGACAAATCTGGAGAATTACAGGATAGATTTGTCATTGCAGAAGAAACTACCAGACGAACTTAAAAGAAGATGTGAAATTTGCAGAGGGGAAAGGAGAAGGTGTGAAGTGGGGGGGAGGGGTGGAGGGTGGAAATCAGTCACTGAACAGAAAGTCAGAGGCAGGGAGGAGTGCAGAGAGGTGAGTTGTGCAGTGGAAAGGGATTAGCTGCAGTGCACAGCCTGTCGGGGCAGGCAAAAAGCCTGCTGGAGCCTGATCCGCTGCGCTGCGACCTTCGCAAATCAATTTGGAACTCCTGCTCTGCTTGCCTTGAAGATAAAAAAGAGATGCTTCCTCCTCTGCCCACCCTGCCTACACCTTTGGTCTCACGTCACATGATCTGGATGATATTTCAGGCATCTCTTTCAGGAAGAGAGCAGGGGAAGCTTCCAATGAGGCTGAGCTGTAAGTGCAAGGCTAAAGCTTGGCAATGCATTTGGCATGGACATCACACCCTGCAAGAATAGACTCACAAGGTCCAGAGATTTCAAGGGGTTTGATGTGGTTTGTTGGGTTCCAATAGGTGTTTTGTGGAAGCCAGATGGAAAGAAGCTGGATAGCGGGGAGATGGGATGAGCACAACAGTTCTCCGGGAACCTCCTGCCAGTCATGTGTCCCTTCCCCTCCATCTCCTACAGGTAATAAGAGACAGTCTCAATCTTGATGTCCCAAAAAAATCTTTCAAGACTGCATTGGGATGCTGCATAAGGAAGAGAGATACACACTGCAAGGATGGAAAGGTAAGCCCAGGCAGAGGTCCTCCCTATGACCGGAGGGCTCTAGGTTGCCCATGGGCTACAATTTCAAATTCAAGTCTCCCAAAGTAGAGCAGGACGATGAGCGGATTGAGCTTCTTTCTGAACTGCATGCAGCACCACATGCAGGCACTGCAGCTCATGCTATGTTCACCTTGCCATTGCTTGACACATTAAACTGTGGATCTCTTTACTTTCTGCCCATAAAATCAGCCCCAATAGGAATATTCTCACATTTCCAGCAGGACAAGAGAGCTGTAGGCATCCTAGTGAGTATCTCCCTTATTCCTCTGCTATCCAAGAAAAAAGAAAAAGTCATCCCTAGAAAGGGAGATGCAGCTGCTGTTGACATCCATGCATTTTTCCCCTTACCTGGTCAGTTCTCATGGTCTAGGACAGAGCTAGGATTCCCAACACTCAAGACTTTCATCTTTATAAAAAACTATTTAAAATCCGTTCCCCTGAGTCTCTGGAGAAAAACTGACAAACTCTCACCATAATTCAAGGGCTCTGCACACCTCATCTCCTCCAGCTGCACGTGCAAGGGGAATTTCTCAGTCCCTGCTTTCCCAAGTGTGAACAGCTGGCCACACATACATTAGCAAATACCTTGGCATGTAGCTTAGCCTATAAACCATATCCTCGTTCTGTTTGCTCTGCACACATTTTCCTGCCAGCTCCATGTAGTGTGGTATCTTTGCTGTCCTCTAATGTGGTTGCACTCATGATGAGCTTTGCCCTAAGTGACAGCAGCAATTTAACTCCTGCTCCTGTACTCAGCCACCTGCTTCCATAAAACTTACGTCAACCAAAAATCAGGAGCCCCCTCCCTCCCATTAGACCCGATCGGAATCAAAATTATTTCCCAGTTCCTCTTCATGAAAAAAAGCAGGTTTAAGTAATCTGGAAGAACTGGAAAATCTGCTGGCAGACTGGTGGGAGGTGCTGTGAGACAGAGTAGACCAAGGCTTCCTCCAGATAGATGTTGTACCTCTAGTGGGGCTTCATGTTGATGCTTTATGAGCAAACAGCTCAACCAAAACAAAGCACACATGGCCACTTGATTTGTGCTGCACATGGAAGTAGGAGAGACTGAGATTTCAGCTGCGATTCAGATGATCAGCTGAGGAAGGCAAACCTTGTCACCCAAGGAGAAGACAGAGGGCCTTGAGTCAAGACTCAGTGTGATGCATGAAAAGCAGCTTCTGCTCATGGTAAAACTAGTTCACCTTCAACAGCACTGGGAAAAGGGATAACTTCAACATCAGCTATCTGTGCAGAACAAGTTGGCCCTATGAGGAACGGCTGAGAGAGCTGGGGTTGTTTAGCCTGGAGAAGAGGAGGCTGAGAGGAGACCTCATTGCTCTCTACAACTACCTGAGAGGAGGTTGTGGAGAGGAGGGAGCTGGGTTCTTCTCTCAAGTGACAGGACAAGAGGGAATGGCCTCAAACTCCACCAGGGGAGATTGAGGCTGGAGATTAGGAGGAAGTTTTTCACAGAAAGGGTCATTGGACATTGGAATAGGCTGCCCAGGGAGATGGTTGAGTCACCTTCCCTGGAGGTATTTAAGGCACAGGTGGATGACGTGCTGAGGGACATGGTTTAGTGTTTGATAGGAATGGTTGTACTCGATGATCCAATGGGTCCCTTCCAACCTGGTTGTTCTATGATTCTTTGATTCTATAAGTTTGCATCGATTGCACCAAAGCAGACATGAAATCAGGCAGGATGGATTCCTCAGTTTGGTACCAACATCCCATGTTCACAGGCACTGCAAACCAGGACTCAGAGTTGGTTCCCACAGCATGAAAGCACAAAGGACAAAAAGAGTATTTCATAGAGGCCAATCAGAGCTGGAGAGGGGGTGCAAAAAGCATCGTTCCTCCAGAACTCACATGACAACACTACAGAGTCTCATAAAAATGGAAAATGACTGCTTATTTTATTTAAAGATTCATCATGCAAAATTGCTGTAAACATGGTAAACAGTACTGGACAGTATTGGCTGCCAGAAGTGCACTAGGGTGGTGACCATCACACCAATAAATACAATGAAAAACTTGATATCATGCACTTGATGTCACCAGATGAAGACCCTCGGGGTGCTTGGGAGAGAGAGTGAATAAAGTGTTCATTGTTGCCAGAAGTGGGGAAAGTGAGAGAAGGACCTTCCTTCCAATCACCAGGCAAGCCAGTGGATTGCCCCAGGAAATATTCATTCGTTTAATGATGATGTTCTTCCTACCAAGAAGTCAGTGCCACCTCTGAATTCATAAAACCTGAGAGTACGGGACGGATCCATTAACTACTCAGACCAGGTGGGACTCGCAAGTTAAATCTTCTAGGCAGATTTAGTCCAGCTACTCATCCTTGTGGTGAGTCCATGAGCACTAACCGTTGTGCTACGTAGAAAGGCTTGAATTCTAAAGGACCCTTAACAGGACAAGAATAAAGAGCATCTAAAAGGTCTCTTCCAACCCAAACCATTCTATGAAAGTAATTATACTTGTATTATTTAAAAATAAGCATTAGAGTTTTCTAGCCAAAAAGCTGCTTATCAGAAATCACTGTATGCTTTAACTCCAAGACTTGAAATCTTTTAGAAAGAGCACATTGTCATTCTTGCCGCTAAAGTGTAGGCTAATTTCTCTTTAACAGAATAAGATCTTCCTTGGAGGAGATTGTATGTCGCTGATAATTATCTGATGACATGTTGAGGTTTAGCAGATGGATTAATTTCGTTTTACATTATGTTATTAGTGCCACTCGAGAGGTGTGTGGCTGCATCCTTTTGGGTATTAAGCTAAAGAGCTTGTAGTATACTTTACGGTGGCAACTGCTGGGCTAAAACCAAGCCTCCACTGGCTTTTCGGGAAAATATGTCTACAGCACCACATATGTTATCCTGCCAATCACAGGGAAAGGCCAAACTTCACCTGTCAGTTGAAGATGAAGGATGCTCCAAGTATCCAGGTCACAGCTTGAGTCTCGAGAGACCTAGATGTGATATCAGACTCGGCAGCAAACATAGAAGCCAATATGTTGCCAACTGGATATCATGAGATGTGATGTCCTTGAGGGCTTTCTCCCACCTGCAACACTGGGAGCAGGATAACTTTCTGCCCTCTGCAGCACTTGCTGACAAGCAACTCAGACCTCTTGATCTGTGAGAGCTATTTTCCATGCACTCTGCTGCCGTCTGTACATACAGCAAATCAAATTACTCTATCCACCAAGCAGAGTACAGGCTTGTTTTAAAGATACTTCCCAATCTATCCACCCCTGCTTCCCAGAAGAGTTATTATACACAGGCACATGCAACAGTGGAACCAAAAGGCTGCTGCTCTCAGAATATTAAGCAAATAAATTGGTTGCCCTCTAACATACCTTTTTTCTCCCAAGATGACCCAGGCTACTGAAAAGCTAATCCAGCTTTCTACAGACTGGAAAAAGAGTGTGTGGAGTTCAATAGGGCTTGGCTATTGAGCTCAGCTCAGATAAGCAGGAGGGGTGGAAAACAGCAGAATGAAATGACTCTAAAGAAAGATATTGACTGATTATCATGTGGGATGTCTGGAAGAAACTTCAGTGGTATCTACAGAAAATAAACTGAGAATAAAATCCATTACAGGCTGAAAGATTCTCCAAGGGAGGGGGAAGAGAAACAGTTAGGTTAGACAAAATAATCTTGCAGTGAAGAAATAACCTGCCATTGACTTACAGTACAGTTCGCTACAGGCCATGCCTTGCTGTGATGTGACTCCAGGGAACTAAGTGAAGTTCAGAGATTGCTGCCCCTGTAAGAAGCTGGAACGAGTGTCATGGAGGAGAAGCAAAGTTGGCTTTGATACAATTTTATGTCCCCCCAATGCCAGTCTGCTCTAACATAGAAACTAGAGGCTGGTCTAACACTACCACATTTCATAACCTCTCTATACAACCATGAGACAAACCACACCAGAAGCAGAAGGTGGCTGTTCCATTCCCCACTTGTTTGGAAGCATTTTGGAGGACAAAGGCCACACTGTCAGACCCAATATTGCTGAAAGAATGAAAAGTGTTGGATTTGCAGCTGATGGTGCTTCAGGAGACCCTGGCTGCCACTGTTGCTCCCTCCCAACCACAGCAGCTGAGCTGCAGCATCTTTACATGGTGTAGAACGTAGTTGGCACTTTCTAATCCCTGGATCATTGTTTGTGTGCAGAGCCCCATCTCAGGCAGCTCTGTTTAAAAACGTATATGCTTTTTACTTCCTTATCTATAACCCCGAGCTGGCTGGAGCAAAGTAGAAATATCCAGCAGGGAACAAATTTTTGGAGACAAAGACAAGACGTTTGGAGTTGCTGAGAGTAGCAGCTCTCCCTACAGCAACTCCTTTACTGTTTCACCTGAAAGAGCCAAGGAACTCAGGTGGGTCTCACTGGACCGGCTCTCCAGCCCTTCTTGGTACGTGAAAGCTGATAGACATTTCAGCATTCCTCTTGAAAAAAAAAAATGACAGGTCTTGGGGCCCAGGCTTGCAATGAGAAATGGATCTCATTTTTGTGAGCACAGTGGGTTCAGCCAAGGTCGATGGTAGCAGAGCCAAGGGGAAGCCACTGCAAAATATAACTAACTTTCCCATCACTCGCTCCCCTCCTTCCTCAGCAGGCTGTGGGCTTACTAGATAAAAATGAGCAGGCAAGTGGACACACTCTGAGAGACAAGACTGCTGGGGAAATGTAGGTTTGGCTCTTCAGCCAAGGGTACATGCTTCCAAAGGCACCGATATTCCAAGCCACAACACATATGAGCAAGGGTGTATCCCCTCCAAGCCCAGCTTTTTTCAAACAAACTGAGAGGAGATCTCATTACTCTCTACAACTACCTGAAAGGAGGTTGTAGAGAGGAGGGAGCTGGCCTCTTCTCCCAAGTGAGAGGGGACAGGACAAGAGGGAATGGCCTCAAGCTCCACCAGGGGAGGTTTAGGCTGGAGATTAGGAGGAAGTTTTTCACACAGAGGGTTATTGGGCATTGGAATAGGCTGCCCAGGGAGATGGTTGATTCACCTTCGCTAGAGGTGTTTAAGGTACGAGTAGATGAGGTCCTGAGGGACATGGTTTAGTGTTTGATAGGAATTGTTGGACTTGATGATCCGATGGGTCTCTTCCAACCTGGTTATTCTATGATTCTATGAAATGATCACCTGCAAGTCACCAATCAAATATTACAGATACCACAAGACACATATCCGTGCACACACACCAAAACCATAGCACTGCCTGTACCCTCTGATTACATTGGACAGAACTGCTCTGGCTGTGCATGCACCTGAACATGCTCTCACATGGGGTGCACGCTCCTTCCATGAGTTTCTAATTCCCTAAAAAAGACCATCTCTTTGAAGCAAGGTGAGAAACCTGTGCTGCTCCCCAAGCAGACCCCCCAGTTTCGAGGATGACCAAGCATACGAGCAGGTCACTTGTTTCCAGCACCACCAGGATGGGTGAGGTGCATGGTTTTATATTTCATAGAATCATAGAACAACCAGGTTGGAAGAGACCCATCAGATCTTCTAGTCCAACCATTCCTATCAAACACTAAACCATGTCCCTCAGGACCTCATCCACCCGTCCCTTAAACACCTCCAGGAAAGGTGAATCAATCACCTCCCTGGGCAGCCTGTTCCAATGACCCTCTGTGTGAAAAACCTCCTCCTAATCTCCAGCCTAAATCTCCCCTGGCAGAGCTTGAGGCCATTCCCTCTTGTCCTGTCCCCTGTCCCTTGGGAGAAGAGCCCAGCTCCCTCCTCTCCACAACCTCCTTTCAGGTACTTGTAGAGAGTAATGAGGTCTCCTCTCAGCCTTCTCCAGGCTAAACAACCCCAGCTCTCTCAACCGCTCCTCATAGGGTCTGTTCTCCAGCCCCTTCACCAGCTTCATTGCTCTTCACTGGACTCACTCCAGAGCCTCAACATCCTTCTTGTGCTGAGGGGACCACAACTGAACACTGGATTCAAGGAGCAGCCTCACCAGTGCTGAGTACAGAGGGAGAATCACCTCCCTGGACCTGCTGGTCACAACATTTCTGATACAAGCCAGGACGCCATTGGCCTTCTTGGCCACCTGGGCACACTGCTGGCTCGTGTTCAGTCGGTCACCAACCAACACCTCCAGGTCCCTCTCCTTCTGGCAGTTTTCCAGCCAGGCTTCTCCCAGTCTGTAGCTCTGCAGAGGGTTGTTGTGCCCCAAATGCAGGACCCGGATAGTAATTGTTGGACTTGATGATCCAGTGGGTCTTTTCCAACCTAGCGATTCTATGATTCTAAATTGTGAAACCACAACTAGCTCAGAGCAGCAATACATTTGCTGCAGAGCCAACTTATTTTAATGAAACAAACCCCTTAACCACCTCCCCTCCTAAAAAAGGTCTCCTGCCATTGTGTGTTTTTAGATGAATAATCAAGGAGAGTTGATGCACATGATTATTGCAGAATGAAGTTAATTGGATTAGCCAGAATTGTTCATTGCTGCTGCCACACAGTCTGTAGTTAGAGCTGACTTCTAGCTGCAGAGAGCTCATCCCTGAGCTGCACTACATTGGCTTCTTGGGCTCCTCTGCTTTCTGGTTACAAGATCTTGGCAAGTGTAGGTCTGGGAAAGGCAGTCTGCTCGCCTGGGTGGGATGTCCTGGAAGTCTGTGCTGAAATGCTACAGGGAAAGAGGGAAGGGGGGACAGGGACTGTTGCCAAAGAAATCATGACAAAAGCCAGTCTCAGAAATGCGAAGTCTGAAATCTCAAGCCAGTCTCACACAATAAAGACTAACCTTAATTCTGTGAGCCAGGAACTCAGGCTTTACATTTGCTTTGCTTTGGTTTCTTTATACAATCTGTTTGCTGCAGAAACAGAGACCATTGCTAATTCGCTGCTGTCAGGTGGGTTTTTAACTGTGGGATCTCAATTCAACACAAAGATTTCTTTTTTGCATCAGTGATCTCAGCATCAGGAGGGGGCTGGAGAATGAGCTGTACGAGGAGAGGCTGAGGTTGTTTAGCCTGGAAAAGAGGAGGCTGAGAGGAGACCTCATTACTCTCTACAACTACCTGAAAGGAGGTTGTGGAGAGGAGGGAGCTGGCCTCTCCTCCCAAGTGACAGGGGACAGGACAAGAGGGAATGGCCTGACGGGAGGTTAGGCTGGACATTAGCAAAAAAATTTTCATGGAGTGTCATTGCTCACTGGAACAGGCTGCCCAGGGTGGTAGTTGAGTCACCTTCCCTGGAGGGGTTTAAGGGACGGGTGGACAAGGTGCTGAGGGACATGGTTTAGTGATTGATGGGAATGGTTGGACTTGATGATCCAGTGGGTCTTTTTCAGCCTAGTGATTCTATGATTCTATTATCTCTTACTATGCTTGTGCTGCATCAAGAAGCATATCCCATTTTTTAGGGCTGCTGGGATCACACCTGTACCTCAGGCAATCTGACTTCAGTGCTGAAGGTGTTCTTCTCCCTCCAGATGGTCATTACACCCACTCCCAGCAATGATTCAAGCCATGTGTGGTGGTACGACTGCTTGCATTATATTGGAGCTGTATTTTAAATATTATTCCCCAAACTTCTATCATTTTCCTAACAAGGTACAACCCTGCTCTAATGCAACACAGCAGGACTTCTGAAAGGAATATCTGGGGCTTTCACACAGAACTGCTACAGTATAAGAAGAAGGCAGACAACCCATCCTTTGCTGTCCAAAATTTCCCCACAGAGAGAATACTCCTCTATTAACACCAACCCCTCAGTGACATTTTACCTGGCTGCATAAACCCTCTGCCACATTTCTGGCAAGCTCTTGTCACCATTTCTCATCATCAGCTCCTCTCTGATGATATAATTCAGGAGGAGAAAGCGCTGGGTCCTGGCCAGGTAGACTTGGCACTGGGGGCCTGGCAGGGATGTGGGCTGTGCCTTCCCTGGCTCCAGCCTCACTGAAAATGGAAATAAAAAGCAATCCAGCCTCTGTCTGCAGGTAACACTCATCACAACAGCATCTGCACAGAATACAGTGTTGTCATGGAATCAGAGAATTGTTAAGGTTGGAAAGGACCTCTAATACCATCAAGTCCAACCACCACCACAATACCAACATGCCTACAAAACTATGTTCTGAAGCACCACATCTACATGGGTTTTTAACCCCTCCAGGGATGGTAACTCCACCACTTCCCTGGGTAGCCTCTTTACCACTCTTTCAGTAAACAAATATTCCCTAATATCCAATCTAAACTTCCCTTGTCACTGTCTAAAGGTTGACACGCTCGGTCCCAGGATGAGCTGCGATTAAGCATTTTGTGTTCCTTTTTTTAACATCTCATTTCACTGAGCTGGAAACCTAGTAGTTAAGCCCCAGCCCTGGTGAGGTTAATGTTGAAACTCTGACCAGGTTCAAGCAAAACTTCCCCCAATGTGCCAAGGAACAGAAGGAAGAGTGAGTACACTTCAACTCTACTTCCTTCTCCATCCATCCATCTACCTAGATATTTATTTGATCTTCTGTCACTACAATATCTGAGTGTTTAGTGCACACCACCATTCACTCCAAAGCTGAATGAAAATCCTTAACAGCTCTTATGTGCTCTGCTGTACCACCACTGCTTGCGGTCACCTCCGGTGCATACGAATGAAAAAGAGATTCTCTCATCCCTTGCACTGATAATACACGTAGGGAGAGAGATTTGCCGAGGGCTCCCTGGGTACAGATTTGTGATCACAGATGAATAATGGTTTAGTTTATTGGAAATTCGCTTTTCATTTTACTTCAATTAAGTGACCAGCGAAATCAATCACGTACCTTCTGCAAACACTAAATCTTCCAGAGGGAAAATATTTATCAAGTCCCAAGCCATCGGCTTTAGCCCTCTTATCCCTCTGACTCTCTGGAATAGCTTCACAATGTAGAGGAGAAAAAAAAAAGCCAACTTGACAAACTGGAACTTCAGAGGATAAAAAAAGTTTTTTGAGGTAGACATCAGAGTGCATAATACAGAAACATTCTATGGACTTTAGCAGAGACAAAACCAGGTGGTTATACACATGTAGTCAGGTGTCACGGGAATGACATAGCTGAGGATGAACCTCTCTGCACACAGTTGCTATATTTAGTCAAATTTTAACATCCACTGAGACCTCTACCATAGGTATGAAATTCCTCAGGCCAGAAGATAGTTAAAATGAAAAGTTTGATGTTTAATTCTGCAAGGCTCCTCCGTATGGCACCAGCAGGAATCTGCCAACGGGGAGCTGAAGCAGAGATGCAACAGCTTTGGCAGACTTGAAATAAACTGTGTTTGTCTCGAGCATCAGGTTGTGGAAAAGTCTCATCTCATTATACCTCGTGGAGCCTAGCTCACAGAACAGTGGTCAGGGATGGACGGGTGTCTTTGGCAATACTCCCTTCAGTATTACTGAGGATTTGCACGTCTGCACTGCTTTTTCATCCCAAAGCTATTGCTTTCAAAACCATAGGGATCCAGTTCCCATTCCACTCTCAGTTCTCATTTTCAGAACACAGAGACACCTCAAGACTGTCACCTACAACCCAAACAGAAGGGGCTGGAGAACAGGCCCTATGAGGAGCGGCTGAGAGAGCTGGGGTTGTTTATCCTGGAGAAGAGGAGGCTGAGAGGAGACCTCATTGCTCTCTACAAGTACCTGAAAGGAGGTTGTGGAAAGGAGGGAGTTGGCCTCTTCTCCCAAGTGACAGGGGACAGGACAAGAAGAAATGGCCTCAAGCTCCACCAGGGGAGGTTCAGGCTGTAGATTAGGAGGAAGTTTTTCACATAGAGGGTCATTGGGCATTGGAATAGGTTGCCCAGGGAGGTGGTTGATTCACCTTCCCTAGAGGTGTTTAAGGCACAGGTAGATGAGGTCCTGAGGGACATGGTTTAGTGTTTGATAGGAATGGTTGGACTAGATGATCCGATGGGTCCCTTCCAACCTGGTTGTTCTATGATTCTATGATTCCCTCAAAGTGGGATGAAACTCCTCAGGCTTTTCTCTTCAGGCTCGTGTTTAGCTATCCTTGCTCACATGGTCTGGGATTTTATGCTGGGTTTCAGAATCACAGAATCACAGAACAACCAGGTTGGAAATGTCACTTATGAAAAAGTCCTCAGGAAAGTGTAGTGACTGCAGTCATCTGCCTGTCGGTAGAAGATAGTGAACTTCAGCTTATCCTGCAACTCAGCCCCTGCAGGGAGCTCGGAGATATCTAAAGGTCAGAGGAAGGCTCTCCAAACTCCCTAGCACACTGGGGCTTAGATGCTCATTGCCAGCTCCCAGGCAAGCAGCTGATTTATAATAATCCTGTCACTGAAGATCTTTCTAAAGAGCTGCTGCTTTGCCAGCTGGTTTTGTAACCTCCTCCTAAAGGTTGGAAGGCCTCAAGCTCCACCAGGGGAGTTTTAGGCTAGAGAGTAGGAGGAGGTTTTTGATTCACCTTCCCTGGAGGTGTTTAAGGGACGGGTGGATGAGGTCCTTAGGGACATGCTTTAGTGTTTGATAGGAATGGTTGGACTCAATGATCCGATGGGTCTCTTCCAACCTGGTTGTTCTATGATTCTATGAAAGGTGCACCATGAGACGCTGTTGAGTAGCTTCTTGGCCGCATGGCAAAGGACGCAAACCTGAGCTGCAGGCCTTGTCCTAAATGAGGCTAGTGCTTTACCTTTGGCTTCCCAGCACATTGCAAGGTGAAAGCAAGAGCAAACTGCTCAGCAGAACTAGGGTCCCTACAATGGAGGGATCTTAGGTCAAATCCTCCAAGAAAGGCTTTGGAGAACAGAGGTATTTTAGCACCTTCCCTGGAGGTGTTTAAGGCACGGGTAGATGAGGTCCTCAGGGACATAGTTTAGTGTTTGATAGGAATGGTTGGACTTGATGATCTGGTGGGTATCTTCCAACCTGGTGATTCTATGATTTTGTGATTCTAAGGGAGCAGCTACAAAGCAGCCTCTAATCAAATGCAGCTAAGAGAAAACAGAAACTTTTGGAGGAGACAAGTGTGGACTAAGCAGGAGCATTTAAAATTTGCTGACTTGGGAAACATCACACGCAAACAACACTCAGTTGTCCCATGTGCCAATCCATAATAGATCTGAGTGAAAATACTGCTCCCATCTCAGAGGCCGACCCTACAAACAACTAGGGACTTGATCTAATCCATGAAAAATCAAAAGGACGTTATCCTTCAGTTTAATTTAGCCTCAGACTAGTTGCCATGCAATCACAGTGTTAGACAAGAAGCTGAGGCGCAAAGATCTGACCTAGGATAGCCATCACACACTATGGTTTCTCCTGTTTCTGCTGAATAACATATTCCCAGGATAGGGAATGGAAATGGTCAAGCCAAAAAGATTAGTGCCCTGGGAGGGATCCATAGTCACCACCAGACAACATGCAGGCACCAAAGCTGCTTGGATGTGATAGGACAGAGGCTAAATATATCAATCCAAAAACCAGGGAGGAGAAGTTTGAGGACAGGAACATGAGTTTAAAATGTTGTTCAGGGATCAAAAAGGGATTTCAGATAGGCAGAAATCAGTACAGTATCAGGGACAGCTGGAATGTGTTGTTACACAAGGGAAGACAAGGGATCCCAGTCCTGCCAGAGCTCTTCACCCAGGAAGCAGCCATCTGTAGCCCCACATGCTCACAGGATCTGAGTGACTTTCCTCTTTCTTCCTTTGCCCTAAGTTTTTCCATCCCTCTTCCCCTCACAACAAACCACTCTTATGGTGATTCATAGAATCATCGAATCGCCAGGTTGGAAAAGACCCATTGGATCATTGAGTCCAACTATTCCTATCAAACACTAAACCATGTCCCTCCTTGCTTCATACACAAATGTGTAAAAACCATATCCTCGTTCTCCAATCCCATAATACCCCTACACCAATTTTCCTGATGTTAACACAAAGCTTTTTTCCTCTCTAAGCTGCACCGTTCATCCAGCATTCCTTAACCCCTGCTGCCTTTCCAATCTTCAGGGTGCCCATGCAACCTCCAGTACCTCCCAGTACACCTGGGAGACAGAGATTGTCCTGCATCTCCTCTTAAATTATTAAAACCCAATCTTGATCGGCTGATGTTAGAATGTCGATTGCAACTACGATGCCAGATAACAACTATTAGGCTGAATTGTCAAAAAATGAAAGCCCAAGAGTTACTCGTAGAAGCCTGTTCCAAAAGAACCAACTAACTCTGAGAGCATCATGTCACAGCTAAGTTTACACCCAAACAGAGTTTTACTTTTTGTGTGCAGCCATGGCAAATGTCTGCTCTAAGACTGCTGGTCATCTACCTGCCAACTGCTCACCTGTGGTGATATCCATCCAGGACTGCATCTCACTGCTACTGAAATCATAGAATCATAGAACAACCAGGTTGGAAGAGACCTATCAGATCATTGAGTCCAACCATTCCTATCAAACACTAAACCATGCCTCTCAGGAACTCATCTACCCGTGCCTTAAACACCTCCAGGGAAGGTGAATCAACCACCTCCCTGGGCAGCCTATTCCAACGCCCAATGATCCTCTGTGTGAAAAACTTCCTCCTAATCTCCAGCCTAAATCTCCCCTGGCAGAGCTTGAGGTCATTAAATCCTCCCCACCACACTGATGTAGACTCTGTGAAAATGCACAGCGGTCTGCATGCAGTAATATTCAGAGTAAATTTGATGTTACTGGGAAACAGTGAACATCTGGAGTATATTCAGTTGTGCACAGATTATTTTGCCCTCCAATCTTTCCACCTCCCATTCCTCTTCCCAGAACTTTGTCCTAAATCTTCCCTTCACAGAGATAAATATTAAAATGTAGGGACAGAAAAAAACCCAAGAAGGGTCATTTAGTGAAGATCATAGTCTAAACCTCCTAAAATTATTGTGAATTTCAACCCTAGTTCACATAAGGACATTCCCCCAAAGAGGTTTCCGCACACCCTTCACATCATATCTATATGCTCCACTAGATACTCTTTCACACACAACAGCTGAAGCACTGGAGAATATTATGACTCAGTGTTTTTCAGTCTGTGGTCCAGAGGCAACTTTTACAGCCACTCAAAAAGATGACAAAGAAAACTAAATTCATATGTAGATGCCAGAGGGAGAACTTTGTGTATGACATTCCTAATAAGAAAAAGGTGAGGGTCTATAAAGCCAAGAACTTTGATAATGCCTGTAGAACAGTTAATACTACTCAAGTTCTTTTGAAAACCTAAGCTGGATTTGGCCAGGATGCTGAGGTTCATAACCTCAGTCTGCTGGCAATGGCTATGGGGCATAAACCATAAATAAGTCAGGACTAATATTTTAACGGCTCTTGCTTAACATCATGCCAGAACACTAGTGCAATCCAGACTCCCTCACTCTGAGAAGCAAATGCCATCCACTCAGTTCTTGCACAACTACAGCTTCTTCCACTTTGAGGTCTTAAGACTCCTGTCCAAATACTAACCTAGTTCAAACATTCTTCGCTTCAAGGTTACAGCAAAGTTAATGGTTTGTGTTCCTTCAGCAAAGTACACTGCCTCCAGCAAAATGCCTTGACTGAGGACCAAATAAATCCTTTGAACAACTCCAATAAAGTAATTCCAATGGGCAGGAAGACTTTAGAGGTTTATCTGGTTCCAGGACAAGGTCATCTTTTCATGCAAAAATTAGCAACTTTCTTGTGACTCTCATTGATTTCAATTCTCTATGGATCTGACTAGAGGAATGTACAGAGTAGGGCAACAAGCCTGGAGAAGGGTACAGAGAATAACTCTCATGAGGAGCTGCTGAGGGAACTGGAATTGTTTAGCTTGGAGAAGAAGAAGCTGAGGGAAGACCTCATCAGTCTCCAAAATTACTTGAAGTGATGCCATAGCAAGGTATGTGTCTCTTCTCCCAAGTAACAAGTGATAGGACAGCAGGAAATGGACTTAAGTTGTGTCAGGGGAGGTCTAGATTGGATATTAGGAAAAATTTCTATACTGAAAGAGTAGTCAAGCATTGGCACAAGCTGCCCAGGGAACTGGTGGAGTCTCCTTTCCTGGATGTGTTCAAAAATGGTGTATACGTGGCACTATGTGACATTATTAAGTAGGTACAGTGGAATTGGCTGGAGACTTCTTTTACAGCCTTAGTGATTCTATGTTTCCAACCTCAATGAATCTATGAACATGCCTATTGCTAGAAAAGCTCCAAACTTTTCTGCAGATACTGCTAAGATGGGTTTAGATCATGGTTCTCAAAAGCATCCTTATGCAGTGACATGTTCTCTAAATGCCTCAGAATCGTTATGTTCATGTCCTTGTATTAGGACCCTTGCAACAATATTCCCTGGTGTGGTCATTATGCCTTATCCTTTTAACAAGTTTCTGAGACTGCAATTGTATTTACTGTGAACAACAGCCCTACACTACTAAAAGCATCTCTCAATTTCTTGTCACCAAATTATAGAATCATAGAATAGCTAGAGTTGGAAGGGAATTTAAATATCACCAAGTTCCAACCACTCTGCCATGGGCAGAGACACCTCCTCTGGATCAGGTGATTCCAACCTGGTCTTGAACATCTCCAGGGATGAGGCATCCATGACTTCTCCAGGCAACCTGTGTTGATACCTCATCACCCTCACAGGAAAACATTTCTTCCTAATATCTAATCTAAATCTTCCCTCTTTCAGCTTAAAAACATTACCCCTCATCCCATCTCTGCCCTCTCTGATAAAGAGCCCCTCTCCAGCTTTCCTGCAACCCCCCTTTAAGTCATAGAACAACAGCATAATTTGGGTTGGAAGGGACATAAAGATCATTTAGTTCCAACCCCCTGCCATGGGCAGGGACACCTTCCACTGGATCAGGCTACCCAAGGCGCCATCCAACCTGGCCTTAAACACCTCCAGAGATGAAGCAGTCACAACTTTCCTGGGTAACCTATTCCTCTGTCTCACCACTGTCATGGTGAACAAATTCTTCCTAATGTCTAGTCTAAATCTGCCTCTCACCTTAAATACTGAAGCGCTGCTCTAAGGTCTCCCTGGAGCCTTCACTTCTCTAGGATGAACAACTCAAACTCTCTCAGTCTGTCCTTGCATGGGAGGTGTTCCAGCTCTTGGACCATCTTCATGACCTCCTCTGGACTTGCTCCAACAGATCCATGTCCTTCCTATGCTGAGAACTCCACAACTCATTGCAGGACTACAGGTGAGGTCTCATGAGAGCAGAGTAGAAGGGCAGAATCTCCTCCTTCAACCTGCTGGACACACTTTTGTTACCCCTTGCTGGAATTTATGCAGACAATGCCGGATAATTAAAAGCTCTGTCTTGTAAGCAACATTTCTACAATCTGTGCCCCCAGTTTCCAAGCAGCCTGATAGTCTAGCCAAAGTGATCACTTCTTCCATCAAACTTTCTGCACACCAAAAAATGACAAATGAAACCAGACCTTGGCATTTTCCATTTTGCCTTGTTTCTCTAGGAAGAAACTCAAAATCTACTGTGACTGCTCTACAAGGCATCCATACAAAGCCCTGGATCCTATGCATGATCATTCCAAAACACAGTGCATTGCATCCAGAGAACAAAATGTCCTTATGGAAACTACTCAGCAAGCACAAAACCACAACTCTACCACAAAATGAACTAAAACAGATCACAAACTGAACTGATGGGAGGAATATTTCTTGCAGAAAATAATCCTTCTTCAATTTTTTTTCATTCCTAACGCTTACCCTAAATTTATGAAATATCTTCAAACCAGTTTGGTTTACTAAAATCCCTGATTCCACTGAAATTAAACACCATGAACTACACAGAGCCATTGGCTTTACCCATCTACAGCTATGCAGATGGCATCTCCCTTCTGCACTGGTACTAAACCCATTTTTATTCTCTCTCCCACTATGTCTGCAGACCTGCCTCCTCCACTATTTCTACCACCCTTCTCAGCTTTTCAGATGCTAATTGTTTTTCTCTCTAAATTGAAGGCTTAATTAGATTAAAGGAAGAACAATAATTGTGTCTAACTAGTATTTAACTGAGATTTTGCTGGGTTTTTGAGATCTCAGGAAGAGATTTCTATACATAACTGGATGCCTGTTTCTTTTCAATTCTTCTGTTGATGTAATAGAAGTTATTTTACACCTTCTTGCAGACCTAACACACTCCTATCCTTCCATAAGTCTGGATAAACATTACCATGGCTAAATCCACATTAGTCCTTTAGAAGAACATACATATATTGTTATTGTACCTAGTACTTTTCTCTTGTTTTATATACAATGGAAGTGCACACAACTAAATAATACACTAGACATAGAATTGTCCTTATTGCATTCAGTATTTCACAGTACTTGTAATTGATGGACACCCAAGGGTCTATCAGAGGGACAGCCTCAGCAATATTGTTGAATTAAGGTTAGTCTCCAATAAATTGAACACAAACACTAGTGGCAGAAGGGTTACTGGTGAAATAGTCAAACCCTGAAGCTCAAGACGGCCACGCACCTGAGCAGACCAATTCAAATACCTTCACCCCTCACCTCCACGTTCAATGTCTGGATGCAGCATGTAGCTCAGACATTAAAAGAGTCGAGATGCATGCTGGCTGCAGCAGTTTTTCTAGGCAAGCCACAGCAGCCCTGCCCTTGGCAAAGCCTAGCAGGATCCATCAGAACCTAAAAGCTATTTTCTACCTCACACAGAGACAACCACATCCCTCCTTGATGCTGCCTCAAATTTTGATGGTTAATAAGGAAACCAGCAACTGGCTGAGGTCCTTCCTGACTCTCTTTTCCCATTCCACTTCTGCATATTTAGGGCTATACTGAACTTGGTAAGAGCCCCTTAAGGGAGGAATAAGAATTGTTTAGCATCCTCCTTTAAGCAATCTGTAAGGATTAAAGGTGGCACTCTGAATAATGCAGTACATCAGTAAGATGCCAGTTCTTCTCCCAAAACAAACAAACAAACAAAGCATTAGAGAGCTTTTTCTTTGCAGGAAAACTCATCCCCCTGTGTTTAGTGTGTAACACTGCATAATACCTTCCTGCCAATACTTAGAGGAATGGAATATATTGAAGAAGTTGTTTTCTGCCAGAAGGGTTTGCTGAGGAATATGAGTAAAAGAAGAGAGGAGTATTATTCATGCAAGCTGAAACCAGAGTTGAAGAGGTTTCAAACCTCTGGATAATCAAAATTAGTTTAAATTCTCAGTGTAGAATCCAATTAAAAAAAACAACTGTAATTATAACTAAATGCTGTACAGTAAAAACATTTTCTTGCAGGGCTCTTTTATCTTGAAATATCCCCAAGTCACAAGTGGTTTTCTTCAGGATGGGACAGAGTGAACGAACGATAACTTTGTACATAAGACAGGTTATTTTCTAGCTGGAAAGAAGGGAAGTAAGAAATAAAATGAGAAAAAAAGAGACTGCAGTTGAGCTAGGACACATAGCTTTGGTCGTCTTTGCTCTCAGTGCCTACAGATCACCAGGTAGCTCTACAGCATCTCTAGCAAATATATTAGAGTCAAAGAGAAAGAATTGCAAGTAGACACAATGTACCCTGATCACATGGCAACTTACCCTATCTGGCAAATTTAACCTCCTGCTACCTCTAGAGTTTCTTTAGGAAGGTAGCCAGACAAATATCTCAGCTATAAGACCAGACAGGGAAAACAATGACTCTAGTTCACATGAAAGCCTCATTGTTCTGCCCAGAGCTCTAAAATATATACTAAATGTGTTTGACTCGGTGGTTGGACTCAATGATCCGATGGGTCCCTTCCAACCTGGCTGTTCTATGATTCTATGATAAAAAGATGTAAATATGATGACCATCCATCCCAGTCAATCTGAGTCCTATTATCCAGAATGGAGTAAGGTGGTCGCAGCACAATAAAGGATGGTTTGACATGGGACGCTCAAACCCAAGAAATTCCCTAAGCGACATTCTCATAGTCTCATTCTCTGCTTGTTTTGCACCGATATATCTTGTTGCTTTCTTTTCCACCTAACTCACATCGAGGCCCTTGGTCCTCACACTGGCCCAGAGGGCATCTTCCTTTCCAAGACAGACTGATTGATTGGGAGACTCACTACACGAAAGCAGGTCTCAGCGATACCAATTTAGAGGTCTGTGTTCCACACTGGTTTACTCCACAAGACTGAGCAGACTTGCTGCCTCTCCCCTGTGTGGTCTGGAGCCACCAATGCTTGTTTACAAAGTTTCTCCAGTTTTTCTTAATTTAGAGCAGGCTCTTCTGGTGAGTGCCACCAGTTCCACTTGGCTGGCTTTGATGTGTGCAATGTGACTGCTGGGAACTGAGACAACCCTTTCAGAGCACTCTGTTTCTCTGTGTCTTTCTCCCCCTGAAGCATCTTTTGGGTGGAAGGAGGAGAGAGAAGCGAATGCTGTCAGATTGAACAGTACACAGTCATTTGCAAACTGGCCTCGGGAATGGATCACTACCCGAGGCCTGAGTGACCAGAGGCATTCAAGTCTTTGCTTGACAACAAATAGCTTAAAGAAAAGAACATTTTCATCTTCAGAGAAATCAGTGATAACTCCAAGTCAGATGCTTCCAGAAACAAGAATACTCCCTGTCCCTATGACAGTTAAAATGAAAGTCTCATCTTTCCTGTTTGAAGATAGTTTGAAACAATGTACAGAAAAGAAAAAGAGTTTCCCCTAAATCACACAGACTTGGTAACCAACCCTCAAACAGAAACCCCATCTCCTACTTTCCGTCTCATCCCTCATTGTTTCACATCTCTTTTTACACTGTTTCTACAAAGGCACCATCATGCTAAATGTTTGATGTGATCACACTAGCAAGGTCAATGGCTCAAAATCTCATGTCTTGCATGTTCTTTGCACTTGTACTTAAAAAGGAAAGGCAAGAAAATCAGCTAAATGCAAGAAAGCAATCTTACACTCAACACAGTGACCAGTAACAGCCCACAAGCCTTTATCTTCTCTATCTGGCTGTGGTGTGCTGTAGCCATGCCCTGGATGGTTGCTCCTCGGTGACATTAGTATGTCCTGCACTTGTAGCATTAACTGCAAACTCCTTTTGCTCTGGGATCCCAAGGATCTCATCTGGCCAACTACATGGATCCACCTGGCTGGCCAGATATTTGACCTGCTTCTCAGATTAGACCAGTACACGGGGTCCCAGTGTGAACAACAGGTCATAGAATCATAGAACAACCAGGTTGGAAGAGTCCCATCGGATCATCGAGTCCAACCTTTCCTATCAAGCACTAAACCATGTCGCTCAGCACCTCATCTACCCATGCCTTAAACACCTCCAGGGAAGGTGGATCAACCACCTCCCTGGGCAGCCTATTCCAATGCCCAATGACCCTTTCCGTGAAAAAGAAGATAAAGCAGTATTTGGGCTCAGTGGGGTCTCTCCCATCAATCCTCCTCCACCACAGGAGCTCAGACACAGCCTCATCACATAATCTTGTTTGGTCTCCTAGTTTGAAAAAAAAAAAAGAAACTTCAGAGGTTTGTGAGAGTGGATAGTTTGTGACTGTATGACATGACAACTTAGAAACAGGTCTCCATGAGAGCCAAGTTGGAAGCAGTGGTGTGGAAGGGAAGGTTGATGGCAGAAGATACCAGCAGCCCCCTGAAGACTGAAGGACCACTAATGAAGAGAAGAAACATGTCAAGAGCAAAAGTAAAAAAAAAAGCATTATAACCCACAGCTATAGGCTGGGTACTTGTTCTATTTTGAAAAGCTGTCCACCTCCGCTGGCTTGATTAAGGATTATTAATTATCTAAGCAGAGAGCACCAGTAAATATACTGACCAAGATGCAACCATTGTCTGTAGAAGAAGAAAATCTGATCTGAATTCTCTCGGGAAAAGGGAATACAGCTGGAAACAAACATATTCCTGCCCTGTGGCACTCGTCTGTCTCCCTCTCCCACTCTTCCTCTCCCCAAATACTTAAGAAAACAGAAAACTGGTTTTCCTTTTTTCCCTCTGGCAGACTCTATTTCCTCTTTATTAGCAATGACTGTAATTGTATTATTTCCATAACAACAGACTGTGAGATCAGAATGCTGCAGAGGATGGGCTGGAAAAGGAAATCAGCTAGGTAGAGAGTCTTAACCTCTCTGTGTTCTCGTGTTTAGGATGGGACTTTTCAAGAGAAGCAACAACTAAACTACCCCATGAAACGTCACCTAAGCTACAACAATATACTCCAATCAAGATCTCAGCTCATGCTCACAAACACCTAAGAAAGGAGTGTGTCAGCATAGAATCATAGAATCATTAGGGTTAAAAGGGAACATGTAGCCTTTCTGCAGCTGATGACAGGGCTAAGAGAGGAGGACTCTGCTATACAGTTTGTTATCTATCAAGCCCTTTCTGCGTGTACCAAACATTAAGCACACACTTTGATTCTGTCACAGTTAAGTCCTTAGTCTTTACATAAACAGTGGAGCAGAACCTCCCCAGAAAACAGCAAAAACCCTCTTTCTCCAGACTGGCAGAGCAAGATGTGTCACACAAGCAGGTGAGGAGAGCACACAGCCCTGAGCAGAGGCATCCACCCCAGCTTGACGGACTGCAGAGCATTAATATTCTTTAAAGGAATAGTAAGTGACAAGAGAGGACATCATCTTGTAAGGCAAAAGCTACCTTACTTCTCTCCCACAGTCATTTTGTACTTTTCTGTTCAAGGCTTTGAAACTACTTTACGTTGTCACTGAGGGAGAAGGGAAGAGGGGAGAAGGATGCTGGCAAGAGCAATCACCAGCCCCTAGAAAAGGCAAAGGAGAACTAATAAACAGAGGGGAATGTGCCTAGAGCTGAACTAAAAAGCATCAGAGTTCATAGCCAGCAGGAGGGGAGCTATTTTGTTCTGAAAAGCTGTCTACATCTGCTGGAGTGAGCAGGAACAGTTGTCACTAGCTCCACTAGCAAAGACACAGGAGGTGCTGGGGGCTATTTCTGGACTTGTCCGTAGTCACGCAGGACAGACACATGCAGGAAACACAGATTACATTGGCTATATCTCCCCTTCACCTCAGTACTAAATACAGACAGAAAGGGAACATCTCCAAGGACAGATAGGTGAAGCAGAACAGCCTGGCTGACAAGATGTCACTAAATCTAATGTGGATGTGGCTTTAACAAACAGTGTCCATGGCAGCGAACACTCCTGGCTCTAAGTTGCAATTACAACATGGTACCAGCATCCCTGTAGCTGGGACTGGACACATAGTGCACCTTGGGACTTCAGTCAAGGTGGCTCCCTGTGACATTAACCAGCAGGTACAGGCACATAGAATCAGCAAGTTAGAAGAGACCCACCGGATCATTGAGTCCAACCATTCCTATCAAATACTAAACCATGCCCTTCAGTGCTTTGTCCACCCGTCCCTTAAACACCTCCAGGAAAGGTTAGTCAACCACCTCCCTGGGCAACCTGTTCCAGTGACCAAAGACACTTTCTGTGAATTTTTTTTCCTAATGTTCAGCCTAAACTTCCCCTGGCAGAGCTTGAGGCCATTCCCTCTCATCCTGTCCTCTGTCACTTGGGAGAAGAAGCCAGCTCGCTCCTCCCCACAGCCTCCTGTCAGGTAGTTGTAGGGACAGATTGCTCATGAGCAAGTTAGTACTACTGTTAAATTAACAGTTGGTCTCAATGATCTTAAGGGCCTTTTCCAACCTAAATGATTGTATAATTCATGCAACAGGCTGTGTCTGTGCCTAACATTTATGCAGAAACAGAATAGATCACTTTTCATCCTATTGCATTCCCAATCAGAGTTTTCCCCAGCACACACAATTAGCTTGAAAAGAAACATATCTCTAAGACGCATCCGGTCAGAGAGATGACTGGCTATTTTGTGGCTTTCATTTAGGGACTGGGTAAAAGGGAGGGGGTTAGGGGTGTTTTTAATAGCTAATTAGATAGCTTTCTCAAGCAGTCATTAAAATCTGCTAATTATCCCATGGTCTGAGTAAAAAAGAAGAAAATCTCTCCCTCTGGATTATTCCAATGCCGGTGAAAAATCTTCAAGGCCAACAAGTTGCCACTTTCAAACTTTGAAAAATAAACCCTCGGAAATTAACTTCACACTGGGATTCTCATTGCATCACTTCTGCCTTCCAAATCCTTCCCAAGTGATGAGCAGGCTTCCCAAAGAGCTACACCTGAAATAGATGCTTTTAAATGGCAAAGTGATGATGATTATAAGGGTTAATTGGGTTTTGTGGCAGGGATTAGTGTGGGTCTGGATGGGCAAATGAAAGGACGGGCATTGTGATGGACCTTAGCAGCACTAGGAGTGTCTGCTGGAGATGTGACTGTCAGCTCAGCCCATCTGAGCTGCATTTCTGCAGTGCAAGAGGTACTCAACTAAGTGGTTTCACTCAGGGGTACATGTTGTCCCAGGAAGATCCAAGAAGATGGATACCTTGTACTCCTTTCCTAGCAGGCAGCACTTAGACACATACAGCTTGAGACCAGTGTTGAATAATCATTTTTTGCAAACACTCAGCATCTGAGAGCACAGATACAGCTCAGCCCCTCTCATGTAGTGCTCATGGCAGTATTGACTCGTGCAGACTAGTTAAAGCCAGGAAAAATCAAACTCCTTGAAAATATCAGTGCAGAGCCTCTTACAACGTGGTTCTGAGCCTTCATTTTACATCAAATTAGTCATTCAATATATCTTCATCACATGAAGGGTTTCCCTTTTAAGCTCTGAGTTGTCTGTAAAAGTCCATACCTCAGTGCTCGAGGAATTTCTGTGAGAAAAGGTAACAGCTGAGCATCAGGCCAGCATTTGCAGAAGAGCCTCTTACACTGCCCTGGATTTTAAGTGATCAGGAGCCAAGAGACTGTGCACCCTGAGGAGCATATGACATCAGCTGAAATTAGTTTTGTCTCCAGAGAAAAAGAACATCCTCATCCAGGCCCTCCCAGCACTGGGATCACTCCTCAAGGCTCTCCTGAGGTCCTTCAGACACAGAGGACGGCATCACTGAGCTAGTGCTGGGTTTGCTTAAGGCTCCTTATCAGCACATGCAAAAATTAAGTCTGACTCAATGAGGAGCAGGGCTAGATGACAAACAGTGCTGAACGTATTTCCTCACTCGCTTACACCTACAGACAGCTCTGAATGCTCATTTGAAAGGTTGCAACCTATTTGCCAGCAGTTTCAATGATGTAGTAAGGGGAGACACAGAAGAAGGGAGTCATTACCAGCAAAGGAATCTCCATGTGGATTTGCAGGATGGAGTCGAGACCAACCTATGAGGATTGCAGGACCACTGACTGAAGCCACAGAAGCAAAACACAGAGTCTTTGGCAGGTTGTTATAATCTTTCTCAAACACAAACTGAGCCAGCAAAGCTTATTCATCGTGAAAAAATAGCATATTTACTTAGACTCCCCAAAGAGAAAGGCATTAAAACAAGCAAACAAATAAAAACATTGCTCCTGAAAAAACCCCTTAGGATTTGCACTGTGTAAAATGAGTTGCAAATCCCCAGACAGCTAGGGGATTCAGGTAAACAGAACAAAGCAAGGTCCTACTTAGGAACCTGGCTGGAAATGAGGAGCTGGAATTTCCCAACTCTGGAGACAATTACTCTGTATTCCTTTATGAGCAGAAGTTGAGACACTAATCTTTCTCACAACTGAGGACCGATTTTCCCTGTGTTCTCCATAGCCTCTGTTTGCTGCAGTAAAGCAGAGAAGGAACAAGCATTAGGTCATTAACACCCTTCTGCATCACCCATGAGTTCCTGAGGATTTCCCCATTTGACTGCTCAGCTCAGGAAACCTGTGGAGATGATGACAGGAGAGAGTACGGCTGCAGACCAGAGACCACTTCATCATCAAGTGGTAGAGCAATTCCCTCACAGAAAACTAATTGAGACAAAATGAATTTTAGGGGTATCTCTGAGAGCATCAAAGCAAACCCAAGCCAACCCTGGAGAAGACTTCCATGGCAAAGCACAAAAGGGCTTTGAGTAGCCATCCTGTGGATCACCTGGGACAGAAGAGAGTGCATGTCAATGCTCTTTGAGCCAATGGCCTCTCATCTACTAGCTTTCCCAGCAGAACTAGTAGAGCTGCAGGAGGGGTTCAGGATGCCCCCAAGCAGTCTGACCAACAGCCCTGCCATCATCTCAGAATGGACATTTGTGGACATCATTTGGAGCATTACAGCCCTAGGCTTGAAATGGCCGCTTTGTTTCTCTGCGGTAGCAAATGGTCCTCAGAGCAGAGCAGGAATCATAGAATCATAGAACAAACAAGTTGGAAGGGATCCATTGGATCATCCAGTCCAACCATTCCTATCAGACACTAAACCAAGTCCCTCAAGACCTCATCCACCCGTGTCTTAAACACCTCCAGGGAAGGTGAATCAACCACCTTCCTGGGCAGCCTGTTCCAATGCCCAATGACCCTCTGTGTGAAAAACTTCCTCCTAATGTCCAGTCTAAATCTCCCCTGGAAGGGCTTGAGGCCATTCTCTCTTGTCCTGTCCCCTGTCACTTGGGAGAAGAGCCCAGCTCCCTCCTCTCTACAACCTCCCTTCAGGTAGTTGTAGAGATCAATGAGGTCTCCTCTCAGCCTCCTCTTCTCCAGGATAAACAACCCCAGCTCTCTCAGCTGCTCCTCATAGGGTCTGTTCTCCAGCCCCTTCACCAGCTTTGTGGCTTTTCTCTGGACTTTCTCCAGAGCCTCAACATCCTTCTTGTGGTGAGGGGTCCACAACTGAACACAGTATTCAAGGAGCAGCCTCACCAGTGCTGAGTACAGAGGGAGAATAATCTCCCTGGACCTGCTGGTCACACCATTTCTGATCCAAGCCAAGATACCATTGGCCTTCTTGGCCACCTGGGCACACTGCTGGCTCATGTTCAGTCGTCTGTCGACCAACACCCCCAGGTCCCTCTCCTGCTGGCAGTTTTCCAGCCAGGCTTCTCCCAGTCTGTAGCTCTGCATAGGGTTGTTGTGCCCCAAGTGCAGGACCTGGCATTTGGCCATGTTAAACCTCATGCCATTGGACACTGCCCAGCGGTCCAGCCTGTTGGAGAGGAGAAATCAGTTTTGGTGCCGCTGCATTCTGGTCTTTAGGAGGAGCCTTATCAGGAACAGATAAAGAAGATCCCAGCCAAAAAGCATGGGGAGGGATGGACGGAGGAGAGTAGAGTGGTGTGAGTATGTCTGAACATGGGTGGTTGTGCAAGCAAGCTGGTTTCTGTTGAAATTTATCATGAAAAGCTGAGCCTGGAGTGTAATTCAACCTTCTTCATTAACATCTCTGACCAAGTCAGCATGTGTCCATAACGTGGATGACCCAGAAGAGTTCTTGTAAACCCATGGACTTTCTAAACTGTGCTGCTAAAAGGAGGAAGGAAGAGAGCTTGTTGAATTCTCCCTCTCTCTCTTTTTCTAAATACTCGATCAACCTGCAGGCTGAGAAAACAATAAAAAAATATAGACTCCATTAAGCTACTTAGAAGAAAAATCACTGCCTCTAGATCGTTGAAGCCTGCCAATTTTCTGCCAGTCACACTGTATTTGTTCTAGTCTGAGAAAGAAAGGAGGAGAAAGGGGGGAAAAAAAGATTAATAACAGAAGAAAAACAACTGTATGAAACACATCGAAATAACATGAGTTGCTCTGATTGTATTTCCCAGCAGCAAGTCCTTAGACTGTGCTCTGCAGAAGAGAGAAAGTATCTCATAAAAGCAAAGCACATATGCACCTCACCCTCCCCCGCCCCCCCATTAATTAATTTCTGCAAATAGCGGGAGAATAATTTGTTTCTTCTTGAAATACATGTGCCTCAAGGTAGTGTTTGCAGCTGGGAAGGAACTGAGATTTTCTCCCTATTCACATATACTCCCTCCACTGCTGAAGCAGGTGAGGATTCTTCTAGAGCCCTTACTCCTTGACACTAGCCTCTGAATCCCAGTGCCATGTCTTGTTGAGGTCCTGGTTTAGTGGGTGCTGTAGGGGAAAACATCCCACTTAGATCCCATTTTCTGGTCAACATCCACTGTCAATAACCTCTTTGAGGAGGGTCTTTGCTATTTGTATGAGAGGTGGAACATCCTAAACCTAAACACAACCTAGCTAAAAGGAGATTGCAGCAAGGTGGGTGCTGGTGTCTTCTCCTAAGTAACAAACAGAAGGAGAGGAAATGGCCTCAGGTTGCGCCAAGTGAGGTTTAGATTGAATATCAGAAAACATTTCTTTACGGGAAAAGTGGTGAAGTATTGGAACAGGCTGCCCAGGGAAGAGGTGGAATCACCATGTCTGGGGGTGTTCAAGAAACACATGGATGAGGCAATTTGGGACATGATTTAGTAGGCATGGTGGTGCTTCATTCATGATTGGACTTGATGATCTTATAGTTATCTCCCAACCTTAATGATTCTATGTTATATTATCAGACAAAATATTCTGACGGTGTCTGAAGTCCTACAGACTTGACTCTGTGTACAGAATTGCCACCTACCCTGAGAAGTAATGGTCCACCTAAAGATATTCTAGAGAACTGTGATGAGATAGGCTGCCCCTGGTGGAGCTTGAGGCCGTTCCCTCTTGTCCTGTCCCCTGTCACTTGGGAGAAGAGCCCAGCTCCCTCCTCTCTACAACCTCCTTTCAGGTACTTGTAGAGAGTAATGAGTTCTCCTCTCAGCCTCCTCTTCTCCAGGCAATGATTGATAGCAATGGTTGGACTCGATGATCCAGTGGGACTTTTCCAACCTGGTGATTCTATGACAGGTCTGAAACACAAAGGTTGCAAAACACCACTCTTCAAGACATTTCTTTCCAGTTCCATGCAGGTGGGTTGTTTGGTCCATCAGGGCACAGATTGCTGCAACAACTCATCCCTCCTGTAAAAAGTCACCATGGGTGTTCACTCCTTTGCCTACACCCCTAGGCCCCAGCCCCTATTTACCTCCAGGCATGGACTGGATAATTTCTCTTAGGAAGCAGGAGGAACTAGGGGTTGAGGCAGATGATAGGAATGATTTTGATAGGAATGGTCGGACTCGATCCGAGGAGTCTCTTCCAACCTGGTTGTTCTATGATTCTATGACCATCTTTCTGTATTTGATTTCTAAACTACCCGTGCTTTCTAGCTGCTCCTTCTGGCTCTTTCTCATCTGCTTCTGCCCAGAGGTGACTGGTCACTGCAGCTCAAAACCCTCACATTCCTACACAAGCTGGTGATACAGCTGAAGACTCCAGCTCTCAGTCCTAACAGTCCAACCTCCCTGACCCTGCTCAACCCACAGTAGCGAGAAAGCCTCTTATCCAATACTGAGGGTAAGCCTAAGGCAGCATTTCTCCTTTCCATCCTGGAGAGCCGTGCACAGAAGGCAGAGAGGTTGGCCAGCTGGGACAGTGCTGGCAGCAGCAGCCTGCAGGCACGCAGAGAAGTCAGCACTGATGGAAAACCAGAGCAACAGCACTGGGTTTGGAGGAGGAGAGGATGGCTCTGATAAATTCCTCCTTCCTCCTTGACTGCCCCTGCTTAGTCACTGACTCCCGGAGCTCCCAGCTGACAGTGCTGTCAGGAATCCCGGCCCCAGAAGGAAATTAAGCACCAGGAGACTGGGATGAGGACAGCAAGTCAGCACCAGGGGTGACCCAAAGCCTCCTCCTGTGCCCTTCACTGACCCCACAGGCATGAATGGAGTCTGCTTTCTGTAAACGTGCCTCCCGTCCTCTAAGCCAACCCTGCTCCTCACAGAAGTCGTGATGCTGCTGTTTGGGGGTCCCACTCTGTGGGATGCCACGTCACCACACAGATATTCATTCTCTCCCCCTGCCATGAGAAACCAATAGTAAGACTTAATGCCTGAAAGATCAGGGTTTGTTTTGGCTTCCTCTAGAAAAATATAATAGCAGCAGACCTACACTCCTCACTTCCCACTGTGCTGGCAAAAGAGGACTGTCAGGGAAAGGAGAGCAGAGGGTTATTAGACCAGGTCTCTGCTGGATCCCCAAATACCTCTGTGACACATATCATTGCAAAAAAACCTTCACCCACATGAGGAGACTGCAGTGGGTGAAGAGCAGCAGACATTTGCAGAGAAAATTAGAGTCAACAACTGGCTTCTGGGGAGATGCACCCCACGGTTCCCCTGAAACCAGCTGCCAAACATGAAGAAATCTCATTGCAATATCTCCTCCCCAGGCTCCTCATTCTGCCCTGTTCAGTCAGCCCCATATGCAACAAGGTAAACTTTTCTCCTTTTTCTAGTATATCTCCTCCCCACAAGCACAAAAACCACTCAATGCCAAGGGGGAGAAGACCACAGTGTCTCCTGGCAATGGGCAAACTGCCCCATGAGGGCTCAACCTGCGTCATTCGAGTACTAGAAAACAGCAAAGCTCTTGGGAAGGACAGGTGTGCTGCAGATAGGGGAAGGCTTGAAACTTCTTGAATGCAATACAGATCACATATGTATGAGCCTGAATGAGACATCCCCTGCCAGCTCCTCCCAGCCTGGCAGTGGTTCAGGTGTCCCCTTGATTCAGGTCCTGGCATCCAAGTCTCCACCATGGATTGGTGTTGGTTTGTTTTGGGGGTTTTTTTTATCTTTTTTTCTTTCTATGTCTCCTTTTCTGGAAAGCATTGTACTATGCTGGCAGCCTGCCATGCTCACATCTGCCTCCCACTTCATCCCTGTCTGCCATTGTTTCCAATCAGTTTAGGAAACAGCACTGAGAACAATTAGAAAAGATAACAAGGAAGAATTACATAATTACAGGCCACCGCATCCAAAGCATTTTCGCAGGCTGAGCTCTGCCTTGAGGGAGGGAGAGGGACTTAATCACATTCTGCCTTTGCCTTAACTTAACTGTGTCACCATCATCATCGCAAGATGCCTGGATAGAGGTCCCTTCTGCAGCTGGACTCTGCAAGCTGCCACTAGAAAGGGTTTCACCCAAAAAGATAATTGTCTTAGGCTTAGAAGAGAAGACTATCTTCATTTCTCCTCTGTCTTATCTGTCTGGAGGAGGTTTCAGACTCAGCCCTGCCCAGCTGCCTCTCTGGATCGCATTTGAGCAGCAGACTTCACCGGCGGCAAGAAGGAAGACGCTCAAGGAATTAATCTGCTTTCAAGGTCCCCAGTGAGGCTTATGCAATAGGCTCCAGCTAAGCAAGGCTCCGATGTGCCAGCAGAATGATATCATGAAACTGCAAGGAACTCAAGCCACTGAGAGCTGCTCTGCACACTGGAACACATCTGGGTCAACAGTACATACACTCCCCTACCAAAAACCCAATCCCTCCAACTAGATCACCTTCCCACAAGGAGCTGCAGTTCCGGTTGTGTGCACACATCTGTATTTAACACAGTCTCTATGAGCACTCCCCTCAACCCCTCCTTTCAAAGTACTGATTGATATTTTATCTGTGTGGCCCGGGCCACCCATTATTTCCGTATTTTTCCACATTACCTGCTATGACACCAGAGTTTAGATTTCTTCTGGTGGCTTGGGGGTGAATCTAAGAAAACCATCACTGAATGGCTGTTGTTTGCTTTGCTAAACACCTGCTTAATTTCGTCTATCCTATTCCCTCATCCCTCCCTGTACAACAGGTTCACCACCTGCCACTTCTTGCATTAGAGCTACCAGAGAATATCATGCCAGGAAAGGAGACATTTACCCAGGAGAACACTGTCTTGAATGCTTTTCTTTGGAGGATTTCAAAGCAATTCTCCTATCATCATCCTCATATGGCTGGAGGCAGGGACCGCTATGTGAACTGATATTTGATCCGGCTTCAGAGAAGCTCTAAGCTCACTGCATCTTCCTTGCCATACATGCCGGGGCTGATTTGCTGCTCAGCCATTATTTCTGGGAGCAGAGAAGCATCTTCAAATTTAAGAATCCACTTATTTGGCCGTAAGCGACTCTTAACAAACATCAGACTAATTAAAAATCTCCCAAAAGCATGAGATCTGGGAAATGCCTTTGATATTTGCTCTGACTATGAATGCTCTCTCATCCTGACTCAGTGTCACAGATGTTAACTGTGAATTCCCCTTCATTCTTTAACCTCCTGAGCTCAGCAAATCCACCATTACCACGTCCTTCCTGATCTAGGTGTAATTCAGAGCTTTTGAAATTAAACCCCTTTCATGACACCTTTGATTGAGACGTTTCTGCTGAAGGACTCTAGGGCTTCTGCATTCCCTTTCAAGATGCAATGAAAGTGAGAAACTGCCCAAGCTTTGCAGAAGAGCTTGAAATTTGAAAATCAGGCATGGAAGATAATACACAATGTGTGGATGTACAAACATATATACAGTCTTGGAACAGGAGCAGAAGGGCTGGAACAGCAGCTTTTTGGAGGTTCCTTCTCCAGTTTGGATGATGGCCTTCTGCACTCTCCACTTATCAAGTCTGGCTGGGCAAGTGAAGCTTTAAGGGATTCTTGCACAAAAACACTCATTCTATCATTTAAAATAAATTAGACACTGCAATCCAAACTTGGGGAATTTCAGAGATAAGCAGTACAGACATTTCCAAATTAACTCATCTGACATTCATCATCACAGTGAATATTCAGACCTGGATTTATATCACATAAATTTAGGGCGATTAAGGAAACTCATCACCAGATGCTGCTACATCAGGCGATGAGATGAAGAAGGTACCTTGGGAGAGCAGTTCAGGTCCAAGATAGAGACAGACAACCCCCAGACATACTAACATCTTTGCATTGTCAGTGAAAGCCCAAGGGTGCCCAGGCAGCTCACTTGGGTATATAAATTAGGTAGAACTATGTTACTTGAGGATGTGTTTCTCAACCATTAACTGCTGAGGAATTCTGGACTGGGACACAAGATGCCACTTGGTGAGTAAAACTATCAGCAACTGCATGGATTTTAGATCTGTGGGAGGTTAGCTTGGGTTTCAGAAAGGGCCTAAACTACAAATCAGTCACAGAATCATAGGTACATAGAATGACCTGAGTTGGAAGGGACCCACAAGGGTCATCCAGTCCAATTCCTGTACCTGCATAGGACAACCCCAACATTTACATCGTATGTCTGAAGGTGCTGTCCAAATGCTTCTGGAATATTGTCAGGCTTGGCACCGTTGTTGCTTCCCTGGGGAGCTGTTCCAGTGCTCCACCACCCTCTGACTGAAGAACCTTTTCCTAATATCCAACTTAAACATCACCAGCACATCTCCCTGCCATTCCCTCAGGTCCTATCATTTGCCACCAGAGTTAAGAGATTAGTGTCTGCTCCTTCTCCTTCCCTTGTGATGAAACAGTAAACTGTGAAGGGGTCTCCCCTTAGTCCCCTCTTCTCCAGGCTGTAGCATCTCCAGTCTGGACACTCTGCTTTGAAAAAACATTAACCAGCCTGTTTTGTTATGTTCCCATCCAGAAACAAATCCTGTGTAGTCACGCAAGTTTGGAGGTGGTGATAGGAAGAGCTTTAGTATAGGATTGAATGGACACACCACATATAGGGTTCCCCAGGCTCGTTCCAGATGCAGTTACACATTCAAGCTCTTGCAGGGGGGAGTTCACATACAGAATTTTAAACACTCGGGATGGGCCTGGGAAAGAGCCAGGAAACTTCCCAGAGAGGGGACAAAAGCAAATGTAGAAGAAAGGCTCACACAGGGAGGAATCTATGTTTATGAATAAGCTTCTGTAATTGAAAAGAAAGCACAAACCAAAACAAACCAGGAGAACAGTAAAAATTTCTAAAAAATCAGTGTGTGAAACGTGGACTGAATGTTCTATAAGGAAAATGCTCCTCAAAGCCTTGCACCAGTCATCAATGGCTCTTCAACACAGCTGCACAGTAACAGCTGTCTCAGGGCAGGATTTTTTTTACATCACTTGAGCAAACTGAAGCCTCTCTCTCCTGGTAGGGAGCCCAGGGAGCAGGGAGAAGGAAGAGAGGGTACAGTTTGTGTTTCAGGAACACTCCTTACGGCGCTTGCTTCATTTCCCATTGTTCAAAAGATGGCTTCCCATCATTGCACTGTTGCCAAGCACAGCAAGATGATGGAGAGAAAGTGATTATTTTAGATAAAACAGCTCAGGGAGAGACCCACCTGATGCAGAGCCCTTCAGATGCTAAGAACATTCCAGTTGGTTGCCTTTGGAAGAAGGATTTCCCTGGGATATTCTCCACTGCTCCCTTTGGTGATCAGTACCCTGCCTACAGAGTCACCCTCCAGGGTCCATTCAGACCCTACTCTGCCCTACAAGCTTTGCCCTATTGCTGGATCATCAGCTCCCACTTGAACAGTTCTCCCTGAGCTGAGCATTTCCTCCACATTCCTTCCTGCTCCCAAGGGCCCAGCTGCACCGCATCACCCCAGGAGAGCAAATCTCCAACAAAACAACAGAAAAAAAGAAAAGAAAAAAAAAAGAAGCAGCGTTGAGGGGAGGAGAGGAGGGAAAAATGGTTTCAAAACCTGGACACATCAAGAGACTGTTTCCATGGCAACTTCCCATTCCTACAGCAGCTCAAGCCTGTTTTAATCAGTGACAGCATTTGCCAATAAAGTCTGTTGGGGTCTACTCTTCCTTCCTGTGTATCTGCACTGGCATGGATGAGGCTCTGCACCTCCAGAGGCAGGGGAAACCTTTGGGAAATGATGGTGGCTATTTTTATCACGGGCTTTGGTAGCTGGAGCCAAGCTGCTGTGATACCTACCCAATGCCACAGAGGGAGTGCAGAGCAGTGCCCACCTCAGTGACAATCCTTAACTTCCCCTTCCAAAAAAAATCTCAATCCAAGCAGCTTCAGAGCCTTCTCGACCTGCTGTCAGCAAGCTTAGCCCTTGATTACTTCCAAAGCTGCCCCAAAACCCATGAGATGCCAGCTCTGCCTGTAGACATCAAACCGAGGTGGAGAAGTGAGCAGTGGGAAACGTTCATAGGCAGCTAGTATGGTCAGTATCATGCAGTGTGTCAATGGAACTGCATGGGGGTGACACACAGAGGAGGTGAATAGCTCAGTCCTCAACAGCAGAAACGGTTATTTCCACTGGTCTAAGTTCAAGTGCACTTTGTTCTTTGCTATCTGGAGCCTGCAAGTTGCCAAATTGCAAGATGATGCCCCATGGCAGTTTTCATGTAGTTTGTAATGTTGTTATTTGTAAGGAATCCAAAAAGGAAATGTTTAAATTCAATTTTGGTTCAACTCCAGAACAGCATGCCTGGTTTAGATGGCTTAAAATCAACTTCCAGTTCACGTTCACCTCAGCTCTCCTGGGATTTTGCAGTGCAAATTTAAATAGTGTAACCCAAGCAATCAAAACTTACCTAATGCCCTTGAGTCTCTGGTCTGCAGCAGTTCTACAAAAGAATTCCTTGAGCAGAAACTGGCACAAAAATTTGTTAAAAATCATCAGGTTCACTATTTATACAGCATCTGTCACGCTGGGTTCCAGATTAAAACTGGACAGAGATTTTGAGTTGTATACAGTTGTCAATCAACACAAGGTATTACCCACAGAAAAAATACTTCTTCAGAACAGTTTTGAAAACTTTGAGAAGTTTTCTTTGAAGAATTTAACAAAGATGTTGATGTTTCATTTGGAGTTTGTTCAGCCTAGAAAGGCTCTGGGGAGACCTTAGAGCAACCTTCCAGTACTTGAAGGGGGTGCAGGAAAGCTAGGGAGGGGCTCTTTACCAGAGAGTGCAGGGATAGGATGAGAGGGAGTGGTTTTCAGCTGAAAGAGGGGAGATTTAGATGAGATATTAGGAAGAATTTTTTTGCCATGAAGATGGTCAGGCACTGGCACAGGTTGTCCAGAGAAGTCCCCTTTCTGGAGGTGTTCCAGGCCAGATTGGACGGGGCTCTAAGCAACCTGATCCAGAGGGAGGTGTCCATGCCCATGGCAAGGGGGTTGGAACTTGATGATCTTTAAGGTCCCTTCCAACTTGAACCTTTCTATGATTCTGTGATTTTATTTTTAAAGGAATCGGTAACTGATTTTAAAAATTACAACTATTAGAAAATATCAAAGTGAAGAAAAAAATACTTCATTAAGCTTCAAATATTTAACTGGACTCTGTATAAGCAGTATACTGGTTTGTTGCCTTTTTTAAATTGCCTTTATTCCAAAAGAAAACTGGAACAAAAACTTTCAGATCAACCAAATGCTTTTTCAATGTGTTTTTGGATTCAGCCAATGAACCTCAAACCAAGTATTTGTACATGTTTAGCCCTGATCCGTGACTAGGACTACTCCAGCAATTCAAATAAACACAAATTGACCGCAATCTCACTTTGTTTGGATTTACTTTCTGCAGATGTTATAACAGACCAGTTTAGCACCAGAGAATTTTCCAAGCTTAAACATGGAGCAGATTTCAGGGACTGTCACAGGAAAGTGAATTTTGAAAACATTCACCTATCCTGCTTCTAGCAAGCATCTACGACGTACCTAATAAACAAATAGTCTGTGACATCGGAGCACCACAGCCCAAATTTCACAGGCTCCGATGGGTTCCTTCCAACCTGATTGTTCTAAGATTCTATGATTCTATAATAAAGCTCACTGCTCTTTCCAACAGGGATCATCCAATAAATCTGAAGGGGTGTGGACTTAAAATGATGGGGGCTATTTCTTATTTGTGGCCCCTCACCACAAGAAGGATGTTGAGGCTCTGGAGCAAGTCCAGAGAAGAATGACAAAGCTGGTGAAGGGGCTGGAGAACAGACCTTATGAGAAGCGGCTGAGAGAGCTGGGGTTGTTTAGCCTGGAGAAGAGGAGGCTGAGAGGAGACCTCATTACTCTCTACAACTACCTGAAAGGAGGTTGTAGAGAGGAGGGAGCTGGCCTCTTCTCCCAAGTGACAAGGGACAGGACAAGAAGGAATGGCCTCAAGCTCCACCAGGGGAGATTTAGGCTGGAGATTAGGAGGAAGTTTTTCACACAGAGGGTGATTGGACATTGGAATAGGCTGTGTAGGAAGGTGGTTGATTCACCTTCCCTGGAGGTGTTTAAGGCACAGGTGGATGAGGTCTTGAGGAACATGGTTTAGCGTTTGATATAAATGGTTGGACTAGAAGATCCGATGGGTCCCATCCAACCTGGTTGTTCTATGATTCTATGATTCTTTGCACAAGATGTTTTCCCTGCCTCAGAGTACCTTGGATGCTCAAGGTCTGCATAGTTTACAAAAAAGTACACAGGCAGATTTGGGCAAGAAAAATCCACCACAGACATTAAATACAGTAGCTCCACATAAAGCAGCCCAGCAGCTCCTCAGGAATGCTTCTTCCCTACTGTCAAGCTCTGTCCCCACTGCCTCTGTGCACCTTCACTTCAGCTTCTGCTCACTGTAAATATTTAACAAAGCTTGCTCTCTCCAGAGACCCACCTCCTCATCACCGCCTCAGCTCAACACTGTGCATCTGAACACCAGCCAAGGTTAACAAATTTGAGTGAAATGTCACAGCTTAGCCCTTCCTTCCTTCTCTGGCACCCCCCAGAGCGTAGATGCATGATCCACAAGCCACAGGGTGTTGTTGTATTTGTTCTTTCTTGCGGGGAGCTATTCCCATTTAATGCTTTGCCTGACAGCTGCTGTGATTAATAGATGATGTGCCAAAAGCCACATACTATTATTATTATTACGGCAACATTTAGAGGTCATAACCAAGAGCAGGGTCCCATTGTGCCAGCCACTGTACACTGTTGGAATTGGTCCCTGACTGAGAAACCCTCCACCTAAGTAGGCATTTCTGAGAATAGAAGAAAAAAAAATGTACAAAAATCTAAATACTGTGGTGTTTTTTCACAGTATTATGCACAAGGTAAGCGGTAGAAGAGAGAATAACTCTGTCTCCCAACACTTCAATGCCCAATGTGCTAGACCATGCTAGATGCCATCTGGGATTAACTGTCATGCATAATCATTCTACCACTGCACATGGTACATGTATGGGGATGAGGTTGTCGGTCTGTGGTTTAGATTGCATCTACAAGGGTAGACTAGCATATTCATGAGAAAAAAACAACCAAGAAAACCCAAAACCAAGCAAAACCCCCCAAATTTTTTTAGTCAATGTTAGAAAGCAACGCCTTCAGCATAGGCTTCCTATTCCATCCTGGAGAGCTCAACCTCTTTGTGAAATGTGTGTTTATGGAACAGCCAGCCAGCAGGTTCAGGGAGGTTATTCTCCATCTGTACTCAGCACTGGTGAGGCCGCTCCTTGAATAGCGTGTTCAGTTCTAGGCCCCTCACCACAAGAAGGATGTTGAGGCTCTGAGCGAGTCCAGAGAAGAGCAACGAAGCTGGGGAAGGGGCTGGAGAAAAGGCCTTATGAGGAACGGCTGAGAGAGCTGGGGGTGTTTAGCCTGGAGAAGAGGAGGCTGAGGGGAGACCTCATTACTCTCTACAAGTACCTGAAAGGAGGTTGTGGAGAGGAGGGAGCTGGGCTCTTCTCCCAAGGGACAGGACAAGAGGGAATAACCTCAAGCTCTGCCAGGGGAGATTTAGGCTAGAGATTAGGAGGAAGGTTTTTGCGGAAAGTGTCTTTGGGCATTGGAACAGGCTTCCCAGGAAGGTGGTTGATTCACCTTCCCTGGAGGTGTTTAAGGCACGGGTAGATGAGGTCCTGAGGGACACGGTTTAGTGTCTGATAGGAATGGTTGGACTCTATGATCCGATGGGTCTCTTCCAACCTGGTGATTCTATGATTTTCTGAAATTATGAATCTAAACATCAGGTCAAGTGCTTTTGGAGCAATTTGGTGGCAAAGGCATAAATAAAACCCTGAAGTATTAACAGCCTGTCCAATGTGTTGTCACCTACATCCCACACCCATCTTCGGTAGATGCAGCTTCTCTCATCTCTTTGTATCATTGACCTTACTACAAGTCTGCTGGTCTCTGAGATGGAGACTTCAGTTCCTACTTGACTTTCATCAGGTGGTGAGAAATGGAGATTCAGATGCTCGGCTAGAGGAGAATAAAGATTACGTGGCCCAAAACCACATAGATTCATTTAGTTGCATAACAGGGATGGGCAATGTTAGCTCCAGCTCTTTGCTTGTCTTTGAATTCAGGTATCATTCCATCCCTAGTTGTTTAGAAAGAGAAAAGCAACAACTAAAAGAATGAAAGATGCGGAGTAGAAACACAGGCATAAATTGTGATTTAAAAGATGTGTTTCCCAGCAAGTTTATTCATTACAAACAAAACATGAGCCCCTGTCTGCTCTCTCAGCCTTGAATCTCTATTAACTGAAAAGTGTGAAAGGGGAGACTTTCTGAAAATGCACATTGCAGCACACAAATGACTGATATGTTGCTGTTGACTGGTGCTCATTTCCATGCCCAGCAGAAACAAATCCTTCACTATCACACAGCACTGGGATCTCAGTATGGTCTATTATTAAGTAAGAAACCCCTTCACTTCGAAGTAGAATAAATAAGGAAATAAGAGTGAGTAAAACTACAGAAAAGCCACCATGGATCCTGTTGGGATATTACATTTGTCTAGGTCTGTCAAACAACATAAGCTTGACTCTGCATAGGAAATTACATTATGATACACAACAGCCAGCTCCGGAAAGTGAGGAAGTTGTCCCCCTATAAAACCCTCTTTGCTGCCTTTTTGCAGGGCTGTCTCTGAACCAACCAGCCTGAAACTGCCAAAAAAGAGTCTGATGTAATTTGTACCATGGTGAAGGACACTAATTTCACTTAAGGAAGAGGGATTATCGGCTGAATCAGAAAATAGTTACACCTGTGGAAGACAAGTTTACTATGATATCTGTGAGAGTGAAGGAAGTAATTCTCCCTCATATATTTCTACTTTAAAAAAAACCTATCAAACAAGAAGAAAACACCTCACCACAACTCCCTGCAATACTTCTGCATGGAATCAATCAAATATCTCCCACATGGGCAGTTATTAACTGTCCTTTGTGCAAAGAGATGGGCTTCAGATGTACTTCTGAGTTATTGGCTTTTCCACGTTCATGAAAAAGTCATTGTGTTTATCTCTGTAGAAAAGAAAACACTCTTGGGGAGAGGGGAGAGAAGGAAGAGGGACGAAAGGGAAGAGAGGGGAGAGAGAAAAAGTCCAGACAGCCTTAAGGTAAGAGCCACATATCATGCTAGAGGAGAGGGGGAAACAACATGCAAAGCAAAATGCCTTCCCCAGCAGAACTCAAGCTAGCAACCGCCTGTGGAAATCCTTTCTCTTTATTACAGATGCAGTTAAATAACATTGAAAGAAAATAAAAACCAACAAGGAGCAGGGATGGTTTTATCAAATCCGCACAAAAGTTGAACTGCTCCTGGGAGCTGTATATTTTTCCCTTCTGAGCAATTCAGCAGTGACAAAAAGGATGATTTCTCCTGGGCACACCACCCATAATTCCATCGTCGTATTTGATGCTTCAAAAGAAAGCTTCAATCTCCATGAATAAAAGCAACTGTTTGAAAGAGATTATTCACCTGCCATGTAACCTAGACAGGAGGGAGCTGACTGCTTGCAGTGAGTTTGTGATAGGCCAGCCTTTACCCCTCCGAGTCTATATTCAAGCAGACACATCAGTAATGAATTTTCACCGAGTGCTGATAGGGAAGAAGGTATCTTCAGCTCTTCCGTCTCTTCAGGTCCTCCTCACATCTTGAGTATTAACTACAACTGCAGCCTGTACTGTCCCTTTCTCCTCCAGCTGATATGTTTTTGCCTTTTCTAAATGAGCAGAAAAGAGATTTGACTTCAGGGGGAGCCTTCTTTATTTTGCTCCTGCACGTAACTCTCCGGCAGGACTCCACCTCATAGCTATTGGAGGTGTCTTAACTCTCCTTCCACTCAGATCTGAGGCTGTTTTTTGCCTGCTCTGAACTTCCTTCACATTTTCCCTGCTACTTGATTTTCCCCCAGTTACCTGTGTTACAGACCCTGGAGAGAGACAAGTCATTGAGAACTTTTGAGATAACTCTATGTTCTTTCATTTGCTAGGAGAAGAGAATAGCTTTAAATAAAAATCGAAATTTAAAGTAGAAGGAGGACAGAGATGGTAACAACACCCATGTCCAGCTGTCAAATAGCTTAGCGTAACATTTACTTTTAATATAAACCCATGAAACAATCAAGGGCTTTTTTTTCTTGAAAAGAACCAGCAATGAATCCAGCTTCAGCCCATCTGCTGGTACTCTCCAAAACACAAGTGATGGAAACAATTGATGGGAATCAGCGAATTCCTGCCTTTTCATTTTCCCTCTGCATAGATCTACTCAAGTCACTCCACCCTGCTTTTCTCCTCCTCTCTGGGCTAGCAGGTCTCATTTTCCATACCTGGGAGGATGGAAAAAGAATGGAAAAAAAAGAAAAGAAGAAGACAGTTCCTTTATCCGTCTTCCCAGGAGAAAGCGGTCACCCCCATGAACATAAGGATGCTAAGAAACCATAGCAGCCTCTCATGACAAAAAAAAAAGAGGCAAAACCCAAAGACTGAATTCAGAACCAGAATTAAGATAATGGGTCTTAGGAGACAATTTGCCAAAAGCAGAAGAGGGAATAAAACTATCACTGTGGAAATGCTTGATGCAAGACTATTCCTTACAACACACACTAGTCGAAGCTGGGAAAACAAAGTTGGCCTTTATTCTTACTTTTCCCCAGGCTTCTGCTCACCAGGTAGCACGGAGCATTATACTAGTCTTAAAACTGACCCAGGTGGGCAGCACCTACAGCAATTGTGAGACAGTGAAAGGCAATGCTAGACATTAATGATTCTGTCTCAGGTCAACTGAAGAAGATCACCAAGTGCCTGTAACAATATGACTTTGAATGTAGACAAGAAAAACAAAACAGATTTTACCATGAGTAACTCTCCCCCATGAGACCTTAACCAGAGTACTGCATTCAGTTCTGGAGTCTTCAGCAAAGGAAGGACATGGATCCGCTACAGCAAGTCTAGAGGAGGCCACAAAGTTGACCCAACGGCTGGAGAACTTCTCATACAAGGACAGGCTGAGAGAACTTGGACTGTTCAGCCTGGAGAAAAGAAGTCTCCATGGAAACCTCACAGCTGCCTTCCAGCACTTAAAGCGCCCTCAGGAAAGCTGGAGAGAGGCTCTTCAGCAGGGTGTGCAGGGATAGGGAAATGGGTTTAAGCTTAAAGAAGAGAGACTGAGATGAGATATTAAGAAGAAATGTTTTTCTGTGACAGTGGGGAGGCCCTGGCACAGGTTGCCCAGAGAAGTCAAGGATGCCCCAACCCTGGAGGTGTTCAGGTCCAGATAGGATGAGAGTTTGAGTAACTTGATTTGGTGAAAGGTGTCCCTGCTCATGGCAAAGGGTTGGAACTGAATGATATCAAAGGTCCTTTCCAACTCAAATCATTCTATGATAAGTCCACTTTACTTTAGCCTGAAATCAGAGCCGATTCCACAAGCTTTTAGGTTGTAGTGAGTAGAAGCAGAGGAAATCCCCAGGACAGCATGTGTAGCTGAATTTTCTAGCTAAAGAATAAAGCAGAATTCCCTTGATACACAAGTTTGTCTTCCCGAGTAGTCTTTTTTTTTCCCCCCATGGTTTGTCCATACATGTTCTTTGTCATGGAGTCTGTCTCTGCTGTCCTCTTGAACCCAACATCCAATACACATGGGCTAGAAATACACTTTTTGCTTTGAACATTTAGAGAAGCAAGAGACAAAAAGAGAAAATGGAAAAAGTTGAAAGTATTGGAAAGTGAAGACGGGCCTGGGGAACATTAATAAAGAGGAAAGAGAAAAAAATCACAGCTATGTGGGGGAAAAATATAATTAGCAGAAACCTACCCCAACACAAATTAGTTTTACTCTTCTAGGCAGCTTCCCAAGGAGAAAAGAAGGGTCAGAGAACTCAATTTCCTGTCCTGCTTCGATGGAGTTTGCCGGTGCCAAGGGAGTAGAGTATAAGTTCACTCATGGAGATTCACAATGCCTACATACCCTTAAACACTGAATTCTGCCTTCCATGTTGGTCATTGCCTGGGAAAGCTGGAGGGAGCCTAGGGAAAAAGTTGCAACTGGCGCTATTCTTCTTTCTTTTTTTCTAAGTTAGGCATGAAAGTCTTAAGAATAATTCAGGAATCCATCAAACTTGCTTCGAGAGAGAAAAGGCTGGTTCTCATATAGAGAGGGGAGAGAGCCACCTTCGCTGACACTGAATAAGAAATTATGCACAAAGTTTTCCCATCATCTCAACCTCTATTAATGACAGAATATACCTATTTGCATGTTAGAGGAAAGAGAAGACTATGTATACTCTGGGTCAATTCTACAAGGCGTCTGTTATGCTGCTACCCAATGATTATTTCAGGAAGAAAGCAACAGGCATCCTTCTGGACCTGGAGTCAAAAAGAGTAGGAACAATGAGCAATGAAGTTGATGATGAAGGGGCTGGAGAACAGGCCTTATAAGGAACGGCTGAGAGAGCTGGGGGTGTTTATCCTGGAGAAGAGGAGGCTAAGGGGAGACCTCGTTGCTCTCTGCAACTCCCTGAGAGGAGGTTGTAGAGAGGAGGGAACTGGGCTCTTCTCCCAAGGGACAGGACAAGAGGGAATGGCCTCAAGCTCCACCAGGGGAGGGTTAGGATGGACATCAGGAAAAAATTTTTCCCAGAAAGGGTGATTGGTCAGTGCCAGAGGCTACCCAGGGAGGTGGTTGAGTCCCCTTCCCTGGAGGGGTTTAAGGGACGAGTGGACGAGGTGCTGAGGGACATGGGTTAGTGATTGATGGGAATGGTTGGACTTGATCTGGTGGGTCTTTTCCAACCTGGTTGTTCTATGATTCTATGAAACATGATGGTACATCGTTCCAGCGCTTCATATCTCTCTTCTGGTTCTTTTTACACACCAGCTGTGGGATTAATGGGCTGCACAGCAGGACTTCTGTCCTATTATACTGCTACTCCCAGTCTGTTACTGTGGATGTGAGCATTATTCACAGGGGATGCCTTACTTCTATCCTTCCTTGAGGATGTATACCATATTGCAGCAAATCTTGGGCAACTTCCATCACAGCCTAGATAGAGGAGACTCCAGAAGAAGCAGAAGTGAGATCACCAACACCTTCAGCACTCAGAAACAACTTTTTCCTCATTCACAACACTTTTCTCAGAATGAGTTGAAACGACAGGTCACATGTCTCAGAAGTTTTATTCAGAACCCTGATGTGTCATCCTACATCATCTATTCTCCTATGACACCCTAATTGCTTTGTTCCAACTTAGAGGAGAATCTAGGTTTTTCCTCTCCTTTGTGTTGCCGAGAATTTTTTAATAATTTGAATATAATTAAAACTTGTCATTCTGCTTCTTTCATCCAGAGGTGACACTGTCTCCTTTCCAGCCAAGAGCCTGAGGCAAGCTGCCCATACCCATCTTTTGGGACTGAAAATCTGAGATTCAGCCCTATTCAATGACTGACAAATCCAGAAACTCCTGTCAGCTTTGGCTCAGATCTTAACTTTATAGAAAAACGGTGATTAATTTTGTATAAATGTAGCATCCACTTTCTCACTGCTCTTGAAAGTACAGTTAGATACCTCCTGAACATGAAAAATATAGTCTGGTCTAGTGGGACATGTCCCCGCCCATGCCAGGGTGGTTGGAAATAGATGATCTTTAAGGTCCCTTCCAACCCAAATTATTCTATGATTCTATGACATCTTATATTCATACAGCCTGGAAAGTCACATTGATTATAATAGAACATGCCCACTTAAACAACCTAAGCTGAGGAGGGAGAAGACAATCTTGGATTTTTACACATTAAGAAAGGTCTTACTGGGTCTAGTAAAAGATCCAGCTTGCAAATAACTGCCTCTGGCAGAGTTCAGTAGCAGATGCAAAGGGAAAAGTAGAGGAAAAGGGTAAACATACAGCAAACTGTGCCCAAAATACTCCTTCAAAGAGTTCTAGGCTGAAGGATGTCCCAAGTCAAATGTAGAAACTTCACAGTTAATGGACCACCATTGATTACATCTCTACAAATTTGTCTGCTCGTCTTTTTGAACCCAGAATACGTCCTGCAGCAGGAAGTTCCACCAGTCAATTACGTTTTGTGACCCAAGAGATGACTTCTTTCCCCCAAGAACAAGTTTCCATTTGTTTTGAACCTGACATCTGCTAGTTCCCTCAGAAAGCGCCTAGCTCTTGCACTGGGAAAGACAATGAACAATTGATCTCTATCCACTCTCCATGGGAATGAGTCCCTGCACCCCCAAAAAGAACCCACCAAAAGTCAACAAAAAAAAAATCAGAAAATCAAACAGTGCTAGAAGCTGAATCTCTCAGCAGGAAAAGATAACAGAGGAATAATGCTGGGGCTGTCTATTAGGAAATCCATCTCTGTTTTTAGATCATCTTTAATCCATTCAGGCTTTATATCATGCTTTCATGACTGCTATTTTTATGAAACGGTTGACCCCTCCATAACAATAACTGCTTCTTTATCACAATCTCTTCTCCCCTGGCAAAAATTTACATCTTTCATTGCCAGGCTCTCCCTGAACTTCATGGATAACAGATCTGTCTCAGTGATACCAAAACACTTAGAAATTTCAGCAGAAAGACCTAGATTCAGAACCCCCCCCTCTCCTCACTAGCACAGATACCTTGTCTCTCTCCCTGCACATCTATTATGCGCATTTTCATCAGGAGCATTTTGCAAGCGATCTGTTGATTCATTGTATTAGAATTGCAAACAAATGGTATCATTTTCCCTGCACGCTCTTCTTTGAGAATTCAGCATTGATTTCCCAGCATTGTCAGGCTTCTCGACTGACACTTCTGGTTGATTTGAACCCTTTAAGATTTCTCACTGAAACCACTCCTCCTCTTCAGTTCTTCTGCTAGGACTCAAGAGCTTGCAGGAGGGCAGGTACCTGTGTTAGTTTGCATAGTCCCAACATTTCCCTATACTATATATGATTTACAATGCTTTCCCCTGAAATCATAATTTGAAAGTGAGGAGGAAGGGGCCAAACTGAAATCCATCCCTGATGTAATTCTATTGACTTCAATGCTTGCTGCGTGTCAGATGGGCATGTGCATTTTTATCACATCCAGACCTTCAAAGGGCCCGTTATGCTGTAGGCAGTCAATGCACTATTTAATCCTTCAAATGCTGGGATTCTTTCTTTTATTTCCTGGGTGATTTTGTCATTTTAATAGACAAATGCGTATTTGCCACGGCTGCTGTTATATCTGAAACCACAACAAAATACTTTCAAACGCTGTCATATTCTTTCCTTGTGTAGCGAGCCATTTAGCAGGTCTCACACTGACAAATATTCATGGATCCTGACATATCTGGCTTGCATGGTAAGGTTTAGGATCTCGCAGAGGGAAAAAGAAGGACAACAGCAGTAAATAATTTGCCCGCACTCTTGCATGGCAGGGTCTCTCAGACTGCCGAGATCAATGCCAATAAAACAATCCATGTAAACAAGGCACTTTCAGAAGTCTAACTATCTTCTCATTAGAGAAGAAAACATGATTAAAGGCCCATTCAGGCTCTGTACAGCTCCTACAGAAATCAGCAGGATTTTTTGCACTGCCTTCGGCAGGAGCTGCATCCTGCTGCAAGGTTCTCAGGACATTTCAGCATGTTGTGTCTTAAAAGAAGGAGGTTTTGGCAGCTTCAGCTGTTAAGTGCCTTCACATCCCTACAAATTGGACCATATGTGGTCTTTTCTCCCAAGTAACAAGCCATAGGATGAGAGGAAATGGCCTTAAGTTGCACCAGGGGAGATTTAGATTGATTTTTATGAAATATTTCTTTATCAAAAGAGCAGTGGAGCACTGGAACAGGCTGCCCAGGGAAGTGGTGGAGACTTCTTCCCTGCAGAAAGTGAGAACACAGGATGACAGGACACTTCATAATATTGTTTAGTAGCCACCGTGGCATGGCCAGATGGTTGAACTGGGTGATCTTGGAGTTTTGTTCCAACTTTAATGATTCTATAATATCTGAGATCAGCTCTCCTTGTAAGCGACCAATTGAGGATAACAATATCAAATCCAGATACTAATTCAAGACTTCAAAAGAAAGCACCAGAGCATCAAAACCATCTGCATGCACTACCAGTGCAGAATTAAGATATCTGGTGGCAAAAATAGGACCTCTGGATGTCCAGGATTCAGGATGCTAGGCAGGAAAAAAATTTTCACAGAAAGGGTCATTGGGCACTGGAACAGGTTGCCCAGGGAGGTGGTTGAGTCACCTTCCCTGGAGGTGTTTAAGGCACGGGTGGACAAGGTGCTGAGGAGCATGGTTTCGGGTTGATAGGAATGGTTGGACTCGATGATCTGGTGGGTCTCTTCCAACCTGATGATTCTATGATCTTTTACTGCAGTAAGCAATCTCCTCAAGAAAAATCAAATTGTTTCAGACCTTAAAAAATAAATCATGGAAAGCCCTGGACAGCACACTGATTTGGTGCTTACTACAAGATCTTGAAGAGAAGATAACTGACTTGTTCTCAAACCTTTCTGAATGTCCTCCCTTTGCTGACTGGATAACAGAGCCTTCATTCAGTTGGGCTGAAAGTAGTCTCATGCAGAGACTTGAGGGCATCTCAGTGCAGGATTGCAAGCCCCTCTATGCTCATCTGCCTCTCATATAGATCTTCGAAAGCCTGACGCAGTGTCATTAATGATGATATCTCACGGGGGTGTTTCTCCACCGACTGGCTGATTAATTTTATTGCTGTGGTAGAGAATTGCAAATATGAAGTGCTCAGTGTACCAAAATGACGTTTGTGTAACTTATATTGTAAATACGTACTGACATGCTGACGTTGTGGTTAGTGGAAGAATGTTAAGAGGCTATTAATTTCATTATTGCTTAATCAGCAGTGAGCACTACTGTTCTCCTCTCCAACCCAGCTGCTTGGCTTGTGAGGTGTCCTCCAGAGAGGAGACTGAGAATGCAGGACAGTGTTGATGATGCTAAATGCTGGTGCACAGTGGGGCACAACTCCACATAACATCTGTGCACATCTGGAGCCTCGATGCCTTCGTGACAGCTGCCTTTTTGAGCCTTAGATATTCATAGAATCATAAAACAACCAGGCCGGAAGGGACCCATCGGATCACCAAGTCCAACCACTTCTATCAAACACTAAACTCTTTTCACCCTGCTCCCTCTTTCCCACCCCTTTGCGCCAGCCCTTCCCCTTGGAGCCTTCCCTGGGCACCAGCTACCTCCACTGCTTTCCACACAGATTTTCTTCCCCAGGACAGCTTCAAACCAAGACCTTTAGCAGACTCAACAGGGTCTGTAGTTCCTGCTCGGTGTGACATGGTGATGCCATGGAATGGTTTGGGTAGGGAGGGAACTCAAAGACCTCATTACTCTCTACAACTACCCAAAGGAGGCCGTAGAGAGGAGGGAGCCAGCCTCGTCTCCCAAGTGACAGGGGACAGGATGAGAGGGAATGGCCCCAAGCCCCACCAGGGGAGATCCAGGCTAGAGATTAGGAGGAAGTGTCCCAGCCTTAAACTGACACTATGTGGAGAAAGGGCTTTCAGCCATTCCTTGGTTCCCCAGATGAGTATCAGGAGTGATCTCTCTGGTTTTGTTTTTCCTGTGTTCTCCTTCCCATCTCTTCTTATCCTCAGAAAACACTGCTACAAATCTGAAAAAACTATTTTGCAGCATTAGAATAACAGCTTTTTTAATGTGGCTGTTCTCCCCTCCCCCTAAAGTCATGTGTGTCCAGGGCAGAAGACATCCTGTTTCACCGCTTCTCATATACAATTCTAAAATTTATGAGAATGTCTAAATCTGTGGAATTTATGGCTACCAATACGCTCATTGCTTATTTTATCAAATCTATTCTTTCATACACTCTCTCAGAGTTCATCATAGGTCACATCCAAAATACATCAGACTTCAACAAGTTAGAGCAGAAGGGGAGAAAAAGACCTGTAAAGTCATCTCATCTGACCCCCCTTTTAGTGCAAGAAGAAAGAGGCTCCCCTGGGGAGATCAGGACGGAAAGGACACAGAGACAGCTCCAGTAATGGGAAAACTATTAGCCCAATGAGTTGAAAACGTGACAGACTGATAAGAAGAAGCCTGAGTATGAGGAATAACTTCCTGACAGCAAGATCTATCAGAGTGCAGGAGAGAGAGGCCTGAGGGAAATGTCAGGAGGACCAGCATTCAAGCCACTTAAAACAGAACAAAACATATTTGGAAGCAAACCTGCAATGACCAGGAGACAAAACTAGTTACGATATTTTAGCAATATGTCTTTTCCATAGCTTATAACTCATTATGAGATATCAGGAGCCACAAACAATGTAGAGGAATGTAACTGACTGACTCCACTGAATGAGTGGAAAACTGCTACAGTTTATGTGTCCCCTGGGACGTGATTCGGCTGAACTAGGCTGATTAGAAGGATTTGCAAAACAGCTGGAGAGCAAATCCCTACCCAGTACTGGCCAGAAGCAGCAGCAATGCCAGAACCATCACTACAGAGGATCCTAAAGGTAGAAATGTCGCAGAACTTCTGATCTTCAGGTGCCCCCAAGAAGGCAGTGATTAGCATCCACTGGGTAATTAAAATTAAGAAGCAGTCTTTATTAGCAGAAAGCCATGTGTGAAAGCCTCTGCCTGAGCCCTTCCCACAACTTTCATCGAGGATGTGGAGTGACAAACCAGCCAATTAAAAGCTCTTCATCACCACAACCATCCTCTGGGAGTTGCCCCATTATGGATGATATACTCACCAGTAGCTTCACGGAAAGGGTCATTGGGCATTGGAACAGGCTGCCCAGGGAGGTGGTTGAGTCACCTTCCCTGGAGGTGTTTAAGGGACGGGTAGATGAGGTCCTGAGGGACATGGTTTAGTGTTTGATAGGAATGGTTGGACTCGATGATCTCTTCCAACCTGGTGATTCTATGATTCTGTGATTCATGCTGGTCATGCTCATTCTAAGGATCAACCAGAGATGGTTGGGAGCACGTTACCCACTCCCAGGATTCCATTCCACTTGCAAAAAGAACTGGGTTAGGAGGTGCTTTGACATTAGACCCATAAAGATTGAGTGCATCTAGCCTTAATGATTAAAGAAGTGAGGCCTACTTGTGTACACCGTAGACCCTGAATCAAAACTCAAATTCATTCACTGATTTTGCCTCTGACTCACTGTCTGACCTTGAGAAAGTCATTTAATCTCTCTGTGCCTCAGGATCTGCATAAAAATAATTATTATAGCTGATGTTTTATGGGAAAAGGACTGGTACAGTATAAAACATCATTCTAAAATACCCTTTTCAAATCCTTCATTAGAAAAAAAACTCTACAGGGGAGCAGAACTTCAGAATCTTATTAAGCTTTTCTCAGTGTCTCAGTACGTTTGACTAACTCTCAATACACATTATGCTACATTTAGATCAGAATTTGAGACTACGGATTGTTCATAAAAATCTTCTAACTTATTCCAGTGGCAGCTTCAAGTTCTGGTGATGAACTGTATCTAATTAGTTATATATTTTGTCATTTGAAAAGATAGCTGGGTAGTAACTCACTATTTCCAGCTAGAAAACTTTGACTCTCCCCTCCTTCTTAATCAACTTTTGAGGCATTCATTAGGTTCTCACCTAGAAATTCTTTTTCAAACAATTGTCAAGCTATCAACATCTTTCAGGTTAAAATGAAGCTGGAGTTTGGACAGTTATTTTCTTATATAAGAAAAATTTTCCCTGATTACTGTCAGCCAAAACAAAAATTTAAAAATAAAAAATCAGCTTGAAGCTTATCTTCTGTAAAGTAAACATTGCAACAATTTTTCACCCTGTTCCAAGCCCTCCAGCCAGAGAGCAAAGGCAGGTTTTTGTTGACAGCACTATTTGCAAAAATAGCTTTCCTTTCACTGTTTCAGCTTATGTTCTCTTGGGAAGATGATAAGAGAAAGGGGGAGTTTCTGAACCTTCTTCATAGCAGCATTCTTGCTCAGCTGTCCATGCATTGTCCCTCCAAGATGAATAATCTTTAGTATCAATATAGAGTGTAGAAGAAAACAAAGGAAGAGACTGATCTGTTCAGAGGGCTCTACTCTGTCTTACCATACTATTTTTCCTCTCTCGTGGCACAAATTATTAAGCAGATCTTTAGCTGCCACTCATTCCAACTGCAGAGACAAAAGTCTCTTCTGTGTGAAGCCACCACAGTTCAATCAATGTCACGCCGCTACCCGTCACTCATGTATTACACACTTCATTCATATTAAAGACCTACTCAGATCTGAGATTGTACAACACCTTGGCATCATACGCTTCTCACTGAGGAATTACGAATGAGAGAGACTTGTGTTTCATTTGGATGTTTTGGAAGGAGCATGTGACAGCAGTGGTGCTTGCTAGTGTTCAGTGGAAAAAAAAAAAAAGATTTTTTGCTGTTACAGGACAAAAAAAACCCAAGTTGTGGTGTTTTTTGTTTTGCATGGGTTATACTTCTAGTTATTTAAAATAGAAATAGTGATGTATCAGCTTGTAATCACAGCTTGGACTTCCTTCACTGAATTTAATCACAGAATCATAGAATCACCAGGTTGGAAGAGACCCATCGGAACATTGAGTCCACCCATTCCTATCAAACACTAAACCATTTTCCTCAGGACCTCATCTACCCGTGCCTTAAACACCTCCAGGGAAGGTGAATCAACCACCTCCCTGGGCAGCCTATTCCAATGCCTAATGACCCTTCCTGTGAAAAACTTCCTCCTAATGTCTAGCCTAAATCTCCCCTGGTGGAGCTTGAGGCCATTCCCTCTTGTCCTGTCACTTGGGAGAAGAGCCCAGCTCCTTCCTCTCTACAACCTCCTTTCAGGTAGTTGTGGAGAGCAATGAAGTCTCCTCTCAGCCTCCTCTTCTCCAGGCTAAACACCTCCAGCTCTCTCAGTCGTTCCTCATAAGGCCTGTTTCTCCAGCCCCTTCACCAGCTTCATTGCTCTTCTCTGGACTTGCTCCAGAGCCTCAACATCCTTCTAGTGGGATCTCATCTCTTGAGGTACTGGAGAGTTTCTGAGACTCCTGTGTAGCACAGCAAAAATTCAGGCTTGGATGAACCGTGGAATCATAGAATACTTTGGGTTGGAAGGAGCATTAAACATCATCCAGTTCCAACTCCCAGGTCATAAGCAGGGACACCTTCCACTGGACCAGGCTGCTCAAGGCCCCATCCAACCTGGCCTTGAACTCCTCCAGGAATGGAGCAGCCACAACTTCCCTGGGCAACCTGTGCCATTGCCTCATTGCTCTCATAGTGAATAATTCCTTCCTAATGTCTAATCTAAGTCTTCCCCCCACTAATTTGTCCCCTCATTCTATCACTATATGTGCTAGTGAAAGTACCTCCACCAGCTTTCTTGTTGGCCCCATTCAGGTACTGGAATGCCACTATAAGGTCCCCCCAGAGCCTTCTCTTCTCCAAGATGGACAATCTCAACTCTCTCAGCCTGTCCTCATAGCACAGGTGCTTCAGCCCTCTAACCACCTTCATGGCCCTTCTCCAGACCCATTCCAACATTACAAATGAAATGTCATCCCTGTGCCCTACTCTGCAGAGAAAGTCATAGAATCATAGAACAACCAGGTTGAAGAGACCCATCGGATCATTGAGTCCAACCATTCCCATCAAACACTAAACCATGTCCCTCAGGACCTCATCTACCCGTGCAAGTGGCATCATTAGAAACAGAACTTTGTCAGAATCATGGGAAGTCACTGCAGTGTTTAATGCAATGACCCTCGCATTGAGTTCTATCATCTGATGGCAAGAGGATATTCCACCTTCAACCCAGCATCTGCCTAATAAGACCAGAGGGGATGTCAGAGGGAGCACAGAGGAAGGCAGCATTACTATCCAGAGAGCACAGAGCAGGTGGATGAATAATAAAAGCCAGATGAGGAGGGGAAGTCATGGCCAGGGTCATCCTCAGTGATTACACAAGGTGCCTGGGCACCTGACAGGAAAGTAAACCCTGCATTAAGGGTAGCTGCAGTTACAAACTGTTGCACTCCACGTGCTCATCTGCTTCCCTGTGCTGGTCCTGAATTTAACCAAGATAAAATAATTCAAGACAATGAATGAAGGCAGAAGCATCCTGCAAAATTCTTCAAACACTCATCTTCTAGACATTAGGAGGAAGTTTTTCACGGAAAGGGTCATTGGGCATTGGAACAGACTGCCCAGAGAGGTGGTTGATTCACCTTCCCTGGAGGTGTTTAAGGCACGGGTAGATGAGGTGCTGAGGGACATTGGTTTAGTGTTTGATAGGAATGGTTGGACTCGATGATCCGATGGGTCTCGTCCAACCTGGTGATTCTATGATTCAGGCTAATTAATTATTGGATGTGAGGTTACCTTTAGGAGAAGGTCTGATGCTTTTCTCATTCCATTCTATGCAATAACCCCCTCACTGTGCAGAGACTTTTCAAGGAGCCTGATAGTCTGCAGTGAGCAGAGGCAATAAGATCACAGCAAGTCTACCCAATTTTTCCAAGTTCAAAATGAGCTCTGGATTCATTCGTATGCACTTAAACCTTGGCATATTTAACATGCCTGAAGGTTTTACCATTTTCTGAAATTTCCACTTGAATTATAGCAGCACTGGGAAAAGACTGAATGAGTCACAGTCTAGAGCTCTGTCCTCCTCTCATCCCATTGAATCACACAGATAACCTGATGAGAGGTTGTGCATCAGAGAACACAAGGCAGCTGTGATTTGAAACATGCCTGACATCCAATACCAACGACTCAACAACCAAAACAGAGGAAGAAAAATTCAGACAGATCTCAGACACAAGTCAAGCCCTATTTTCTGCTCTCTTGTCCTGACAGAGTGCATGAGTTTTTATACCACACTCGTAAGATAACAGAAGGGCATTGCAATTCAGCTGTTCCTAGGGTCATAAGCCACCAGTGAGTCCTCTACATGAAGGGCAGGATCATGGGGTAATGGAGGAACCTGTGCAGTCTTTGGTGGTCCTGAATTCCATGGAAATATGGCGTGGACTGCTTCATTCCCAGCTTACAGGCTCCTTTACTTATCTTCCACAGCTTCAGCTATGAGGACACTAACTGTTCCAAAGAAATTAATATCAAGCTGGAGGTCCACAAGGGACACAGAGCTTCATCTTTCAAGGCATAAGCCAACCCTATATAGACAGATACAATCCTATGTAGACTAGTCAAGGGGAAACATTCCCACAGATTGAAATACCTCATAACTTCTTCCTGACAGCTTCCTGCACCTTCCTCATAAATGAAAGCCGGAAAAACACCAGATGAGATGGACTTTGGATCTGCTCTGATTCTCTATTTGGTCAGCAATGATTTCTACCCCATGAAGCACTTAAGTGTCATCTTTATAATGGGAATTTTGGTCAGGTGGATGGAGAGTGGAAAGAAAGCAAGAAGCTGACACTTCTACATGCACCACATTCTAATTGGGGTCAAGGAATGCAACAGCTGAAGAGCAGCAAGTTATTTTCTGCATCACTGGCCTGTCAAAATACGTTTCTACTCATATATAAGGAAGGAAGAGAACAAAGCCCAGGAACAGCTCCCTGTCCAGTGAGTTCTAGGAAGCATGGAAAGCCAACAGTTGCCACCATGAACTGGACACAGCAAGTTGCTTCATTTCCTTTATCCTGGTGATGGCATGGATCTAGGAATGTTAACGGAGAATCTCAACCAGCCACAAAAGAAGGGGGAAGGGTATTTGAGACAAAACAGTCTAGGAATCATTCTCATATGTAGCTTTGTCCATGAGGCAATATCATAGAATCACCAGGTTGGAAGAGACCCATCGGATCATCGAGTCCAACCATTCCTATGATCCATCTCTACTGTCATCTAGTGGACTTTGGCTTACCAAGTACATTTACTTGGCTCCAGAGGGCACCAGGCAAGTTTTGCAAGGGCCAGAAAATTCAACCTTACCCAAGCACAAAAACAGAGCAGTTGCCTCCCCACCCAACTCAACCTGAGAGAAAGACAGTGAGTCAGAATCCTCACTATATGTCTGGAAACCTAAAAATCCATGCTCTGGCAAGTTGAATAGCATAAGCCCATATCCTAATATGGAAAAAGACTCTCTGATTATGAGAACAGTTAGAACTGCTACAGACTCAGAATGGACATAGAAGATGAAGAGATCTCTTCCTCTGTTATCCACTGTGTTTCTCTGCTTTGGATGGAGAGTATGATCAGATGTCTTCTTTCACTTGCTATGTGTTCTAAGCATGTCCATTCCAGCTAAAAGAACAGAGTAATTAGGGATATCTTCACCCAGCAAGAGCAAGAACCCTTCCTAAAGCTGTGGCCAGCACAGTAGTGTTGTCTAACTCCAAGTAAAGTAGACTGCCCCATCAAGGAGCTTTACTGTGAGAACTGGGGAACTGAAGGGTAGGAAGTAAGTGGGGACAAGGGCAGAAAGGTAGAAACCATGAGACAGAATACGGTCCTGCAGAATTAAGAAAAAACATTTATTTGGTTACATAGCTAGCTGGAAAGACAAAGAAAATTTGGACCTATCATAGAAACGCATATGCAAAGAAGGGTTGAATTGGTGATTGCAGAAATGGATATGCCTGTGCATATCCTTGAAGTACCCTGCACTTCACTGGCAAAACAACGTGATTGAGTTTTGATCCACAAACATCATATCTTGTACAAAAAGCACAGCTTAGTACTTCATCAGGCTGCTCTGTTGACACTGTTACTAAACCTGTCTGATGCCCTCCTCATCCCAGGTCCCTCCCATGGGCCAAGAGATACCATGAGCACAGTACTCAGCTAGAAACAAACTCCATCCATACCACAGCACACACAGAGATAGTCCCTGTTTACAGCTCTTTATAAGCCTCCTTTCCTCATAAAGGAATGATGAGGCCTTTTTAATTGAATTAATTCTAAATGCTGATCTTGGGATGTATTATCAGTGTAAAACAGCAGTGCAAGCACAGGGCGTTTGTGTTGTGTTGCAAGCCACGGTCTCACTGGCTACTCACAAATGGTTTTGGACAATTATATGTGTAGGGAGGGAGAGAGGGGCCAAGACCCAAGGGTTTCCCTGAAGGGGCTTCAGAAGCGACCCCTATGCTACCTCGTACCTGATTCAAATCCCCAGCATCATCCAGGACCGGTCCGGGAGATTCTTTGGATGTAAAATCCCCTTAAGGCTGTTTGTTAAGGAATCAATTGTAAAGAGTTGAAAAAGACCAACAATATGCGAAACAGAAAAGTGTTGCTGTTGTCCAAAGAGATATCCAACCACCTCAACCCATCCCATCACCCTAACCAAGTGATGAGATAATGAGAGAACACGCAGAGAAGAGCAGCCAAGCTGGTGAAGGGGCTGGAGAACAAGTCTTATGAGGAGCAGCTGAGGGAACAGGGATTGTTTAGCCTGGAGAAGAGGAGACTGAAAAGAGACCTTACTGCTCTCTACAACAACCTGAAAGGAGGTTGTAGAGACATGGGTGCTCACCTCTTCTCCCAAGTGGCATGTGACAGGACAAGGGGGAATGGCCTCAAGCTGTACCAGAGGAGGTTCAGACTGGACAATTTTTCCAAAAAAAGGCCATCAGTCACTGGCAGAGGCTGCCCAGGAAGGCGGTTGAGTCACCATTCCTGATGGTATTTAAATGATGGGTAGACATGGTGCACAGGGACATGGTTTAGGGGCAGATAGGAATCGTTGGACTTGATGATCTAAGAGGCATTTTCCAACCCAGTAGTTCTATGAAAAAAAACAAGTGTTGCAGAGAGTTTGATCTCAGAGGTGTGGGGCAGGAAAAGCTCTGAGCTTCCTCAATTCAGTCATATATCTATCCCACAGAAACACGTACATTAAATGAAGATGGTGGTCAAGCAGCGAGTTCAACCAGCAGCCCCTGAAACACTAAATTGAGGCTTTTTCTGTCCTCTCACCCTGTCTTGACACAAAGGATGTCCCCGGTCTCGCATCAACATGCCACCTTCGAGGGTTCGGAGTGGGACCACTTCGTACAAGCACAGAAAGTCAAGCAGCAAGAAAAGCTGTTCCCATGTCTGTTCTTCCCAGCAGGTAGGTGCGAGAAGCCCAGCCACACAGGAGGGGGGCTGCAGACAGAAACGTGTCAGGCCATGCTATATTTCCTCAGGAGCCGGCACAGTTGGTGGGGAGGAGTTTGAAGGAAGGAAAAAAAAAAAAAAACCAGACTATACTGGAGATAACGGAGACGTGAGCAGTGGTGCAGAAAGCACAATGGAAGCAGGTGAGAAAGAAAGATTCATAACCCTTCTCCCACAAACAGTCTCCCCAAAAGGGATGCTTTACTCCTCCATTGCAAAGTGTAAACCACCTCTCTCCCAGTGTGGGCAGACATCCCAGAGCTGTTTGCTCCAAAACTGATTTCAACAGGACAGAGATTTTACCCGGTCAGCTAAAACAAACAACTGCTACATGCAGTCTAGACACTCATCCAAATTAAACTGCTCTGTCGTGAAGGAACTGGCACCTCAGAAGCTAAATCCCTCATTTCGGAGCAGGCTCTCCATCCTGCAAATTCAAGCCATCCCACCTGTTGGTTTGGGATTACCTCTCATCTGCATTTAATCCTTGGCACAGCCATGAGCTCTTCCACAGAATCATCCTCCTCCTATGCACAAGCTCTTTCCCTGGCAGTATTTGTCAGACTCCTCCTGAATTTCCCTACACTGAGCAGCCACCCAGCTCCAGCCCTGAAATTTTCTTCAAACAGGAGTCTAAATAAATAAAACCGAAGCAATTGTCTCAGTCTCAACTTCTAGGGTAAGATTTGGGTGATATTAAGTGCGTCCGAGGTTTGTCTCCCAACTCCAAAAGCAATCAGACCTTGGTTTTTATGGCACAAGAGGCACTAAGTGCAGATTGATTTTTCCTCCAGCACATCCCAGGTCCAGGCAATAAGCTCGGGAAAATCTCAGCAGACACACAACACCCTAGCACAACAGTAACAAGGATGGGAATAGATGATACAGCCTTACAAATCAAAGCTAAAGGCACTGGCAGAGCTGGTCGAGGTGGTATGAGGGAATAAAAAAAAAATGCTGTAGTTACACTGCACTTACTGGGAATTTAATCCCACATCAAAGACAATTCTACACAATGATTGTGGTCTGATCTTTCATTACACAGCTACCTATAATTCATATAAGCAGAACATTGGTGACAAGACTATTCTCTCAGTCCTTGCACACTTACTGTGCTTAATACCACTGCTACTGTTTAGCAGATTTATTTACTACATCCAGTTTACAATGTGTTTGCTCACATCTGTGCCATGACCTTTCTGCTTGGAAAGTTAGCAATTATTAGAGGTAGCTAAAATAAAATAGAATAAAACTACCACGGCATAATTAAGCTATAATTATTATTGAAATGTGACCTAAAAGAGATTCCATCTGTGTAATACACTTACTTTAAATACACAGATATATGTTTTTAAAATAAAAACAGACAGATCTCTTCCTCTGGAGGTGTAATTATACAGCGACTTCATTTATACACAGCCACACTGTATGTATATTCCACAATGCACACAGAGTAGGCGGTATATGCATGAGGAGAAAGTTATAAACTATATTTAAAACATGATCATTACGCAGAGTATTTGACACCTCGAATATCAAGAGATACATTCGCACTGAAATCACATTCTGTTTGCTAATCATTCAAATGCAAGTTTGCTGTGAGCTTCCCCTCCTTGACAGCAGGGTCCCACCAACAGACTCAGCTAGCTAAGAAGTTCAAGAAACATTCCCTGCTCGTCAATTAATAGCAAAGCAGCACTGGCAGTGCTCAAAATAATAAACAAAACCCGTGCAAATTCCTCTGAGCAGCGGCTGGTGCTAAACTGCTGAATCAGCTCCTCTGGAAGACAGAGTGAAATGTAAAACAGCCACCAGAAAAACACTTAAACAAACCAAACCAAAAGCAAAAAAAAAAAGCTAACCTTCACCTTCCAAACAAAATCAGAGGAGGCAGCAGCAGGAGCACGTAACATAGTGTTGCTGCTAACAAATCCTTTCATCAAATTTGTGTGCTTTGTGCATGTGTGTGAGGTGAGCATATGTCTCTATCAAATATTTCTGGTTGAGCCACTTGTAGGAAATACATGTTTAACGCCCAGTTTTTGCAGCTCTTTATGAAGCAGCCAAGGGAGAGGCAATTTTTAAGTGCTGTTAGCATCCTGCTGCTTTGTAAGCACTGGTTGTCACAAGTCACTCCAAGGCTTGGGTCACTTCCCATTGCAGCAAACCTGTGAGGTTTGAGACAGTTATTTGCAGGCCCCTCAAAGGATATATTACTTTTAAACAAGCAGCTGTATCCTGTGGATATCTTGCAAGAAGGAGCCTTTGGTGATCCTCGTCTCACTGGCATTGCCTGGAGAGATGCAACAAGATCTGCTCACTTGTTTGGCTTGACCTGCTCTTCCCTTGCAGAGTAGAATCATAGAATCACTAGGTTGGAAAAGACCCGCAGGATCAACAAGTCCAACCATTCCTCTCAATCACTAAACCATGTCCCTTAGCACCACATCCATCCATCCTTTAAACACCTCCAGGAAAGGTGACTCAACCACCTCCCTGGGCAGCCTGTTCCAATGCCCAATGACCCTTTCTGTGAAAATTATTTTCCTAATATCCAGCCTAAACCTCCCCTGGTGGAGCTTGAGGCCATTCCCTCTCCCTCTTATCCTGTCCCCTGTCACTTGGGAGAAGAGGCCAGCTCCCTCCTCTTCACAACCTCCTCTCAGGGAGTTGGAGAGAGCAATGAGGTCTCCCCTCAGCCTCCTTTTCTCCAGGCTAAACAAACCCAGCTCTCTTATCCATTCCACATAAGACCTGTTCTCCAGCCACTTCACCAGCTTCATTGCTCTTCCCTGGACTCTCTCCAGAGCCTCAACATCCTTCTTGTGGTGAGGGGTCCACAACTGAACACAGGATTCAAGGAGTGGCCTCACCAGTGCCGAGTACAGAGGGAGAATCACCTCCCTGGATCTGCTGGTCACACCATTTCTGATCCAAGCCAAGATGTTGTTGGCCTTCTTGGCCACCTGGGCACACTGCTGGCTCATGTTCTGTCGGCTGCCAACCAACACCCCCCGGTCCTTCTCCTCCATGCAGCTTTCCAGACAGACTTCTCCTAGTCTGTAGCTCTGCTTGGGGTTGTTGTGCCTGAAGTGCAGGACCCAGTATTTGGCTTTTTTAAATCTCATGCCATTGGTTTCAGCCCAGCAGTCCAGCCTGTTTAGATCCTTGCGTGTTTGGATGCAGAGACATTTTGCTATGGCTGCATGAGCACTTTGCCCCAGGATGCTCCATGGCAATAGGTTTGGAAGGGCTGTTTGTAGCTCAAAAGGCAGAAGGGCATTGTATATTTTGTATAGGACAGTCAATGTGACTCTCAGCAAGGCCACTGTTGGTGATGGAGTGGCCATGACTTTTCTACAAACAGCCTATTTCATGATTTTGCTTTTAATCCCAGGGTTTATGCTGGTCATCACTGCTGTTAACTACACACAGGTCTGACAGACACCAAGGTGAGGAGAGGCATTACCCCTGTTTTACAGAAGGGTTGACTAAGGCGCAGTAAAACACAACTTGCAGCTCTCTTTGGAACCTCCCTACCCTCCAGCAGATCCACGCTTCCACCCAGCTTAGCGTCATCCGCATATTTGCTAAGGGTGCACTCAATGTAGAAAAGTCTCTTTGACTCAGCTACTATGATGTCACGTCCATGCTCCAGCAAGGACTTAAGGTGCTGGAGGACACACATTTCTGGGTCCACCTCAGGCTGGTCCTTAGCTCAGCTATGGTGTTGTACCATGTACTCAATTTAGCATCCACCTCAGACAGTCTCTCCTACGCAACAGCTATAACTCCATGAGACCACCAGCCTGCCCAGCCCACCAACAGTGAGGCCATTAGACAACTAGGGGCAAGTAGAAGAAGGAAATGAAGGTGAGGAGGGCATTGCATAAGTCTGCAAATAGAAACACACAATGCAATGGCCTGGATGTCTCTTCCAGTCCTACCCCTCTTTGCAGTGTGACAGAGCTCTGGCCCTTTAGGATGTCCAGATGTAGCAGCATGGGGTCAGAAAAGTCACTCTGGTGTGAAGCAAGGCACATTTTGGAGAGGACACTGATGTACCTTTTTCCCCTGACCTGCTGTGATTTGAAATGAATCCAAAGAAGAAATCAGAAACAAATCCAGCAGCTCTGGAAATTAATCAGATAGAGTTTTGGTTTTCATTACAAAGCCCCAACTGTGCAGAAATAACTGCAGAGAGGTGACTGGCAATGACCCTCTGGGGATAACATGAATGAAATCATGGTGACAAAGGACTCTGAAAGCCATTCAGGAAGAATGGAATAGGGGGAGTCACGAGAAGTACTAAACTGTAAAGGGGATGAAAAAGATCCTACTAACACATCAGAGGCTGAGAGTTGAGAAAAGCGTCGCTGTCCACCAGCACAGAAACAGCCTTGAAATTAAGAAGGCCTGGTCTTCAGAATGAAAAAGCACAAGCACATGAGTAAAAGAGGAGTGCAGGTGTTCCTAGGAAGTGAAAGTTAGCTCCTCATTTGAGCAATTCTTTTGCAAAGACAGTTTTAGGAAGAGTACAGAAGGAAACTTCATCTCAATGTTGGAGATTTTAGATCTCCTGGGAAAACCACTACTCTTAAGAAAAAGAAATATTCACAGAGCCATCCATGTCTGATGGTTCATACAGTGAAATAAGATAATATAACTGTCCACTTTGGCCATTAGAGATGTCTGTGTTGCCTTTGGAGGACCAGAGACTCCAGGAAGAGCCTTAAGCAATAATATGATGTGATGGTAGAAACACTGAGGAGACACAAAGCTATGTCATGAACTCTCCATGCTGAGGATGCTTTGCTTGAGGGAGGAGATCTCTTAGATATCGGACTGTCAGTGTAATCCACCAAAATATTCATAGGTGATGCTGGAGAGATTTACAGGCCACTCATCTGAAGCCCATTATGTCTATAGAAGCAGAGGACTGGTGAAGACCCATGAAGATTGGCACCCACGTGAAAAGTCCAATCTCAACGAATATAGCATCTAAAAGGGTATAAAATGGAACTAAAGAGGAACTCGAGTGGCAGTTTGAGCACCAAGCCTGCTTTCTTTGCCTGTGTATGCCCTGAGCACCGAGTACAGCTTTCCTTCTAACTTATTCATGATGTTTTGTCAGTCTCACCAAGTTCGCCCCAACTCAGCTCATGCAAAAATCAAAAGCTTGGAGGCTTACAAAGGGCATTTCACCAACATGGTAGAGGGAGGAGGGAGTTCACCGTGGTAACACAGCTCTTCCAGAAACTACACCTCCAGGAGCTGCAAGGACAGGGAGGGAAGGTTATGAACTCAAGTCAGTTTGTAGTTGACTCTTTTGGGAAGCCAGGGCCTCCCACTGGGATGCAGAGTCAGCTACAAGCAGAAGGGTTTGAAGAAGAGCCACTACGGGGAGCTGTTTCAAATTGATATTCAATAAGCACAGAAAGGGATCATGTAATCAAGCTGTTGCCCTTCTACCTCCACTCCCCATGTGCATGTCTCCTCACGTGCTCACGCAGACTCAAAAGAAATAAACATACTCTCAGCAGTTTCCCTAGCAAAACAAATTCATTTATTTTTCCATACTGATCTGGCCACTGATCTCTGGTTATGGTCAGTAGAGCTAACACACATAAACAGAGTTTGCACCCTCCAGATACTCATGCATCAGGGAGGAGTGTGGTCACCTTCACCACTCTTACTGTTACAGGACACAGCAGGGCTCATGTTCAGGTTGGAAAGAGTCACAGAGACTTGCATGTTCAGGCTTTGCTAATTTCCTATTCTTTATCCCATCAAAAACCCTGGGAGATTTCCTCTCATATCAGTACTGTAAGGAGGAGATATAACAAATGGGATAATGCCAGGTGCTGCTGCTAAGACCACAAATAAGCAGGTCAGACCACTTGCTGCCCCACCAAGAAGAATAAGTGTGATAAAATTGCCAGCTCAGAGCAGCCTGCTGCCTCCATCATGAGGACCCGATTTCCATTTAGCTGAGATCACTTATCATTTGGAGATGTTTGGGGCATATTTGCAGCATCCCAGAAAGATCTGTTGGATGTTCAAGAGGACAACATAGTGCCCACCCCAAAGAGGTCCTGCTCCTGCCCAGACATGATGTATATTTTTAATAATATTAAAAACAAATGGTTTTGGCTTAAGGTAGACAGAAAAGAAGTAGTGCCACAAAGTTGCCATGGAGAGTATTGCCTCTAATCCTTGCAGAGGGCATCCAAGCTATATACTTCAGGACTTTGCTGCATTTCTTTCCCTGCAGGCTCTGCCCTGAGGAGCAGGTAAGGATGAGGACAGCCGGAGCAGCAGTGGTTTAGGGTCACCACTCCACCCCATTCTGTAATCCAGTCCTTGCTCCAATGCAGTAAAGGGGAACTGGAGCAGGAGCAGGTGATTGTAACCCAACACTGGCTCCAGCTGCCCTGCTGCAGGCAGGCAATCGGCAGACTGTTATAAATAACATAATTAGTGGCTCTCACGTAAAGCTGATGGAAAACACATACATCAATTGGATGCATGAACAGAGACATCATTCAAGGCAGATCAGGTTCAAGATGAGTCCAAATCTCGTGAAATTTGTTCTAGCTGTTAGCCAGGCTGCTGAGAACTAGAATCCTTGGATTTCTTTTCTGCAGAGAATGTACCACAGCCTTAATCTGGTTTTACAAATCATTTAACTCCTTTGCATTTCCAGCTAGGAGACCCAACAAGGAAAGCACTCTTGAAACACAGAGCATGTGCATCGATGTTTGTTGTTAACAAATACACGTCAACCTGAAAATCAGGGAAAGAAGGGTGTGAGTTTTGCAGCTTCAAACTTTTCATCTGCCTTCTGTTTGCTAACCCAGCTCTGCCAGCACTACTCCTAACACTTTAGAAAGGTCCAGCACAGCTGCCAGTTAAAATAAGTCTCTTCACACAATTTAAACATTCCCCATACTCATGCCAACAATAACTTTCTTCCACGCCACAATAACTCTGTATTTATAGATAGGATTTCTTCATGCCACACACCCATTTATTGCCCCCAGCAGCAGATCCAAGAATGCCCATCCCCATAAAGAGGATTTTGTTATTTTAACAAGCTGTGGTGAAACCCATTTTTGTCCAGGAGTGCATTTCACCACATGACCACAGATCCACATCAGCACAGGATTTCTCCCCCATCTCCTCACTAGAGATGACAGGGCAAAGTCTCCCGAGGGTTAACACAAAGCTACAACCGCTTCCATTTGAACCATAATTGAAAATCAATAGGATTGGTAGTTTGAATGCTCATGTGCTTAAAGTAAAGGCCTAAGAATGAGAAGCAGGAGTGATTTCTTCTCCTGACCCTGACCTGAAACAGATTTTTTTTTTTTTTTTTTTTGAGTTCTCTGATCATGTGATCCAGAACCAATGAAATGGAGATGTTCCACTGTTGGGCTATAATTCACTAGAGCTTTAGAAGTGCACATGTGTGCATGGGACACAATAACAGAGAGCAAATTAGCATTCAATATATTTAAGTGAGAGGCAGCGAGGGATGCAGAGTCTTCCGTTTTTTAAGGGAACATCAAAGAGAACTCTGCATTACTGCTCCTTGCTGCTCTCGACTAATAGCAAGAAGCAGCAACTCCAGGACACCCAAAATGAGATCAGCAACCAATTGCTGTGCAGGACACCGAGTTCAAGCAGCCAACAAAGACTTTATCATCCCTATATAGGGGTGAGGCAGGCTCCCAAGGAGATGCTGCTGACAACAGGCTGGGTAGAAGGGGTAGTCCATGCTCCTCTCTCCAACACATATCCCAACCTCCCAAGATCCACAGACCAGAAAGGGTCGTCTTACCCCTCGCTCCATCCTTTTTTCACTCACTTATTGCTGCATGACCTTGAGTGTCCAGAGTAGTAGGAATAGCATGGATGACTGTCAGGGGCTTATCTCAGAGCATCAGGAATGATGCCCACTTTTGCTGTTAAAATAATGGACCACACTATGTTACCTGACCACTGCCCTGACCCCAGGAATGGGACTTTCTCATTAAGTATATTGCAAGCAGGCTCTGGAAAGGAGAGAGTCAGTCCATGAAAGGGCAGGGTAAGGAGGTGAGGGGTTGAAAGATGAAATTGCCAATTTGTCCTAAATCAGGTAATGTGAAAGGAAAGGATAAAGGTGCCACCAGCTGTATCTCCTATCTCCCTTTTCAGCTGCAAGAAATAGCTCCATGCACAGTTCCACAGTCACCCATCAATGAGAAAGTGGCTTTAACCAATCCAGTGCCACACTGTGAGCAGAGTTACACTGGATTAGAATGACTTACGAGAATAATATGTTGTCCCTCTGCCATGGGAACTGCTGCACTGGTAAAAGCACTTTAATAACACCAGCAAACAGCAGGGAGAACATAAGATTTCTTTATTAGAGCCCAAGCAGCACAACTGCTATAGAAGTCAATGGTCTTGCCACATTGCATGAGCTGGTTCACATCTGGCCTTCAGCTCTAAAGCAGTTGCCCAGTTCCTGTTGAATCCAAACTTCCTCAAATCTGCAGCTGTAACACAAACCTTGTGTTTCCAGGCACGTGCAGCCTCACTGGGAAACTTCATTTTACCCAACCCTGTTCACGATAAGGCTTGGAGGTGTCATTAAGAATCCAATCAATGTGACGTCATGGGTGTAATTGAATTATATGTGCTCTCAGCGGACCCTTTCCACTTGTTATCCCCATTGGCTAATGCTGAATTATGGTGGATCATACACAGGGATATACGAAACATGCATGAATAATCCAAACATGCATTTTTAATGATGCAATCCTGATAACTTCCCTCTCCTAAAGAAATCAAAATGAATTAAACACAAGTAGCTGTCAGTGGTATTAAAAAAAAATGCCCTCATTTAAATGGCAACTTGGAATTTTCACTTGAATCGCAACATGACTATGACCGTTTGTTGTAATGATACCAATTAATATATCTATCCATTTAAAGTTTCCAGTGTAAAATCAAAGAGCATCTTGGGTGATATTAAGGGTAGGGAGAAAGGTGGCAATAATGGACTGCAGGGATTGAATAGGACTGAACTGAATATGGCAATGCAGGTTAATTATCTGACAATCCTCTAGAGCAATTGTCAGACAATCCTCTAGAAAAGTCTGTCCTCAGATGCAGGAGAGAGCTTGCCTAACGGCAACATCCAACAAAATAAAAGAAAGGCAAAACCTGCAAACCCAACAGTCAGAAATGATCCAAGTCAGGCAGAGACTCCTAGACACCTGGGCTCTTCTTTGAGACTTTACGATGGCCAAGTTAACCTGAACAGATTAATGGTTTAGCTACAGTGGCTTTTCCTCGTGGGATATGAGATACAAAGACTCAATGAGGTCAATTCCATCCCTGTATTCTCTAATTTCACTGATCATGACCCAAAAAGAGGGCATCATTAGCAGAGGTACCTTGGATTTGCACATTGTTTCACTACTGACCTCTTACTGATACAGTACGAGAGTTACCTTGGACAGGTAAGAAACATGGATCTAGATCTATGTGTCCTCGTCTAACAGCCATTGAGATACTCTTCTTTTGCCTTCTACCCTGTCAATATATCAATATCACTTACTTAACACATCCTCATAAGCATTCTGTCCAGGGTTATAGACTCAACTACCTGGGCTAATACCATTGTGATTTCTAAATTCCTAGAAAATATGGGCAGCAGTCTGCTAAAAAGGAGAAAAAAAAATAAGAAAAAGGGGAAAAAAGGAGAAAAAATCCTCCAATTTTAAAAAGTCAGTCCTTAGGGACTTCTAAGGAATTCAAGTCATAAAAAGAAAAATCTGTTCTTACTCTATGGATCACAAGTTTCTGCTACGTTCAGTGAAAATCAGACATTTTTGTCTCATTGCAGATTTAGTACAAAGCACAATGTCACAGACCTTGTTCCTAATTGCAGGCAGGCTGGACACAGTGGCAAAGGACAGAGCCACTAGAGATACCAGTGTATGTCTCATAACAAGCTCATTAGCTCTAACAGCAGACCCCATGTTCCTCAAAAACTGTCCCAGGGCCCCTCTCAGGATTTATGCCAAGCATGCTTAAGCAGCAAATCTCTTGGAAGACCTGCAGAGAGGAAGTCAATGTGCTTCTTAACAGATCAGCAAAGGGTCAGTTAATAGCAAGAGGTAAATAAATAAATAGGAGACGGTTTACCTTCTCTGAGTGGGTATCTAGCATCTCTTACCTGCCTTTCAGAAAGATTTGGCACATAAAGCAGTATCAGTAGATTTTGAAGAAGATAGGGTCTGTGTACAACAATACCAGGGGTAAAACACGATTCAGGGTGGAAACAGGGCCAGAGAAAAACCTCTAACTTTGCTGTCAATCCAAGGGACTGTAAGGTTCACTCCTGTCCAGTGCCATAACTTGCGTAGTTTTTTCAAGTTCAGATTTTATGTTGAGAAGTCTCACACAGAGTCACATACTCTTATGGGATATCTGCACAGCAGGGCTTTTCACCACTCTCCTCATAAGCTTTTGTGTTAGCTTGTATAGAAAATAGATGGATGGCCATCTCTGTGGAGTGGTATAGGTGATGATTTGAACTCTACTGTCTATACAAGGACATCCTGGCTAGAGTGTGATCTGGACCACTTTCTTAAAATTAAATATCTACATCTTTTCCAGGTAAATCTACTTTAGGCATCTAAGTACAGAGCCCGAAGATTTCTTCTCTCTCTGGAATTCAAGGACAATACCACTTCCACGCCTGTCAGCGGAGTTTGGAGAATAAATGCATTATTGATTTGATCTGCTGGACAGCCAAATCCTACAGTTGGACAATTTCCAAGTGGCACATTAAATAGTATCCACAACACCAACCAGGGACAATCATAGATTTGGTTGGAGCACTAAGACATCGTTTTCCCTTAAAAAAAGAAGCTTAGATTTTTAAGGAATATTCATCAGGAGAAGAGAACTGGGAGAAGACCTGAAAAAAGGGTTTGATTTCTAAGGACGCACACATGATAAACTGCCAGCGTTTCTGGCACAGCAAAAACTCAGCTTCTAAAGTCACATCTCAACTTTCATGATCATGTCTTCTCACAAGAGAGCAGCTTTGTGAGAGAGTGGAAGCACTGTCCCTTGAATAGCTTATTACTGACCAGAGCTGTGAACTGTTGTTTACAAATCATCCCCACTGTACGCCTGGCTACATCCCTTGGAAAAGCACTGCAGACTTACACTGAAAGATTTCAAGTTAAGTAAGTTGTTTTGGGGTTTTTTTCCCCCCCACTGACTTCTCTGTTGAATGTAACTGTTAAATCATAGCATAATTCAGTGACAGGTTTGTTTATCTTAAAGAGTCAATTCATCTTTCTTGAAGAAAAACCAAAAGAGAGGGAAAAAAATGTGCTTGAGCTTTAAGTTTCAAAAATAAAGTAATTTCATAAAAGCTTCTCAAAGATGGCACATTACTGGGAGATATTTAAAATACAGGCAGTGAGTTTTTAACTGTTCCCGAGAAACTCTCCTGTCAAATAGAATGAGGGCCATGAGGTTAAAACACAGCCTTCATAACCTTTATTGCTTCATTTTTGTGAAGCCATTAACCACAGGAGGACCACAGATGTGCCACAGCTCCAGCAGCTGGAGTGAAATTCAATACCCACATCAGAACGTAATTTATGATCAACCTGTTGGGAGGGAGCAGGGAGGCCAAAGCGCAGCATTCCTTTGTACCACATGGCAGGGAAATCAGAGATGCACGAGGGTCTAAGAAAATCACATTTTGAAAGAGCTCAGTCAAACCCTTTGCACAAACACACTAGTATGTGTCATGTGGAAGGAGCCAGAACTGGTATCAGCAGTGAAGTCTTGCAGTTGAAAATTTTGCATCTCAAAGCAGCTGAAGCCCAACAAGATCCAGCTTTGAACTAATGGTACAGCCGCCTGTGAATCCTCAAGATGAAATCAAAGAACAACTGTGCTCGGTGCAGGACATGCTCATTGCAACTGACAGTCCATTCCCTGAAGAACTCACAGGCTACGTAGAGAAGAGTGCAGGAAGCATGAAGAAAGGAAAGCATTTTGCCTGAGGTCATGCTGCAATCAGCAAGAGAGCCAGGAATAGATCAAGGGTTCCTGCTCTGCCGTTATGTCATACTGAGTTTTTCCTGACTACTCTTCGTGCCCTCGTGTTCTCTGTATCATCTCCAGTCTGATCTGGTTTTCCCATCAACCACCTGCTCCACTTCATTCAGATCCTTCTAAGGAACTCTCTCCTTTCCACACTTTCCCCCTTTGGCATCTGCCTGTTTCAGTTACTTGTGCCCTTCTGTCTGCAATTTCCTGGGTATGAAGACCTCCAGCAACAGGAAAAACACACACCCATATTTTTGAAAGCATCTTAATTGCATCTTTGTGTGCCTAAATACTTCCTCTCTTCTTTAATACAACCTATTCTACTAACTTGAGTCTCTAAAACACATGGAACTATTCTGGGCATTGCAAAATATGTTGCTGAACTGTGCCCCATTGCCCAGAGCATCGTGTGGTGCTGCTACAAGGTGATGTGATACCTTGCCAATGTGCAGCAGCAAAATTCACCTGCATTAAGTCACTGTGACTGTCAGATGTGAGATCCCAATGAGAGACCAGCCTGCTCATTCACTTGTGACTCTCTAAATTTGTTGGCAGTCCTCTGGTCACTGCAGATGTCATAAATTCTGCAGGCTCCCTTTCCCTTTTAAATGGGCCTAAAGCGGTTTTGGGTTTTTTTCCCCTAAGTTTTTAGCAGCCTAGGGAGAATTTGTAACAGCATCAAGAAGAATCAATCACTTAAGGAAGCACACATTTGGTCTATTGGGAGACCCCTCCCCATGTCCTAAACCATATGGAGTTGATGTTGCAGCCCTATGTCCCCACTCTCAAGCCATATTCTGTATATTAGAATCAAAGAATCATAGAATTGTTTGGGTTGAAAGAAATCCTAAAGATCATCCAGTTTCAACTCCCCTGCCATGGGCAGGGTCACATCCAACCAACCAGGCTGCCCAAGGTCCCATCCAGCCTGGTCTTGAACACCTCCAGGGACAGGGCAGCCACAAGGGCAACCTGTACCAGTGCCTCATCACCCTCATAGTGAAGAAATTCCTCCTTATGTCTAGTCTAGATCTGCTACTCTCCTGTTTATACCCATTTCCCCTTTTCCTATCACTACAGGTCCTTGTAAAAAGTCCCTCTGCATCTTTCCTGGAGCCCCTTAAGGTACCGAAAGGTCACTATAAGTTGTCCTTAGAGCCTTCTTTTCTCCAGGTTGAACAAGCCCAACTCTCTCAGCCTGTCCTCACATGGGAGGTGCTCCAGCCCTCTGATCATCCTTATAGCCTCCTCTGGACCTCTTCCAACAGCTCCATCTCCTCCTTACGTTGAGGATTCCAGAACTGGACACAATATTCCAGATGAGGTCTCACAAAAGAAGACTAGAAGGGCAGAATCCTCTCCCTCACCCTGCTGGCCACACTTCTTGGGATGTATCCCAGGACAAGACTGGCCTTCTGGGCCGTGAGTGCACATTGACAGCTCATGTCAAGCTCCTCATCAATCAGCAGCCCCAAGTCCTTCTCCACAGGGCTGCTCTCAGTCACATCATCCCCCATCCTGCATTGAAACCTTGCAAACTTTAGGTGTAAGGCCCACTCCCTGGCCAGGTAAGATCATCTGAGCTTCACAGAAGAGGTTGGATAAGGTACATGTATTAGAATGAAGGAAATACAGGACAGTACCAAAGGCTAAAAGTAATGGCCCCATCTGAGAATGTTAATCAAATTCCAGCAGGAAGACCATGAATAAGATAACACTGCAGGGAGTTTTTCTATTTTCATAATGTAGGAGCACCTCAGAACTGCTAATTGTTCATCAGACCCCTGACAAAGCACCAATACTCCATTACGGTCAGTTATGGACAACGAACAGAGATATAACAGGTGTTTACATCTGAACAAGTTGCCCTCAGCTCCCCTTATTGTTAATGGAGGGAAAGAGACATTTTTGGGACACAATTCATCTGCCCTATTTCAGAGCGATTTCGGTCTCCTGCAGCATGAGAGGAATTGTGTCTTAAATGGTCTTATTTTTCTCACTGGGAAAGGGAGTTGACAATACCTCCTGTGCATGGAGATATCTACATTTAATGAGATGAATCCCCACCCTCCACATGGTGGGTCCATAAAAGTCTGTAGCAGAGCAGGAACTGAACTGATTGGTGCTCAGATCAATCCATGCATGGAGATCCAAGATGAATGAGCTCAAAGAGCCATGAAGCTCTAACAAGACTGCAAAGGGCTGTGTGCCTTATTATTATTGTTTTTATTATGGGTAATGAACAAAGGAGATGGAGAAGGGAAAACTGAAATATCCTAAAGAGCAATTTAAAAGGACAACCAGGCAAGGTAGCAAGTGGAAGAAAGGGTCCAGAGAACAAAACAGTAGAGGAAAAAGGGTCATATGCTGTCCATATGCAACAGATATGAGGAAGATCCCGGAACAACATACACTGACTAATGCATTGAACATGTATAGGGAAAACCTTGCTAAGACACCATCCTGAGTTCAGATAGTGTTCAAGCAGGACCTTGGTCTTTTCCTAAAACCCCTCTTCCCATTCCCACCTTCTTCGTTTTAATGACTGCAGGGAAATAAGGAGAGCAGATAGATGAGTTCAAGATCACCCGGACAGCACACAGGGAACACAACTGAGAGCAGATCCCACCATAGCACCCTAGGCTGAAGGTCCCAAATCAGACTTGCTGGGAATTTGACTCCAACTGCAAATTTTGCAGCTCTACCAATAATAAAAAAATAAAGAAGTAGATTTAGATCTGAGTCATAAAGCTGATCCATGCATCTTGAAGGAGGGAACTGCAAGGAAGCTACTAGCATGCTTCCATCAGGAGAGTGAAAGCAAACAAATAATAGGTAAGCTCTCTGAAAGCAATTAAAGAGGGGTTAATGAAATCACCTGCTGCCTACAGAATTGATAAACCGTAGAAAGTAAGTCACATCAGAGCCTGCCAGAGCATCCCTGACATGGGCAAGGGGCCTGGTGTATATTTAGTGCCAGTGATATCATCTTTCCTAGCAGAGCTTGCTTTCTGCAGCACAGAGAAGGGCAGCACTTCCATGACAATGTCAGTGTGAGCTTTAGAGGAAAGTGACTGAGATTTTCTTAACAGAGAAGAAAGCAGCACAGTGGTGGCCTGGGCTACATCATAAAGCAGGAGACAGGCAGGGGCTGCAAAGCATGATCAAGGTGAAAACCCAAGGGATAAAAAAATAAAAATCCATAATATCCATGCTGGATATCAAAAACTAGCAGATATTAGTGTAACAAGGTTGTGGTTATTCAGGTCCTGTTGATTGTTTCCGCACCATAACCTGGGACTTCTCAGAGCTTCACAAAGAGGGTGGAGCTCAGACATCCTCTAGGAGGTTCCCCTGGTTCAAACTAAAGGCAAATGCTTTTTAGCACCATAGGACACAGTTTGGACATGGTTTAGTGTTTGACAGGGATGGTTGGACTCAATGATCCATTGGGTCTCTTCCAACCTGGTTGTTCTATGATTCTATGACACAATACCTTGGTGAACAGCCCTGCGTTTGCACGTATCTGCCTTATGCTGACAATTTGTTAAAGACAGAGCATTGGAATATTAATTGCAACAGAGCTGTTAATCCCTTGCTCTCCACCACTGCTTTGCAGCACCTCCAGTCTTCTAAAAATACAGTCAGATTCCCCTAAAAATGAGAGGCTGGGTTAAAAATAATGAATTAATAATAAATGCTAAATTCCAGCTTGTTATTGCAGTTACTAACAGTTAGTGTCAGGATGCATTCAGGACCTTCAGCACTTAGCTGTTAAATTTACCTGCATTCCTCCAGCCCAAGCAGCCCCTTTTCCTCAAAATAAGAATCTCTTAGTCACATGGCCCAAAGCTGAAGCTGTATTACATCTCTAAATGAACAGATGTAATACACCAGGGTAGCCCTGCACTATTCACAATCCTAAAAATCTTTTATTTTCCCACTATTTTATGATAACTTAATTCACTACTGGGGCTCCCAGGTGAGTTTAGTTCTCTAGCTTCCAAGCAGACAAAAATGCTAACCCAGCAGAAGTAGTTTAACAAGGAGCCTAAATGCAGCAACATCGTAAGATCTTGCACCTCTCCATCTACTGCATGATAAGGCAGACGTGCAAGGAAAAGAGATACACACGAATTTGGAAATGTTTTCTTTAACTCCATGAATAGAAAATTAGCTAAAACTCCAGAATTAAGGTGGGTTTGGGGAAATTAATTTACATCATCAAAAGGAAGAGAAGAGGCTTGAAAGCATCTGAAGATTTTGACTTCTCTGCCTCGCAATAGAAATCCCTGTAAGAAGAGAGCTAATTAAACAAGAAGGGGAAAAAAGAGGATAAAAGGGAGGGAGAGGAGGTCAAATAACCATAACTGGTTGTTATACAGACCATAAAAAATTTTCTGAGCTTTGGAGGCTTGTTTGTTTTGTTGAAAGGGGAGGGAGAAGGAATCACTTTTGATTTGGCGCAGGTCTGGTGGGGGGGGTTTATTTATTCTTTTTGTAAATTTTTCTCTATTTGTAAGAAAGCAGAAAAATAGTTATACTCATTGTAAAAGACTGACAAATATTCAAACCTAACAGGATGCCGAGGTCCTATAACACTAACACAGAGATGCTGTCTGAAGGGCAGGAGAAACGCATTACTGTGCATGATGCCCTTATCACTCAGGTTAGCTCTATCATCAACATGTTCCCTTAGACCCCAAGGGGATAAATCAGTTGCATATGAAACCCAGGAGAAACTCACAGAGACTTGTAAGCAGTGGGGAAAAAGATCAAAGTGCCTGTAGCGTGTGAAACCACATCCACCCCAGCAGATATCACAAGTCATAGATTTCCCTCCCTGATAATCCAGCCTTAATCAACCATATGACAAATGAGGCAAACACAGGGAGATCTTCACTGTGCCGGTCGCTACTTTTAATTAGGTTTCATCAGAACTGTTCTAAAAAATTCATGTGACTAGGTCTCTGCCAGCCTTGGTGATAACCTTTTCCCCAACATCATTGGAATATGTTGCCAGCCCCAGTTCGAAAGCAAAATTATAGGAAATTTAAAGAAAAGATGTCTCCAGATGACAGCCATGAATGTCCCAGCAGGGTGGGACACCAGGAGAAGCAGTGGTTTACATTTCCAGGATGCCATAGCTATAAGTGTGCTGGGGTCCTTTGCCAATGTACCACATCAGCTAGAAAAACAACCATCAGCAAAGCTTCCAAAACCCACCAAAGTCCCTTAGGAGGTTGTGTTTTGTTATGCAAAGCATCCCAGCCCTGTGAATCATCAGCAGAACACGTTCAGCACGACAAAGTAACCAGAGCTGAAAACCACAGATGACTGGCTCCTAACTTTTCTCTCTAGACTTTGCTTTCCCAACCCATCTCCCACTGAAGCCTGGAAGGGTTCAACCTGTTTCCATCATACATTTCCAGGCTCACTGCACCAAGAGGTATTGCAGCTTCGAGACATTGGTGCATACTTAATACTATGCTGCTGATATAGAATCACAGGATCATGGAATGGGTTGGGTTGGAAGGGACCTTAAAGATCATCCAACTCCAACTCTCTTCTGAGAGACACAGACTCTTCCCATCAGACCAGGCTTCTCAAAGCCCTATCTAATCCTACCTTGAGCTCTTCCAGGGATGGAGCATCCACAACCTCCCCTGGCAACCTGTGCCAGTGTCTCACCACGCTGAGCATGGAGAATTTCTTCCTAATGTCTAGGTTAAATTTTCCCCCTTCCAATTTAAAGCCATTATCCCTCATTCCATCACTACATGCCCATGTAAAAAGTCCCTCCACAGCTTTCTTGTACACTCCCTACAGGTGCAGGAGGGCTGCTTATAAGGTCTCCTCATAGCCTTCATTTCTGCAGGCCAAACAACCCCAATTCTCTCAGCATCTTTTCACAGCAGAGCTGCTCCAGCCCTCTGATCATCTTTGTAGCCTCCACTGGACCCATTCCAACAGCTCCATATCCTTCTTATGTTGAGGACTGGACACAGTTCTGATGAGGTCTCACGAGATTGGAGTTAAGGAGCAGAGTCACCTCCCTCAACCTGCTGATCATGCTTCTTCTGGTGCAGCCATGGATACAATTGTCTTCTGTGCTGCAAGTGCTCATTGCCAGCTCATGTCAAGCTTCTCATCAATAATACACAAGAACAACTCTTACTAAGACTGAACTTCTACGGCATGGAAGGGATATCTCCATTAACACAGTCCAGCTGCCTCTAGTTAAGTACAGATGCCAACTGAACCAGCACATCTATTTCCTTTTGGGGTCTTGCATTGAAATACTGTTCCATCTCAACTTCTTTTTTAATTAGGAGATTATGAGCATCTCTAGGTTCATAGCTGGTAGAATAGTGACCAGTATGAGGAAAGCCATGCAGTGACATAATCAAGTTCATGGGAAAAGCAATATTGACATTAATCTAGATTTGACACTATCAGGTTACAATTAAATCCATGGGGTTAGCTAATGCTGTCACAGCTAGCAAGATGCTTTCTGGTCACAGCGTCCCAGGAAGACTTTGCTGGAGCCACAGCTTTGAGTAACTGATGTGGACTAGCTTTCTGCTTTGTATTTCTACCCCTCACCCAGCGATGATAGTTTTCTAATTTCACAAAGGGCCAAGGACCTGCAGCCCTTCTGTATTGTTTCACTTAGGAGCGGTGAAAGGCTACTGACAGGGTTTTGGAGGAAAAAAAAAAATAATAAAAGAAACCAAGACAAGTGTCAGACCAAGCAGGAACAAATTTCCGAACCCTGCGTATCAACACACATCCTCACTCCCACAGGCACCATATGGGTTGGGGTCTACAACTTTCTCATGCTTCCCCACAAGTTTCACACACATGAGTAACAACCAGTAATCCATCAGAGCTTGATTGCTCTCAAAACCAGGCTGCCACTAAGATGGAATGAGAGAAATGATGAAGCACAGAAAGCCAAGGTCTTTAAACTAAAGTGAAAGAAGCACAAGGGGAAAGAGTTGAAGTTGGAGGGGAACGGGGAAGGAGGAAGGGGGCTTATTTCTGCTTCATTTCTCTTTGGATTCACAAATACCACCAGCAGGATTCACAAGTGGTGGATATGTAGATGACGTTAAGGCCCCCTAATGGGTTTGCAACTGAGGGGCTGCTGAACACTGGGAAGACTGGGAGTATGCAGGGAAGAAGTGGAGAGAGGCTCTTCAAATTAGCTGAAGCCATAAGTTGCTTATCCTAACAAAAGAGAGGCACATTCCTTCGTGCCTTTTAATTAAGAGCTAATTCATAAATCAAACCTCTTGTTCATACACTTTGGACACCACTTAAGGGAATGGTTCTCTTTTGATTAACCAAGCCACTCTTATGCAAGCTGTGGTCCCTCCTCCAACTCTAGTAACATGGGCAATCATACTACTTTTGTTTGCTGTTACAAACCCATCCTCACCAGGAATTAAGCCCTTAATCACCCCCTCAAATGCCCAGCTATGGGTCACAAGCTAACCAAGGCTTCCTCAGAGAAGAAATATGATTAAACTAAGCATTTCCTTACATTTCCTCAGGGGTATGCAAAACTTATTTTAAATTAAAATGTTCCTAGACGTGAGCTGAGAAAAACAATATAAGGCAAATTGTTTTCACAGAGCAATAGCCAGAAAACAAAGCCTGGAAAGCATGAGTTTAAACTTCTAAGCAGTATTTTTTTTTCATGCACACACATAAAAATGCACATTTTAAAGTACATTTCAGGGAAAATATATGGATCCAGCCACTCTGACCCTACCCTGTTGTCTCTGCACAGAAACCACTTCTAGCACCTGAAAAATGAGCTAAAGGTGTGGGTCCAGACTGCAGCAAAGAGTCCAGCTGAGATTCTCAACAAAGCCCTGGAAAAGTTAATGAGTGAACAATGGGAACAAGCAGGTTGCATACAACACATACTCCAGAGACCGTAGGGAACTGAATCTGGACCTCATTGTAATGGTTTACACCTACACCAGTGCTCGGTTCCCATCCTCTACACCCTTTCTCCTTCCTTCCTGAAGTTGGGAGCTGTCAAATTGTGATGTCTACATCACCCCACATCTGCAGCTGAACCAGAGACCTGTCACCTGGCCAACAGGAGAAGGCAGAGGTGAGGCAGACTCTAGAGGTGATTTTGGACACAGATATGGTTGCAGGATGGTGCAGGGATAGAGTGAAGAATGGTGAAAGGAAGAGATGGATGCACAGTGCCTTATCAGGGACTTGCTGTTCTTTCAACTGGCTCTCTGATAACATACGTAGCTTAATCAAATATGCAAATGATGTCCTATCTAGAGACAAGGGAAATGGAGAAATAAACCCAGAGACCATGCATGAAAACAAGCTGATAAAATGAGGGAATGAGTAGAAGGTTTTCTCTTTTTGATAAATCTTTTTCAAAAGATTAAATTAAAGCAAAACTAATTAGGAGAACCGCACTTAAGCTGACTTCTCGTAAGAAGGGTCATCAGACAAAAGGCATTCAAATCAAAGCCAGATGCAAGAGGCACTTCAAGGGCTCCCTGAAAAGTCATTATAGCAGCCAAAATGGAAGAAGATAGGGAGGAAGAAGGCGCATCAAGAGCCATTTTGGTTGGGTGTCCGTCCAGGCGTTAGATGGAGTATACAGGAAGGCAAATAGCATCTCTTTGTCACCTTGGAGAGACACAGCAGGTGAAGACTGAGGCTGACCACTTGATGTCCCATCTGGAAGACTTTTCAGAGAACAGAGGGACAAACAGAAGTACATAGACCAGGAGGAACAAGGAATTATCAGCTTTTCCTTGAATTCAAACCCTGTACGGTTTCCATCAAGAGCACAGGAACGCCAAGTACTGCAGCCTGAATACTCCGCATCTTACACAGCTCTTTACACCATGCAGAAACTCACCCACTACAACCAAGCAAGTGACAACAAGCATCACTGCAAACTGTCTCCCAGGGGGCATCAGGACCCATGGATTTCATAGAATCATAGAACAACCAGGTTGGAAGGGACCCATCAGATCATAGAGTCCAACCATTCCTAACAAACACTAAACCATGTCCCTCAGCACCTCATCCACCCGTACCTTAAACACCTCCAGAGAAAGTGAATCAACCACCTCCCTGGGCAGCCTATTCCAATGCCCAATGACCTTTTCCGTGAAAAACTTCCTCCTAATCTCTAGCCTAAATCTCCCCTGGCAGAGCTTGAGGCCATTCTCTCTTGTCCTGTCCCCTGGCACTTGGGAGAAGAACCCAGCTCCCTTCTCTCCACAACCTCCTTTCAGGTAGTTGTAGAGAGTAATGAGGTCTCCTCTCAGCCTCCTCTTCTCTAGGCTAAACAACCCCCAGCTCTCTCAGCCACTCCTCATAGGGCCTGTTCTCCAGCCCCTTCACCAGCTTCGTGGCTCCTCTCTGGACTCGCTCCAGAGCCTCAACATCCTTCTTGTGGTGAATCTTCAGCAAGATTATCTGCAGCAGGATGTTATTATCTGTCCCTCTGTGCCTAATTTTGCCCCTAACACCTCCCTGCCTGCCCAAGGTGCATCCTCAGCCCACAGTGAGGAAATCCATTACAGCTGCTTTGTGACTGGATATCTGTCAAACTCAAGCTGCAGTTTCTTAAAGGAGGAGTTCAAAGACATGATGGCACAACCTGCTGCCTTCCCTGCTGCAATGGATCTACTGGAGCCTGTTATTTCTCCTAGAGTCAGAAATAAAAATTCATGGTACAGCACCACCAATGCAGAATGCACAGTATCAGCCAGCAAGCACCGCTGGACTTTGAAGTATAGATCGCATCTAGAGGGATTAGATAGTCTTGCAAATCTCATTGCATGGTCAGAAGATCCCATCTCTGACAAGACTCTGAGGCACTGTTAAAATAGAATTTCAAAAAAAAAAAATAAAAAAGAGAGAGCAGCACTTAACACGTGTCTGAAAGGCACCCAGCAAAAGCACAGCTCAGCCAAACCAACACAGAGACTGCTGAGTAGTCACAAAGCAGAGAGGGGTACGTGAGGGAGAGACATGGAAAATTAATTGCTCTCTGCCAAAAAGCAGGCTCTGGCCCTTGCTGGGAACAGCAACCTTCCTAGCAGCAAAAAAGAAAGGGAGTTTTCCTACTGCAGTTAGATACTGCAACAAGCAATGCGTTAACTGCAGTGTGTTACACTGACAAGTCATAGCTGGAAGTCACAAGGCAATGGAAAGAAGAGGTGTGAGGAGCAAAACACCCACCAGCAGTGACAGAGCAATTAGTGTGTATTTTAAACAAATGTCAGATGCACCAGTTCAACAACAGAGTCTGGATACAGGCCCTCTGATGTGGGTTAGGGTCTGGGGGTCTGCCATGGAGATGGATCACAGAGTAACCCAGGCTGGAAGGAACCCCAAGAGATCTCTAGTCCAACCTTCTCTTCAAAGTAGGGTCAGAGGTAAGGTCAGACCAGTTTGTTTTGTTCATTCAGGCCTTGAAAACCTCCAAGAATGGAAACTAAGCAATCTCCATGAGCAACCTGTTTCAATGCTTGCTTGCCCTCATGGCCAAAAGCTTTTCTTTATATCCAGTTGGAAGGGGTTTCACATCAACTTATACATGCTGATCACATCCTCTGACCACTCCCCAACATGAAGAGCCATCTCCACCTTCTTAATAACCTCCTTTTAGGCATGAAAATGCTGCTGTTAGGTCCCTCCAAGTTTCCCCTTCCCCAGCTTGAATAAGCTCATTTCTCTCATTCTCTTGTCATAGGGCTCCTGGTTAATCTCTTCATCCTCTCCCAAACTTGCTCAACTTGATTAATAAATATATATTTTTTGTCTTTGTACTGAGGGGCCTAAAGCTGAACATAGTATCTAGATATGGTCTAGCCAATTGAGTTTAAGATGATCACCTTCCCCTGAATTTACTACCAATGCTCCTATCTGTATGGCTGAGGACGTTATTGGCCTCCTTTGCTGCTTAGGCATACAGATGCCTCACACAACTTGCCATTTATCAGGACCACCAGGTCCTTTTCTAGAGAGCCACTCTGCAGCCAGGTAGTCCTCAGCCTGAATTGTTGCAAAAGGCTTTCCAGTTGCTGGACTTCACACCTCTCCTTAAATGAGTTCTGTCAACCCCATTTCTCCATCCTGTCTGGGTCCCTTTGGATGGCAGCCCTGCTCTTCTAACAGGTCCTTCCCGCTGACAACAGCTCTGGGATGAACAGATGCACAGAGGAACCTCCTTTCCACCTCATTTGACCTCTAGCTCATGAAAGGTGAGGTGCAACAGAAAGATGCTCACTCACATGCAAGATTTCAGAGCAGCAGGGAAGGGAGAGAGAGCAGCTACCTATGATCAGGATGCACCCATCCTGCATCTTTGATTTCAACTGTGGAAAGAGCATCCAATCACCAAAACCTTCTAGATCATGTTGGACTCCAGTATCACCAGCCAGTATCTTTTACCCAATCCAGTAAATATACATGTGTCACTGCTGAATGTCCACACAGATTCCCATCTCCACCCCTTTCAGGGTTCAGTGCTGGTGCACCCAACACAAGTGGTGAGTGCCAAGTACACCATAGCTACTGAAATCATAATTTTCCAAATGCTACAGCCAGAAAACCAAACTATTCAGGCTTCTAAGCTGGCAATGACCTCTCACAGAGGGACAGCATATCAATGTAGGACACAGACAACTGAAGCCTTCACAGACATCAAATACAGACGGGGAGCGGTTTCGCTCCATCACAAATGAGTGAAACACATGGACTCCCACTGATTTGGGAAGCTGTGAGGAGAGACCAGGGTGAACAAGACCCTCTTGCAGAAACCAGCTTCCCAGCAGGAGTCAGAGCTTGTACAGCATGTTTTCAGAGCAGTCAAGTCCACTTGCCAAACAGTTGGTGAAAAAAAATAAAATTTAAAAAAAAAAAAAATAACCCTGACTCTTTCAAAGCAGCAGAGGGAAGGAGAAGGAAGCAGAGTTTCCCTGCTGACATTCACACAGAGCTGTCAGCAGCAGAATATCCTCCAGGGAATATCAAAAAGGGTTTCTCATCTTATGAGCATTTAGAAACCCCCTTGCCTGAAGAAACAGTGAGGATCTCTGGTTTTGCCTACACTTATGGTGAGACTGCAAACATGTGCTTGGCAAACCCAGGACTCTCTGATTAGCTCCAACTCCTTGGCTGGTAGGTGAGGAATGAGAGGAGAACAGGAAGATACTCCTTTCCATGGGGGTATGTTATGGCATCACCAACCCACCCACTCTATTGCTTGTGAGTCCCTCTGCCTGTTTCTTGCACACTTTTACCTTGCTCATTTTTTTCTTTTTGCATTAAAATCTCCATTTCACTCCTCTGTGGCCCACTCATAGCTGGAAAGCAATCCAGCTTTGTGGAAGGAACAGACACTTCCAGTCCCACCAGGATTCAGCTGCCCTGTCTTGCTAAACCAGATAAACCCTGCTCTGGGAAGGCATCTTGCCCCATACATGAGGGGACAACGGCTGCAGCAAGAGGACCCAACATAGCAATCAGCAATGATGATAGATCCTCAGGGTTAGGATGCCAAGGTTAGGTGGCCAAGAAGGTCAATGGCATCCTGGCTTATATCAGAAATGGTGCGACCAGCGGGTCCAGGGAGGTGATTCTCCCTCTGTACTCAGCACTGGTGAGACCGCTCCTTGAATATTGTGTTCAGTTCTGGGACCCTCACCACAAGAAGGATGTTGAGGCTCTGGAGAGAGTCCAGAGAAGAGCAGCAAAGCTGGTGAAAGAGCTGGAGAACAGGTCTTATGAGGAGCGTCTGAGAGAGCTGGGGTTGTTTAGCCTGGAGAAGAGGAGGCTGAGAGGAGACCTCATTACTCTCTACAACTACCTGAAAGGAGGTTGTAGAGAGGAGGGAGCTGGTCTCTTCTCCCAAGTGACAGGGGACAGGACAAGAGGGAATGGCCTCAAGCTCTGCCAGGGGAGATTTAGGCTGGAGATTAGGAGGAAGTTTTTCACAGAAAGGGTCTTTGGGCATTGGAATAGGCTGCCCAGGGAGGAGGTTGATTCACCTTCCCTGGAGGTGTTTAAGGCACGAGTAGATGAGGTCCTGAGGACACGGTTTAGTGTTTGATAGGAATGGTTGGACTCGATGATCCGATGGGTCTCTTCCAACCTGGTGATTCTATGATTCTGTAATTAGGCATCCTCCAGTGTCACCTCACTGAAGTACTCCTAACAATACTGTAGACCAAGTTGCACCTTCTCCAAGCCAATCCCTCCACTGACTGGTTCCCACTCCCTTTCAAGGAAGGTGGGTTGTAAACAACACAGCAGCATGCAGCCTGGACACCTATCAGCCAGCTAACAGGACAAGGTAGCCACAGCTATGTGGTCACAAACCAGTAGGAGCTCTGACTGGCATGTGCTTTCCAATCCAACGATCTATCCGAGGAAGCCAGCCTTCTAGAACACAACTGTGAGCTGGGTCAAAATGAAAACTGCAAATCCAAGCCCTCAGATCTAAAAAACCTCCCAATGTTTTTTTGTCTCTGGATCCAAATAGAGCCAAGTCATGAGAGTTCAAGTCCATCCAGAAGGTGGTTCATGAAACTGGCCAATACTGAGAATTTTCTATTAAATAGAGCAGATACCTGATGGGAAGCGTTGGCCAGATTTCACAGCTGTCTGATCTGAACTAAAACCTTCACCCTAAATGGCAGCCCAAATCTAAAAAGCCCTTCAAAGACCTCAAGCTGATACGGTTTTACAAAAAATTAAATACAGGCCACAGGGAGAATGAATTTGGGTTTAAGCCATATTTTCTTTCTCTGCGAGGAATTTAGCAGAGTAAAGGCTTTGAGTGAAATATTTTGATGAAATAAAAAAAAAACCAAACCTATTTCTTATGGGAAAGTTTCAAATAAATGCAAATTGCTCCTACTCCATTTTCAAATAAACATTTCAAAAACGGACAAAAAGCTTTGTTTCGTGCAGTTCCTAGGGCTGTTCCTAGGCTGACATTTGTAAACTCAAGTCGCCCTTTACATCCGCATCTACACACAGAATAATTGCAGGTAAGTTGTATTTATTTGACTGGAAGCTATCAGCACAAAAGCAATGACCCATAAATTAAATGCCTAGGGAAGGAATACAAGGAATACTGAATACTGCTTACGCTTCCTCAGTGATGACAGGTATTAGTGGCGCATAATTTGGCCAGACACACTGGAAAAAAGATTCAAAACAAGCATACAAAACCGTGCAAAACATCTCCATGGGTACATCTCTAGCTTTCTCCTGCTACCGGAGTAAAGAGCTAAGCGTGTAATGGAAGATTGTGCAAAGGAAATAAAAGCTGGTGGATTCTGGCACCTGGCTGGTTTACAGCAAAGTGGTTTGTAGGAAGCACATACTCAGGATTAACTCCAGTTCCCAATGCTTGGCTGTGCTGCTGTGTGCAGAGAGACAAAACAGACATTCATTAAACTCAAGTGATGCTCTTGTGTCTCCCGAAAAACAACAAAAAAAAATCACTACAAATTCACAGGGGGGCCGATTGACTTTTAGCCACGGGTTTTGTTCAAAGCACTTCCCATCAAACACAAGAACTCACTCTGCCCATGAAGCTCACCAGGCGCCCTGGAGAACACTAAAAGCTGTGGCAATTCTTACTAGCATAGTAGGGAAACAGAGGGAAAACCATGGGCCAGCCAGTGCAGGAGGTAATTACAGATACTGGGACCTGATCAAAGCGCTGCAAGATGAAATATTTCTCAATAAAAAGCACCACAGGATCTTTAATGCCCACAAGTGGTCAGGAGCTGTTTTTCCACCCCATCTGTTGTGTCTAGTTTAGCTGTTTGATATGATCACAAACGTCACAACCTTCAGTGCTTTAGTTTGCTCCAACCCTTCTTTGACCAAGTGAAATACTTCCTACCTTTTGCAGAAGGGAAAATGAGGTATGGAGGTACATCAGAAGTTTCTGGAAGTGCAAAGAACTGAACCAAGCTACCTCCCAACTCACTTATCCTTGAGCCATCCTTTCCCATTCCCAAGATGCCACCAGCCCCTACCAGGCCTTTTAATCCAAGGGTGCTGGTTTCTCTACATGAGATACGGACAAAGGGAATTTCTTTTCTTTTCCATAGCTCTGCATTTTTATCCTATTTATAACTTCATTCTGCAGGGCCAGACTGTGCTGTGGACGAGCCAGGAGAATTGGAGGGTCTATTTCTACAGCACATTATGCAGTGCCTTCCTGTTGGTCTGCACATGTAGCTCTGTGAATGAGCGAGGGTTGCAAAATGTATTTTGCCTGGGGCAGTGAAATAGCTGGGGCTAACCTTGTCATTCTGTTTTGCTCACTCTTTTCCTACCCTATCTCTATCTTTTTTTTCCCTTTTCTTTCGCTCTTTGTTGTCTTGGTTACATGGGTAGATTCCTGATATGCTGCTAGTTTTCATTTTAATGATACGTTCCTCTAAAGCACAATATTTTACTTCAGTTGCGTGTGCCACTGGATAAATTCCTTTGACATATGTGACATTTGTATATCAGCTAACAGATATTGCTTTATGACTGTGGGTATTTTGCAGACTATTCATGGATTGCATGCATCAAAATCTGATATACAGTCTGCCACTTTCATATAAAAATACACACACATGCAGAAAAAGACTGAAACTGTGGGGAAAAATAAGGAAAGTTTCTCCAAAACCAGTAGGTTCTGTTATCTTGAAGATAATTTTATAATTCTTCTCTTCATCCTATCCAAACTACTTCTCTGTAGATCGACCGAGTAGCAGCACTGCACCAGGAGAAACAGGCACACATCGTGCATGGTAAGACCCAGCAAGCAGGAAAAGAAAAAAAAAAAAGGCAGTTCCTGGGCTCTGACTATTGGTAAATTGAGCTTCATCTAATCCTACAAAGCTTATTCCAGTTCACCCACAAGCCTTGTTTTATAAACCTAAATCTGACTTCACACTAACATAGTAGATTATGCTGGAGTTGCAATATGAATGCTTCCTGTTCAAAAGTACCCGATTCATGAGCCAGGATGGAAAACAAAGCTTCAAAAGGCCCATGAAGTCTTGACAGGGGCCGAAGAGTGTTAAGCAAAAGTCTTGAGTGCCAAACTGGCACAAGAACAGAAAACAGACCAGTGCCCTCAGCAAATATACCCACAGGAGCCCTGGAGGAGAGCAATGCATGGAGGACAATCAGTGATTGCAGAAGTAAAAATATGGACCTGAACCTGCAGGAGCCGAAAGCTTCCAAGAGCCTGGATCAACAGGTCCAAAACAACCACACATGTGCAGGGAAGCCCTGTTTTACTTTGCTTTCAACCCTTCTAGTGAAGACTTACTCAGCCAAGGAAAATCTCACCTGAGACTCCAGCTCTGCCCTGACACACAGGCTCAAAGCACTATCACAGGCATAATATACAGCACATTAGGAAAAAGGGAATAAAATGCAGCTTTCTCCAATTACATCAGCCAGTTCAGCTCCCCTCTTCTCATTCTTTACCCTATAAGGCTGTCCCCGTTCTCTACCACGCTCCGTAAAGCACTAAAAGCTTTCTCACTCCTACTTTCTCATAGTAAAAGGAATCAGATCTTGGATTCTACAATGTGACCTGCAAAGGCGAAGACAGAGCTGTGTCTGAGTTTGGTTCAACTGAAGCCAAAAGTAAAAAAAACAAAACCTTGTGAGTGCAGGAAAGCAGCAGTTATTTTTCACTGTTCATATCTTTTGGATAGTTACCGATCTCTGCTACCCTACTCGCCCCCACCACCCCCAGAGACTGATTGGAGAACTAAACAGTTTATTATGATATCACAGATGACAGGGAAGCAAAAGCTAATTAGTCAGGGGAGAAGATTATTTTTATTACAACTGTTTGAAAAAACAGTTTGGCTCCTTTGCCACATGTCTGAATAGACTTAAAAAAAGAAAGAAAGAAAAAGAAAATTCTCTTTTCAAAAGCATCAGCAGCCTTTCCTTTGTTCAACAAAGCCAGAGACATTTGCCAGTAGGCAGGATCCTGTTCCCTTTGCAGACCTCCCTCAGCACAGAGGCAATACCATCTGAATTTACAATCCTGATTTTCTTTTTAAGCGAAGAAATACGTAGAACAACAAAACCAGAGACTTCAGAGCATCTTTAACACCATCCATGAACAAATTACTCCCTTTCCCCTCTCTGCTCTGTGCATCCTCCACACGCGTAATAGGTCACTTTTCCATAGCATCTTCCTTTCCCGAATCTGGAAGTTTTTATTTGCACAAGAAATTCCAAAAGAAATCAGCACCCAACCCTTAAGTCTCTGCCCAACCTATTTTCCCAGGTTCTCACCCAGCTCCATTATTGCACCAAAGACACAACCTCCAGTCACACATAATATTTGGCAACACCTCTGGCCTTAACATTCAGACAAATATTACCAGGCTGGGACTTAAGAGTTGAAATAGATGCAGTGTCCAACATCAGCATGAGAAGGTCACTTCCAGTACCTCTTGAGAAAACCACAGATTGATGATTCTCAGCTTCTACCTCTCAAGTTTCTCTACTGTTGCCTTACAAGGCAAACTACAGAGCTACAGCCATGCGACAGACATATTTTTTAGTGAGAATGCACAGTGAAGAACATAAATAAACTCTTAATTGTATTTGGGTTTATGTGGCACCAACCACAAACATAATGCTCATTATCATTCAAGACAGAGCTTTCTTTTGATGAAAACTCTCTTCCTTCAGTACAAGCACCCAGCCTGAGATAAACAGAGCAACGGCTAATCCCATGCTGGGCTTGTGGTGAAATCACAGCCGAGTCACATTGCTCCGAAGAAAGACTTCCAGATCATTAAACCTTTTTCTTAACAGATTTCAGCCATGGTCATTTTTTTTTTTTTTAACCCAGCACATACAGATACCCTGTGATCAACTACTTGGAGGCAGCCTGAACATAAATATATTCTATTGGAGGTAAATTGCATCAACTCTGTATGTGACTGGGTCCACATTTTGACTTAAGAAATCTTCATGTGCTTATGAACAACAATTTGGAAGAAGGTTTTTATCCTTTTTCACATCAGCTCTATACCTCAAGGGTGAAAAATATTTTTTTCCCAGCCAAAATATTTGCCATCCTCAAAACAGGTGATGCACTACACTCAAGCTCAATGAAACACTGCAAATCTCCGTAAGAACACAAAACACTGAGTTAGAAGACCACATTCGGTCTTACCTTCTTGAGCTTCCCAGTCTTGGTGCCCACAAAAGCCAGGGAGTGGTTCTTGTAGACATAGGCAATCACAGATGTCATTCTATCTCCATCCTCAGTGAAAATGGGAAGTCCTCGCACCATAGATGATACTCCCAAGGGGGCATTCATATCCAGGCCACAGAAATTGTCATCAATTGTTAACAGCTATAAACAAAAAGAAAGAGAGTGTGAAAAAAACAAAGGCACCAATTGTTTAGCCATTTGGAAAGTATTCATCCCAAGCTGGGACACCAGTGCATAACACATCTGTAATTTATGCAGGCTGATAAATCAACGACCAAGGAAAGACTGGAAAAATACAAAGGTGGAAAAAAAAAAATTGTCTAAAGTTGTGTGATGAGTTACAGACAGAAGGAGAACTGGCAACTTGCTTCTCTTGAATGACATCCCAGCAGGATACATTACGTTAAGCCCTTTTCCTACTGCTTTACCACCAAGCTTTACCAATCAAGACATAACAATCAAAGAGAAAGTCTGCTATAAATGCCTTAAACTTATCTAGTTCTGTCAGAAAAAAAAAATGTATGCACATCATTCCTGTGGGATCAAGAATAAGAACAATAGAGCTAAATCTTCACTGTCAAATAAAATAGGTCCTTGCTCGCCCTCTGGTCCCACGATCCAATGATCAAGTTCATATCTATGAGGCCAAACTAACCACTGCCCTCCCACCACCAAATACTGTAGTATCACCTACACTACATCTTGAAAATCACAGTCCCTCAAGACATATCCAAGCATTGTCTGACAGAGGTTGGTCCACCCAGAACAAATCTACAGTAGAGGCTACAATACCAATTAAACACAATAGTCAGTGCCTACACACACTACCCACTCTCAAGGTTAGTTTAGCCAAATAGTTCTGGATCATTTTCTCACTGTCTGGTCTAGTGCTCTAACGCCTATTGCATTTGAAGGCAACAGCCTATCATCACACAAAAGTTCCACCAAGATCCTTGCTTATAAGTGAATATTATCTCTAAGGGTGTTTCTTAGGCTGGAGATTAGGAGGAAGTTTTTCACAGAAAAGGTCATAGGGCATTGGAATAGGCTGCCCAGGGAGGTGGTTGATTCACCTTCCCTGGTGGTGTTTAAAGCACGGGTGGATGAGGTCTTGAGGGACTTGGTTTAGTGTTTGATAGGAATGGTTGGACTAGAAGATCCGATGGGTCCCTTCCAACCTGGTTGTTCTATGATTCTATGATTCTTTGTACTATAGAAAGTTACAGAAGTACAGGAGATGAATAGGACAGCCAACTCTTCTACCTTAAGGCGTCATTAAGGGGGGTTGGAACTGAATGATCATTATGGTCCCTTCTGACCCAAATCATTCTGTGGTCATCTGGGCAGTAGGTGAGGCCAATACATGTTGCCAGTATGAAGATCTCTACATAAGAAGTCAGATAAAGATGAAGACTAAATATCAAAGTACACGATTACCAAAGCTATTAGACTTTATTAACTTCAACAGGACCACTCACAAATCTGAAGCTAAGCACTCACCTAAAATGCTTTGCTGGTCTAAGACCTAGAAAGGCAATAATTAATTGTACAGGAAGGTTGCCTGGTTTTCATATATTAGTAACAAAGGAGCACAACAATTTTCTTTTTCTGAGCTCATATCTTCTGGAAACAAGGCTAGAATATGTTCTGCTCTTTGCTGGAGTTCCCAGGTGGTAAAAGCCTGGTAGCTGATTCATTTTATCCTCACACAGCTCATAAAAAGAATAATTAGAGATGGTTTTACTGAATGGAAGAATAACTCATCCTAAATGTATTTACAAACACACAAAACCTGGGATGAATTCAAACAGTCATTAGTAAAGAACAACTATCCTAAGCTCTGGCCTGTAAGAGTAATTAGTGTTTGTAGACTGCCCTTTCAGAGCTAAAACACCGCCTCAGATCAGATCCACAGCCTCCTAGAGCAGCAGAGAGGGGTATTGCTAGTCTACAATGCCCAAGAAATAGGAAACGGCTTTACTCACCACCAAGAGAAAATACATCTCAACAGTACAAGCAGACGTCTTGCCTAGGGTCCGGTGTATGAAGCTCAGTCTCAAACAACAGAAAATTACATCAACCAGTAGCCAAACAAGAGCAATCACGCAGAGGGAGTGCAGTCTAAGGTAGTCTCCATGGTGTAGCACAGCCTTCCACACATTCCCATCCCTGCAGAACACTCAAACCCAACTAGACCTTGAAGCTGAGGCAGGAGAAGCCTGAATTGTTTAGTGGGGAGATACAAGGTACTTCTTTTTGCTCCCCAGGCAGCTCTAAGTCTGCAGGGCTGTAAGGATATAGCACTGAGCCCTTTGTAACACACTCAATCAACAGCCAGGATACTTCTGCTAGAGTATATAGATTGCCGTAGATATGTATCAGAGTTCACAGAGCCAGAGTGAACTCTCATCTCCCTACAAAACCCTGAGAGGATATAGACTCAGAGATCCTCCCAGAATGAAGCACAATAACCTGTGGCTGATCTGCAGCACATCGCTCGACCTGTTGAGAGTTAATTAATCCAATTGCCACAGGTTAGTTCCTCCCCCATCAGACCAGACCAGCTTCAGCTGAACTCAGACCTACACTAAAACTGAAATGATGGGATTTCCCCCTACAGACACAAACCTAAATTTAAGCCCATTTATTTCATCTCATTTCCGTGACATTATTTACAAAAAAACTCAGCATTATAAGAAGGGTTTATAAGAAAGGTGAAGACAGACTTTTTAGTAGGGTCTGTTGTGACAGGGCTAGATGTAATGGTATTAAACTAAAAGTGGGTATATTTAGACCGGATACAAGGAAGATAATTGGTTTTATATGGTGGATGGTAAAACAAAAGAACAGGTTTCCCAAGTGGCTGTAAGTGCCCCATCCCTGGAAACATTCAGCATGAGATGGGATGAGACTCCAAGCAACCTGATCGAGTTGACAATGTCCCCGCTTATAGAACAACAAGGTTGGAAGGGACTCATCGGATCTTCTAGTCCAATCATTCCTATCAAACACTAAACCAAGTCCCTCAAGACCTCATCCACCCGTGCCTTAAACACCTCCAGGGAAGGTGAATCAACCACCTCCCTGGGCAGCATATTCCAATGCCCAATGACCCTCTGTGTGAAAAACTTCTTCCTAATCTCCAGCCTAAATTTCCCCTGGCGGAGCTTGAGGTCATTCCCTCTCGTCCTGTCCCCTGTCATTGAGAGAAGGGACCAGCTCCCTCCTCTCCACAACCTCCCTCCCTTCAGGTACTTGTAGAGAGCAATGAGGTCTCCTCTCAGCCTCCTCTTCTCCAGGCTAAACACCCCCAGCTCTCTCAGCCGCTCCTCATAGGGCCTGTTCTCCAGCCCCTTCACCAGCTTTGTTACTCTTCTCTGGACTCTCTCCAGAGCCTCAACATCCTTCTTGTGGTGATGGGCCCAGAACTGAACACAGGATTCAAGGAACGGCCTCAGGGGAGTTATATTAGATGATTTTTAAGGGTCCCTTCCAATCCAAACTACTACATGATTCTGTGATGCAAGAACCAGGGCAAGGCTGAAGAGTGAAATTAGCACTTTCTCTTTTGTGACACAATTCAGATGAGCTATAGAACCATTGTAGCATATTCAGTCTCCAAGACACACACAGTAGTGTGTGATAAGGCCATGATATTCACTTGTATGCTGTTGAGTAGGTGCAGAAGAAGCAATCAAAGAATTGTGGTTTCCAATGTGGACAACCATGCCCCAAGAATAGGAGCAAAGCCAGCAAGCCACACACCACATGAAAACCATTTTCCTTTAACATGTTTGGGTTATTTCCTCTGAGGATCGTCTGCAAAAAAACCCCAAAAAAAACAGCAAGTGAAACCCTACAAATAAACATCACCGAGCTTCTGTGCAGCTGTGGCTCTGAGCCGCACACGCGCCTCTGTAAAGACAGAAATACAGTCATCTTCTTCAGCAAAGAGAAACACATAAGGAAGTTTGAATTTATGATGAAAGGGTCAGGAGTTGCAAGCACAGGTTTATTTTCAATTCCAGACACTCTTAGCAGCAATATAAAGTAGCCACGTTAAACTCTCTGGAGCTTCTCTGCTTGGCAATTGCACGTTAACGACTTTCCAGAATGAAAGTGGAGGTGAGGACTTGAATTTACTCTCTTGCAACACTGCTGCCACACCAGCTGGGATAGCAGGGAGGGGGAAAGAGAAGATCTAAAGATGTAGAAACAGGAGCAGCAATTCTTGCATCCTAAGCAGTTAAAATCTAACCTAGAAATTCACAGCAGAGTCTTTAAGTAAGTCAGAAGGGAAGGGAGACCTTTGTGGTCAAGATGTTGGACTGGAATCAATCAGTTCATCATCCCACATCACATTCCCACCTGTAAAAGAGGGAATGTTACTCACCAAACCTCTGCCCCAGGGAAGCTGATAAACGCAGGTTTATAAGGTGCTTTAAATACTCAAAATAATCTTCATGTGAGAATGATTGGTAGCTCCCAGGGCATAAATGCCCTCCTGAGTCCCACCAGCTGCCTCTTCATCTTGGATTGATGTGCAGAGCAAAGCCAGCTGGGAAGAGGCTGCAGTCTGCTTCTGCTGCTACTCTCTGCATCAGAGACCAGGAGGTTCATCTGAAGCTGTGACACCACAGCCAAGAGTTACATTCAGTAGTGAAATAGGAAGGATGTGCAAAGAATGGGTCTGATTTACAGGACGTTTCTGGCAGGCACCTGCCTTCTCCAGCTTTAAGCCTATCAAATAAATAATTAACACGTCCAAGCCCTCCTGGAGAAGATGCTTTTACAAGGCTAATGCTGGCTCAGTCCTCCGGGGATTCGCTGAGCCCCCAGAACTCCCAAACTCAGTACAAGGGTTAGAGCTCTTGTTGCAACATCTCCTTCCCCATCGTCATCTGGTTCCCCAGCAGAAGCAAGCACTTTGGCACAATGTGAAGGGCTGAAGCACCAGATATTAGGGGACCAGCAAAAATAGCGCTTGTAATAAAATGCTATTTTCCCTTAAATGTCTGCTTTAGCAATTTGCCTCTAAAACAGACCCTGTGATAATCAAATAGAGCCTAATCCATATTTTGGGAAAAGCTTTGATAAGGATTAGCCATCTCCTGTTCCTCCTTGCCTTCACTCCAGTGAAATCTTCCTCCCCAATCAAAGCACAGGGGCCTTTTTCCAGATATCTCAGCAGGCTTCAAAGCAATTCCACAGACTCACTGGGGATAAAGGCTGTCCCAACGGCCAAGTCTTGCCTTTGATTTACAGCTAATACCTAACAGCCCTGTCTTCATGTGGTGGCAGGTACTTGGCTTCTCACTCTTGTTATCTCAGACTTGGCGATGCCAGACGATGGAGGGGATGCATACATTACAACTGGCGGTGCTGCCAGCAGGGCCAGGGAGCCAACAGCAGTAAGAAATCAACAGTAATATGCATTCAAGTCTTTGCAAGGAGATATTCAAGGTCTTCTCCATCACCTGATTGCAAGATCTTCTTTCTTTCTTTACAGCAAGGACTGAGTGAGGGTGAGCATGTATCCTACTTAGTAGGAAATTTAAAATCTAGAGAGAGGGAAGCACTAGGAAGATCTGTCACCATGAACTTCGCAGTGCCTGAAGAGATACAAAGTAGGAAATTTAGGGTCTAGATCACCTTGTAAAGGGGTGAACCATAATTCACCATGCAGCATAGCTGTAAACGATGGGAACCATCTCCTTGTCAAAAAGTCTTTAAACTCCAGCAGCAGCAGTGTGATACCCAATGTTTGTTTTTCTCATATTTGCCTGTGCAGGCTGTCTTAGAATCATAAAGTAGTTTGGGTTGGAAGGGTCCTTAAAGATTATCCTGTTCCAACCCTCCTGCTATGGGCAGGGACACCTCCCATTAGATCAGGCTGCCCAAGGCCCTGTTCAACCTGATCTTAAACACCTCCAGGGATGGGGCATCCACAGCTTCCCTGGGAAACCTGTGCCAGGGCCTAACCACTCTCATGGTGAAGAAATCCTTCCTTGAGTTTAGCCTAAATCTGCCCTTCTCCAGTTTATACCTGCTCCCTCTTGTCCTATCACTACAGGCCTTTGTAAACAGTCCCTCCTCAATTTTCCTGTAGCCCCTTTCAGGTACTGGAAGGTCGCTATAAGATCTTCTCAGAGCCTTCTCTTTTCCAGGCTGAACAACCCCAGCTCTCTCAGCCTGTCCTCATATGAGAAGTGCTCAAGCCCTCTGATCATCTTTGTAGCCTTCTTTGGACCCATTCCAACAGCTCCATATCCTTCTTATGTTGAGAATTCCAGAACTGGACATAGTACTCCAGATGAGGTCTCACAAGAGAGGAAGAGAAAGGCAGAATCACCTCCCTCAACCTGCTGGACACACTTCTTTTGATACAGCTCTTGATGGTATCATCATGGGCTTCCCTGCTTGGTGAACTTCTGACTAGATGTTGTTTTTCCATTCTTCCTGGCTTTAGTACCTTGACTTCCTTCAGCCAGATTGGCTCAGCCACCAGCTTCTTGCAATGTCTCTGCTTCTGGCCATGCTGCCTCCAAATCTCTCTTCTGACTTCTATGAGACCAGTGGACTTCAGCTCATATGACCTTCTCCCCACCATCTATGATGTGAACTTCAGCAGAACCATCACATTTCAACCCACTGGTAGCGCTAGCTATGAGGTCCTAGTCCAGGATGGAGTCAGCCCCTCTGAATCACAGAGTCATTTTGTTGGAAAAGATACATTGAGATAATTGAGTCCAATCATATCTTTCATAGAATCATAGAACAACCAGGTTGGAAGGGACCCAGCGGATCTTCTAGTCCAACCATTCCTATCTAACACTAAACCAAGTCCCTCAAGACCTCATCCACCCGTGCCTTAAACACCTCCAGGGAAGGTGAATCAACCACCTCCCTGGGTAGCCTGTTCCAATGCCCAATGACCCTCTGTGTGAAAAACTTCCTCCTAATCTCCAGCCTAAATCTCCCCTGGTGGAGCTTGAGGCCATTCCCTCTTGTCCTGTCCCCTGTCACTTGGGAGAAGAGGCCATGACTTTCACCTCATGCCACATTATTCACATAACTTGATGCCAGTAACTGTCTTCCACATCACATGCATTCCTGACAGTGGGTCAGGAAAAGGCTGCAGGACTGCCCAGAGAGTATCAATGGCTCTAGACCTTTGTCATCTGCAGTTCAAAGCCACGGGGAAATTTTGTGGACAAAAATATGGGCACCCTGGGCCACCAACCAAAGACAGCATAGATCACCAGCCAACCCTTTAGCAGTTATCCTGCAGTCTAATGACATACAAAAATATCCAGTGCCATTTCCCCAGGGTACTCTGTGATATAATGGAAGCTGGATAAAGAGCCAGTATTTGGAAATACGTTATAATTGCACACTGCATTTCACTTGTGCAACCACAATGGTTACCAGGCAATTACATGTCACCATATACAAATGACAGTGCAGTTACAGTAACTTTACCAATTACAGGGAAATTGCACCCACTATGCTAAGAGGGTTTCATTCAAACATAATTCAGGAATGCGAGAATGGGGGGAAATTTACTCAAATGGACTAGAACTGGTACAGACGTTTGGTTTTTAGGTATGTAGTTTAAGCATCAGTTCAAGGACTGGTGTCAAGTTTCCAGAGGGCTGAAGAATCTTAATGTAGTACAGACTTTCTTATGCCTGCATTTATGTTCCTGCTACACTGGGAGCGTAAGGCTTCCAAACAGTCTATACCATGTTCCTCCACATCGTAAAATTTGCAATTTCCTGAAGAAGAGGAGGCCTTTCTTACAGAGACCAACAGGTTTCTTTAGTCTTCAGGCTTTTTGGCTTAGCAGAGCTGGTAAATTATTAATAAGAAGGAATTGTTGCCATAAATTTAACATCCTCTAAGTCCTAACTTTCCAAGCGATTGTTGTGCAGAAAGATGTGTACAACCTACATCAATTAGTGAAGCCCTAAAAATATTCTAAATCTCAATATTTAAGCAATATTGTCAGAAAGTTTACTTTTCTTATTTCCTATTGCAGACCGTGTGGATGCAGACCACAGTTTTCAGAGTCTGGTGACTCTCTCATAGCCACAAGCCTAGTGAGCAGTCACTGCAAATGCCTTTCATCCTCTTGCTTGTTCTCAAACTCTCATACTCTCATTTCTGCTCTGGAAGCAGCACAGAGAAACAGCTCATATGCCCATGAAGAAAAGTCCAAGACTGACTATGCAGGGAAGCACATCACAGAAAGCAAGTGTACAATACCATTCTCAGCAAAACAATGTAATTCCTTCTGGGTCAATTACGTAGAAGACACTTCTACAGTTACAAGTGAAGATGCAATTAAGGATCCAGCCTGAAAGAATAAATTCATGTAACTGGCAGATAATGTACTGATACCGTCTCACCGTAGCCCTCGGCTCCCATGCCAACTTCAGCTTCAAGCTTTGCCAGGACTGATAGTCACACAATGTCAAGGTAAACAAGGCAAGTGCAAAACAGACTCAGATATCTGGATATATTTCAGTGGGATATTTACACCCTCTGATTTAGATATTGTAACTTAAGTGATATTTTGAGTACCTTGGTTAGACTCCAAGGGTCTAATATAGACAGAAAAGGATGACAGCAACTCTAGCAGCAATGCAAAGTGTCAGATCATGATAGTAAAAACATTCTTATTTATGGATGTATTCACATCCTGCATCCCAAACATCACTGTTGTGTGTCAGCCAAATCTCCCTTTGGCACAAGTCATTTCCACCTCCTCAAAAAAATTATGACTTTTCAATTCTAAATCTCTGCATAGCTTACCAAACCATGAAAGCTGCAGTGAAAATCAGATCCCTGATGTGTGTGGTCACTGAGGTTCATCCCCTCACAACTGGCAAGTGTAAATGCAATCAAGAAGGATGGATGGGACTTGAAGAGCAACGAGTGTGAGTGTAAAAGGAAGTCGAGTTCTTCTACAGTCCAATAAACTTCCCTCTGCTGGCTCAGAGGATCATATGAATGAGGCACTGAAGGATAAACAGCAATATGATCTCCATGGGTCTCAGCTTGATGCTTTCCATGAGCTTTAAAAATTCACTTAAAATTTTTCACACACACCCTCCCAAAAAAGAGATTATAATGTGTGGAGACTTTGCCTTTGAAAGTGCCATCGTCTGTTGGGTAAATCAACATTTAGGGATTTTTCAAGAGTGAAATATTGATCAAATAAGCTGCTAGAGCTCTTCTGTAAAAACATATTCCAGCGGCAAAGCTGTGTTATGCACCTGAAACAGAGCAGCACTGACTTCCTCTGGTGCTGCTGTAGCTGACATGGGTTGTAAGAATACCACAGAGAGAAAACCTTGGGTGAAAAGGGTTTTCTGTGTGTGCAGATTGACACCTTTGAGAAAGGGAGAAGTGCTCACCAGCTGCTGCATTTTATCCTGAAGAATGTTGCATTTCCATGATCAGCCAAAGGTTGTCTATATAATGAATTCCTCTAAGACATCAACTGATGAAAGAGGAATAAGAGAATGGACCTCTGTCCTCTGGCAGCTGTGCCCCATAATCCTGAGCATCCTTGCCATAACATGGGTTTCTCTCAGACGCGTCCATCCCATAGACATTCCTTTCCCCAAATTACGAAGTCTCACGTCCATCTTCACCAGACAGACACAACAGCCATGCTAGAGGGCCCTTCTAATATCTCCACAACAATAAGACTTCTGTTTACGGCAGCCAATGCTGAAGGGTGTAGGAGTCTTCTATTGCTGACCCATCCTCCCTCTCACAGACAACAGGCCTGGCCCATTGTCTCTCAATAATTTCTGGCAGGAGAACGGTTAAACCATCACTTCTGGAGCATTTCTGGCAGCTGCTAGATACCCCTCATTCTCATTCCAGTGACGCACACCAGCACCTTGCCGAATAGAGTCCAGCTGCCTCCCCTACATCGTCACCACCAGAGATTCTCCACAGAATCACAATTACTATAATTATTATTTTGTTACACAGACAGAATTACCATTTGGGCTGCAAAGTGCCACACGCACCAACAGTGCTATATAAATTAAACAACAACACTGCTTTGCATGCAGGAAACACCTTCGCTTGGAGATCCCAGAGCTGCTTAAAAGCATTAATTAAGCCTCACCACAGTCCTGCAAAGGTAAGCTAAGTGTTGTAATGAATGACATGTATGTGTGATTGCTCTTCAGCAACGGGAAATTGAGAGAGCTTGGCTGGGTATATGACCCCCCAGCTTACTCACCAAATAATAGAGAGTCATGATGATATCTAGGGCTGCGCATCTCTATCAGGCAGAACAGAGATGTGTCTGGTCCTATCATCTCATGGAAAATGAATAAAAAGAAGCCTGGTTATCGGTTTAAACAATGAACTAAAGCACTCAAGCTCTGAAAAGAAAAAATCTACCACTTGCTGCCTCTATCTGTGCAAATCAAAAAAAATTCAGAACACTTGTGTCAGGCCAGTACAATTTCACTCAAGCCATTAAGCTCAAACTCCTGCTGCATCTCAAAGTGGGACTGTGCAAGTGGAAGGCTGCAGCCGGCCCTCAGAAGCAGGGATACCATTACAAATACAGCCCTGTGTTTCTTGGCCCAGGATCCCCACCAATAGCCCCAACTCATTTATAAGTGCTGGGTCATTCCCTCATTACAAAGAATACGTTTCTATTATTCCCTCCTGCACACTCCCTCGCTCAGCCTCTCCCATTCTCTCTCTGTGTCTAAATACGCACTGGGCTAATATCACTTGTTTACAGAATAAATCAGCTGAACAAATCCTATTATATTTTGGAACACTGACAATGACAGGGTAATGACATTGAAACAGAAAATACTATGTTGGTCCTACTGATCTAATGTCACCCACATGCTCTATCAGCTATGCTAGTTCCAATACTGCACAGAGGAAACAGAGGTGTCTCTCTTTCTGCAATGCTACTATTTAGTTACTTATATATCTATTTGTCTTGCCTTTCCTGCTTTTCAAGAACTGCTTTAAACATTATTAGGCTCTGCAGCATATGGCAGAAAACAGTGGGGCTGCAATGTTTAACAGCTCTTAAATTTAAGGGACTGGGTGCTGGTGGCGCAGGGAGGATGTTAAGTCCTATGTATTGTGTAGATTTCTGCCAGAGAAAAGTGCAACAAAGTTCTGCATTTCATAAAATCATAGGCACAGGTGGATGAGGTGCTGAGGGACATGGTTTAGTGTTTAATAGGAATGGTTGGACTCAGTGATCCGATGGGTCTCTTCCAACCTGGTTGTTCTATGATTCTATGTGTAGGACACTCAAGTACCCAGATCATCCTGAACTTTGATAAACCTACCCAGCCAGGTCCACACTGGCTCTGGAAACACTACATTTTGTCCCAAAGCCATTGTCGCACCAGAGACTGAGCACTACTAATAAACTGCCTCTCATGCAAACTTACAGAAAAACATATCCCAAACTAACACAGCCATGCAGATTCCAGGCTTGGGAAGGTCTGGGGTATAAATATAGTCAGACGAGACTTGGACATCTCTCTTTATGGATGATTGCCTTTCCCACAGAATCACAGAATCATTAAGGCTGGAAAAGACCTCTAAGCTCATCCAGTCCAACCATAAGCTCACCACCACCGTGTCTAATAAACAATGTCCCACAGTGCCACATGTTTTTCTAAACACCCCCAGGAATGGTGATCAACTACTTCCCCAGGCAGCATCTTCCAGTACTTCATCATTCTTTCAATAAAGATGTTTTTTCTTAATACCCACTCTAAACATCCCCTGGTACAACTTGTAGCAGTTTCCTCTCATCCTATCACTTGTTACTTGGGAGAAGAGACAAACATCCTCCTCACTACAAACTCCTTTCAGATAGGTTGTAGAAGACAATGAATCACAGAATCACAGAATTGTAAGGTTGAAAAAGACCTCCAGGATCATTGAGTCCAAACATTCTCATCAACCATTAAACCATGCCTCTCAGCACCTTATGCACCCATCTCACCAGGGATGGTGACTCAACCACCTCCCTGAGTGAGGGAGGTTGCTGAGGTCTCCCCTCAACCTCTAGTTCTTCAGAATAAACAACCCCAGTTCCCACAGATTCTTGATTGTCCACATCTTCACACCGGTCAGTTGTCAGTGTAGATGTTTCCAACGTCTATCAATCCTGCCTAATATAATGTAGACCCATCCATGCAGTTTGGATAAAGAGAAAAAGAGACTTATTTTGGGGAGTAGGGGAGGGAAGTCTTATGTTATCTATGTGCTGGAATATTGAATAAATAGACACGTGCATCACATTGTTCCCAGAGGCTAAACAACTTAGCTGACTCTGAGTATTAAGACAGACCCTGCACTGTTTTTCACCCTGACAACTACACTTGCATCAGGCAACTGAGAAAGGATCTGCACAGGATTTAGCCCAGAAAGCAATGCTGAATCCAGCATACCCTCGACCCCCTCCTCAACAGAATGGTTATTGCACAAACTCGCACGCTCAGCTGCCCCAAGTCTGGAGGTACTTTAAATAGCATCAGGCTCAGTCAGGGAGATGGAGTCACTTTGCTCTTCTGGTTCGTCCAGGATGGCTGGGGTTTGCTTGCTTCTTTTTATATAAAAAAAAAAAAAAAAAAAAAAAAAAAAAAAAAAAAGCTGTTGCACAAGCATTCCCCTTGGACAACACAGCAAAACCTCCCGGAGAGGCAACATGAGGTCAAGTTTGTAAAGTAGCTGAGCTGCCAGCGTGGAAGAGAATGCGAGGGGATCACATGGAGCCCTCTAAAAATGCAAGGCTGAGCCACAGGCGGCCACAAGGCTCAACCACAGAAGAAAACAGCCTGGGTTGCTGGCAGAGGAGGCAGCGAAGATCAGTTCCCAGAAGCGAATCTAATTGTCCATGTGGCAAGAAATGCAGGCAAATAACATGCACAGTGGTGGAGAAGCTGGTACCTTGATCACCTGCAGAAGCAGCCCCCACCAGGACATTAGGCTGATGCTGAAAGATGCTGAGCTGCTCAGGAAGAGCCAGCGTGGTCCAGAGATGGGACTAACAGTGGGGGAGGGAACAACACTTGAAATATCTCAGACACAACAGCAACTCAGCAGCTTTGGTCTCTGCTCTGTCCTCAATGAACATTTTGTGTGAGTGGGGTCAACCAGATGCGAGGAGCCTGGAAAGAACTGCACTGCCACTTAAAGGCATAGGGTTTCCTCTTGCTTTATGCTTGGAAAGTAAATAAATGGTTTTGAGAAGGAGGCTGTTTCCAAAGCATGCTTTTTGTTTCGTTGGTTTTTTGCCTCTGGGGCAAAATAAGGATTTTGGAAGGAGAGGCTGCAGGGTAGGAGTGTAATAAGAAGGCAACTAATTACCACCAGCATTATTTCTGCATGCACACTGATCTGAAATTATCTTTTCAAGGGCAGGTGTTTAATACTGAGGAACATACTTAATACCTCAACTGCAATCATCCTCTCTGTGCGATTAGGCTTTGGTTTACAGCCCTTAAGTGCAAGCTTCAGTACTTAAGAATTTTTCTTTTTTGCTTTTTAATTCCCCAGGGCCCCTGAAGCCACTTTTCTCACCTGGAGTACAGGGCACTTTACAGAGGCAGGGAAGTGTCCTTATCCCTGCTGGCTCAAAGCAGAGATGCGGCATGCAGGGAGAAAGAGCATCACAGAGAAAAAAAGTGAAGATAAACACAGTTCTTTTGCCTGAGAAGCCCCTGCAAGTGAGCTCTCACCAGGTTAGCATATGCTTGCACACCTGAATTAGTCATGGACTTTTGAGGATGTCCAGATGACTGGGATGTTGCCAGCAGCTAAACAGGCTGAACCAATTTCTCATGCAGATGCTGGAGAAGACCTATAGTGCTCATCAAGCACTGCTCAGCCATAGGCACATACATTGATAGAAAATCAGGAGAGTCTTGTTATTGCAACTCCATTAGACACCAACCGTTGTTTCCCTGGCATGAAAATGGGGGATGTTAATCAATGAATTAGTGCTAATTAGTTAATGAGCCTGCCTGGGCACATCACAGCAGAAGAGGTGGGGAGACTTTCCTAATTCCAGTTACAGAGGGGCCAGGACCTTGCTCAGAGCAGTGGAGATTTGAACTCAGCTGCTCTCCATTAGCCTGAGGAGCATGGCCTCAGACGTCTCTGGTCACTTCCAGTGCTGACAATAATAAGCCACATAGCTGGAGAGAGCTCCCTGCTTCACTTTCATCTGAGCTTCCTCATGTAGCGAGATAATATGACATTTCTCTCCAATTAAGTGTCTTTCACACCAGAGCACAACCAGCTTTGCAGGGAAGATGATGGTCAGGCCTGCTGGAGAAAGAGAAATGAGGAACGGGAAGGTGCACATGGGAAGATTTTTCAAATCACAGAGCTCAGTTGCAGAGATTTCTAAGCCAGCACCCTACCCCGTGTCTGTGTTGCCTCCCCAGTAAAGCCCTCCACCCACTCCAGCTCCCAGCATCAGCAAGAGGATGCTTGTCACCTCTTATCAAAGTTTCTGGGCTCAGCAAGTCCCTCTGACAACACGCTCCGCACATATGCACACATGCTCCCATCCAACACAAACTGATGTGACCAATTATACAAACACAGATCTGGCAGTAATAAGCCTGTTTGCTCCGTCTTTGAGTCTCCAGCGAGCATTCCCCGAGAGGCACTGCCGTATTTCTGAGGCTGCTGCCTTTGCACAGCCTGCACTGTGTCTTTTTTGTCGTTGTTCTTCCTGCTCTTGCTTGTATCATCAGAGCAAGAAGAGGAAAGCACTATTAAAAGTTGACCAAGAACTGACCTCAACTGCCCATGAGCCCTCTGGATCAGAAATACGAGCCTGTATAATTTTGAGTAATGACATGTCCACAAAACTCTTGTGCATGCTCTACCGAGTAGAGATGAACAAAAAGACCTATTGTGCAAGCACGAGTGGCATTGACTCCCACAGAGATTTACTTAGGATGGCCCGACTGGCAAGCAGTGACACTACGAGGTCTAATGAAACCGATAGCTCGTTCCTGTGACCGTGAGTCATTCCCCTGGGAAAGCAGCAGGCTCATGTCCCAGCCATCCCAACCAGGAGAAACGGGCAGGGGCTGGGCATGCAAAATGTCAAAGCAGCAGCACCACACAGACCTCCTTCCAGGTATTCCTCTTCCCAGGGGTTAAGCAAAAGTTAACACTCCCTTTCCCCCCAACCTTTCCCTTTTAAGGGAAAACAATGGGAGAAATGGCAGATAGAGATGACAATTCACGATTTTTAATTAAGTTATCTTTTTCCCTCAAAATGTCTCTTCTTTCCAGAAACTCTATCCTGTTTCCTTCTTTCTAACTGAATCTGTTTTGCTGTCCTCCATGCTAGAGAGCAACACAATAGCATGGAAGATATTCCTCTTTCCTACAACAGTTGGGAATGTTGAGCACAGCAGTAAGATCCAGGAGTCCTTGAGCTGCAACTGCGCTGCAAGTTGTGTTTTACTGTACCTAAGCAAACCCTTCTGTAAAACAGGGGTAATGCCTCTCCTCACCCTGGCGTCTGTCAGACCTGTGTGTTCTTAACACCAGTGATGACAAACACAAGCCCTGGGATGAAAAGGAAAATAATGAAATAGGCAGCTTGTAAGAAAATCATGGCCACTCTATACCTCGCTGAGAGTCACATTGACCGTCCCATAAAATAGAAAAAGCCTTTCTGCCACTTGAGCTAGAAATGGCCCTTCCAAACCTGGTGCCATGGAGCAGAACAGAGGCCAAGCGCCAGACCCAAGGGCCAAGCAGCATTCGTCCTGGGGCAAGGTGCTCATGCAGCCAAAGCAAAATGCATGTGCATCCAAACATGCAAGGACTAATCAGCAATATGGCCTCAAGCTCCGCCAAGGGAGATTTAGGCTAGACATTAGGAGGAAGTTTTTCACACAGAGGGTCATTGGGCATTGGAATAGGCTGCCCAGGGAGGTGGTTGATTCACCTTCCCTGGACGTGCTTAAGGCACAGGTAGATGAGGTCCTGAGGGACATGGTTTAGTGTTTGATAGGAGTGGTTGGACTCGATGATCCGATGGGTCTCTTCCAACCTGGTTGTTCTATAATTATATGAATATGCCCCCCCACAATCTCCCCCTGCGGTACACTAAACCCCAAGAGTGCAATAGTGCTCGCTTGGTGGGCATCAAGCATATAGCGTGGTTAGGGGGGAATTCAGGGAAAGCAGAAAGCAGAACTTGAGGAACAGATGTATGGAGGAGATGTAGGACCCTTGGGGACTTAGGCACAGTCGACTGCAAAGATGTTTTTGGGAGTTGCTGACTTAGGTGGGCCATGCCACTTGTCAGACAATGAGTCAGGTCCCAGACACCTACCTCTCCTGCTCTCTCTTAACAAAGTGTTGGGAAAATATTGCCCAGCTCCTTACACAAGGCCTTTTGTTGGCTGTTCAGTTTTGAAAACATTTCTTTTCTCCCCCAAGTGGCAGCGCTGCCATGAAAAACAGGAAGAGATTGAATACAGTAATTTAAACAGTCAAACTCCATTTCCTGCCAAAAGGAAAAGAAAATACCAGCGAAAGGCAGAAGCCAGGCAATAGTTAGGGACAGGCACATTGATTATCTTGGACAGATATTTGTGCTGTGTATCCGGCAAAAGCTACAGCAAAGGAGGTGACACCTTTTGATTTCAGGGACAGGAGTCTGTTAGGCTGCAGAGCAGCAGGTGATGTTGCAAGGCAGAACAGGCTGATGAGGAGACCAGGATCTACCAGAATAGCAGCCTTGGGTTGCAACCAGCTCCTAAGCTGACAGCCGGGATCGTGTGCCAACAATTCATGGTGTTTGGGATTGCAGCTCAAGGCTCTCCAGCAAGGATTCCCCATTTCTTTCACATCGCCCTGATGATGCTCTCAGCTTGGTCTCCCACAACCTCTTCTTCATCCATGTTTGCACGTCCCACAGACTGATCCACCTGCCTGCTACCCAAGGCAGATGGGAAGGCTCCTCTGCCTCTACTACTGAGCATCCTGGTAGTGAAATTATCACTGGGCTTCAAAATGTACTTATTGTTAAACCTATTCCATGTTACTGAAAATCAACAAATCCCACAGTGATCAAGTCCTATGTCTACATCTCCATCCTTCTCCAAAACTGCCCTAAAGAAAATAAATCTAGATTTTCCCTAGCAGTTAATACAGTTAATTACAAAGTTTGCAAAGTATATTTAACCCACAGACTTCTTTATCCAACATGAAGCACCCTGCAGATCCATACAGGCTCGTTCTCGCTGCTCAGTACATTGGTGCATCACATTGTACTGCCGATGCGGTCACATTTGGTGACCCACAATGCCAGACAGGCAGAAGGGAAGAAGTTGCTCTCTGTGGCTATATAAGTAGGAAATGGCTTCAGTATCAGGAAAGGAGATTAATATTAAACATGAGGGAAAGCTCCCAAGCAGCAAGGATGGATCACGTAGGGAGAGAGAAGAATCGCTGTTGCCAGAGGTTAAGAACAGGTGAGACAAACATCTGTCAGAGATGTTATAATTAGGGCAGAAGGGCAAATCAGATGACCTCATAAGACTCTTTTTTTCCTCAGTCTCATTTTTCTCTGATTATATGAATTTCTAAGCATATGGGGTCAACCGTACTGTTTAAATATTAGATAGTATCCTGTATTTGCAGAGAGGAATACCTGAGAGGTATTATCTGGGACCGTTCATCACCTGTGTGGACATCACCAATATGCAAATCAGCTGCCCAGACATAAAAATCCTTCCTGATTTATGCAGAAGATTAATAGGAGGCTAGCTATAACACAGGGAAAGAGGAGTGAACATTGAGGACTCTCCATTAGTCCCAGACTTTTATATTTCCCATTCTGGAAATTCTTTCACACTCCTAACGTCTGCAACATGAACACATGGCTGGCACCAGAGAACACCAGGACAGGCTCATTCCACAGTTATGTCTCCACACTTTGCCTTCGCATTGGGTTTGCAAACCAGATGAGGGAAAGTCTCCAGAACATCCAACTCTGCAGGACATCTGGAAACCCAATGCCTCCTGCCCCATGTTGACCATGAGACTCAGTGCTTCTAGCCCAGCTTGATACCAGGTCCTATCTTTAATCTTTCCCACCTTTAGCCCCTGCACCAAAGCTGCCTGATAGGAGAAGCTGGAGACTTTGCACTGCACTACTCCAGCCAAGAGCACCATTCCCCTACAGCCCTGTAATCACTTGTGTGTATTGCAGGTTAGGAGAGCTGTGCTGGGACTGGTCCCCTAGGAGCTTCTCTTGCCCTGCAGAAGCCTTGAGCAAGCATTACACTAGGGCAGGAGAAGAAGCATCATAACATATGGATCCCCTCTGAGTCAATTATTTCCCTATGAGAAAAAATAGTTACCAAGAGCCAGACCTGACCACACACCAAGATGTGAGGACAATGCAGTGAGCCCAGCTCTATAATCCATGGTCCTACAGTTAAGACCACAAAAAAGGGCTGGAATATGTCTTCTAACAGTGTTTCTCTGCAATGCTCAATGAAAGCCTCCCACAGCTCATCTCTACCCATCTGCTCAATGCCAGGCACATCAGCTGTATCTGTTCTCATGCAGGATTTTGTCTGCTGAAGGCAGAGCAGCAGAGCTGAAGTTCAGGTCCAGCATTTATCACAGGCAGGTTAAGCCTCTATTTGCACCAGCAGAGAAATATTTGACATCCACACAAAACCAGGGTAAGTCTCACTGATGGTTTTGTAATTGGTTTTAAAGCTGCTTCAAATACTTGTGCTAAGAGGCAGAGCGCAGGGCTGGAGGATGGCTGGCAAGCAGGACATCAGCAAAGGAGACAAGGCCCTCACGGACGCATTTCCAGTCTCCAAAATACTTCACCAACCATCAAATACTTTCCAAGCTTAGCAGCTGGACTCTGCAATCCTTATAGCAGCCAAGTCACTAATACCTCTTCCCTCGGGCAGCACAGCTGATCTCAGGCAGGGCTTGCCAGCAGCTCTAAGTAGACTCATTTAAGGAGAGGGCAGCCCACTTAGTTACACTTTTCAGAGTCCTGTTTTTAGTTCAAGGTTCTCCAGGCTTTTTCTCCAGCTGGGAAGTCTTAGCAACTCTGATTCACAGTGAAGAAATGCAATCACAAATATACTTTAAAAGTTTTTCCCACTGTGTTACTCAGTCCCTGACTCCTTGCCTTCTCCCCAGCTCTGCAGCCCTGTCCCTCTAAATTCAGTTTTCTTGATACAGGACTTATCCCAAGAGACACAAGAAAGCTGATGGCATTTTTGCTCCTGTCTAAAGCCACAGAAGCCTGGTGACCGAGGGGTTTCAAACCTCCTGATTTGAGAGCTCCAGTATTGCAAATGTTAGTATGGAGGACAAGCAGAGCAGATTTGCAAATGCATGGAGAGGCTTAACAGTCCAGGAAAGTAACTCCGGTGGGAAGCTCCCAGCTTAAATCTAAAGGCAGCTCTTTGAATGTGCGGAGGCGTTGAGGCTAAACAAAAAAATCAAAGCCAGATTTGGGCACAGCCTTTCTCCCTGTGCAATACTCCACAGGGAGCTTTGCAGGTCTAGGCAGAAGAGATTCTGACTGAAATGAAGGGCTTGCCCCTCTGCACATTTGGGGTTGGAGTGTGAGAGCAGTGCAAGGTCATGCACCAGTGCAGAGAGTGCTGGTGTAAAGGGGAGTTAGGGCAGGACAAGGCAAGATTAATATCCCTGTATTTAAATTTCTGTCTGCGTTCCTCTTGATCTGTCCTTGTCCTGCAAAGGAGCAACAGCAGGGATCCCCAAGCAAAGGAGGCTTGAGTACAAAGGAAAGCCGGAGCAATCCTATATCCCAAGCTCTGACTCTGCCTTGAGATTATGGGACAAGAAAACACTCTGGTGTTTCTCCGTATCCTCTTTGCTCAGACTTGAACTTGCCTCTCACTTGAAAGAGCTAATTAAGGAAGGAAATCAAAGCCCAGAGAGGCAGCTATTACAGCAGCCAGGGTGCAGCGCTGGCTGTAATGTTGATTTCTGTGGATGGTATCAAAGCCAGCCCTATACTAGCTGGGCTGATGCAGACTTCTGCAATGACACTTTAGTGAACCAACAGAATAAACTAAGACAATTTCTTAATAGCATTTGTAGGTCAGGTAGACCAGCCTCTTCCCCAGCCCTGCCCTTAAATCCTGCAGCATTTAATTCCTTGAATTGTAGCCAGGACTTAATTTTTCTGCTCAGGGGCAACACAGAGCTGGTTGGAAAATGGAAGATGAGGGACTTTGATGGTTAATGACCAGTGCTTCTCAGCTCTAGAAGAAATGAAACCCTTGCTTCACAGAGCTCCCTGAACAAATCCTGCTCTGATTTCAGCTTGGGGAAATAAAACTACACCAGAGGACACAGAAACCACCAGTAGCCATTATCTAAGTCCTGTTTTGGTTTAGGTTGGAGCCAAGAGTGCACGAGGAAATGTGATTTCACCTCTAACAAATTGCACAGTGAAATAACAACAGGCAAATTTCTCCTAAAGATTTCAAGGTCCTTTGGCTTAGTTCATCAGCAAACGTAATATGCCTGGGGAGGTCAGAAAGTGACACCTTCCTCAGTTAGTCCATAAGCAAACCTAGCCATGAACTGGTTAAATGAGGTTGTGTGGTGAGCTGGAGGCAGAGCCAAGACTGTGACAAGGTAATCTCAGTTTCTTGGTCCCTGCTCTAGTTGTTGATCCAGGTTAAGGTTGGATGCTTAGGGGCTTCACTTACCGCACTGCTACAGGGAATATCCTTGACTTTCAGCCAGGCCAGATCTAATGTCCCCTCTCCCCTGTAGCAGGATTGCAGTCTGTCTTTGATGCGATCGTTGATCTTTTTCAGGACAAAGATGCAAAGAGCAGACTCATCCAAGGACTTCATCTTCCTCTTCTGCCCCTTGGAGAAGACCGTGAAGAGTATATCATCCTCAGGACCAACACCCAAAGATCTTGCTAAGATGGCTCCAGCCTTAGACAAGTAGGCTGCCTGGAGCAAACGGTACTCCACCCCGTTCTTCTCACAGCCAATGGGCACCTCAACATAGGAGTTAAAGGCTGTGTCCTCTTTACAAAGCCGGACCAGCTTGGAGGTATAAACCTGCTCCTTCGTGGTGGAGCCAGGTGGTGAGATCATCTCAGGCTGCAGAGTTAGGAAATAGACAAAGTTACCACTGCTGAAGCCATAGATGTAGTAGATATCAAAGTCTGGGATGATGGTAAACGTGTCTGAGGGGATCTTGATCATAGAGGCCACAAACTCATCATGAAAGACATATGCAAACATTCCATCTGCCTCGGAGTTTTTGGTGAGCTTTCTGCTGGAAATAGTGGGGAAATACTCAGGTTTGCCATCCACAGCAGTGGCAATGAACAACTTGTCATCCATGTTACTGTAAGAAACAATGACTCCAAAAACAGAGCCACTCTCATTCACCCCAGAGAGATAATGCTCCTTCTTGTGGAAGGGCTCTCCCAGCTTGAAAAGGTCATCCAGCCTCAAAAGCTTGCAGATGCCCTGGTAAAGACTCCCACAGGCTATCAACCGATTCTCCTTGTAGTCTATGAGAAGCATTTTGTTTATGTTATTAGTGAGTGTCAAGGGCTCATTGCAGGTTTGGACTATCCTGGGAGGGTAACACTTGGGATTATCTTCATCTGGACCAGTCTGGTGGGTTACCAAGACCTTCAGGTCACTGGAGAGTTTGTAGATCCTGTTGACAGCTCCCAAGTAAATGTGCCCAGTTCTTTCATCAACCACCAAATGGTTGAAGTTCCCCTCCGCTTGGTCTCCAGTGAAAGTGATGAAGGACCTCTTTGGGTGAAGAGGCTGCTGCCTACCAAGAGGCAATACTGTGGTGGATAGCAGGAGATGAGAAACCAGACAAGTCCACTTCCACATGGTTGGTGACATGATTAGAAAGGTTTGTATTTCCAAGGGAATGTGGATTAAAAGTTGTAAGTGTCTTCAGAAAGCCAATTCCCCGGCAGATTTTGTCCTACAAGCAAAGAGAAAAGAAAACAAAAGTACATTACTATGGAGTATTCCTTCCTCCTCCCTCCTTCACAAGCATGCCATCATCAGAGCCTATTTAATTGCTAATCCTCCCTTTCTCTGAGCTCTCTACTTAAAGCCAGCACAAAGGGAGCCCTCCTGAAAGAAAAGATGCTGGTAGAAAAAACAGAAGTCATAGAGCAGAATAATAAATCAGCACCCTCTTACTCTCCATTACACACTGCCCAATAGTGCAGCTAAAAAAATTCGATGAAACCAGTGCAGAAGGTTCATGGTAGAAATATCAGGCAGTACTTCTGTTTGCACTGCCAACTTTGACCCAATTGTGCACTTGCTGTCTAAGAAGACAGGACAGGAGAAGGATTAATATCCTGCTCTTCTGGACAAGGGACTGAAAACTTGAGAAGGTCAGGGACCTGCCTACAGGGACAGGTCCAGATGGATGCTGAGCTCTTTTGCAGCCCTTAAAATTTGCCAGGAAGAAGCCAGCTCTGGTCTGACATTAACATCCTTTCACGGAGACCTCAGTCCAGACTGGATCTGTTTGAACAGGCTCTCCATGGCTTCAGGATCAAAGCTGGTTCGTGCCAGTCAGCTTGGAGTACAGATGTAGGGGTTGTGGTGTGCCTGAGTACCACGGCTCCTTCCTCCCCTGAGTTTTCACCACAAGGCCACCCTGCATCCATTGCATAGCCGAGAAAACATTGTCTAAAAGAGAGATGCTGTTCCCTGGACACCTCTGATGAGGAGACTGGGGCTACTGAATTATTAGGAGTAATAAAATCAAAAGCAGCATGAAGTAGGAAAAGTAACAACCAAGAGACCAGCCTGGTGAATTCCCAAACAGAAGGGAAGAGACTTTATAGAATCATAGAATCACCAGATTGGAAAAGACCCACCAGATCATCGAGTCCAACCATTCCCATCGATCACTAAATCACGTCCCTCAGCACCTCGTCCACCCATACCTTAGACCCCTCCAGGGAAGGTGACTCAACCACTTCCCCGGGCAGCCTGTTCCGATGCCCAATGACCCTTTCCATGAATTTTTTTTTCCTAATGTTCAGCCTAAGCTTCCCCTGGTGGAGCTTGTGGCCATTCCCTCTCGTCCTGTCCCCTGTCACTTGGGAGAAGAGGCCCGCACCCCCCTCTCCACAACCTCCTTTCAGGTAGTTGTAGAGAGCAATGAGGTCTCCCCTCAGCCTTCTCTTCTCCAGGTTAAACAACCTCAGCTCTCTCAGTCGTTCCTTGCATCACTCAGTCACTTTAAATTTCCCAGGTTTTAACCAAGGTGGTGGAAGCGTATGGGTTCAAACAGCTTCTGTAATTTGTTGATCACATCACCAAGCCCCATCCTCATGGCATGGAAATGCATCTTCCTATTCAACGCGTCCATCTGCTCTCTCTTCCTTCACTTTTTTCATGACTGCTTTTGAATCAAGGAGAGTTTTGTCCCTTTAAGGCCCCACAGAGGATGTGGGAAATGTAGTCCTATCACCTCAAGTCTCACCAGCCAAGCTCCTCAGTAAGTGTGAATGCACAAGCCTTGTTACTGGTGGCCAGGCTGAAGGATGCAAGTCTTTCCTCCCTCCACCCCTCTTCAACATTCAGATCAGATTTTCACAAAATTTTCTTGATTTTAAAAAGGACTCAAGACAAATCTCAGCTCCACTGCTGCAGGCCAGTGTCCTATCACCTCTCTCACAACCTGACATTGCTGAACTCAGGGGTGTAAGTAGTTGAGCAAAGGTGATGACAGCCAGCCCTGCACAAGCAGGAGGCAAGGAAAAATCACTGCAGATCCCAGCAGGGAGATAGACATGGCAGTGACACAAATCTGGATTCACAGATTTTTCAAATCTCAGTTAACACCAGTGGAGCTGAAAAATTTACATCAAGAAATAATAGAGAGAATAAATCCTGTCTTCTTTTGACCTGTAAACTAGATTAGATCTGATAGTAGAAAGGGTAAATCTAGACTTGCAGAAAAACCACCACTTTTATGCCACCCCAAATATTTCAAAATTCTCACAGTAGCCAGAATTTGAAAGCTGTTGTATGATCACCTTCACCTCCCACTGCCCTCTCTATCACAGCAGCCGCAGGCGTTGGATAGATGACAGACAAAGGTCATTTCACATTTACTTTAGTAGTGTTTACCCTGTTCTGCTTTGCCTTTCTGGTCAAGCAAATATTTAATAAAATCAAGCTTATACTGCAGAGTTTGCAAGACTGTCTTGCAAGTAGGAGAGGATTCGCTCTGCAGGGATATGTAGGCTGGTCACGTAGGCTTTTAATAACCTTTATTATGATAGATAGAGCGGTGTTGGGATGAGGTCTTCCCGCACAACCATTCCTCCTTCAAAAGAGGCCATCCTGGAGAGAGCAGCAGAAGAGGGAAGCTGTCCCTGTTTGAGTCCTGTGTTCAGAAACATCACGTGGTGACCCTGAACACCAACTCCTGTCAGATATGAGTTATGATCCATATTTCTAACAGTCACTGGTTTGATCGGGCACTAGACTGATCTAGGAAGAAATTATTCTTTTCAAGTACTAAAAAGGTATCTATTTTACCCCTATATTTTACTATATTTTGCTCCTCTCATATATTCACTCTGTGCAGACTCAGCACAGCTGCAGGACAGGGAAATGGGAACCGCCGTGACTCAGAGACTGAAGAGGGAATGAACAGCCTCCTCTTCTGCAACAGGAGCCCTATGCCCAAAGGTCATCACAACACCCAAGGGCAGAGTTGCAACAACAGGAGGAAACTTACCCATTAAAATAAGTGGCCAACACAACGTAAGAGGATATCTACCCCAAACGTGAAATCTTTGAGGCTTGAACTGGTGAGAATTGTGACTTACTCGTAGGCAAAGTCAGCAGATTTGGTCTGGAAATCAGAGAGAAGCCAGTGAGAAACTCCAGGAAAGCTGGATTCCCTTTTGTAGAGGGCAAGGGCACTTAAAAAAATAGTCAACCTCATGGGGGAAGTTATTCACCTGCAGAAAAGAAGAGCTTCAAGAACATTGATAGCCATCAAGAGCAGGAGCAGCTTCTTGGGACAAAGGAGGGAGACCAAGAGCCTAGGGCTATCTCACCATCTTCCACTGGCCATCTGAGTGACCCTAGGAGCAAGATTTTCTCTCTGAACATTGCTGGCATTCTCTCCTCCTCTCCTATCTGCTCGTGCTATTTGCCCCGAAGCCTCTGTCCTGGAGTCCCAGTCAGTACTTGAGCCTTGAAAGGCTGTAATTAATAATTTAGCTTAACTAATAAATAACAGCGGAAGGCAGAGGCAAGGAGGACTGCTTGTTTAGCTTGCAGAACAAAGTAAGGTTTGTGCTACCCCTTAGAGGATGAACCAAGGAGAAGGGGTTATGTATGTCTTTTTATTACCCATGTCTGGGTAGCAGAAATCATAGCAGCTGGGAAGACAAATAATACAGTGCCAGAGAAACACCCAACCTCTTAGGCTGCTCCATCTACAAGAGGGTGATTATATCATAAGAAAAAAGCAAATAAACAAAAGGCCACAGAGAGCAGGCAGTGAGGTCTGGGCTTGAGCTCTGAGCTGAGTATTACCAAAATAAACCCAAACTGCCTTCCCGCAATGACTGGGCTCATTTGCCTTTTTCCCCAGAGACATGGCCAACAGTAAAGACATGACCCATCATGTAGGGTTCCTGTGTCAGACCAGACTGTCCTTCTATGTGGCTCCTGCCACAACAGCCTCTTCACCAGCACATGCTAGGTATGAACTGGAGAGGGGCAGACTTAGACTAGACATTAGGAAAAAATTCTTCACCATGAGAATGGTGAGATACTGAAATACGCTGCCCAGGGAAGCTGTGAATGCCCCATCCCTGGAGATGTTCAAGGTAAGGTTGGATGGGACTTTGGGTAACGTGATCTAGTGGGATGTCCCTGCCCATGGCAGGGGGTTTGGAACTAGGTGGTCTTTGAGGTCTCTTCCAATCCTAACTATTCTATGATTCTCTGGTATGCAAGGTCCCTGGGAAGGTCACAGATCGTCTACAGCCCCAAGATTCTGTAGGGAAAGAATTTTTTGGCAGTAAGCAGCCCTGCTTTTCCTCTCTCTGTCAGGAACAGCTGTTCTCCCTTGTTCTACTGCACTCTTCACATATAGTGGTGGTATTGAGGGCATGTCACAGGTCATAATGATACAAAACTTTTCCTTAAGATTGGTTCTCCTGGGTCAGTCTTTTCATAGAATCATAGAATAATAGAATCACTACTTAGGAAAAGATCTTTGAGTTCATTGAGCCCAACTGTAAATGTTCACTACAGTCTTTTAAATACTGCCAGGGATGGGGACTCCAGCACCTCCCTGGGCAGCCTCTGCCAGTGCCTGAGAACACTTTTAGTGAAGAAACTTTTCCTAATAGCCAATCTGATCTTTCCCTGGTGCAACTTGAGGCCATTCTCTCTCATCCCATCACCTGCCACTCGGGAGAAGAAATCAACACCCGCCCTGCTACAACCTCCTTTCAGGGAACTGAAGCAAGTTATAAGGTCCCCCCTCAGCCTCCTTTTCTCCAAGCTAAACAGCTCCCATTCCCTTAGCTGCTCCTCACAAGACTTGTTCTGCAGTCCATTCACCAGCTTCATTGCTCTTCTCTGGACATACTCCAGGACCTCAATGTCTTTCTTGGAATAAGAGGCCCAAAATTGAACAAATTTGTCAATATACAGCCTCAACAATGCTGAGTCAAGTGGCACAATCACTTCCCTGTACCTGCTTTTTCTGATACAGGCCAAGATGCTGTTGGCCTTCCTGGCCACCTGGGTCACTGCTGGCTTATGTTCAGCTGCTGTCAATCAACATCCCCAGGTCCTTCTCCTTCAGGCAACTTTCTAGTCACTCCTCCCCAAACCTGTATCACTGCACAGGATAGTTGTGTCACAACTGTGGGACTCTGCACTTGGCCTTCATTGCCCCATAGCTTAAAAATGCCAAGATATTGTCTACCTCCTCCTCTGACCACAGTTAGGCTGTGGTGCTACTCAGACTTCATGATATGCAGACACTCCAAGCAAATCACAGGATCACAGAATCACCAAGTTGGAAAAACCTCTTGGATCATCAAGTCCAACCATTCCTATCTGCCCCTAATGCATGTCCTTGAACACCTTGTCTACCCATATTTTAAATACCTCCAGGGATGGTGACTCAACCACCTCCTTGGGCATCTCATTCCAGTGCCTGAAAGTATCATTCTGGTTCATATACACCAGATATGAACCTAGTCTGGATATGAAGTCAAAGCAAGGGAAGCCTTCTTGCAAATCCATTGGTTTCAGACAGGGTTCCATCCATGGTTAAAGGAAGGTTTCAGTGTCAGCTCCCACCTAAGATTTCACACTGCTCTCTTGCCTGTGGAACTAGCTCAACTCCATAGCTTGTAAACAAAACATTCTCTTTAAGACGCCTTGAATTCACATGGTTTGGTTTAAGGGCTTGTTTTCTCCTGAAGGGCAGAAGATTATGATTCTACCCTATGGCATACTTATTTTTTTACTGTTATCAACCATTTCCAAGAAAATTTAGAGACCAATGAATTAAGAGGATGCAACTTGGTTCTGCTCAGGGGTCTCCAGATCATGATCCCAAGACTCTACAACATGTAACGCATAGTAAATAGATACAACCCCGGAAAAAAAAAAATAGAAGTTTGGAAGCAAAAAAAAAAAAAGCCTAAGAGGAACATATATTCCTAAATTCTTTTAACTTGCTGGTGGCTATTATTAGATGGGAATGGTAGGGAATGGTAGAGAATGGTGAATACATCCTCAAAATGCAGAAAGTTTCAAGGGGAGAGAGTCAAGAAGGAATTCAAGAAGGGACAGGTGGACAAGGCGATGATTTAGTATTTGATAGAAATGGTTGGACTTGATGATCTGGTGGGTCTTTTCCAACCTGTTGATTCTATGATTCTATGCACTTTGGTTGAGAAAGTAGGAATAATTCAGGAATAAAGAGGACACAAAGTACTGGTCTGTCAGCTGAGAAAGGAAAAGACTTGGGAGGAAATGTACAGTGAAAGGGGAAAGAGAGGGATGGGGCATTCAGTTTTGACTGGCAATTTCACAAAACCATAGTCACGTCCCTGTACTGGAGATGAGCACAAGTCCATCCCACTGCAATGACAGCTCTTGGAAGGAACATATCGCTGGATGAACATGGGAGATGACACCATCTCTCCATTGGGCTCACACACACACTACATTTCTGCCATCAAAGGTGGCAGATAGATTCACATCACCGGGTCCCCTGCCACAGCCACATGCTGGCAGCAAGGTCACCAGCAAGATGAGTCACACGTGAAAGCCTGACTGCAAAGAGTACATCCCTGCCCTTGATCCGGGTCCAGTCAAGGAATCAGAGCAAACCTAAATGCTAAAGTCTAGAACAGAACCAAGAAAAACCAAAACAGCACTGGAAGGAGGAGAATATCCACCATCTCCTTCTGCAGAGTGGGTCTGACACAACCCTGGGGTCCCACTGGCTGGTGGGACCGGATTAGTGAGTTCTCCACCAGGAAGCTCCTGGCTAGGAGGAAGCCAGCAGCACCCAGAACTCTTGGGCAATACCAATGGTACGAGCTAGGTGGTTAATGAAGCTCAGCATTAATCAAGCGGCACACTCCTCTGTTTACTTTTACTCCACTTAGACACAGCTATTCATTTCCCAGGATGCGGGAAGCTGTGCACAGATGCTGACAAGGCAGGCACCCAGCGACAGAGCCAGCATACAGCTATTCAGCACCAAGTGCAGCTACAAAATCCCTTTAATCCCAGCTAAAGATTTTTTTTTCCTGGCTTCCTTTAATAAACCCTGATCACCATGGCTAGAAGCCTTTCTTTGGGAGCCGACATGGCGAGAAAGCTCATAGAGAGACATTGTTGACAGCTCCCCCAACAAAAAGCAGCTTCCAACTTCAGCTAAATCCTTTCTCCCTGAACTTACAACCTGTCCAACGTCTGGTGGGAGCTGAAGGCAAGTTTCACTTTGAGGGCATCCCATGCCAGACCATCTCTTCTTAGGAACTCACTGCAATGAACAGATCCCAGAACAAGCCGAAGCTTGTCCCAAATAAAGTGATTAATTTCAGGAGTGAGTCGTTTGCAAGGCATTTAAGCTCTAGCAGCACAACATGGCCTTTCCCTATCACACAAATTATTTTATTCAGGCATTCAGACAGTGCCCATCACCTCATTACCTGTGCATCTGCCAGAAGCATATTGTGAGTGGATTAACACTTGCCATGATTAGGACTTTGTCCCTTTTATCCTATTTCCCCCACGCGATAAACTGTATGTGGATGACATCTCTGCCTGTATTTCAGATTTGGTTTTCTATCAGCAAAAGCAGGGCAGAGCTGCACTCTTTTGTTCTTAGGAGGGAGAACAAGGAGGTTTGGCTTTGTAATGGCTTCTCGGTTCCTCCAGTGCTTTGCTACACAGAGCCTTGAATGAAAGAACTCAAATACTCAGTGCCACAGAAATAAGAATGGAGTTTTGATGTCATGGAAATAACCTACAAATTCAGAGGCCGAGGTTAAATTCTCTCTGGAACAAACTTGCCTGAAAATATCCTGAAGTTGAATCTATTAAAATGATTCTTTATCAATGTAACTTGGGAAATGTAAACCCCCAGACAAACAAACTGTTGTAGCAAGAGCATGCAAGAGCACACAAGGTCATTGATTTTAAGCAAACTATGTCACAACCCTGCCCAACTTTGTTGATCCTCCCTTGGGAATTATAGAATCATAGAAGAGTTTGGGTTGGAAAAGACCTTAAAAATCATCTAGTTCCAACCCCTCTACCACCAGCAGGGCACCTCCCACTAGATCAGACTGCCCAAGGCACCATCCAACCTGGCTTTGAACACCTCCAGGGATGGGGTAGCCACAACTTTCTTGAGCAACCTGTTCCAGCGCTTCACCACTCTCCTTGTGAGAGAAACATGTATGAGACCACACAGTTCCAAAGCACTGAGAAAAGTGAAGTGGAGCACTGACCCAGGGGTCAGGTTGACTCCTGTTTCAGTCTCATTCTTGTCTCCCAATAAAACCACCATACACTCCTGGGGCCCTGTTCCTCTCACTACCAAATGTTTCTCTACTGTATTTCAATGAGGTGCAACACTCATGGGGTTTGTGGTGCCAAACTGGCCAAGAATTGAAAAGCTACTTCACAGGTAAGGAGACCGTGATCATACTGTGGTAATGGACAAAAAAATGAAATAAACACACCCTTTGCCACTAAAGGGATCATGAATATTGAAAAGATAATGAGCTGGGTTTCATCCCAGCATATCTCCCCAGCTTATATATCAATCAGAGTATTCTAGGACAGCCTTGAGGATAAGTTTGATTCCTTTCTCAGAAGTCAAACTCACACTTAAAAACTCCCATCGAGGCTTTGGGAGTTTTAGAGAGTACACAAATGAAGTCTTTATATCTTCTAGACCTGGTGCAGAAGGGATCCCTAAAACACCACTTGGACTAGAAGAACTGATGAGTCCCTTCCAACCTGGTTGTTCTATGATTCTATGATTCTATGACCCTCAAACAGCAAGGAAAGGGCCCTGACCCCAGGTTTCTCTGTCAGTCATTAGGCAATTACTTTCCTGTTGGCTGAGGATGTGCAACATGGTTTATGTTGCATTGAACACTAGCAGGTGGATGTTTTCCCCAGCTTTGCAAACTTAGGAAGATCTGTGAGACACAAGTCCTCTCCCTCAGGCTGAAGTCTTGTAATTAGCACTGTATAAAACCATGAAGAGCCAAATCTTGTAAGACAGAGACTATACTCCAGCTGTCTCCCAAAAGCCTGGCGCAGAGACTAACTCCACATTCACAGTGACTTTGTGATCTCTGGCTATTTCACTTTCTAGATTTACATGGGAGGTGGGTAAGGGTAAAACATGAGACTTAAAGGAAAAAAAAAAAACCTTTAAGACTTGATCTACTGGTTATTGGAGCATCAAGACTGATATTTGGAGGTGGTGAAACCAATTACTAAGAAGCCAGGACAGAACCCCCAGACTTCAAAATCTGAGATTTCTCTGCATATTTAAAAGGCAGCAGTCACGGAGCAGTCTGAGAGACAAAGGGTAAAAGTAACTGGACCGGGAAAATCAGAGATGATACCAGGATGGGGAATAATGTTTGGAAATAAAGCTTCAGAGGGATGTAGAGCCGGTGGATTTGCTGTTTAGGACCAAGCTATCTGCAAACCAGATCAGCTTCAGTTACCAGTTACCTGTACCCGATGGTTCAGAGAGTATGGGAAGTTCTCTCAGACAAGAAAGATGGGGACAGACTTTTCAATAGGGCATTTAGCAGCAGGACAAGTGGTAATGGTTTTAAACTAAAAGAGGTTAGATTCAAACTAGATATAAGGAAGAAATACTTTACGATGAATGTGGTGAAACACTGGCACAGGTGTCCCAGAGAGGTGGTAGATGACCCATAGCTGGAAATATTCAAGTTCAGGTTAGACAGAGCTCTGAGCAACCTGATTGAGTTGAAGATGTCTCTGTTCATTGCTGGTTGACCTTTGAGGGTCCTTTCCAACCCAAACTATTTTATGATTCTATGAAGAGTGTGTAACTGGCCGGCTCACTGTGATTAATGAAAAGCATGCTATGCACTCACAGAGATCTGGGATCCTCTACAGTCAGGACCATCAGTTCTGCAGCTGTATCAAATCTTACAGCCAGAAATAGGCTCAACACACAGTAGGTATAGGAGCATAAAGAAAGTGCCATTAACATCACTATATTGCCAGGAGGAAAGGGGCAGATAAAGGTTTGATGATTTCTCTTCAGTGATGCAGGATTTGCAGCAGAGGCGAGAATGGAGTCTCCCTTTATGCTTTATTCAGCATAAAATTTCCTCCTTTCATTCATGGCAGGTATCCAACCCATTTTGGAGCAGCAGCTACCAGCCGTGGATGAGGCCAGTGAAATGGTCTGACAGAGCAAATCCTTCATCTTCAGCTTCCCTTGTCAGTGGCTAAAGAGAGCAGAGCAGCGAGTACAGTTCCACAGAAGGATGGTTGGACCATATCAAATCTTAGCCAGATCTTGAGTCCAACACAGACATTATCACTAGCAGGAAGGAGTAATGCTGACTGGCATTTCCTCATCCACCCGTGCCTTAAACACCTCCAGGGAAGGGGAATCAACCACCTCCCTGGGCAGCATATTCCAATGCCTAATGACCCTTTCCGTGAAAAACTTCCTCCTAATCTCTAGCCTAAACCTCCCCTGGAAGAGCTTGAGGCCATTCCCTCTTGTCCTGTCCCCTGTCACTTGGGAGAAGAGCCCAGCTCCCTCCTCTCTACAACCTCCTTTCAGGTAGTTGTAGAGATCAATGAGGTCTCCTCTCAGTCTCCTCTTCTCCAGGATAAACAACCCCAGCTCTCTCAGCCGCTCCTCATAGGGTCTGTTCTCCAACCCCTTCACCAGCTTTGTTGCTCTTCTCTGGACTCTCTCCAGAGCCTCAACATCCTTCTTGTGGTGAGGGACCCAGAACTGGACACAGGATTCAAGGAGCAACCTCACCAGTGCTGAGTACAGAGGGAGAATAACCTCCCTGGACCTGCTGGTCACAACACTTCTGATACAAACCAGGATGCCCTTGGCCTTCTTGGCCACCTGGGCACACTGCTGGCTCATGTTCAGTCAATGTCAAACAACACCCCCAGGTCCCTCTCCTCCAGGTAGCTTTCTAGACAGACTTCTCCCAGTCTGTAGCTCTGCATAGGGTTGTTGTGCCCCAAGTGCAGGACCTGGCATTTGGCAGTGTTAAACCTCATGCCATTAGACTCAGCCCATGGATCCAGCCTGTTTAGGTCCCTTTGTAGAGCCTCCCTACCCTCCAGCAGATCGACACTTCCACCCAGCTTAGTGTCATCTGCAAACTTGCTAAAGGTGCACGCAATGCCTTCATCCAGGTCGTTGATGAAGACATTAAACAGGGCTGGACCCAACACTGAGCCCTGGGGAACACCACTTGTCACTGGCCTCCAGCTGGAGTTAACACCATTTACTACCACTCTCTGGGCCCGGCCATCCAGCCAGTTTTCTACCCAGGAGAGTGTGCGCCTGTCCAGGCCAGAGGCTGACAGTTTCCGTAGCAGAATGCTGTGAGAAACTGTGTCAAAAGCTTTACTGAAGTCCAGGAATTAGACATCTCCTTGTTTCATTTTCTCTACACGTTTGGTCTTAAATGTTTCTGAGTGGGTCTTTCTGTACCCATGAACATCCTGGGCAGACATGAGCTATTTATTTTAGCACTTTACCCTTAACATGACAGCTCTTCCAACAACCGGGATCTGTCTTTCAGCCTTTGAGCAGGTAAGATGAGAGAAATTCTTTCTTCTATGTTTCCGTAACACCAAGGGCAATTAGGTCCCACACTGGTTAGTTCATAATTTGCACGTGTTAGCTGAAGTAATCAATTTCTGCTGACACCACAGGCTTGAAAACAGATCTTGAAAAGATGTTGGAAGACTGAATAGTTCATACTTCTGCCCCAAAGTTCACCAGCCCTGAATTCCAGGCATCTTCTGCAGATATGAAACTGCTACAGAGCATAACCTCTTCTTCATAAATGAAACAATACAACACAAAGCAGATATTTTTTTAAACAATATTAATCTACTGCAAGCCTTATGTGGCTTTCCCTTACAAATACAATAAAAACTGCATTAAATTTGCTTATAACTTCTAATCATTCTGGCATAAAAGTACTTTTTGCCAAGTTCAAAATGAAGCAGGGCTCAATGCAGCTGCTGCGTTCGCACCAAGATTCCTCCTGAGAAAAAACACTCAAGATGAGCCCAAATGAGAGATGTCCTCCTCAGACGACTTCTGCTTCAGAATGCTTTGGCTAAAACCTTCTATCCTCACTTGAATTGGATTTTTGAAGGGCAGCTGAGATGCCACCCAATCCGAAAGGCAAATGAACGAACAGGGCTCTGATAGAGAACCCCTTACTTACACTGGCAGAGACATCCTGCTGAGACACAATTTCAAGCCCAGCAGCAGCAAGGGGGATTGACTCTATTCATTCTGCCAATAGCTATAATGAAGCAGTGTGGACACAGCCCTGATAAGCAGCAAGTATTTCAGGAGAAAAAAATAAAATTATAAAATAAAAAAATGCAGTCTGATACCTTTCCCACCACAGTCCCCTGATGCCCCATTTTACAGACAATGCAGGAAGACCACAACAGGTACTTTCAGCAGAGAAAAAAATACCTTCAAAAAAATATACCTGGATAAACTATTACTAATTTGCTATTAATTTGGTCTTCCAGTGACTTTGTCACCGCAGGGCAGAGGACAAGCCTGGCTGCTGCCAACACATACAAAGGCCAATGGGAAGTTATTCTTAGTGCCCTGCCTGGTTGTTGCTGCATGATAACTAGCTCCAAATCATGATTGACAGCCTCAAGATACTGCTGAGCTAGACAGGATACCTATGGCCAGGATCAGATACAGACAAAAGACAGAATTGTGCTAATAGAGGTAAAAAAGATAATCACATGCTATGTTTGTTAACAGGAAGATTAGGAGAGAGCTGATGTTGTATACACACAGAGAGGCGGCATTTGCAGAGAGATACACAAATCCATCCCGTTCAGCATACAGACACATTTATTTCCACGCAAAATTATGCAATTCCTGTACTCCCAGTGCAGGGCAGTGTATGCATGCATAATTACACCAAGCATTAGCAGCAACACCTATAGCTCAGGTTGCCTGACATGTTCTGTACGAAAACTCGGTTTTGAGGTCCTCATTACTTTGACAGACCAGAACTGCTCAGGGGACAATTTCCTCAGCTCAGTGTCTGCCTCAGGCTAACATCACCGTAGAAAGTAGCATTCAGAATAGCTTGGGCGATTCTGAGAACTAAATTAGGAGAAAAGTTTTTGCAAGTTATTGATTGTAATTTTTTTCTTGTGTTTGACCTTGGTTATACTTTTTCCACTGTCTTACTGAGAAGCTTCCGTGCTCTGGAGAAGGTAGTAAAAATTGGGAAGGTCCTTCCATGCTGTCATGAGCATCTTCTGGCCATGCCTGAAATTCTAAATTCTAAATTCGACCAAGTTACAGCACCTAATAAGACATAAATTGCAAGTAAAGCTTTTGCCTTTTCCATTGCTCCCAGGATTGATCTGGCAGCATTTGGGCTACCACCACAGGAGGAATAAAACGCGTTCAACATCAGGGATGAAGAAACTAAGCAGGTTTTCCCTATGTTTATTCGCTGTGTCAGCTGGAAGCTGTTGTGGTACTAAGCAGGGCTGCTGGGGAAAACTCTTCTGTGCTCCCCGATGCACTTAAGCCACAGCTCAGCTTAATTAACCCAATTGGAAAGCAGAAGAGGAGCATGCTCTGACACAAGGAATGGGAGGCTGATAAGTGGAGGAGGGAGCGAAAACAGAGTGGAGACAACTTAGGAAAAGGCATATGAGCAAAGACTGGAAAATGTGGGCAGGTTGCAGATTTGCAAGTGATGTAACCACTGAAACATCCCCTCCTACGAATGGGACATTGAACTCACAGCTCGTGAGTCTCCCAGTTCCCCTAAGATGGGTTTCCTAGAGATTCTGATAAATCTGGAGGTCAAATCAGTTACACAGGGTTAAAGTTCTGGGGAGAAATTTTCATTTTTCCTTGCTCAAGAGCTTGGAAAAATGCATATCAAAACTAAAAAAAAATGCTACTGTAAAAGGGAAAAGAAGGGAAAAAAGAGCAGGTAGTCACTGAACTATTGCAGATATATTCAGCGCCTTTCCCATCCCTTCTATGTGCATTGCAAAGAGATTGCAGGAGGCCTTCCTGAGCAAAGGACAACAAGATGTCCTCCTAATTCCTTCTTAACACCAGCATTTAACATCAAGCCTGGAGTAAGTTACCAAATTATAAGACTTAATAGAATCATAAGCAGCAGCCCTTACTTACAGGCTATTAAAACTACATGAGTGACATGGGGGGATAGGATGGCACAGAGCCTGATGAAATGATGCTGCAGTTATTTCACCATCCCACCAAGTCTCATACTAGCACATCACACCCTGTCCTGAAGGGCCCTACTACATCCCCCCAGAAAAAAAAAAAAAAAGCATTGCTGCTTGCAAGGGCAACCAGTGGCTCTAATCAAAACACACCTAGTAAGAGCAGGTCCTCACCTCAAGAAGATTCAGTGTGGAAACATCCCAGGGAGAGAGAGGTTCAGGGAGCTGAAGACTTGGACAAGGTCACACAGAGCTTGAAATGCAGCATTTAATATGCAGCTCAGTGCCACAGCAACAACTATTCTGCAGAGTCACATACACAACACTTCGAGAACCTATATCAGCTATAAAGGGCTTATTTTCTCTATTACCACCTCCTTTGGTGCATGTTTTAGGAACATCATACACACGCATCCTAATGGCTCCAGAGCAGTAAATTCCTATCAGTCTTAAACCCATCCACTTCACCAGCACTTTGCCAGCATCAGCAGAATAGGTGCATTATACACTCAAGTGTCGTTGTTAAAGCTACTTTAAATAGTTCAGTGGTCACTGTGTTCAGCTGGGAGTCTGCATGGACGCGCGTCCTGAAATGATAGAGAGTGCAGCATCCTGCTGCTGGCACCCAGCCTGCTGAGCCGATGGAAGGAAGGGAGTAGGTGTCTGCTCTGACTACTTTGCTGCTAAAGCTTTCTGCAATTTATACGTGCGCTTCCCCATACTGACAAACCTCAAAAGAAGACACTGCTAGGCTGCCATCAACAATGGCACTTTGTAGACAGCTTGCTACTGATGCAGAGCACACCTGCAAAAGGCAAAATCTCTCCTTCCATAAATAGCTTCCCTGGCCCAGACACTCAGACAGGGATGGAAGCTGCAAGTGCTCCACACTTTGCAGGATCTGACCTTTCGTTTGCAGGAACAAATGCCTGGTGCTATCAACAAGCCAACAAATCACTCCAGAGCAGCCACAAGGAGGGTGATGCAATTGTTTTAGCTATTTGCACAGCCTCGTAATTGTAAATCTATCATCCCAAAGCATTAGCTGTGTTAGGATAGGTGTTACAGAGAAAACCCAGCACCAAAACCAGGCATTTGAGCCTGTTCGGTCTGCAAAAGATAGTTTATGGGCTTATAATAACCAGTGGTTTCAGATCTGAGTCCTACAAGCCAGAAGAAAGTCACTTGTTTACTTGAAGTCATCTGCAAGCAAAATGTCAACCCAAACACTAATTTAACCCTCACCCAAACAGCATCTGCTTTGTTCATCTCTACTCACACAAAGTCTGAAGGCACCTGTGTCGGAGACATGGGGCATTTTTAATGCGGGGGCGTGGGAAGGTCATCTCTGTTCATAAAATCCTGCTCGTTGTGAATAGAAGCCTTGATAAAACAGGTCTTAAGACCTGAAGAAACGCTACAAAACAGATGCACAGGTGCTGAAAGAGTAAAACCCACAGAGGAGTGGTTTTTAGGTGCCCTCCAGCCCCCTGAGCTGCACTGCAGAGGGCAAGCCTGCCCTCTTTTTCCCACTGCCTCCATCTCTCCACTCATGCTCTCCAAAACACAATTTGTTGCTCTCTTCCCTCACCTCACAGGATCTCACAGATCCCCCTTTGAGTGCTGCACAAGTCTCGAATACTGTAAAAAGCACACAAGCCTCTGCCCATGCACTCCTACCCTTTAGGGATGTAATCACAACTGCTTTGACTCAGTGTGAGAGCATCCCCTCTACTCAAGGAGAGCATCATCTGTGCTCCAGCCCTCGGGGGCCTTGGGAAAGGGGCTGGAGCATGCAGAGCTTTGCCCTGGCTCCTGCATGGCTAGGACACATGGCTTGGAGCTGACCCGGGAGGCTTGGATGGCTGCAGATGGATTTTAATGACTTGCAGCATCCACTCAGATGAGAGGTTGGGCTGGAATTTGCCCACACTTCAAAAGTTACAGTCTTTAAATGTCTTGCTCTGACCAGAGGAAAAAGACAGTCGGGGAGAATCATAGAATCATAGAACAATCAGGTTGGAAGGGACCCATCGGATCTTCTAGTCCAACCATTCCTATCTAACACTATAGCATGTCCCTCAGCACCTCATCTACCTGTGCCTTAAACACCTCCAGGGAAGGTGAATCAACCACCTCCCTGGGCAACTTATTCCAATGCCCAATGACCCTTTCCGTGAAAAACTTCCTCCTAATCTCTAGACTAAATCTCCCCTGGAGGAGCTTGAGGCCATTCCCTCTTGTCCTGTCCCCTGTCCCTTGGGAGAAGAGCCCAGCTCCCTCCTCTCTACAACCTCCTTTCAGGTACTTGTAGAGAGCAATGAGGTCTCCTCTCAGCCTCCTCTTCTCCAGGATAAACACCCCCAGCTCTCTCAGCCACTCTTCATAGGGCCTGTTCTCCAGTCCCTTCACCAGCTTTGTTGCTCTTCTCTGGACTCTCTCCAGAGCCTCAACATCCTTCTTGTGGTGAGGGGCCCAGAACTGAACACACTATTCAAGGAGTGGCCTCACCAGGGGAAGGGAAATGAAGGGTTATAGGCGATGGTGTTCAGCTGAATGCAGCCTCAGCTTGTACTGGGGCCTGCTGAGCTTATCAGGAAAGTCTTGGAAAGCGTATGCAGGTGCCACTTCTTACTTCTTTTACTTAGTAAAACAAAAGCATAGTGCTAAATAGGGACACAGACTTCTCCAAAAAGCAGCAAGCCCACCTAACAATTCCCTTCACTAGATTAACCCTTGCTAGGTCAAGTGTCAGCAAACACATTCAGGAAACATAGAACTTGCCATGTGAACTAAAGTAAACCATGATCCAGAAAGTCCTTGGCTCTGGCTCAGTACTGTGAATCCATCAAATTCTGACTTGTCCTCTGTCTATGGTAAATAGGAAATCCTCACCGGCTGCCTGCAGAAGGGAGCCCACAGTTCACAGCTGTGGTTCTGCCAGATGGCGCAGAGCTGGGATAAAAATTGTAGCAATGTATAGAGGTGTAAAAGTGCTATCACAATTCAATGGGTTATTAATAACAAGATATTTCTCCTCTGCGGCCAGCTGCATCCCATACACCCCCAGAAATCCAGCACTTTCCTCTTCTAGCTACAACTGTCTCTCTCATTTGAGGCAGATAATTGCTTTTGTCTTCTTTGCCTTCAAATCACAGAATCATCATTTGATAGAATGTCTTCCACTGGAAGAGACCTTTACAGGTCATCTACTCCAACCTCCCCTGCCATGGACAGGGACACCTTCTGCTGGATCTTGTTGCTCAGAGCCCCGTTCAACCTGACTTTGAATGTTTCCAGGCATGGGGCCTCTATCACTTTCCTGGGTAACCTGCACCGGTGTTTCACCATCCTTATTGTAAAAAAATTCTTCCTTATATTTGACCCTCCTTTAGTTTAAGAAAATCATGCATGCAGGTGCTCAAGAGGCCGATTCTCTAGTACAGACCATGCAGACTAACGTTGTGCCAAGCACCATGAACCCAGAACAGAGGTTTCTCTACCAAAGTATGAGAAATAATACAAATAAACTCTTCTCTCCATGTCTTTATATCTACCACTCCCACACTTCACTGTCACTGGGGTTTTAGAACTAAAACAGAGTGGGCCTGTGTGGCTTGAATTTATTCTGGAAATTTATCTCTTCTCACCGAAAGCTCTGTGTTTGCTTGATCTTCCTGCCTTCCAAGTCCTACAAATGCCACATGTTGCACAGCTGGATTCCCGACAGAGAAAGAGAACAGGAGGGAAGAGGGAACAGATTATAAACATATATATATATACACACTAGAATGCAACAGGCAAGGTTTTCAGAAATCACCTGTGAACTTCAGCAAAGTAGCTTCAGATTTATCCAAGAGACCTACACATAGAATCATAGAACAACCAGATTGGAAGAGACTCATCGGATCATCGAGTCCAACCATTCCTATCAAACACTAAACCATACATAAACATAAACCATAAACATAGGAAACACAGAGCTCTTGAGTTTCCAAAGCTCATCTCTCTGTCGGCAGTAGAGGAAGGAAAAGGAAGAGGTGGACTCCAAAGGACTTGCTGCTCCAAAGATGCTCAAGACCAGCTCCTGCAGGAAAGGATTTGCAGAAGGCTGGTGATAAGACAGGCAGGAAGAAGAAGGATAGAACTGTGCAGCAGGAAGGGAAACTCTGACTACTTTTAGTTCTTGCACTTGCTGGAGTGTGACCACTAAAATAATAATAATATGCTTGTCCAGATTTCAGGGCATTTGTTGACACTTATCAGCTGTGACAGGGGATGATCCCCTGACTCCAGAATGGCTTATAGTCCCACACAGACATGGGCAGCAACACCCACATCCATCTATAAAGCAAAAAACGCTATGAGAAAAGTAGTCCTCAATACAATAAAGACATACATCTGTTGAAGTGAGTCCAGAGGAGGGTCATGAAAATGATCCAAGACCTGGGACACATCCCATGCAAGGACAGGCTGAGAGAATTGGGGTTGTTCAGCCTGGAGAAGAGAAGGCTCCAGGGAGACCTTAGAGCAGCCTCCCAGTACTTAAAGGGGGTGGGGGTGGCTATAGAATAGCTGGGGAGGGGCTTTTATCAGGGAATGTAGTGACAGGATGAGAGGTAATAGTTTTAAGCTGAAAGAGGGGAAGACTTAGATTAGATATTATAAAGATATTTTATCCTGTGAGGGTGGTGAGGCAACTGAACAGGTTGTCCAGAGAGGTAGCAGTTGTCCCTTCCCTGGACGTGTTCAAGGCCAGGTTGGTTGGGGCTGTGAGCAACCTGATCCAGTGGGAAATATCCCTGCCCATGGCAGAGGGGTAGAAAATGGATGATCTTTTGTCCCTTCCAACCCAAACACATCTATGATTCTAAGAAAGCCTGTTCATCACAAATCCCACACCAAAGGAGAAAATGAAGAAAATGCTATTTCCTGTGAAATGAAGCATTGCACTGTGTAACAGGTGGGGGGAAAAAAACAATCAAAACCAAAACAAACTAGAGATTCAATTCATAAATACAGGAGGTCAGCTTCCTGCTCATCAGTAACTCAGTCCCATAGGAATCGAGCATGATATTTGATACAGAGCAGATATTTGATTCCTTCCTCTGTGTGGGAACACTGGCACACGCATCCTCCACTCCTCCAGCCACCTTCCCTTTCACGTACCAGCATCATCATGGGTCAGTTTAATTCCCTTCTCCTGACTGTCCCACTTCAGCAGCAAAAGGAAACATTCTAAAATCCACTCCTTCTTAACACTGAGCTGAGGAAGGGATTCTTTGTTTCCTCTGTTTAAGAATAGGCAGTTGCTGTAAAGCCTTCTGCCTCAGCCCAGCAACAAGGAGACCTTGGAAGAGTCTAATTATGGGTGGTAAAGCCAGTCACCCACTGGCAGAGAGCAGAGGAGAAGAGACAGGCAAGCACAAAGCTGCACCTGGAGACCTTTCTGCTTATTATGAAATAAATCCTTTACTGCTTCCTGCTTTACCAGGGAAGGAGGAACAAGACAGGGGAGAGGACAACCACTAAGTGAAACTGCCACATGGAAGGGGCCATATGTTTCTCTTCCAATTCACTTTTGCATGTCTAAGGCGCACAGCCTTTAAGCATCACACTGTAACTTTTCCATATACTAGTGCAGATATGGCAAAGCCTCAAATTATCCTACATACACACATACCCAGAAGGAGGGGAGGCAGAGCAGGAAAGCAGCCTGTATGGCCACATAAGGCTGTTGCTGGGTTGGAAATGCTGCTCAACGCAGTCTGTGCATGGACCAGTGAGAACCATGGGGATGTCTGCATAAGCACGAGTGTTCGAATGACCAAGGACTGGGAAAGTAGATTGTCACTGAGTTGCAATCTGCTTGGGATCTCCTCCAGGATCGTGGCACCTTGTGTTGCCCCACTTGAGTACTCGTTGCCAAGCTCCAGCAAAGCCCCTTGGAGGGGCAAGAGGTGATGCACAGCCTTCATCCTCTACTTCTGACAGCCTCTCAGTGACCTCTTTGCAAGCAGCAGAGCCTACATGAGATCTACAGCTCCTGAAAAGCATTAAAGCAACCGCGTTCACAGGAAGCCACAATCCCAGATACAAAGGGTTTTCCAAGAGGCTGTCCTGGAGCATCTCTGCACCTCATTGCTCTCTGCAACTCCCTGAGAGGAGGTTGTGGAGAGGAGGGTGATGGGCTCTTCTACCAAGGGACAGGACGAGAGGGAATGGCCTCAAGCTCCACCAGGGGAGGCTCAGGCTGGACATCAGGAAAAAATTTCCACAGAAAGGGTGATTGGGCAGTGTCAGAGGCTGCCCAGGGAGGGGGTTGAGTCACCTTCCCTGGAGGGGTTTAAGGGACAGGTGGACGAGGTGCTGAGGGACATGGGTTAGTGATTGATGGGAATGGTTGGACTTGATGATCCGATGGGTCTCTTCCAACCTGGTTGTTCTATGATTCTATGATTCTATGATTTATCCCCAGTTCTGCAGTGAAGAAAAACTTCAAACCTTTTTCTCCTTTCCCTCTCCTCCCTACAAGCCGGGAGAAAACTCTCCCTGCTCCCCCCACTCCAGCACCTGATCAAGGGAAGAAAAAGGAGAGCAGGGCTTGCCCTAAATCCCTCCTAAACCTTTCGTGTGCAGCAGGGCTGCTTTCCTTCCCCGGGAATCTCATCCTTGACCTGCAAGACCTTCCCTGATCTGTGGGAAAAAACAGCATCAATCTGTAAAATGTGCAGAGTGAACAGATTAGCATTTTCTAACCATGTGCATTTTGCATTTGTGTGTAGAAATGCGAGTATAAATGTGTATGGTTTATGTATATGCATATATATATATATATACACACATATATATATACACACGTGCATGTAGGTGTATTTAAGAAAAAAAGGGACCCCAACTTCAACTACAAATGAAGAAGAGCTGGGCACATGCAAGCAGTATGATGCAACCCAAATCTCCTCCTTATACTCTGGGACAATAAAGGCTTCTTCTCTGAACTGAATGCAAAAAAAGGGCCCAAACAGCTGGGAAAAGGGTGAGAAACTGTTTTTCTCTGGCTGGTGCATAACAGAGAGTGTGTGTGTGTGTGTGTGTGTGCGCATGTGTGTGAGCTGCAGATGAATCAAAGTCTGAGGGCTGCCTTGTGTCAGCCGTTGGCTGTGCCAATGACAGCAGTTCCCGACAACCTTTAATAACACCACTTACCAACTACAGAGCATGGGGGCAGGCGAGGGGGGAGGCAAGCGCTTCCCCTGCAGGCTGGTGCACAAGGCACCCTGCATCCTTGCCAAAACGTATTCCGGGCACCCGCTGATGGCTCTGTAATTGCAGCCCATGCTGTGATGTGTTATCCTAAGAGGTAACAGAAAGCCCAGCTGGGAGCATACATGGGAATGAAGAGGAGGTCCCATGACCAAGAGGAGATGGAGACATGCTGGGGTCAGGCAGGGGTGGACCAGGTGGTGGCATGGAGGGACTCAGCCCTACCACACTTCCCAGTGCAGCACAGGCTACCTCTATGGATTCATAGAATCATAGAATCATCAGGATGGAAAAGACCTACCGGATCATCGAGTCCAACCATTCCTATCAAACACTAAACCATGTCCCTCAGCACTTCATCCACCTGTCCCTTAAACACCTCCAGGGAAGGTGACTCAACCACCTCCCTGGGCAGCCTGGGATTCACACTGCAAACACCTAGGTTTACACTTGGAAGCAGTCAGGAGAAAAGGGATTATCCCTGATTTCACATAGAACAGGTAAAACAAAGAGAAATATGAACAGACAAGCAGGTTACGATGAGAAGCCACAAGCCCCGCTGCCCACTTATCATAGAATCATAGAATCACCAGGTTGGAGGAGACCCACCGGATCATAGAGTCCAACCATTCCTATCAAACACTAAACCATGTCCCTCAGCACCTCATCCACCCGTCCCTTAAACACCTCCAGGGAAGGTGACTCAACCACCTCCCTGGGCAGCCTGGGATTCACACTGCAAACACCCCGGTTTACACTTGGAAGTAATCAGGAGAAAAGGGATTATCCCTTATTCCACGTAGAACAGGTAAAACAAAGAGAAATATGTACAGACAAGCAGGTTACGATGAGAAGCCACAAGCTCCGCTGCCCACTTATCATAGAATCATAGAATCACCAGGTTGGAAGACACCCATCAGATCATCGAGTCCAACCATTCCTATCAAACACTAAACCATGTCCCTCAGGACCTCGTCTACCCATGCCTTAAACACCTCCAGGGAAGGTGGGCAATAAATCCCTATCAGGTCTCGTGGATGCTGGAAAGCTCAGACTTGTGAAGTTGCTAAAAATCCTCAGCTTAGTCCAGATTTGGAAAGCTTGGGAAGAGCTTCAGGCACATCATGTTCTGATTATTTACTTCTCCAAGCTAAGGAGAGACCTACTTCACACACCACCTCCTGGAGAGGCGTTAAAATCAGGCATGTAAAATAAAAAGGAAATGGAAATCGACTTGATGTCTCCTTCCCTTTCCTAATGGATAATACATACCTAATTATGCCCACTTGCCATTTCCTTTTCCTGCTTTCTTTCAGATATTATGCAAAGCAGAATTTGTCCTAAAAGCTATTACCTTCATTCAGAGCATCCATTTAAGCTGTTTGCCTTGCTGAAGCAGACAAGGGCAGCAACTCTATTGTCCAGGAGGAAAAAACCCTCCTGAATGGCTCTCACAGGCATTGGTTTTAGCATCCAGCTCCTGCTGCACATAACTTAGAATCATAGAATCATAGAACAACCAGGTTGGAAGGGACCCATCTGATCATCGAGTCCAACCATTCCTATCAAACACCAAACCAAGTCCCTCAAGACCTCATCCACCCACACCTTAAACACCTCCAGGGAAGGTGAATCAACCACCTCCCTGGGCAGACTCTGCAAATCTCCAATGACCCTCTGTGTGAAAAACTTCCTCCTAATCTCCAGCCTAAATCTCCCCTGGCAGAGCTTGAGGCCATTGCCTCTTGCCCTGTCCCCTGTCACTTGGGAGAAGAGCCCAGCTCCCTCCTCTCTACAACCTCCTTTCAGGTAGTTGTAGAGAGCAATGAGGTCTCCTCTCAGCCTCCTCTTCTCCAGGCTAAACAACCCCAGCTCTCTCAGCCACTCCTCATAGGGCCTGTGAGGAGCAACTATCTCCCTATCTCCCTTCTCCATCTCCCCAGTCTGGGGATCTGGTGCAGCTGCAAGGATGCCCCATGCCTCCTGTCCTCCCTGGGCCAAAGCAAGAAGATCCTCATCTCTTGGAGCCACCACAGAGGCCCAGCAGGGAAAAACGGAAGCTGCAGAGATGTTCTGAGTCTAACAGCCAAAATGACTCTTCTCCTGGCAGGGATTTGGAAAGAAATCTGAGACTTGACGTTCTCATGGCTGGTGGGATGCAAGGAGGCATCCCACACCAGTGTCAAGTCCATGCCATCCCTTGGATGACTTCTCTCCAAATGCAGCAGCAGCACAAACCAGGATCCAAGCATAGAATCATAGAATCATAGAACAACCATGTTGGAAGGGACCCATCGGATCATCGAGTCCAACCATTCCTATCAAACACTAAACCAAGTCCCTCAGGACCTCATCTACCCGTGCCTTAAACACCTCCAGGGAAGGTGAATCAACCACCTCCCTGGGCAGCCTATTCCAATGCCCAATGACCCTTTCCGTGAAAAACTTCCTCCTAATATCCAGCCTAAATATACCTTGGCAGAGCTTGAGGCCATAAGGAGCTGGCCGCAGCTCAGGATGGAGAAAAAGGAGTCATAGAAATGAAACATGATCCCTCCAGGGCCACATCAAGATGACTGACCCTACTAAAACACAGCAAGCTTTCCTTTCCACAGCCATTTCCAGTCCTTTAAGGGAGGTCCCAACTAATGTGATTTTTCATTGCACCAGAAGTAGAGGAGGAGTTGGCACATACAGGACATGCAGGAGCATCTCCCACCCCAGTAGCATGATCCTGACCATCAATACCCCTGAGTGGACATGGTTTAGTGTTTGATAGGAATGATTGGACTCAATGATCCGATGGGTCTCTTCCAACCTGGTTGTTCTATGATTCTATGATTCTATGAGATGGGTTGGATGTGAATGAACACTGCACTTGTGTAACAGTTTGCAGGGGTTTCTGGCAGAAAGGACGAGCAAAAAGCCCTCCAGACCCCCACCGTGGACCTCCCTCACCTGTCCCTCTACCTCCAACCTACACTTCCCAGGATGCTTCTCCTCTCACTCACCCTTCCCAGCACTGTTCTTGCACACACACACCCCCAGGGTGTATTTTTCTCTTCTCTGCAGGGAGCACAGCTTCGAAGAAGGAAAACACAAAGCCCAAAGGGATTGACTTCAAGCAATGAAACAGGCTCTGCAAAGGAAGGTGTTTTATTCCTGCTCGAAGGAGTGCTTTAAAAAGCCTCCTTTTGTTTCCTCAAAGGCTGGGAAGGATGTTTCCCAGTCCCAGCCTAGCAGGCTGGGGAAGGTGGAGACCAGGAGGGATTCAGGGAACTTCAACAACCATGCTCTGCAAGCAACAGCAGAGATTTCCCCCTTCCTTAGTGCCTCCACACCCAGCATCCTACACCAGTCCAACCACTCCTGCATCCCTCCCCACAGGGATGCATCCCCCAGGGCAGCATCTGCAGTGGCTGCACAGAGAGCCGAGTCCTGCACCTGCAGCTGAGCAATCCCCCTCCAGCTCCATCAACTAGCCCTGAAATTTCACCTCCATCACCTCCAAGCTGTTAAGTCTGCATCAAAAGAAAAAAAAAATCAACAAAAAAACTACATTGCTTCCTTTTTTCTCTCTCTTTATTCTTTCTTTACTTTTTTCTTTTTTCTTTTTTTTCTTTTTTTCTTTTTTCTTTTTTTCTTTTTTTTTTTCAAATCCACCAGCGAGTTCTTTAGATCTACGATGGGGAAGAAAGAGGAAATGCACATCTTATCCCTACTGCAAGCAAAACTCCACCTCCAGTCTACGTTGTAGCTGTCCCAGACAGGGAAAGCAGCGTCATTCCTCCCAGTGCTTCCAGACATCTCATCATCCTCTCAGCCACTCACCTCCTGGTCCCACCAAGCCACCCTTCTGCAGCATCTGCAGCATCTTTAGGGCTGTCAGGGTGTGAAGGACATGGATAGAGGGAGGTTTCCTTGCAGAGCCACCTCTGCAGCGCTGCCAGCTTTGCAGGGAGCTGGTGGCTGCAGGCAGGGGACCCAAGCATCTGGTTTTCCATCCCTGCTGTACCTCCCAGCTATGCATTCCCCAAATGGATGGATGCGTTCAGATTTCTATATAAACGGGCTCCTTGCAGGACCCCCTGTGGCAACTCTAAGCCAGAGCATTGCTACAGAATGTACCTGCTCCTAGAAATTGTACACATTTCTGGGAAGCAAGAGAAACCCCCAAAATGTGCTTTGCCCCACCCACAGCAGCTGGAAAGTGAGAGTTAGTTCTATCCTTAGAACCATTTGCTCTCCTTGGCATCTTGCAGGCTGCATCCAGCCCTGGAGGGTCCGTCCCTGCAGAGCCTGGTGGGTGCCCAGTGCAGGGGGGTCCAGGCAGAGCAGGAGCCTAGGACGGGAACACCAGAAGAGCTTCCCTGCCTCCCAGAGCAGAGGGATGGGTTTGCAGAGAGCTGGGGGGACTTCAGCCAACAACAAGGAACAGCACACGCGAAGAGATAAGAGAAGGTATTTACCAGGCAATCACTACAAGGTCCTGTGAATATAGTATTTGTGATGGATGAATAGACATATTATTACAGAACTTAATGCAAACCCTTTTGCACCAAATGGTGACATGCGATTACTAGTTTGGAAATAACTAAGCTCATTATAATGAAACGCTTCGCTCAAATCCCCCTCCAAAGGATGGATCTGACGAAGGAAGGAACCTGTGACGGGAACATACTGGGGGGATTTGTTTAACCAGATCAGCCTGCTGGGCCAGCACAGCACGGTTCCTGCCTCCACCGTGGCTAAAGCCTGCACTGCCTGGGAAGTGTAACCCCTCAACCTGTGTGGACAGGTATCCTACACCCAGCATCAAGCCTCTTGGCATGACCCTACGTTTAAGAGATGAAAAGAAGCACCTTTCAATAATAAATAATAATGCTAACTATGTGTTTCTATAGCAACTCATCACCATAGCAGCTAAGCGCAGAAGGAAAACTCAGAGCTGATCCTGCCGTCTTCAGGGTGAGGAGGCAATTGCCCTCCTGAAGGTGGCTTTGGTGGTGACAGATCCACGACCTGAACCAACAGCTCACCCTCCAGGCTGTCTCAGACCACTGTCCTCTCCCCAGGAGAGGTGGCTGGAGGGGTGGCTGTATGGTCTGAAAAGGCAGAGCCTGGGGTTCAAGGGGTGATGGGGTTATGCAGCCTCAAAAGCACCAGGCGCTGAGGTCACTGCAATCCTCCAAATAAGTCCCAGGGCTCCAAGGTAGCTGGAAGGAAAGGGGTCTGTGGCAGAGGACACTGCCCCCAGCTCTGGCCTAGAGGAAGTCATGAAGGGAAGAGTACAAAGGGTGAGATGCAAGAAAAAAGAGAAGATTCCCTAAAATTAGACATGCAGATACCATCCTCACATCATACACAAGTCTCAGGGTAACAGCTTCAAAACTCCACATGCTCCTCTCTTATTAACAAGAACCAGAAATGTGTACAAAACCTCTGACAAATAAAAGCAATTTCCCCAAACAACCCAGAAACTCACTTCTTTTGAGACAGCAAGTCAAGCAAACATGTCCATGCTAATTAGAGTATGGAGTTGCAGGGGGGAGGGAGGGAAGAGGGGAAGGAAGTGTGCCCTGAATTGCCCACTAGAGAAAAATCCAAGCAAAAGTTTTTGATTAGCTCCGCAACTGGCATGGTTGCATTCCCAGCTCACCTCCTTTTCCCAACAGGGCCATGGTGATGGAGCCTTTTCCCTAGTGTAGAACATTCTCCTGCCCCTCATCGTCTCTGAAAGCTTTTTCCCAGCCAGTTGAAGGTGGTGACACTGCCCAGGGATGAGACAGTGGCTGTTAGTGGCTATTAACCATGTACGTGATGCTATTCCTCAAGCTGGTGAGTGAGTTCCCAAGCAGAACCTCACTTAGAAAAAGTGGAGTCATTTATAAAGGTCATTATTGCAAAACAACTATTAGATGATGCTTAAAGGGACAGTCACTTCTACAAGACCACCCCCATTTGACAGGCGAGGAGACAAGAAGCCAAGAGACTTGCTCAGGGCCAGAGGGCAGCTCTCTGGCAAATCAAAGCCTCCCTTTGGCAGCCCAGAATGAGTTTCCCTAAAGTAAAACAAAGCTGTGTTGCACACTGAGCACTTGCTATCCCATCAACAGGCAATTGTAACAGGATACACCTCCTTAGTCTCTAAATGAGTTTTCTTTCCAGCACTACATTATAGACAAATCCCTGGTCACAAAAAATAAATAAAACCCTTTTCACAATCAAATATGTTCTAACAAAGTCAAACAGGGCCACACGCACGTGCAGCGAATCTGAAAAGCTTTTCCCAACTTCCCACCACCTTCCCTGCGGGCAGCAGGGGCGAGACGAAAAGGAAAGAAAAGAAAAAAACATTTAATAGAAGAAATGAAGTGGCAATTTCCCAGTTCAGCTGGGGATCAATATGTGGGCTCCTCGTGGTTTCTGTTTCAAAGGGGTTGAGCTCTTGCCGCCGAAGCTCAGACTGACACAACACCAGCGCTTGACTTATGAGTACTTCATCTCGGCAAGATATTTTTAATTTAAATCTTGCTGCAGTTGAGTACGAAGCTATCCGGGCTTTGATTTACTGCTAATTCGTCGCTCCGATTCCTATAACTCTAAACTCAAATCACCAAACAGTTTAATGCCGAGACACTCGGTAGAGAGACTCTTCATGAACGAGCATCGGGGGGGCTGCTAGTAGCAAGTGCACGTTCCTCATTTCAGAAGAAACAAGTATATAAATATTAACCATCTACATGCTGTCCACAAGTCCAGCTTCACTTGACTATTTCAAAGGAAAACAATACCGGGATTAAAAAAACCTCCACCACCCTTGCCTTTCCTCCCCCATGTAGTGTTTTATGTTCAAGGAGAAATAACAAGCAGGTCGGGGTGGCTCGTTTTGCAAATATTTACGTGCATTTGGTGCAACATGGGCTGCAAGGGTTCACCAAGCATCAAGATTTATTCCTCCAGCCCTCACAGGGGCTCAGAGGAAGGGGGAGTGAGTGAGTATATATCATGCAAATGCCTGTAATGGAAACCTATCCCATATTATCTGCATTAGATCCACACATTCGTCCTGTCAGAAGGACAAGGCAAATTCAACTGCCAGTCAGATCCCGTAAATTTATTGCCAATGGCTTCGTGGGAAAGACCTGGCAGACTGTGTATACGTGGATAATACAGCTGGAAGGAAACTCAGAGATCAGACATGAAATCCAAGAGAGATGGCAATGCAAAGTCTTCCTTCTGGGTCATCAGTGCAAATCCAGCTACGCTCAGCAGCAGTTTTTCTTTATTCCTATGTAAAAGAAGCCTGTGAACCTCAGCTTCTTGACATGCAGGTCTGGTATTTAAGCCTGGAAAGTCTTCTCAGCAGCCAAGCCTGGATTAAAAGCAAGTCACAGACTCTGCAAATGACTTCACTCTTTTTAGTGAAATTCACCTGAAGTAAGGTCAAAGCTACTTGCTTATCGGCAGCATAGTAGGGATGGAGGTGTCAACCCAATCACTGCTCCCACGCAGGTCTTCAGGCTCTCCTTCAGCCCTGAGAACTTGGAGCCTTCTACAAACATTAGTATTCGAGTTAGAAACAGGTGGGAACATTCAACTACAGCAAAGCTTCCTCCATGGGGACACTGCTCCAGGAATCACCTTTGAAGAGCACGTGTCCCCTGCAAGGCTCCTGATTGTAAGAGCCTTGAGCTACAGGGACTAGAAGTGTCTCAAATGAAATGAACATTTGGTTTCTAAAAACAGGAGTACCTGTTCAAAGCCTTCAGAGCCTCTCCAAGGGTTCACAAAGGGTTTGGGGTTTGTTTTTTCCAAATGAAAGGGTTGCAGGATGGATGCCACATTGCATTGGCTTCCATTGCAGGGGATGCAGGGCAGAGACTTGGCACCTCTTACCTGGGTGGCTGCCTAGCACCTGACAAGTGCAACCAAGCAAGGACCAGGCAAATTTAGTAGAGCACATGCACCAACAAAGAGCAAAGAAAGCCAGACTGTTCCAGTAGGATGAGCTAAAGAGGAACGCCAGTTCCAGAAAATCACCACACAGACCATCAGTATCACAACACATCTCATTTTCTGCAATGATCTCTCCATTCCCAAAGAAGACTAAAAGTACTTGGATTTAAAGAGATGGGAATCAAGGTTCATGAGAGCACAGCTGTATCCTGGCCAATGTGCTAATCCAAGATGATATTTTCTCATTTTAAAGCACTCATTTGTCATTTTAGCTGGAAAAAATTCAACCTTCAAAGTGTCCTGTTCTGACCAAGCGCTGTTCTTGGCTGTTGAAGCACAGGCTTCAAGGGCAAGGAAACACTCACTGTTCTCATCTCCAAGTACCACTCGGGGTTCAGTTTGTACTTCATGGCAATGAGTGAAAATTCCCATCGATAAATGCAGACAGAGCCCTTTGCCACTCCGTGCCTCAGTTTTCCAGTCTGTGTCACTGTGCTAAGATACATCAGAGTCCAAGTGATAAACATCTAAGGAGTCCCATGCATTTACTTCAGGTTTTGTGGGGTTTTTTTTGGTTTGTTTGGTTTTTTTTGCAGGCTCCTTGAGAGCTCAAACTTAAGGGATATAAAGCGTTTTTCGCCAAAGGCAGTCATGCAGGGAAACACTCTCATCACTGATACCCTGCAGTATGTCAGTAGGTTGCCCAGACTCTCTGCACAGACGGGAAGTCTCATTGCCTTGGGCGCCTGGAGCCTCTGGTGTCCATTAGCTGAGTCTTCCAAGCAAGAAGGAAGAAGTAAGAAAGAGCCCTCTGAAGCCTTTTTTTGTCAAACTGGTAGGGGCCAGAAAGGGCTTTTTATTTGAGCATCAAGCGGTTTGAGGGCTTTTCTATGGGAAACAGTCATTATCTTAATTGCAGCCCTAGCTGGGGAGGGGGATTCATGGGCAAGAGATGAGACTTTTGAGTCCTAGCACTGCAGTTGTAAAGGGTTGACTTGTGGTCTCAGCCTCAGCCACTGAGGACCTCACTTTAAGGCTATATTGTGAGTAATAAATAAAGAAGAGCCAAGCAAGCCCCGGGACAGAGTGCGATTTCGCTAAACAAACCACCTGTAGGCAATGCCAAGCCACAGACTTTGGCACCGCTAACTCCCAAACTCAAAAGCTCTAGCATCCTCCTCACATAGGATCCCCCTACGCAGCACTGCATCGGTCTCAGCTTTTCATGAAGCCTTTCGGAGTTCCCTTCCAAACAAGAAATTATTTGCTGCGCAGCATTAACTCTCAGCGTACCCAAGCACCTTAATACCTCGCAAGGCTTTTCACCCTGGGGTGTGGGTGAGCACAGAATAAACCCTGGCACTCAGGGAAGGAGGGAGGTTTTATTGCAAACGTTCACCATTGAAGGAATCGGGAGACAGAGACAATGCAATGCAGTGAAAGGAAAAAAGGTGGAACACGAAAGGGGTTCCAGCATCCCTCCTCCTCTCACACAAGTAGAGGAGTCAACGTAAAACCAGCTCCAGCAACCCACTGCCCCCCGGGATCTGGCTGCCAAAGACGGTTTCTGCCTTTGAGGCAGCAGATCTCAGTCGCTCTCGTGCCTGTGGTGAGCCTTTCGCTTTGATACATCCACAGGCTGTCTAGCACTAGGCTCGCTGCGGGTGTAGAGAGGGATGCTGGCAGGTGAACGCATGAGCAAAGGCTCGAATATTTCCTCTCCCCATGGAGAAGTTCAGCATCTCTCTTAGGATTTGCAAGAGCACTCACCCTTCTGCCAGCCTGGTGCCAGCCTGCACGCTGAACAGACTTAACACCAGCCTTCAGCACCTACAAGGCAGTTCTGATCATCTAGCGAAAGCTTCCCAACAGCACTGTGATTGATCATCGGCTTGTATTTAAAAACACCCATCTTGGACATAAACAACGCTTAGATCATGCAGCTGTCACTTATTTTGCATCTTATTGATATCACCGAGCACCGCGCATTTCAGATGGGACAGAAAGGAAAAGCCTCAGACTGGTCCTTTGGCAAAGGAGACACCCCCGCGGAGGATGGGTCTGGGCAGAGGAGGGGAGAAAATCCCAGGCTTTCGTGACCGGGCTGGGTTTGCACATTTGAACCTGGCAGCACACGAAATGCAGACGCACATCTGTTGCACCGCTTGAAGCTCGGCTCTAGTGGAGGGTCCCACGCACAAACAAACACACACACACATTTCCCAAGGCAATTAAACCACAAACAAACCCCTGCTCGCATCCCTGAGACCTTACAACAGTGGCTTAACCAGGGGGAGGAATCACCTAATCTCACGCTGGGAGGCACAGGCTGTAATTAAAATCACAGAGACCGTGAAGGCAAAGCAAGTCCGTGCTCCACTAGCCCTACCCGCTCGCGGATTTAACCAGCTTCCATGAACAAGACCCGAGTGAAACAGAGGACGGATAAAGAAAACAAGTTAGCATCCTTCATGCCTTCCGAGACATTTGTGCAAGGCTGGTGCTTGTTTAAGATAAGTCCCTAGAAGGCTGCGGGAGGTTGCGTCGGCTGTAAAAATTCCCTAATACCATCATTGTTCCCCAGAATAAGAGCATCCTCCGGCAGTCCCACAGCTCCTGGCCCAAACCTCACCTCTCTGCACCGCTCACCCTCATGACCTGGGAAGCCTCAGATTCTTCTTGTTTTCCCCAAAACCTTCCATCCCAGATACCGCGTGCCGGTGGCAGAGGGAAGCCATGAAAAATCAGGTGCGTTTCCAGCGAGCTCTTTGGCACCACTGCCCAGCAGCCGAGCCGGAAAGCGAAGTGGAGCCGACGCAGGGTGGAAGTTTTACGGGAGAGGAGAGCGGCCACGCATTTTCCACCTGATCCCTTCCACCAAGGCGAGTCCCGCAGGTCGTACACCCAAATCCAACACAAATGCCGTATCCCTTCCCACTCCGGGGAGCAAATGGGGCCCCAGGAGGAGGGTTTCCTCTGGGCTGGGTATGCAGCAGGCAACACGCAGCCACTAGAAACCCAAACAGCACTGAGCTCTGCTGGGGCTGAGCAAGCGGGTTTGTTTATCTGGGAGGAACTCATCTGCTGCCGGAGTATTCTATTTCCACCAAAAGCATGTGCGGCTCGGTGTTTAGATCGCTTCTCCCTGTCTACATAATTTAAGGGCATATGTCTGATAAACGGAGAGCAGCAATACGCAGGTTTCGGTGTCAGCTCACACACACATAGAATCAATCATAGAATCATAGAACAACCAGGTTGGAAGAGACCCATCGGATCATCGAGTCCAACCATTCCTACCAAACACTAAACCATGTCCCTCAAGACCTTATCCACCCGTCCCTTAAACCCCTCCAGGGAAGGTGGATCAACCACCTCCCTGGGCAGCCTATTCCAGTGCCCAATGACCCTCTGTGTGAAACATGCAGGGAGGGAGGGAGGTTTTCTCTCTGCTGACTCCGCAGCCAGGATTTTGGGCAGTCAAAACTCTCCAGCACGTTGCAAGAAGGGAAATGATGGGAGGGTCCCTTATTTTCTCCTAGGTGATCCCCCCCGAGGGTGGCCCTTGTCCCCATCACTGATCCTCCCCGGGAAAAAGGCTCAGCCTCCAGCCCCATCCAGCTGCAAACCTTATCAGGAGCATGAAAAGTTTGCAAATGCCTCCAGCCCAACGCCCGGGGAAGGCTCTGGGGCACCGAGTTGGGGGGAAAATACCCTCCTCCCCCCGGAGGGAAGGAAAATCCGCAGCCAGGGATGGTTGGGGGTGCTTGGGGACAGGCTGCGACACTGGAGCCGCTACCGCCGGGGGGAGAAAAGTTGAGCCTTGTGCACGAAGGAAAAGCCACCGGGGACCCGGGGGGGGGGCTTGGGGGACACAGGCGACACTCCGAGCACCCTTCGCACTGGGGATGGAGATGAGTCAGGGCAGTCACAGAATCACAGAATCACAGAACAACCAGGTTGGAAGGGACCCATCGGATCTTCTAGTCCAACCATTCCTATCTAACAGTCCCCACAGCATCCTCCGAGAGGGACCGAGGGGCTGTGCCCGAGCACCCCCAGCTTAGCCCCACTGCCCGCGGGGGTCCCTGCCCGACAGCCCCGACCCCCCATCACCCAGGGGTGGGGAGAAGCGGCTGGAGGGGTGGGGGAGCCTCCCAGACCCCCACCCCCCGATTCCTGCCAGGTGTAGGAGGGCAGGTACCGCTGCATCCCTCCCGAGGCATCCTCCGGAGCATCCTCCTCCCGCCTGTCCCTGCTGGGGGGGGCTCCTTACCTGGGGCAGGTTCCTCGCTTGCTTTGGCTGGGGTTTGATATATAGAAATATATATATATATATATATAATTTTTTTTTCCTCCTCTCCTTTTCCCCCCACTTCAGTCTTCAGAGCAGGCGCCGCATTGACACTGCAGATGGTCTGTGTGTGTGTGTGTGTGTGAGTGAGTGTGTGTGCGTGTCTCTCCCTCTCTCTCTCTCTCTCTCCAATCCCAAATACTCCACGGAGGCGGAACACGGAGCCCCTCTCTCTCCCTGCACTGGGCAAACCGTGTCTGGCTCAGAGCGACGAGGAAAGGAAGGGGGGGGTGGGGTGGGTGGGGGGGGGAGGTAGGAAGGGGGGAGAAACGCAGCTCCAGTTTTCACTCCCCCCCCTCCCCTCCCTCCCAAATCACCCCTTCCCTCCCTCCCTCATCACCCCTTCCCTCCCTCCCTCCCTCCCCCAGCCCTCCCCCCCCCCCCCTCTAAATAAGCAAGGAGGGGGGAGACAGGCAGCGGAGCTGGGAAGAGGGATGCAGGCGAGGGATGCTCTACGGGTCCATGCTCGGCTCTCGCACTGCGGCTGATCTCGCCAGCCCTTCCTCCCCGAGCTTTCCCTCTCCAATGGTGGCGGCGGAGAGGGGCTTGGACACCCAAGCGCTTTGGCAAAGGCGGATACACACACACCCCCCTCTTCCAAAAAAAATAAATAAAAAAAAATAAATTAAAAATTAGAAAAAGCCGGAGCGGTGTGGAAGTGCGTTGGCAACGCGAGAGATAATAATAATAATAAAAATAATAATCATTTAAAAAAATCCCTTCCTGTCCTTTTATATCTTTTTTCTTTTTTATCTCTCTCTCTCTGTTTTTTTTTTTTTTTTGGCTTTTTTTTAAAGCGAGTGGCCAGTCGCTCCTCCTTTCGCCATCCCACCCACCTCTGGGAGAAGGCAGCCGCTTGCCTCTAGAGTGGGACCCCCCCCCAAGCCGTTTGTCGCCGTCCCAAAGTTTGCAGGGGCTGGGGAGGGGGCCAGGGATGCAGGAGGGATGGAGCCGCCTCCCGGGGCTGCGGCCGCTGCCGCTTCTCCCAACTCCGGCTGCCTCGATTTCTCCTCCGGGTGTGCTCTTCCCTCGCTCCTACTCACTACTGACACCTAGGAGGCTCTTGGCTGATTGGGCTAATTGGGAAATGTCGCTGCCCGAAAGGAAAAAAAAAAAAAATCAAAACAGAAAAACCTCAGGAAATCAAACGCATCTTGCTGGTTCTCCCCATCACCTCCACAGAGAAGCCCTTCCCAGCATCATGAGGTTGGTTGGTATCTGCCTCCTCTTTCCCTTTCTCCCTCCCTGCTAGAGTCATAGAATCATA